>CM053793.1:567457999-568657999 GCA_028749045.1 Cupressus sempervirens
ATTGGTAAACTTGGCATATACTGAGATGCTCGACTTACACTGCTGATCTTCACAGTAACTGTAATTGCTCACTAAACACTAGAATTTGTCCAAAGGACTTGGTAGCAACTGTAGAAGTCAACAATAACTGAAATGCTTGGCAAACTCTATTAACTATACAATAAGCTCGATAGATACTTATAATTTGAATAAGTGCATGTCGCTAATAAAAAACTTGACTGATATGTCAACAATCTCCCCCTTTGGAATTAGTAAGAAAAAAGACTTATTAGTCAAAACTGAATTCAAAAAGTTTCTTGAATACCTTTATCCATCATCTAGTGATTCTTAGCTTAGTAGAGTATACTATTTTTGAGATTTTTCAAAATTGGTTTTGTAAGATATATATCTGTATATGGTAAGGATCCTATATAGTATACTATACATCTGAATACATTCCTTGCTATATACAATGTATATTTTTGTACACATCTATCTCCCCCATTTCCTTTACAACTTATGTATCAATTCTACAATGCACTTTCTCCCCCATAACTTATTATTTCCATATCTTCTTTGTATCTTCTTATTCACAGTATATACTCCCCCTTTTTGACATTAATGCCAAAGATTTATTTTATATATTTACATGTTAATTCCAAAATGAGACAAAAAGTCTAAATATACCTTGAGTATTATAGCTAACATTTTGTCCCAATTGTCTTGTAGGACATTACATGTGTGAAGTGCAATCTATACTTCTACTGACAACTCATTCATGTGGTCTGCTATGGAGAAGTTGTTGTCATGCATGAGGGTTTTGGAATGTGCAATATGTTTATGAAGTGCATCCATGTTGGGAAGAATCATGTTCTGAATATCTACTAAGGTAGATCTAATTCTAACCTCTTCCTTAAGAATTTTGCCTACAAATCAATCAAAAATTTAATCTTATTGAAATGTATAGGGCTTGAACTAGGGTCAAGCTATAGCTGCTGAACACTTTCCTTGAGGTCTTCATCTATCTTGGACAATTTTTCCTTTATTTACTTGGTAAAATTTGAAACATCACATAGCTTACCAAAAAGTGATGATACATTAGTACAAGATGTTTCCATAGAACTCAAAATGGTAAAGAGTTCTACTTGATAAATGGAAATTTGTTGAGCAATGTGCTCCAACACATTATTCTCAAACTTCTTTTCTACCTTCTATAGTAATTTATCTTGTCCATCTATATCTTCATTGAACTTTTGAACTACCTCTGCTAGTTGATACAAAATTGGCTATGAAGAATCAACCTCTATACCTACTGCCTCTACCAAAATATTCTTAGCATCCTCAATGATTTTAAATTCCTTTTCTCTTTCTTCGCTAAGCCTCTGCTACTTGGCTTTCTTTTGGAGGAGTTCACCAAATGTCTTCATTTGGTATAGAGTGAGCTTGGAAATGTCCCAATTTGGGATTACAATTTCCTCATCTAGGTCTATTTCTTCCTCCATCTCCTTTCCTTTGCCCAAAAAATTTGTGCTCAATTGAGCCTTGGTCTCAACTATCCTTGCACTTATTACTTGTGTACTCATAATAGAAACAATAGTAGACATACTAAGACTAGCTATAAAATTTGATACTATACTTGTTGTAGAAATACCTGAAGTAATACCTACAGTAGCCAAAATTGATGTATTCAAAATTGATGTGTCCAAAACTAATGTTGCCAACATGGTAGAAGAGGGAAGAATCTGCATCTTGGTAGATGAAGTGGAGGTCACTTCAGTCAATGATGTACTTAGCTAAGTTGGTGCAAAGATTGATTGGCTAGTTGTGCTTTAAGTATTGGTCACAATCAATCCTACAGAGGCTGTCTCTGTGCTTGATGTGGTTAATACCTTTCTTGGAGAATGAGGAAGTGAGGCTATAACCACTACAACAATCTTGACTGGGTAGGTTTCCTCATCATCTTTCTTTTCTTCCTCAATAGCCTCTTTCTCTTGTTCCCCTTCATCATCAATGTTGTCAAAATGAGTTGCTTCTTCAACATTTTCCTCTTCATCTTTCTCCTCTTTATCATCATCATCATTATCTTTTGCTTCAACAACATAATCACTTATTTTATGAAGAAGATATATATTCTTCCATGTATGTGTTGCATTCCTTACAACATGCTCAATATCTTTTATCAAAACTAGACAAGTATCAAACTTTAGAGTTAATTTCTCCTCATTTTTCTTTAGAGATTCCTTAATCTCCTTGTTTGTTAAGCTTGGAATAAGCTACTTTAGGGTTTACCCATAGATATCCTTTATAGTTTGCATGGAAAATTTTCATCTTGGCTTAATCTTATTCAAAAAAATATTAGGGAGCTGTGAAGTAAGTTGGTCTGGTGAGTATTTCCACTTACCCATTTTGTTCATCACCAGGTCTTCAATCTACTTCTTTTCTTCCTCAGTCCTAGTTTCATACTTTAATGCTTTAAATTTTGTTATACCTGCTTCTTCCTACAGTTCTTTTAGTCTATCTTGGAAGGTGGGTGGAGGTTTCCTGAATATTATATCTCCTCCTTCCTTATCAACTTTCTTTCTTGAAGATCTTCTTGTAAATACAACAGTGCATGTCTTGGTAGGCTTGGTGATAATTCCCTTTCCCTTCTTCTTTAATGGTTCTTCTTCCTCAGATTATTCTTCATCTTTTGCTTCCTCATCCTCACCTTTTCCTTTGGTCAACAAAAGGGTGGAGCTGGTTTTCAATTTAGCAATTCTTTTCTTTCCTTTGTTTACCACCCGAGGGAGCTTGATCTCCAACTCTATCCTGGCTTTCGATTCATCATAAATACCAAAATATGCAGCCTTGGGATCAACTGGTTCATTTACAAGTGCCTCAATGATATCCTTAGTTTCATCAATATTAACCTCATATCCAAGAGGTTTCACCCATGATATTCTAGGCCTGACTTCTTGAATGTATATCTTATTACTATCTACCATGAAACATACATCATCCTTGTAATCTTTGACTAATTTCTTTGGAATCCAAAATCTATTATTCATTTTCTCCCTAAATGCATCAAAATAGTTATCCATGATACTATTATAATTCTCTCCCATCTCAGCAATATACTCATTAATTTGGTAAAGAACTGGCACATCTTTTCTCCATACAACTGATTCTTTTGAAGGGAAAAAATTTTTAACATAAAAGAATAAACAAGTCAATAGAGAACCAAACTTACATGGGTTGTTCTTTGACATTAGGATGCTTTCCATGTTCTTGTTGAACTATTTCAATAGAAGCTCGACAAGGTCAAGTGAAAGATTATTCTTGACCACCTTGTTAGCAAGGTCAACTGCTTCATAAGACACGCTATTCAACTAGCTAGAGCTATAGATCTTATGTGCTATGATATGAATGTCAAACTTTAGTTCCATATTAGTCACACTGCTTATCTTCATGCCTCTACTATCCCATTCTACTAAGGTTTTCTTCTCAAGTTCAACTTGACCTAGGGTTTTGGTCATTTTAGCTTTGGCTAACATTAGGAGACAAGTGATTCTATGAATCATCTTTTTCATGATTAAAATTGGCTGCTCCAACCATAACTGACCATTGTGCACCTGACTAAGAATATACCTAATCCATTTTACTTGAAATTTATGGGGCATATGAGGAATGTGTGTCAACCCTTTTATCTCCAAGTGTTGATGCTCGAGTTTCAAGATGCCATTAACACACAATTGTCCAAGGGCTTCATCCATTTCCAAAGTGCCAATATCTTGAATCATGCATTTAAAGTGAGAATGAATTGCATTTATCAATAGTACCTTTGGAGGGATTTGAGACTATGCTATACTCGGATCTAGGGTTTTGGTGATTGTAGGGGTGAGTTTAAAGTCTAGGGCTTTCCATTCACCATGAACTAGCATGTCAGAACCTTTCTTTGCCTTGCTACTACTGGATGCTATCTTTGGTTGGTAGGGTTTGAGAGAACTCAAATTTTTTAGTAACAATTCACTCAAATTTCTTGGAAGCTTTGAAGATCACACTGCACAATAGCTCTTGAAAAGTCACAATGAAAATGACTTCGATTCCATTCCTTTTATCAAAATTTTCCATAAATGCTTGATACAAATGGTAAGTTGACATACTATCATCCATTTCTTTGCATTGATTAGTCGAAAAAGTCTTCCATCATTTGGTAGCCATATGAAATTTTAGTTACTCTCAACCTCGCTCAATAGAGTCTGTGACCCAACCTCACTTGGTAAAGAAGGTAACTTGGTAGTGACTGGTACCCTTTTCACTCTATGATCACTTTGTATCTTGAATACAGATATGGATCTTCTATGTTTTCAATCTGGAACTATTTTGAATGTCTTCTTTGGTAACCTAGTTCTAGTTCTCCCTTAAGAAATCAAGTAGATATTGTGGAGTCACCCAATTCTTGAGTGACTTGTTCATTATTGCTTGGACTTTCATTCTTAGTAGACTTTGAAACCCATTGCTATCTCATCTATTTTCGGATGTTATTAGCTTTTTCCTTCTTCTCATCTTCAATTCTACTAGTATTCATGCAATTTTTGGCAAGATGACCAAGTTCTATACAAATGAAACATCTTTTAGTAGTATCTCTTTTCCTCAAATGATGCTTTACACAATTCTTTCCAAAGTGTCCAAATTCTCCACAATAATGACATCTACACTAGGTGTTGTAGTCCCAACCAAATATAACTTTCATAATTTGTTTTGCTAGATTTAATATCTTGGTTTTGCATTTTGATGATTTGTGCCCATGCTTCTTGCATTTGTGATATTTGCCTTCAAATCTTAGTTTTTCTTTGCATTCATTAGCCTTATGACCATGTTGATTGCAATTGTAGCACTTTCCATTGAATTTTGCTTTTCCATTGCTCCAACATTTGTTTGAAGTGTGACCTATCTTACCACAGTGATTGCAAGTAGGTCTTTGATTCTTTTGAGTTCCTTGCTTGGATGATTCTCCTTCTTCTATAAATCCAATTCCCACTTTTCTTTTTTTTCTATAAAGATTTTGGTCATTTAATTGATTCATGTGTACTTGGGATTTCATCATTCTTTCATTGATTTTCCTTTTAGAGTTTAGATCATTTCACAATCTTGCATTTCAAATCTTAGGCTAATGATTTTTTCATTTGCATTGGAGAGGTGATCAATGAGGTCTGCTTGATGAAGGGATTGGTGCTAGATTTCATTGTTCTTTCCTTCTATCTCTTCTTTTATCTTGTTCTTCTCTTTCATGACTTCACATAGCCTTACTGACTAAATTTCTTGTTCTCTTCTTAGTTTTCTTACTTCTTCTTTCAGGGAACCATTCTTTTCTAGGAGTTCTTTGATTGCTTCATTGGCTTCATCTTGATTGCTTGAATGAAGATCTTCAATCTTTTCTTCAATGTAGAGATGATTATTCATTTGAATTGTAAGATCTTTTTTTCTTTTCAGGGATTGAGAGAGTTTCTCCTTTGCTCTCTTGAGTTGGGCAATAACCATTTCCAAATCTAGCTTTTCATTGTCAATAGCTTTGCCAAGTCTAAATATCTCCATGACTTTGATCTTTGCTCAAGCTGTTAAACTTTCTTATGAGAAACACAATTCTCTGATACCAATTCTTGGAAATATTCTTAAGAAAGCTAAGTTACTAAGAGGGAGTTCTGAATGAGTAACTTGTAAAACTTCTACTATTTTAGCTCTTCATCCAATAGTCCAATTAGCATTTAATCCTTCACATATAATCTGATCTAATTGTATAAGAAACTAAAAACATGAAAGCATTCATAACGCTTTGATACAAAGATTTGGTGACCTAGAAACCTTCCAAATAGAAAGTAAAACTGGGGTGGGGATGATACCCACAAGCTTTAGTATTGTAGTATAAAGTAGGCTTGTTAAGGCTTACATTGATCACTTTTGATGATCTGCCCTATTAGGAGCAATAAGGACTGCTAGGTCCACCTTGTGAAAGGATTTACAAACATACAATGAAGTATGCACTCGGTAAAGATATTTACAAAATATTGTTAGGTCTACCTTGTTAAAGGATTTGATTGATTGACCTGTTAGGATGAAATAATAGTTGATCTTTGATCTGCAACTTGGTTTGTTGAATGAGAATCCTTTAAGTTTACAAATCACCTTGTTGTGATAGATGAATTTTTGCTAGTCCTTATACTGCTATAGCCTTTGTAATTCACACTTTCTGCTCTTCTCTTGAGATTACATTACATATGCATTGTTACTACTCACATTGGATGCGATACAATACACTACATATATACCAATCCAATTATACAAATTACAAAGTTGGCCACTATACAAGTTTACACAAATATTACAAAGTTGGCTCAAGTGTAGACACTCAGGCTCTAAAGATTAACTCAGTGAAGTTCTTATATTCGACATCCACTGTCAATGCTCAACATCATCATGCACTTAGTAGATGTAGAAGCTCGGTCCATACTAATCACTATCAAGTAGTCTTGAACTCGATCTGCACTGGTGACTCGGTAGATGCTGTGAAACTTGTCATATAAACTGAATCACTTGTTTACCTCTGCATAGCTCGGTAAACACTATCACCTTGAGCTTAGTATAAACTGAGTCACTTGGTTAAAACTAAGTAGCTCGATTAACACTAGACTTGCACCACATAAACTACAAACTTGGTAAGCAATGCATAGCTCATTTTGCACTGGTAAACTTGGCATACATTGAGATGCTCAATTTACACTATTGATCTTCATAGTAATTGTAACTGCTCGGTAAACATTGGAATTTGTCCAAAGGACTCGGTAGCAACTGTAGAACTTGGTAACAATTGAAATGCTTGGCAAACATTGTTAAATGTACAATAAGCTCAGTAGATACTTACAATCTGAATAAGTGTATGTCACTAATAACAAACTTGATTGATATGTCAACAAGGTCCAAGTTATTGATCTATTTGTAAGGGTGAATGAGATGTTGATTGGCATTCCTTTGTAGTTTATTTGTTAATCACTAGCCTTCATATAATGATATCTAATTAATTAAGAATTAATTAAATATATTTATTTAATTTGAAGACTTAAATTAATAAGTCTAAATATAGTGATTGAGAAAAGTAATTAATTATTAAAGATAAAGTAATGCTTTATCCATAATTATTTAATTATTAATAATAAATCTAGAGTTGCACATAACTAGTGAGCTATAAATATTATCTTTAATTAAAATAATAATTATGATATTTAAAGTTCTTTACACAAATAAATAAAGTTGAAAAAATTAAATAAAGCAATATTTAATTAATAAAGTGTTTAATTGTCATGAATAAATTAGATACCTTTATTGAGCTCTAACTACCAATAAATACCATAAGAATATCCTCATTAAATGTATGTTTTATACTAACATGTAACGTTGAGTTTGTAGTTTTGTTTGGAGTTACATGGACTTATAAATAAAAAGGATTCCTAAAACCCTATACCAAGCCAAGAAGGAGGTAATATAAATAGGGATATAAGTCTATGAAGTAGTGGGATAGGAAGAAGTTTTGCTTTAAGAATCAAGGTTACAACTTTATAATTGTAATCATAAAAAACTCACAAAAGCTTATGTAAATAATGTTATCTTTTAACCCCAGACAAGGGGGATTACCAAATGTATAAATATTTTCTATGTGAAAAGAAGGTATGCTTTCTAAAGTACTGATGAAATTAAGGGGCACATATACTTTCTAGAACATGACTTCGATCTTGGGCTATACTAGGGTTTTCTTCCCCATTCTTTTTTCTCCGATGCTTGCATTTTAACGAGGCAAAAAAAAAAATTGTAAAATTATTTTGAAATGTAACATAAAGGGCATTTACCTTTTACTAATTTTAAATTTTTTTTTTTAAAAAATAAGGTTAATTAAAAATCTAATCGTGAAATTAAAAATTATAATCAATTATTAAACTAAAAACTCAAATTAAAGTTGCACAAATAATATGAATTGATTATAAAATTAAGTTTCATATTATCTCTGGCTAAAATTATTAATTACAAAATTTCCAAGTTAAGATTTTGGTGTTTGGGGTTTGCATATTATTTTAATAACTATTTCATTCTTTTTGGAATCTTTTTAGAAATTCTATTTTTAGGAAAAGTTATTTTTTGCCTATGAATAGGTTAGGTGACGTTAATCTCACTAATGATGTAGTTGTGTGGGAAAAGCCTCTAGAGTAGTGGTGGAAACATAACTTTGATGAAGCTTCTAAAGGGAATCTAGTGTTGAAATTAAGGTCAATATTTCTATCAGTGACTCAACACTTAGTCAAAATGGTTACACTGCTACTAATCTCTATAGTTTCTACTGAGCTTTGGAAACCTAACTTTGATGAAGCTTCTAAAGGGAATCCAGTGTTGAAATTAAGGTCATTTTGTCTATCAGTGACTCAACACTTAGTCAAAATGGTTACACCGCTACTAATCTCTATAGTTTCTACCAAGTTTTTCATTCAATTTGTATTGTTAACCAAGTGTTTCAGATACTCCTGAGCCAAGGAGTTAGTTTACAATGTTTGTTGAGCTACACATTGTTTACCAAGCTTCATAAACCATGCATAGTGCAAACTAAGCGTAGCAGAGGTTATCGAGCTATCAAGTGGAAGTGAAGTAGACCATAGTGTTAACTAAGCTATGGTATGTTAACCAAGTTATATTGTACCTACCAAGCTCACTGTGTTAATAATATAAATATAGTGTTGACTGAGTCATGTAGTGTCAATCAAGTGAATCAATAGCCATTGTGTTTCTTAGCGTTCACCAAGTCACACAGTACTAACTAAGTTTGAGCTGCTTGGAAGTGATTAATATGGACCAAGCTTCAAGTTCAACAGAGTGCCAAAGATTGCCAAGTGTTGATAGTGTTTATCATGTATCAAAATATCACTGAGTTTGTCTTTAGAACCTGAGTTACAATAGTTGGGCTAACTTTGTGAATTATGATAAAATTGGTATTGTAGCCGACTCTAGTAAGTTGTGATTTGGATTGGTATATATGTAATGCATTGTATCATATCCAAGCATAAAATATGAAGATAATATGATGAGAAGAAGTGCAAATTAAAGAAGGCTGCAAGTAGTATAAGGGACAACAAAGATTTATCTATCACAGCCAGGTGATCGTTGCAATACAAGGAATCTCAACCAACAAATTAGAGTTGTAGATCACAGATTAGTGACTGGTTCATCCTAATAGGTACATCAGTCAAATCCTTTAACAGAGTAGACCTAGCAGTCTTTGCTAAATCTCCCAACTGAGTGCATAATTCATTGTATGTTTGTAAATCCTTTATCAAGGTGGACCTTATAGTCCTTATTGCTCCTAATAGAGCAGATCACTAGAAGTGGTCAATTGTAAGCCTTAATAGGTTAACTTTATATTGTAGTACTAAAGCTTGTGGGTATCATCCCCACTCTAGTTTTAATTTCTATTTGGAAATTTTTTGGGTCACCATATCTTGTGTCAAAGTGTTATGAATGTCTTAAAAGACTTTATTATTTCATGCATGCAATTAGATTAGAATATTATATGAAGGATTAATTGGTGAAGTAAGATAAAGTTTTGTTGGTTCTTGATTCACCCCTCCCCTCTCAGTAACCTTGCCTACCTTATATTTCCAACATCTAGGGCCTTTAGGGGTTGGGTTTATTATTAGTGATGTCAATGGAGATCTTATTACTATGGGGGGACAAAGGTTACATGACGACACAAACAATGTGGCTAAAGCCGAGGCAACCTTGCTATCAATTAGAGCCTCTAAGAAACTAGGTGCAATACGATTGCATGTTGACGTGGATTCCTTAATTATAACTAGAGAAATTAGTAAAGGATCTTTGGAGGTTTGGCATCTTCAAAATTACATTTCCAACATTCTCCAAGAACTATCCTCCCTACAAAATTTTAGTCTCACACATTAAAAGAGATGGAAATAAAGAAGTGGATAGAATGTCAAACTGGGCCTTGTCTTTGAAGGTCAGAGAAGTTAGGATTGAAAACTTCTAGGAATTAAACATACTTGAGGGGAAGGCTTACTATTAAAATATTTTTATTGAAGGAGAGGAAAATAGTATGAGTTTAAATTTTGAGGTCTATGCCTCATTAAATGAGGGGAAGGTAATTCATCATTTATTAGTTGAATTACAACCACTTGACAACCTTAACACATTTAAACCAAAAAAATCCATTCTCCAAGAAGATTAAAAAAAGGTGGGATCAACTACTCAAATTCAATCATGAACATCTTCAAGAAGTGGTTGAATTGCTACTAGGAAAGATATTTTTCAAAGTAGATAACTGCTATAGGACAAATACAAGCATTTATTCTATGATAATGTCATGGGGATTGTAGTTGGGAGATTCCAAAATTAGAGTAAATTTTTTCATGGAAAGATAATACTGATGTATTTGAGGATTGGCATGGAGGAAATCTTGCATTTCTCCACCCTAAAGTTGGTTGTGTGGCTAAGGGATAGTGACACATGCATTGAAAAAGTAGAAACATGTACAATGCTAACACCATTTATGTGGAGATTCCCTGATCACCAGTGCCATAAGAGGTTAAAATAGGCTCGAATATGATGGTACATTATTAAATTTATTGTAATGGAGCATGTTTATGATGTTGAAACCAGAACAATGAAAGTTGTGGTAAATTGAGGCTCGATTGATGAAGCAGATTTGGTGTTGCACCTGCTCAATTAGAAACAAAACCCTCAAAGTCAAATTTAGGAGGAAGAGTGGCTAGAGTGGAAGGTTAGTGCAGTCATGGATGAGCGAATCTATAGCATATTTTTGCAAGCCCATAAAGAAGAAAGGTAAATGTGGGTACATGCTCTGGTTTTCTTGCTTACACAAGATGAATTTTGTCTCAAATTTTATGAAATGAATGTAACAAAACAAGTAAGAGTGGGTTAAAGTTTTTGCAAAATAAGTCACACTTTTATTGGGCTTCAAATTTTTGGGGAACTCCTTTTGAACTATGCATATTTTTTGAATTGGAGAAAGACAAATTATACTTGAAATTTTACTGGTTTTTGAAGAACAAATCCCTAGTTTTGAACAAGGGAAAGTTAGGTAGTTTTATTTGTGCTTCTATTTTTCATGAAAGTGGGTCTACTATTGTTTTGAAGATGTGTGGCATTTTTGGAATCAGATTGTGGGCAAGGTGATTTTATCAGTGGGCATATTGTTGTCGTTGTTGTGGTTCAGGTGGTGCTCTATAAAGAGCGAAGCTTTGCAATAGTTGTTATCAATAGTGGAATGTATTTATAGATTCAAACTCAATGTTATATAGGTTAAGAGGATGAAATGATATTATTTTGTAGATTATAAATTGAAAAATGCACCTCAAGTTAACGTATCTGAGGTGATGAAATGTAATCTCCTTATTGAGTTATGAATAAAATCCAAAAAATTATATTAAAAAGAAGTTTCTTTTAGAAATTTATATTTTTAGAGATTCTATTTTTAGAGAAAATATCTAATAAACATTGTAAGATAATAGTTTAACTTCTCTTAGGTTCCCTAATAGAGCATTACACCTAGTATTAGAGCTTGAGTTTCTACATTTGGAACTTTGGGAATATTGTGTGCCCATTTGTTTAAAAGTAATAAAACTTGCAACAAGATTTAAATAAAAAAACTTATCAATATGAAATATACACAAAAAATTTGGACACTAAATTAGAAATAATAAAACTTGGATTCATAACACTTTTGTTTTAGACTCTTACTTTTATGACTATATATTATGTCCTTATGCTTTTAATGGATTTTGAGATATTGTTTATTTTTGCGTGTTATAACAACTAGGATTTCATGGGATCTTTAAAATATTATTCAAAAGAAAAATAAATTTTGGAATGTTTATAGAATAAAGAGGTGAATGTTGGATCAATATGGATCTTTATTTATTCTTAAACCAAAAGCATATTGCTCTTAGTGATTGAAGGTGTATACTTGGTCAACTTATTTAGTTTCTTTTATGAACCTTGAGTTTGAAATAATGGGTAGTACATTTTTAATGTTTATCTACCCTAGTTATAGTAGTCAGCTTCTATAAGTAAGCCTATTTTAAGGGAAGGAGTATATAATACCTATATCTTTAGCCATCATTGTATATTTTGTTGTTAAACCCTACCAGGTCCTTCTTTAAATATTATAGCTCTTATTTAGAAATTATAGTTTTTGATTAAGAAAAATAGGTTTTACAGGGATCTTGAAACCCAAAAGTTTTACAACATATAAATATAGAGATTAAAAAAGTCCAGCAAACATGAAACTACTATGAAAATCCAAAACTAACAAAGGGCCAAAGGCCAGGAGGGAAAAGCTACCTGCCTACCCTATAAGAAAAACCAAAAGAGAAACAACCTAATGGTTCTCCTTATCTAGGTCTTGCAGAGTTTCTACAGCTTCGATATCCTTCTAACTATCCGCTCCTTCCTGGTTCTTGTTCTGGGCATCCTCCTAGTCCACCTGGTCCACCTAGTCCCTGGTAGCTTTCAAAGAAACCTCTTCCTAGCCAATGTCTAGACTGGTCATCTTCATCGTGTTCCTACCGAGGCCAACTCTCATTAGAGTATCCCCCAGGTTGACTATGTTCTCGTTCAAAGTGTGCAGAGTATCCACAATTTGTTTTGTCAGAATCTAGTGGATGTAGTCAAACCTCTAGACTTTTTGTTCAACTAGGGAAAGTCTGTCCTCCTATTCATCTTTGGAGTCTTGGCCACTGTAGTACTTCTGGTTGCCATCTTGATTAGTCTTCTTTCCGTTGTTCTCCTGGACACTGCAGATGTTCTGGCTGCTATCCTGGTTTTTCTTTTACTTTAGAGCCTTGATTTCCTGAAACAACCATTTGATAGATCAAAAGTTATCTATCAAGCTATTCTTCATGTTTTTCAAGAGGTTGAAGCCAATTTCTCGTGCTTTGTCAGAAAAGAGCTCCACATGACTTCTAATTTCTCCCCTTCTGACGTGCGATTTGACGTATCCTTCCATTATTAAAATGGGATTATATTTGTACCCTGGATTCGATCCTTCTAAAGTAACTCCATTGTCGCTGCCATGATTTTGTCACCATTCTTCCACATCATCATCGAGTTTCTAGTAACAACATCATTGACGAACCAATTAGCAACCGAGTTGGCTTCTCATTTAGCATGGTTGACAAAAATCTTTTTGAACTTACCCAAGTCAGATTTGAGGTCCTCGATGATGTTAGCAATCATCCAGGAGGGTGTGGCATGTCCTTTGACGTAATTGATAATGTTTAGGGAGTCACCCTCAAGCCATAGGCACTCGATCCTAGAAGCTAGGGCCAATTTAATAGTCTGTTTGGCCGCACTAGCTTCAGAAAAGTGATTAGTCTGGTGACCAAGAGGAAAAGAAATAGTCACAATTCCTCCTCCTGAACTATTTCTAATGATGCCTCTGCTACTAGCTGGGCTAGGGTTCCCCTTTGTCGCGCCATCAAAGTTGGCTTTGTGCCAATCCTTAGGGGGGAAGGGCCATCTAGCTTCCTACCTTCTCTTGTCCCTTTCTTTTTCCCTAACTTTACTGTTCCCACCTTCCTTGATATTTCCTCCCTTTGTTATGGAAAAGTTCTCCATAATGAGTCCTTGAATTTTCTCTGCATTTATGAACTTTGGAGCCTCTCTGTCTCTGAATATTTTTTTGTTGTGCTCTTTCTAGATTCCCTAGAAAAAGTGTGGGAGAGTCTAGGAGCTGAATAACTGAGTATTCAAACCAGAGTGGTGGCTTCTCCATTGGCAAAAGAAGTCCTAGATATTAACTGGGGGGCACCAACTGAAACCAAGATCCCTAGTTAGAAGGTTCCACACCTTGGATGAATAGGGACAATGGATGAATAAGTGATTCACTATTTCTAGGTTATGCTTGTAGAAGCTGCACCTATTGGGGATTATTTGGCCTCTCTTGGCTAAATTATCCAAGGTAAGAATTTTGTCTTGCAGAAGGAGCCATAAAAAGATATTAATTTTGGGAGTGAGACTAGAAATCCAGGCTTTGGCCCAAATTGGCTTCTCCATCTTGTCCCATATAGAGAAATAGCCAGAGGCAACATAGTATAGCCCATTTGAGTTATCTCCCCAAATGATAGTGTCCCTGCTGTTGTTGATGGGAGTGGCATTTAGTAAAATCATCAGAGGGATAAGGTCTAGGGATAGCTCAGACAGGTCATGCCAGCCTTGACCAATTCTGTAATCACTAACTTGCATGCCAAATCTTCCTATGCATTGTTTTTCCCATCTTCCATAACTGGGGTGATTGATAAGAGGTCCCTGAATAGTCCAGTTATCCTGCCAAAATAAGATATTATCCCCTTTGCCAACCTTCCATTTGGCCTTTGACTTGGCCCAGGGTCTAGCCTTCAAGATCCCATTCCAAATATAGAACCCTTGGGGAATCTTAGTCTTAATTATCAAGAAGTTGAGAGACTATCTTCTCAGATATTTCTCAATCAGGATATCCCTCCAAACACTTGTGCTTTGAAAGATACACCATAACTGTTTGGCTAAAAGGGTGTTATTAAGATGTTTAATCTTTTTGATACCTAGACCTCCATGACATTTTGGGAGGCAAAAGAGGTCCCATGCAACAAGATGGTACCTCTTGTGGTCATCAGTCCCTATCCAGAGGAAGTCCCTCTGAATCTTCTCAATTCTATCCACATGTTTGGCAGGGATACCAAAGAGGCTTAATGCATAAGTAGTGAGGTTATGGAATATGGATTTCACTAGGGTACACTTTCCAGCCTAGCTAAGGGTGGCCCCTTTCAATCTATTAAGTTTCTTGTTGAATCTATCCATGATGCTATTCCAGAAGGAATCCAAGGGTCCAGAACCCAAGGGCAGGTGAAGATAGTTGGCAGGTAGGGATCCAATGCCGCTTCCCAAGATATGAGAAATTTTCCTCTATCTCTCCAAAGGGGTGTTGATGAAGAAAAAAAAACTCTTCTCCCAATTAATAGCCTGGCCCGAACCCTTGGTATAGGTGTTCAGGAGGCCCTTGAAAACTCTGGCCTCATGGATTGAAGCTTCTTCCCCCAAGATAGTGTCATCCACAAATTGCTGGTAAGTGAAGGTAGAGGGACCCAAAGAGGGCTTGAGACCTTGCAGACTCCTATCCTAACATTTCCTTTCAATGAGTCTTCCCAGGTATTTAGCTAGAAAGATAAAGAGAATAGGGGAAATGGGGTCACCCTGCCTTTGTCCTCTCGAGGGGAAGAAGAAATTAGAGGGGGAGCCATTAACCAAAACAGATAAAGAAGGTGAGGAGACAAGTTGAGAGATAATCTTACAAACCTGAGCATCAAAACTGAACGCCTGAAGGACTGCCATAAGAAAATTCCAATCCACCCTATCATAGGCTTTAGACATGTCCAATTTGAGTAGAAAACCTTCCTTCTTACCGGCCTCTAGAGAATGGATGACCTCATGAACCATGACAATAAAGTTAAGAATCTACTTCCTAGGGACAAAACTAATCTACTGAGGGGAGATGATTAGGGGGAGAATGCTGATGAGTCTTGTGGTAAGAACCTTAGAGATGATTTTGTAAAAGGAATTTCAAAGACTAATTGGCTTGAACTTGTCCATCATATTGGCCCTTGGTATCTTTGGAATGAGAACCAAGAAAGTGGCATTAAGTTCTTTCAAAAGATTTTTGGCCCCAAAGAACTCTTGGATAGCCTTCGTAACATCCCTTTTGACCACCTCCCAGTAGAATTGAAAAAAGAAGGTTGGAAAATCATTCGGGCCAGGAGCTTTATCCCTCAAAAGAGAGTTGAGAGCCTAGAAGATTTCCTCTGAGGAGGGGATAGCTTTTAACATAGAATTGTGATGCAATTGCAACAAGGAGGGGATCGTCGAAAAAATGTCACCTTGATCTGACACCGATAGAGAAGTATCCTTGGAAAGGAGGGATGAGAAGAAATGAACAACTTCATCTGCAATCTCATCATCCTTGGATAGATGAGCCTAGCCTTTCTTAATGTTTGAGATCTTGTTGCTTGCACGATGTTTGAGCGTGGTCAAATGGAAGAAACAAGAGTTCTAGTCACCTTCTTTCAACCAATTTACTCAAGATCTTTGTTTCCAGTAATGTACTTCCTTAGTAATGATGTTGTGGAGGTTAGAGAGGATGACCCTTTCTTCCAGCCTATTCTGGTCATTATATCCATTTTGCTGAATTTCTTCCTAGATAATACAAAGTTGATTAGTCTTCTCATCTTTATCCTAGAAAATGTGGCCAAAGTTTGATTTGTTCCAAATTTTAATGTTTCTTTTCGCATTCTTCAATTTTTGGGCAACCCTGTACATTGTAGTACCTTCAACCTCAATATTCCACTAGGAATAAATCTTAGATTCTAGAGCTAGGTGGGTAATCCACATTTTCTCAAAATGGAAGGGGAAAGTCCTTTTGATAGCTAGAGGGCTAATAGAGAGAGAAATTGGAGAATGGTCAGAGCCCACTCTGGGGAGGAGGGAAAGTCTACAGGAGTGAGTCTATAGCCACCTAGGAGAGATGAGGGCTCTATCAAGATGAACCTGGATACATTCCCCACCAAATCTTCTGTTAGACCAAGTGAATCTTCCCCCCAAGAGGTCCACATTCGTGAAAGCCAGATTGTGGATGAAGTTGGAGAGGTCAAGGTTGCTATCTTGATCTGAAGTAAGAGCTCCACATTTTTCATCATCTGTGAGAGGAGAATTAAAATCTCCCATGATGATCCCTTTGTTAATATTGTTGTTGGTAATGACCACTGAGATCTTATCCCAAAAAGCTTTCCTTTCCCTTTTTGAATTTGGGGGGTACAGGTTTAAGATGAACCAAGAGTCATCACTATGGATGTGGGACACCTTGCATAGGAAAGCATTATCAACATTTAAGATGGGGGACATCTTGAATGCCCTGTTGTTATAAAGAATCAACACCCCTCTCAAGGCTCCATTCAAATTTGTGGCATCATTATTCATGGATTTGCTGAAAGATAACTTGTTTATCAAATCCCTTTTCATCTTAGTCTCCTGGATCAACAAAAAATTAGGTCTTTGATCTTTGATCAAGTTTCTGCCTAGTTGTTGTTTATGAGCCCCATTGAGGCCCCTAATGTTCCAAGAAATGACCTTCATTTCTTACTTCCCAAGAATTCCTTGATGGTTCTTTGGCTCTCATCTGCCAGGTTTCTTTCAGTTTCTTCTTGCAATAGTTGGTTGGATTTCTTCCTTCCTGCTTGCTTGGGAGTTATCCTAACATCAACCTTAACATTGCTTTTGGTTGTCACTAGGGACAAAGGGGGGTGGTCATGATGTTGGTTCTTCTTATAATTATTTTTTGTCATACACCAACCATTTAGACTGTCTAGAGAATATCTATCAATCCACTCTTCCCAATGAGAGACTTGGTTAGGGGATGAGTTGTTGATGAGTTGAAGGAGCTTTTCCTCCAAACCCTTGGGAGCTGGCATAGCTTCCTCCTGACCAGAACCTATTCTAGGAGGATGAGTTAGGGAGACCTTAGGCCTTGAGGAAATCTTTTGAGGAGAGTCCTACATTCCATTAGAACTGGGGTTCTCAGTCCTCTAACCAATATTCTCTTTAGAATAGGGGGCTCTTGCCTTTGGCCATTCTGCTCTAGCCCTACCGGCTTAGAAGCTTCCTCTGTAGCAGGGGCTTCTATAGGGGGAGTAGCATTAGAGGAATCATTGTGGGCTTGATCACCCAAAAATGGCATCATTCTGCCTGGGGGCATTCTACTTAACTTCCTTGCTTTCCCAAAACTCTAAAAACTTGGAGGGTTTACACCTCCAGTTTAGTTTCTTCTTCCCCTTGGTTGTTGGGTGAGAGGGAGAAGGTTTCTTTTTAGATTTGTTTGAGGTGTCAAGATCCTTGGTCTTCTGCTTATCCGCCCTAGGGCACTGGTTGGCCTTGTGACCTACCTTTAGGCAAAGAAAGTAGGCAAAATGAATAGTTTCATAAATCAATTTCTGAATATGCACTCCAAGTTTAGAATGAAAGGCCATAGTCTCAGGCATGTCTGTGCCTTCCCTAACACCTGTGCAGATGCAAGCATAGTTGAGGTGGTGCTTGGAGGCAGTGATCGGGTCCATAGATAGGAGTTTACCAAAAGTCCTTGCAAGCCCCACAAAAATATCTTCATTCCAAAATTCTAAAGGCAACTTGGGTAATCTAACCCAGATAGGGGCTTGAACAAAAAAAGAGTCGTTCAAGTTTAGTTTGGAAGACCACTTCTGGAGCACCAGGGTGGAGTGACCAATTGCCCACTATCCCTCATAGAGAATGATGGACAAATCTTCCATGCATGAAAAATAAAATGACATAAAACCCTTTTCCATTTTCGTGACTGAGACTTGGCCTTTCAGAGCCCATTTCTTCTTGATGAAGGTCCTGACGTCATCTATGTTTGGTCTCAGTCCCAAAAATTTACCAACCAGAGTAGAAGCCATGGATCGAATGCTACGATCCACGATTTCATTTGGGATGGCGATGACACAAGAACCTTTCTTAGTTTTAGGAAGAGTCTTAATAGGTGGGAAAGAGGACTTACCTAAGGGTTTGACCCTGAATAGAGAAGACCATTTTGTAGATCCTTGCTAATCCTCTTTAGGAACCAAAGGAATCTTGACCACCTCCTTGGGGGGGACATATGGGTCCCCATCCACGATCTTCAATTGGGCCCCAGTACTAGAAAATGCCTGACCGTCCCCTGCTTATGGCCCATGTTCCAGACCAGGGATCCGATCCCAACATTCTAGAAGTATCCCGCCATTTCCTAAATTCAAATTTTGAAAACCACCACTCCCTCCACTCACACTCAACATTTTTATTTAGAAATTATAGTTACTTTCATGATGATATTGTATTATGTGTCTTAAAATGATGTTTACTATTATCTTCATGATGATGATATTTTCATGTTAGAATATGATGTTATTTATACTCATGACTTTCTAGTTGTACTTACCTCATACTTACATGTGTATGAGGTGTGTGTCTATTTTATATTTTTGTTTGACATGCTTGATGTGGTTGAGGGAGGGAGTCATAGTCACTATGAGTCAACATCTACATGATGTACCACTCCCTACTATTGTCTATTTACTAAGATATATATTTATACATGTTCATCTTTTATGTAGGTTTACATGTATCAGACATAAACTTCCCTAAATTACTAGGATGAGTGCGCCCTATTACAATATATCAATGGTAAGAAATGAAAGATAATGTTCAAGTTTGAATCCTAGTCCAAGCCTAATAATTTCCCTGAGAAGGAGGACATTTATTTCATTGAGTATCCATTTAAACTCGTGAGTTTAACCTTGTGCATGTTGTTTGGTTTTAGATTTGGTCTACTTTTCTTATGTTGTATTTATGTATTTTGAGTGATGTATTTTATTGAGTAAATGATTTGATAATGACACTTGAATGATCATATGATATTAAGATTATTAAACATTAGTTTAATCAAAAGGGAATATTAAAATATAATAATATTTAATTAATATAATTATTTAATTTAAAAACTTAAATTAATAAATCTAAATATAACAGTTGAGAAAAGTAATTAATTATCAAACATAAAGTGACACTTTATCCTTAATTATTTAATTAGTAATAATAAATTTAGAGTTGTACATAACTAGTGAGCTATAAGTGTTATTGTTGATGTTTTATAGATTTACTCAGATAAATTAGATCAAGATATGTGTGTGCATGTGTGTGTATATTTATATATATACATTGTACCATCTACCCTACTATCTAAGGGGAGGGCTAAGGGATAAGCTAAAGATGCTATATAAAATTAGACGCACACGTGCGCGCGCGCGCACACACACACACACACACACACACACACAATATTTATATTAAGAGATATTATATATTTATTATATAATCTATAACCAAGAGATTTCAATTATGTTAAGGAACAAATGTGTCCCATGAAGGGATATGTCCATTCTCTCACTCTCTTATAAATATGCGAGGTGACTACAATTGGAAAACACATACCAATACATTATGTTAGTGCTTAGTACATTTGTAGTAGATCCTTGAAAAACCAGCATGGTATTAGATCCAGACTGCAAATGTAAGCAAGTGTTTGAAGGATATAAACTTGCAAACATAGTGTAATCTTAGGTTAAAAAGTATAAGAATGCAGAGGGCACATAAGAATAATGATTATCATCTATAATATATTCTAATTGGCATGATTACAATCTAAAACTTTCAAAATGGAAGACAAAATAAATTTGGACCTCATATAGCATGCATACTTTAACCAGGATTATATATACAATAAAAATAAAAATAAAAATTGAAGACCACTAGAAAATAATCTAATGAACTAGGGAGAATTTGGGGCATTTAATATAAATTACATCTCATAAAAGGAAGGAGAATATCAAACTAAAATGCCAAGGGCAAGACCATTGAAGTATGGAGAGTCTGCTAAGTGGTTCAGAGATGCCAAGCCATAAAATCCAACCAAAGAAAGTTTGACTATGGATAGGGATTTTAGGGCTTGTGTGCGCTTCTCTCTTGGCTAGTTTGATCAATTTAACAAAAAACATCATATTCATCTTATTATAATGGGCTTTTTTAAATTTATTTTGAAATCCCAACATTTATGCCAATGACCAAACAACAAAGAATCATTCTTCGGCATAATTTATCGAAGTTGTTAAATGTCCTAATTAAAATATGGAGATGGCGCATTTTGTAAAACTTTTGATGGTATTAATGTTAGCATTTATTTAAAGAATATCAAAAAGTTATGTTTAAATGTCAAATCATAATGAAACAAAGTTTTCTCTTATCGACTAATTAGCATATAGAAAGGAAAGATCGATGGTGAAAATAAATAAGAACATGGTAGTTACTATAACCACCAAAACTACCAAGTTCAATTGGTGGAGATAAAGCGAGACTTCACAATACTTGACACTAAATGGAAGATGCATCTCATACAATGACTTAAAAAAAATCCAAAATGGACTTTTTGAAAAGGTTTCAATTTTTTTTCCAAGAAAATATATTTGAGTTCAAAAGTGCTCTATTAGACATACAAAGCACACAGCCACATTCCACCACCTTTTTTGTCAACTTTCACCCCTACACACCAAAGTGAGAGATTATTAGTTTGTGGACATTCATAAAATCATAACCATACATATAGGCAACAAATTACATTGGAGGAGAGATCATGTAGCAGAGTGAAAATTTGAAAGAGTAGACAATACATGCTAAGGTGGAAATTCATATCTTACAAAACAAAATAAAGGAGGATATACATATACATATTGTTGAAGTTGATGAAAGATCAACCCCACAGGTCCCAAAAATCACCTGCATGTAAGCACCTATCATAGAAAGAGAGAAGAAAAAGCTATGGAGGTTAGAATTCCTATATCCATAGAAGATGAAAAATTCTTGATGTGCAAAAAAAGAATTGAAAATTTTATTGAATAAATTAGTAATTGTAAAGAGATCAATCCTTATAAAGGAGATCAAAACCCTAAAAGGTAAAACCTAGGTTGCACCATAATAATTAATTATTAGATGCCTAAATTTTAGCTTAAGTAGAATGGAGTTAATTAGAAAATATCCAATTACTCTAACACCTCCCCTTATGATAAACTTAAAGAGTAGCTAAAAAGCTAGAAACTACTATTGAAAGTAGAATTGAGTCCCCAAAAAAAGCCTAATGAGGTACCCAAGCACAACCAAATCTTTGTAAAGAAGAGAAATAGAGAAAACCATGTAGGAAAAACCATACCCCAAGAAGAGATGGAAAAAAAGATAAAAGAACTATTGAAGGAATGAAGAAGCCTTCAAACTAGAGAATGTCCTAGAAGATAGGAACAAAATATGATAATGAAGAACACCATTGAAGCATGCAGATGTTGTAAAGCTCTATCAAAAGTAACTACTGATATGAAGAACCTGTACTAAAATAGAACTTGACTAGGTAGATACTATAATCTACATGAGTGCTCTCAAAAGACACTACTCGAATCAAAAGGCACACAAAGGAAAATAATTAAACTCAGAGATACAAATGACATGAAACACCAAAGCTTGAATAGTTGATTAGTCGCACATGGAAGGCTGCTTCCAAATTAGGAATGAAAAGAAGAGTGTCTATATGGTAAATGATCCATCTCACCGAAGTGCATTGGTACCTAGCCACTGCATCCACCTAGTACATTGGAATAAATATTGAATACATAACTCACTCCATAAAACTAAGGAAATATGAGAAACAACATAAGAAACCCCTAATACAAACAAGGGTGAGGTGAAAGACAACTTGAAAAGTGGCAAGAAAGAACTACATGTCAAGGAACCAAAATCAAGATGCACAAAATAATACATATGTGTGTACAGAGGTGATCAATCTTAGATGCATCATGAGGATAATGTCATAGAAGGGAAAATCACTAGAAAAGGGAAGATGACAAAGAAAGGCAAAAAATCAACCCCCCATGATACTTTAATTAGAGCAGTGCATGTATAACAAGGCACAAGATATAATGAATCAAAATAATTCAAAAATATGTGAGTGTCTTTAGATGACACTGCTCAAATTAGAAGGCAAAACAAGGCAAAACAATTGAAATGAAAATATAGATCCAATATAGCACTTTATCTTAGTGCGTTTGTAAGAATGCATACAAATGATGTTTGTAAAGACCAAAAGAGACATAAGGCTAATAGAATAGACAATAAAACCTATGATGAATCATCTAAACCAAAAAAAATGATCTTGAACCGAAAACAACTGAGATATTCACTAGAATGGAAAATGCAAAAAATGAATAAAATTTACCTAAAGTAGAATTTGGAAAAACAACTAGTATCATTGGAAAGATCTCTACAAGACCTTTACAATGATATAAACAATTCCCAAATTAGAGATTAGATGCTCAAGATATGTCTCCTAGAGTGCAAAATAGAAATCCTAACTATGATAGCAAAAAAAGATATACAAAAGAATCAAAATTGAAGATTACCTATACCACTGTGACGAGCTTAGAACCAACTTTCCAACGATATCTTGTTTGTCAAAAATAGAGTCTGTATGCCCAAAATATGAGCAAAAATGCAAAGGTAGGTCCAAACAAAGCTAGAAGGGGTGACCGAGCATGTTGATGCAATGCTGATGTTAGAAAATGACGAGCCCAAATTTGATGACCATTTGATTTTCAAGGCAAAAAAAAGCTTTAAAATGACCCCCTTGCCAGAAAAATATATCTACTTGATCAGAAATAGAAAATATGCCATCAAAATGAAAGTTGTTGCTAGATTTTTTTTTTGGTGACCATTAAATAACATGTTGCAAAAAGACATGTGGGAAAAAAATCTTGAAACACTACCAAAAGGGCATTAAAATCCATGCGAAAATTCCAAAGAGCCCAAATGCATGAATCCACTGAAAGCCACTAGTGCATGAAAAAATCCACTCAAATAAAATTCAAATACCACTAGTTTAACTTGCAAAACTTCCCAAGAAGAGTGTGCTCGCACTTTTGTTTGTAAAGAGGGTACCCCTTGATGGATGTCAAGTGGTATAGTGATAGACGAGAGCGTAGATGAGTTAGGACCAAAATCATGGAGCATGAAATTTGGCAAGACATCTACTAAAGGAGCTTGAGAGTCCATGTGGTAGGTGCTAACACGTGGTTAAAAATAAAGCTTGTTGCATACAAAAAACATACCCACAAATTAAACACACTTTCACCTAAATTTTTTAAACACACTTTCACCTAAATTTTTTTCTCCCCAAGAAAGGGGCGCAGTGGATGTAAGAGTTGTGACATGAATATCAACTAGGCAAGAAGAAGGCACTGATGTAGGCTTCAAACTCCAAAAAATAAAGTTAACAAAGACAAAACATTGGCCCAAGACAAAGTTACGAAGGTCAATGGTATAGCAGTCCAGGCATGGCAAAAACCATAATGCCTCCACCAAAGAAGTCACCAATGGCCTGGAATAGGCTAATGTAGTGTTTCGAAGCCTATGATGGCCCATTGATCCCAAAAAACTAGAGGTGATGTCCACTAAAGAACCACAGGAGGGAAGTCACAAAATTCACCTCCAAACATATTGTGAAATTGGCTTAGAAAATAGTTGCCTAATAATGTCAAAAAAATGCTTGGTTCAAGCATGAAACCTCCTAGAAAAAATGCATTTGACTCCAAAGCAAGGAATTAAGGGCATCCAACCATAATGTGAAGGCCATAAGACTGAGCACATGTTCCAAAGCCCAGTTGAAAATAAAGGCCAAAAATTAAGCAAATCTCCTAAAATTTTGCAAAAAGGGTATCCAAATTTTCTCTTTATTCTATCTTCTAAGATCTATAACTTGGAAGAAAAAATGGCTTGTTTTGTTGATGGGAATTTTTCCTTGTCAAACTCTAGTTTAGGAACCAACCTTGAAATTGAAATATTAATGTTGGAAATGTAAATTAAATACTCAAAATCACCTTATAATAGTAGGATTATCAAATTAGATGCAATGATATCACTTTACCAATTGAATTGATCAAGAGGATGTGAATGTAGGAACCCTTTCTTGATGACAGGATCCACTATCACCAATGGAAGAATCTAGATATTGAAAGGTTATGACATGAACATAGAAGATATATGATGAAGCCCCAAAATGAATTCCTTTGAATCTCCTTAAAAGAACCTTGAATGCAAAATATCTCTTCTCTAATGACTTGCAAGTGGATCTCCTTGAATGTATTTGAAGATGGCTTGGATGCTTGAATACTTGGAGGCTTGAATGATTGAGTGCTCATGCATGGATTCTTGCTTGTTTGTGATGAATGTAAAATGGAGAAATTAAGTGCTTCTAAATTATCTAGAATAAAATTTCTCTCGCCATATGATTGGAGAGTCAAAAAAAAGTCTTGAATCAACCCTAACACAAGGGTCGAGAATGGGACTTAAAATAGGTCCCAAGTTATAGAAACACTATGTTCCTAACTTGGGTAGGGATGCATTATATCCCTAACCTAAGGTAGGGGTAGACTACGTCCCTAACCTCAAGGCCCACAAAAACTCAAAATTTCCCTAAGATCTTAGAACATGCACCAATTTTGGGAAATCCCATGTAGATCTTGAGAAAATTTTATTTCAGTGCAAAAAAAAAAGATTCTAGGTGATTAAAAGAAAAGAAATGAGGACCAAAGTGGATAGGTCCTATCTTGATATTTGAAAAAAGAAATAGGAATACCAAGGAGGATCTATTAGGTCCTACCCGAATTATGTCTAGGAGGAATAAAAAGAGATGAAAGAAAAGGGAGAAATATAAATTTAATGCAAATATAGCATTAAATCTCACTAAATGGGTGGTAAACCATCATTTAATTGAATTAATTACAACTTAATATGGTACAATAGGTTATATATGGAAGGAATTAAGTTCTATCATGATAAAAAGTGCTTAGAGGAAGTAGCGAAGAATTTTCTAAAGTCCAAGAAGGAGAAGATGAAAATTGTTAACATATATTTTGTTCTTGAGATGATATTGGATATTTGGAAGGATCTTCTAAAATTAATTATAGAGTATTTAATTTTGGATGGAAGATTCACTTGTGTCTATGACTACCACCTAGTAATGCTAAACCATTTTAGGCATATAATTTGTGTCTCCTTCCTTTTTATCTCTTATTTTCTTTAAATGCTAGCATTGTTGGCCATAAAGAGAACCCTAGTAAACTCCATGTACTCCATCAAGGTCTTATTCCCCCCCAACCCACATTCATCCCTAGGGTTGAGCCTAGATTAAATATTAAGGAAGATATAATTCAAAGTGAGGAAGAGTATGATTGGGCTATTGAGATTGACAAGGAGAATGCCCCTCCTCCCCCAATAAAAAGCCTAAAATTTCCCTTACTATTGATTCTATGCCCTAGGGTAATGGTATTTATACAAGAATCCATGTTTCCAAATATAAGAATACCCCTATAAAAAGGAAGAAGTATTCACTTAAAAAACACCTTATGAGTTCCTCTCATGTAACCTTGTACCTCTAAATCTTGGGAATGATGTGGGGAAAAACCCAATTCTAGCGCATTATAATTTTTTTGAGGAGAATTAATCCATCTTTATCTTGGTAGTTCTAGGAAAATCCCCCATAATATCAATGGATATAATCAAGAGACTTGGTCCTCAGTTTATTTGAGTATAGAAGGTTTTAATATGAAGGATAAAGGGGAGTTTGGCATTCTCAAATCTCCTAATGTGAGACCCCTCTACTCATCTGGGTAGTTAGGTGGCCTCTTCAAAAGATTAAAGATCTCTACTTGAAGTATAGGGACCTACCTTCTAGATTTAAAGATATGTAGACTAAGATGGGGGACTCAACAATTCAAAGGGTCACTATGTCAACTGGTCAACTATCCCCAAGGACATAAATGAGGGTTTCTTCCCATGCTTTGTAAAATGAGATGAAGAATAATTATCTTGTTGATTACCTTAAGAATAATTTAGAATCTAATGATTCCTATAGGATGCACTATGAAAAGGATTTGAGGAGCTAAACAGTAAAGTTGGTATTGACTCTATGCAAAAAGAATGAACTAGAGTCCAAAGATCATCAAAGACTTTGGAGAGAATTTGAATGCAATGGTTACCAAGATGGAGGGATTTAATTTGTAAATGATAATGGTGGATGTGGATCTAGAAAAGGATGAAGGTGTAGAAGATGTTGAAGGTCCAAGAAAAAGGACCAACAAAGGTACTAGAAAGAAGACTTTTATTCTTCCCTAGATTATTTCCAAGATAAGAAAGGTCCTATAGAGGATGGACACTTTCAAGGAGGAAGGTATAGAGACTTTAAAGAACCTAGCCTAAATCATCCTATGTTTCTTTTTTGTTTTGTGTTGAGTAATATGTTTCCTTTTGGTTGGTCGTTAGTTGGTCCTATCTTGTTTTCTTCTTTTCCAGTCAATTTATTTTTATTTTTAATATGTTGTTGATTTTTTTGGATGATATAAATTGAAAATATTTCGTAATCTAATATAATTGGTTTTGGGGCCCCATCAAAACATTAAAATATTGATGACAAGTAGATACTAAATAACTTAATGTTGTGTAACTGTTCTAGTAGTAACTTCATTATTTAGTTAATAGTTAGAATAGAAAGTGGAGACAAAAATTACATGCAATACATTTTTTTCTTGAATTTATGAATCAAATAAATTCAATCTTAATCACCTACAAAATGTGTAGACATAGATTTAGTTAAAGTTTGATATGCCCCTTCTTTAAAATCATCAACACCCTTATTGTAACTATAGGTTTGTATGACACTTCCCCATCCTTCCTTAATTATATATGACCCTATCTTAGTGATTGAAGAATAATAAAATTGATTTTTTTGAGAATTTTAGGTAGATAAAACTCCTCTATGATTGGTCTAAACTTATACAACTTGTTGTACATGGGCTATGGATTGGAATAACCTATTATGACCATGTACAAACCTTCCATGTAGATACAATTTTCTTCCTAATAGACTATTCTTAGATGAATCAATTTTTTTTGTAGTTTAAACCTATATGCAACTAAAATATTTTACAAATTAAATTAACAACTATCTGATCTATTAGTTCTTACATTTAAGCTCAAACAAATCCTCCTAATTATATCTTTCAATCGTGAAGAGAATGATATCTCAAATAGGGTCATCATCCTCCAAGCTTAAGAATATAAATTCTCAAGATTTTTTTACAAATTTTATATATCTTTGAGAATATTTAGAGAGAGCTCTTGAATAACTTTCATAACATTATTATAAGAGCTCAATCACTGAACTTTCCCATATGAGTTAAACAAATTCACTTTTTCATTTCCCTATTTTTTTTGAAATTTTACTTTTTCATTAGTTTTATTACAATTTTTTTTTTGATTATTTTTTCCCTAGTTTGATCAAGACCCTTATTTTTCCATGGTTATCTAATGTGTTATTGAATAAAAGGGCTTAAAATATTTTCCACTTGACTATTGCCTGATATTAATAAAGTTAAATCTTTATGTTTAACTTTATAAACTAACTTTTTCAATTAATAAATTAATCATATCAATGATATTAAAATACTTGTATTGATATTGAATATTTATCATTGACATTTCATTATATAACAAATGTTAGAAAAGGGAACACTATAGTTTACTCTTCCAAACATTTGTTGTCCACAAGCAATTCCTATGATGCCCCAAGATCACTATGTTGAAATAAAGTAAAACTCAGTATGATCTTAGGGTTCATATCTAGCATAAGATATCTATGGTGTCAACCAATAAAACCACTACTCCATTGGATACCACCACGAGAGACCTCTTGATAACAAATAGTAAGTATTTCAATCAAATAGTGCACCATCTTTGTCAACCCAAGAAACCACTCTTCAAAATAACTATACTGGAATATGATGGGAGTAAACCCTAGTAGGTGGAAATTGGCTTCCTCATACTTAGATATTAAGGTATAAACCCAAGCAATCCTAGGGTTCCAAATTAACCTATAAAGGAACCATCATAATGATGTTTTTCCACTCTGATATAAACATAAACTTGAACTTTGTCAACATAAACATATGAACCTGCATCGAATATTTCATTAAGCACAATTAGAATGAAATAAGGAATAATTTTCAATGTATCTACAAATGTAATCACACATATCTCTTCACAATTTTCAGCAGCAATAAGTATGAAAATGTTTATTCATACTCACTTCTTGAATTCCTTTTCTCTCAAGGACAGGTAAATTATGTTTGACATCTTATTTTCAAGTGTTGTGGAGATAATTATGTGTACTCAAATCTATACCACCAATTATTATCATCATTGCATAATCTGAAAAATGAATTAGGACATTATAAATTAAAATATGAGATGGAATCCAAGGAACCAAATATGAAAATTCATTCCCAATTGGCTATAGGTTGTGGCTCATGCAAAAAATATAATAATTTCTCATGGATTAGATATAGTGTGATCCTTTTCTAAACATTTAACTATCAAATCTTCAATTATATGAATCTCATATTCATTCAAAATTCCTATTATATTCATGCAAATAATAAATTTGTATACCTCATATGTCTCTTTGTAATGCCAATAAAATAATAAAGGAAGTTTTTACCTTGTGAGAAATTTTAAACAATGAAGAAACCATGTGCTTAGGCTTGCAATATTGACTATATATAAACTAATTTTTCAAATCCATGTCAACATGAAAATTTTCATTTGACATCTTATGAAATATAAGTGCATAAGGATCATTTTTCACCATTAAAAAATTGTCATTTGATACAAAAAAAATCATATAATCTTCATAATGTTCAATCAATTCTTCTTCAAACATAGCTTTCTCATGAATGGTGGTTCTCCTTTCTAATGTGGTTGTCATAGAAGACTTCTTTTAGGATTGAGGCTGTGGAAAATTCAACTCCAAGTTAAGATTTCAAATTTGATTTTATTCTATTTTTAGAGCCTATTGAGTGGCTTCCAAGATATCCTTAGTATCCACAAACTCATAGCCAAGACAATCAACTTCTTCTTTCCTATATAAAGATTCTTTTTAAATTTGTATACGATCAAGGATGTGGTCATGATCCAAAAGTAAGTTTAGATAATCTAATTTCATAGTTTTTATAACTGCTTGATAATCTATAAATCAACATAGGAAGATTATTCTTCACCCCTCTTCTATCTTCTCTCAAGTTATCCCTTCTAAAGGTTACCTTTGACAAATTTGTACATGTAATCAAAATGTGTTAATGCTCCACCTATCTTATCTTTATCTTCAATTGGTTTTATAGTTTGTGTCACTTAACAATATTATATTTATATATTCAAATTTATCTTTTTCCTTGAGGGATTGGACTTTCATAGTAAAATTATTTGATGATATCTTCTCTTTTTTATCATAACCAAGGTATCATTAGAATCAAACATATAATCACCACCATCAATATTTGAACCAATATCTTTGTGTGGATAAAATGGGATGGCAATAAAATTAGTCATGGTTTCACCAAAATAATCCATTACCTTTCAAAAAAATTTAGGTGTGATATCTTAATAACCCATAGAGAGGTTCATACAACCATTATGTGAAGCAAAGATTGACTCATTAGATTAGCAACTATCAACTTCATTTTTAGGAAAAAAATTCATCTTCAACAATATCTTCAAAGGTAGATGTGAATGAAGAATCAACTTCATCCCAAGGATTAATTTTTTTCTTTATTCAAATAATTATTTAGATGAAAACTTATATTAAAAACCTTTATATGCTCTTCAAAATGACAAGAGAGACTTTAAAGTAGATAAAATGTTTTCCAATACCTTTTCATCCATGAATTGGTGAATAGGTGTTCAATCCTTATTGTAAGAAAAACACATATTTTTAATCCTCGATTTATTCTTGCTCACTTTCATAATTTTGACATTGAATTTTTTCAACATTTTTTTCTCTCTTCATCCACAATAGGTTTCAATTTGCACATTGATTAAATGTTTAACATATATAACCCAGTTTTTGTTTATGAAAAACCAAAAGGAAGGTTATGAGAGATTGATAAAGATATCATATTCATCAATAATTTTTGTCATAATGATTCTCTTGAAATCATTAATGGATTGGAAACAATCTTTATTAATATATAATAGAAATTATGAAATATTTAAAAAACCAGATCATCATAACTGCAATCAATTATTTCAACACATAATATAATCAATTTTTCCATCAATTCTAAATTCATATCCCTTTTACTAAAATAAGTTCTACTCATGTCTCCTAAACCTTCAAAAAATTTAATGATTACTTGAAAACCCTCTTTCATTTTATCATCCATGTAAGGAATTTTAGAAGTTACAATTCTTATAATTTCACTTTGGAAATTGGAAACAACCAGTAATACCTCCTTATTTGGGTGTCTCAACAATCTATATTCTACCAAAGAGTTGTTGATGATATGTTATTTGGATCACTTTGAGGGGGATTATTTCACCTATTGAAAATAATTTTCTACTTCCTCCAATGAGATTGGAAAATCATCTTTTGATAGAGATAAGTATTCCAATATTTCTCTTGGAATAGATACCTTTTTTTCTTATATCCTTAACACACTTTGAAGCAAACAATTTCATCGTGTCTTTTCTCCTTTCTTCATTTTTGTTTACTTTAGGGTTTTCTCATTGAATAATTAATTTTCATTTTTTTATTCTTTTGATTTTATGTAAACATGGATCTAAACCAACTAGGATGCTCATGCAAACAGTAACATTCTAGTAAATTTTCATAAATTTTAATCATTTTGCTTAACCCTTTAGAATGATAGGATACACCTTCTCTGGTACCATTATAAGAGTCCACCCTATCCATGACACTTAGTTTTTAAATGATACAATTATCAATGAACTTCACAACCACCCATATAGAAGAAACAACATATTGCAAAATAATGACAATAATAAATAAATACAATATTACATCTTCTAGAGTAATAACATGGATGACAAATAAATACTAAATAAATTATGTACTATAATAATTCAAACACCAAGTTCAAATTTTAATTGACATGTGGAATTGAAGGTAGAGACCAAAATTACACACAATACAACTTATTCCCTAATTTACACATCAAACAAATTTAGTAACGAACCATCGACAAAATGTGCACTCCTAGATTTAGTTTGAGTATGATATATCCCTTCTATGACATGATCAAAACCCTTAACTCAGCTACAAGTTTGTAAGACACTCTCTCTACCTCTATTAAGTATGTACAACCCTATCTTAGCGATTATACATTGATCAAATTGATTTTTAAAAAGTTTTCTAGGAAGATATGGACCCTTCATGTATGAATCGTCATGCATGGCTATGGACTAGTACATCCACTTTTGATCTTATACAACCCTCCCAAAAAAACACAAATTTCTTCCCAAAAGAGTATTCTAAGGCCCAAACCTTATTCCCTAAATCAAATCTCCAAGAAACTAAGAATTGTCACAAATGAAATTAACAAGTATCTTGTCCAATTGTTCTTACCTTTAAGCTTAATCAAATCATCCTAACCTTGTATTTCAACAACAAATGGAGTAATAGTACACATGATTTTTATCCTCCAAGCACAAGAATAAATTCTTTCGATAGTTATACAAATTTTACATATATCCAAGCATGTTGAAAGAGAGCCCTTGAATATGTTTTAGTATTCTCTCATATGAGGTCATTCACTCTTATTTCCCATTTGCGATTAAAAAATCACTTTTTCCTTTTCCTATTTTTTGGGGCTTTTATTTTTCCCTTTTTTTATTGCGACTCATAATTTTTCATGATTACTTCCCCCTTATTTTATTATGATCCATATTTTTATTGAATCTTTGTCCTTTAAAATGAAGTCCCAAAACATTATATTTCTCCAATGTGTTACTAAATAAGGGACCTTACACATTTCTTACTCAAATACAGTCCTTGCATTATTAAAGTAAAATATTTGCATTTATTTATAAAAACTAACTATATTAATACATAAATAAATCATATCAATAATATTAAAATCCTTTCTCAATATTAAACATTTATCATTGACATATCATCATCATTGAGGGTCCTAACCATGCCAAAATGACTTACTATAAATAGTAAGTACGTGCAAATTACCTCCAAACACCTAAAAAAATGTATGTAACTAAAGTTTCTTAGCCAGAATTCATCAAGATCCCTTAAAGTTCCAATTTTACAATGGGACCATGCAAAAGTAGGCTAGCCAAAATTTCATACAACATGTGCAAGAAAAGGGAACATTACAAATGCACAAAAACTAGCAAAGATAATAAACAAATTAGAAATACAAGCTAGACCATAGAAAAAGAGGGAGGAAATTAAATCAAGATTTATTTTTAGAACACAAATAGATACTAGTTTTATGCTTGTGCTTACATCTGTAACTCTTGGAATGCATTAGTGCAACAATATTTGAAATTTGTATAATATAAATAGTAGTGGGTAAAATAAAAAGTGAAACTTAAGGTTTATCATGGTTCACAATTGGAAGAAAAACTATTTAGATAAATAAGTTAAATATTATTTTGGAACACATGACAACTTTAACCAATCGGTTACACAACTATAAGCTACTAGCAAGAGTTTATTCACCTCAATTTGCAAGAAAAATTCTTGTGTTTATAAATTAGTCAATTACTAATCAACTTTCCTACATTGTTAATCACACAAGGGTCATGCTTTATTTATTTTTCTAAAGTTCCAGGAGAGATGTAGCATCAACTTTGTGAGTTTTATTTGCAAAATTTTGTAGAGGTACTATTTAATAATTTACTTTTTGTTAGATTTTCTTTGCACATTATGTTATAAATACACATGTCCACACAATTTCATCTATAACCATTGCTATGTAACTATATTTGTTTTATTTTTTAGTATTTAGTTTCAATTTTATAATTTTAATAGATACTTGATTTTCTTTTTTGAACATATAGTGTTGGTACCACCCAGGTAGATGCACTTTTGTCATTAATTTGGAGATTAGAGTGTGTTGTCTACATAAACTAATCATCTATGGTAGAGATTGGTCAATTTTTATTAATTTTCTTTGGATGCATCCTTTCTTGAATAAATATCTACCATGGGTAAGAGGAGACCAATTTAGGATATTCTAGAATTATTTGTAGTGTAGTAGTCTTTGATTAGGTTCCTTTATGATAATAGTTTGTGGCCTTCAAGAAATCCCGAGATGTTTGAAAGGTCTTTCCAAATGGAATATTTTACTCCATTGCATTCCTTAATGGAGAAAGTTTCTTGTACCCCATGATGTTTTAATAATTTCCTTTTTGTTAGATATATATTCTAAGAGTCTTCCCAGAAGGAATATTTCTAGTCAACATGAATAATCCATGTCAGGTGAGAAAGAATTACTCATGTATACATCATCTTGAAGTTCCACATGTGGGACATGACCAATGAATTAGGGGTAGCTCAGACCACTCTAGTGCAACTAACTTGAGATATTTTCCTCTCATTTCTTTGGCCTTTTAGAATTGTTATTGGAAAAGAAATCCATACAATTCTACCCTTAGACCCTTGTTCCTACATTCTAAGTTGTAAATTCTCATACCATATGCACTTTTAGAAAAGAGATAATTATCCCAAGGGAGAAGATGTTATTATTTTGGGATCTTTATTTTCTCTCCAAAAAATATTTTCAAATTTTACTCTATGTCAAACAATATTCCTTCTGGAATGAGAAAAACAAACATGATATAGTTTGGTATGCCAACCAAAATGGTTTTTGAGCATATGTAGTCATCTTGCAAGAAATAACCATATTGTTTTAAATGAAGATGCATTTTATTGGATGGAGATAAAATGGGATTCTAGTATGAGCTCTTATTTATATATCCAAATAGTGGGATATCAATATATTTATTGGGTAAAGTCTCCTGAAATCCAAGATCCTTATTTATTTTGAAGATATCAAATTAGAGAAATATTGAAAGAATGTTTTTTCTTTGAAACCATTGACATTTTCCCCTATCACTCCATAATATCAATTAATTTTTTTTGATAGTATCAACTTCTCTAATTATTATTTTGCAAACAAGATTGTGTCATCTACAAATAAGATTGGTTGCAATAGGATGACATAGTGACTTGAATAAGATAATGAACAAGTATAGAGACAATGGATCTGCCTATTTATCTTCTTGTGTAGAGAAAAAACCACAAGACTACCCCTTTATGAGAGCTAAAATATTCACTTTTCACACGCATATCATTATCTACTTCACCATTTAGATTATTTGATGAAAACCTAATATAAATATTTATAATTGAGTTTTTAATATTCTTTAAGCATACCAATTTTGACAAACACTGATTCTAATTTGCAATGTTTGATGGGATGAATAACTTCATGTGTAATTAGTGCACCCTTTCAGGTCTCCTTTTCTATCAAAAATGCTCTCTGTTCCTCTTATTATATTTTAGATTAATTTTTTCCTATCTATACAAGATGAATTTATAAACTATCTTATATTTCAAGTTACAAAGATAGATGGGTTAATAATCAATAATTAAAATGATGTTGTTTTTCTTTAAGATAAGTGCAATGAATCAATTTTGAATCACTTGAGGATATTGCCACACTTTGTGGCTTCTTCTAATGTTTTTTTTGTTGGATAACTGAGAGGGGCTGAAATAGTTATCTCAAGTCCTTAAAAAAATGGTACCTGTTAGAACTTATCAACAAACAACTGAGTAAAGCATTCAACTAACTAACAACAATATATAACAAATTTAAGCATATGGAAACATGAAATAGCATGCAACACATCCAATCTCACATTAACAATAGTATTTAATGTGGAAAACCAATTTGGGTAAAAACCACCATAGGAATTATCACCTATAAAGAAATTCACTCTTCTAAAAGTGAGCTTGGTTAAGAGTCAACCCTGTTAAAGGTTACAAAATACATTTGTTAAATGTGACCTTGTTAGAATATTTTCACCAAAGATCAAATATATCTATCATCCTATTCACGAGTGGCTTGATTAGAGGTCTTATTACATTCACTAGAATGTCAACATACAAAGGATTTTCAAATAGGACTATTAAATCCACTCATTTAAGAGATTTTCTGCTACAATGTTTAGATAGTAACAATGTAACGATCTATATGAAATAAGACTACATTTTTTGTTCAAATCTCCTTTCTACTCTAATTTCTTCTTCAAACTCTTCCTTGCTTGGCTTATCAACACACACTCTTCATATTATCAATCTCCTTCTAATTCACACTTTTATCGCAACTCTAGTCTTCTTGATGACTCTTCTATCTTTATTTAGTTATCGACAATGTCCTCATTCTTATTCATCTCTTATATAGATGATTTTTGCCACTTAATCACATTCATTAGGGTTTACTTAAATTTATTTCATCCATTTGATCACATATAAACCTCTATTCGTTGAATCTATCACTAGGTAAAACATTTTATGCATCATGCTAGCTATAATTTACCTAGGAAATTGAACTTTTCTTTGGATCATGATCCTTTCCTTAAATCTTCTCCATATGTTCTTGCCTAACCAATTTCCTATGTATATTTTTCTAACAAAATTATTTCCTTCCTTAGAATCTTCTAGAATAATCTAGAATCTTGTTCAAAGTTCTTCCATAATTGATTTTTACCAAAATTGTTCTTCTTCACTGACCCATGTTCTTCCTTTACCAAATAACCTAATTAGATCGGTTCACACTGCATTCTCAGTTAATACTATTATCTTGGTAATACTTTCTTACTCAATGTATGCACATTCTCAATTTATAAAAACCTATTTAGTAAACATTACATTGAACAATATCCTTTTCTTACTGACCAACATTTCCAACTCAATAACACACACTAAATCCTTGTGTTTTCACTTTACAACTTTGTGCCCTTTATTACTAACCAATGTAACATCCTTGTGCATCATCTTAAAACTTCATCAAACCATGTAAAATATTCAAACCAATATTACCTTGTCAAAGATTAAATCATCAATTTCCCAATTAAGCTCTCAGAATTAATATCACTTCTTCATTTTGATCTTCTATATTTACTCAATCATTTATTTTCTCAACATCACATCCTTCAGATGATTTGGCAACTTAAATAAAATAGTACCCAACTTATTGAATTATTGACATCCTCTAGTCTAATAGGCTTGACATTAATGAAAAAATAATAACTGATCCAATTCTCCTACATACCTTTCATAGCTCAATTGTCTAAACTTTCAACATTATAACACCAATATTAGGCACTCTAATAGTTATAATATTCTCTATTAGGTTAGATATAATTATTACACATTTAACTCAAATTATACATTATATTTCCTAAGATGTAATGGTTTAAGATAAGTAATTCATAATAAAGAATTATCAACTTATTTAATGAGATTAAGTTATCTAGGTGTAGCATTATTACCCCCATATCCAATCTTGTTACTATTAACCTTAATGATGGAAGGAGTAAGTGTTCTCCAAGGTTCCTAGATACCAATTGCAATGGGTTCCCTCAAAGTTTATAGATCTAAGCCCTTAGCTTATCTTGGAACTGTGTTTGCAAGATGCTCAGGGTTGTTGATCCCTACCTTATCTTTGGATGGGTAGCCATTGCTTGAATTTATTCAAGCCCCTCCTTGGTAACATATTCATCTTTCATTCTCAGTTCAAAATAGTAATAGAATTGAGTAGCACTATATATTTATATAAATAATTCTAAATATTTTTATTATATATATAAATCTTGTATCCTTATATATGTGTTTTATATATATATATATATATATAAAGTTAGAACATGCTAATTTGTTGTCTCATGACTTTTTTTAACAATAAATATAATGAACACCAATTATTCCATAATCTTAGATTCCTTTCTTTGTTGATGATCTAGGAATGCCCTAATATAATGTGATGGGATTGATAAGTCACAGACAAAAGACAAACCCTATGCTTGTCCATAATAGATTCTTTTATTAATCACACTACTTCATGAAAAATTAGTTATTCAATATGTGTGTGTGTGTACATTTTTATTGATCATATGCTAATATTGGGTCATGAAAGACCACCCCTCTCAAAATTTCTAGTCCTCAAGTAATTACTATCTATTTTATATTGGCATCTAACAAATGTATCATTTTTGGGACACCTTGTTGTTGCTATAAATTGATTTAGATCAATCAAAATTTACTTGGTTGTACATCACAAAATATATTCATGAATATGTGATGACAAAAAGTATACACAAATCAGACACTAATCCATGAAGATATAGAGAATAGATGAAGTGCACATTGATGCATAAAGAAACAAATAATACACATAGTATACACATTGATGCACGTGAATATACAAGACACACACATTGTTAAATTTTATTTTTATTGTTTAAAATTATTCATTTATTCATGTTTACCCTCCAAGATCATAGGATCATTTCTCTAATTATGCTTGTAATATTCACTATTAAGTTAGACATAGTTGTTATGCAATTAACTCAAGTCCTACATTGTATGTATGAAATGATTCAAGCTAAGGTCTTCATAATAAAGAATTATTAATTCATTTAATTGATTAAATTATATATATGTAACATTAGTTACCCCACTGATTAAATTATATATGTAACATATGTAACATGTTAGGGGTCTCAATTTCACCATTTTAGTGTTTAGCAGAGATGAGTGAGGAAGCAAACTTTTGAATGTGGTTTTGAGTGGGAAACCTGCAAAGAATCAACATGATGATAAGATGACGGGCATGGAGTAGGGTAACAATGAAGGAAAGGGGGATGTGATAGAAGATGGGGACCCATGGGCTTTGTAGCCACATCCAAGAGAAAAAGATGCCATTGCTCCAAAATCAAGGGCATTTGAAGGAACCCTAGGTGCTTGGGGATGATGGACTAATCTATTTGGAGTCAAACCATCAGGTTAATCCTCCTTCCCTAAGATTATTGATAAATCAAACAAAGAGAAGGGGACTTTTTCCTTAGAAGTACCTACATAGATTATTGATCATAATATTCTAAGTATGGAAACAACTTTGGTGGGTAAGTTCTGTCAGAGTTTTAGGTGACTCTACAACACCCCTAGGATCAAATAAAAGGCCAAGATAACTTCCACAAGAGAATGGAAAGAAAATTGCATGAAGATGCAAGAATGCTATTATTGATAATGGATTTGATTGACATCCAATAGATTGATTTGAAATGTACATAATAGGCCTCCTTATATAGGAGAGGCGATAAGAGACAATGATAAGGAGAAGATAAGCTTTCACCCACACAAGGTCAAATCATATGTCCACAAAAGGTGGATCATCCTCCATTATGCAATTAAGTATGTGCAATGATGAGGATGATAATGTGATAAGTGCATTAAAGGTGGAATAAGATAACAACTATGACCACCTAGAGTGGAATTCTCCTACACCATGTGTTTAATTGGGGTGCAAACTCCCAAGTGTCTCAACCAAAAACTACTATGAAATGCATTATCCTAAGTAAGCTTAAGTAAGTGTAATTAGTAAATACTTAATTACACCAACACCCCCCCTTAAGTGAAACTTAGGGGAATGCACTTAAACTCACAATGCAAGATGGGTCCTAGATATAAGGCCATTTTAGGTACCCATTTAAAATATACAAAGAAATACATGAAATGTAATCTCTCATAAAGTGGAGAAAGAGAGAAAACCTCATGGGAAAAAACCCTCCCCCAAAAAGAGAAATTAAAACAAGATGCATGGATGGATGGAGTACTCAATACCCCCCCAAAATTGCATACATCATGTATATACAAAGAATGATCCCCCCATAGGAAGGAAATAAGGAGACATGATATCCCCCCCCATAATGAAGAAGCTCCAATGTAGATGAAGAGTACCTACAAACAAGAGATAATACAATGCCTACAAGAAACATGTCTCTCCTTAGGAAGAGATAAATACATCAAATGATGAAGAAGCCACTCCATGTAAAAAGTGAAGAAGGAGGAAGAAGGTCTCCATGTATGCATCTCTAAAGACTGAATAGGTGTCTCCAGGCTCAAAGATTCTGACACACTGTCAAGCTAACTTATGAGATGTGAAAAATCAAGAGAACATGAAGAGTTGGGAAATCCAATCTCCAAAGAAGGTGAAGAAGTATCTTGAAATGAAACCTGAGACTTATCTGAAAGAGCATCTAGGATTTCATCCCATAGTATAGATCTAAAGCATAAATATCATCCTGCTGAATAGTAGAACTCATGTATGAAGAAATAAGAGGTAGAGGAGTAGGAAGTTCAACACTTGTCCCAAGAAAAAAATGATTCAAGTGTCTAATGTTCTCCTCACATGAATAATTCACCCTTGATAAAGGGTTAGGTACATCATGAATATCATCATCATTATCAACTAAATGTGTAAAAGAATACAAGTGTGATGTATGATCAACAACTGTCATAGCTATGACATCTCTAGTCTCCATGTCCCTAATATAGACATAATCAGGAGTGAACTCAACAATTTTACCTTGTGCCCCATGAGTAATTTGGTAAATGGAAAGAATATTAGTCATCAAGGATGGTACACAAAGAACATCATTAAATGTACCCTATCCCATAGGAATAGAACCTTTCCCACAAACCTTCATGTATGTATTATTACCCATCAATATAGTTGGATAAGTACAAGGCTCAACAGAAGAAAACATATCCATAGAAGATGCCATGTGATGTGATGCACTTGAATCAAGAAGCAATTTACCTTGCTGAGAATGTGTGGAAGCAATGAGTTCTTGTCCTTTGCCTCTAGATGATGATGTAGATGTAGTAGCTACCTGATACTGAGAATAAGGAGAAGACACCGATGAGGGCAACTGGATATTGTTCTTTTGAAGAATGTGAATGAGCTCATCAATCTTCTTATGGAAACATTTATGCCCATCATGTCCTAAATTTTTGCAATAAGCACATTTATCTCTCTTTCTTCTAGATGATTCCTCTCTTGAAGAGGACTTGGATTCAATATTATGTTGTGAAGGAGAGTCATCACCTTTTTCATGTTGCTTAGGATCCTTGTGTTGTTTGTTTCCCTTTCCTTTGGGAGCCTTTGGAGAGGAGTCATTTGCAACCAATGCTTGATGCTTTAAAGGCTTCAATTGACCCATGTGTGCTAACTTTTCTTGTTCCCTTGTGAGTTGAGCTGAAAATTCATCAAGAGAAGGCATTTTGTATGCACTACCAAGAGCATCCATAGTAGCATAGAATGTGGAAATAAAGATTGAATATTCAGGACCTAGCTTGGAAAGAATAGATAATATTAATTGCTCATCATCTTTAGTAATGCCACAATTAGAAAGCTCCAATCTAATGGAATTGAACTTAGAGAAAAAGTCTTGAATATTGTCAAAATCATATGGACTTAGACCTATAAGCTAATTATCCAATTTGAATTATCTTATTCTATTAGGTTTACCAAAGATTCCTTCCAATGTTGTCCATGCATCATGAGGATGTGAACAAGATGCAATATGATATAAAAAATCATGAGAGATGGTAGATCTAAGAGAGCCAAGTGCCTTATTTCTTTGATCAAATCACTTCCTTCTTTTTGCAACACCTTGAGTTGGTTCTAGATCCTATCCAAGAATCATTCTAAGAAATCCAATACTCATCAATTGATTAGAAATTGCTTGTTTCCATTCATGATAGTTATATGGAGTGAGCAATGGAACTTTTGAAAAATTCATAATGAAATCAAATGATGATTGAAATCAATTGATAACTCCTTCAAATTAATGGTTCAATCAAGAAAATTGAAATTCAAGTATTCACCAAGTGCAAATATAGCCAAAAAAGACCTATTTCTGAAAGTGATATGTCCACTCCAAATCACTAAAATTTGATTATAGATCTAGAAAGTAGAGGAAAAATCATGCACTTTCAAAAAAAAAGTGCACCTTAAAATGTTATTGGATGTTCCCAAACAAAGCCTTGAAAGTTACAAAAAATGGGATTTGTGATTTTCTGAAAAATTTAGAGTTAGAGATTCAAAATCACTTGCACCATTGTGCAGATCATGAAATTCTACCTCAAAACAAAAAAATTGCTAGAAAAAATGAGTCTGTATGAGGAAGATATTGCTATTTGAAAATTGAATCTGAAATTATTTTTTGTAAATCGTCGTCACCACACCTTAAAAATTTAAATGGCTATAGATTTGGCCATAGATGTTCGATTTGGATAAAGAAAAATTTGATTTAGGGGTTTTTAAACCTCCTCTATATGATGCCAACTTTTGATTTGCACCAACAAGCTCCAATTTTTTCTTGCAATAGAAGGTCACAAAATACGACTCCAAAAATCTCCTCCAAATTGTGATGTCCAAATTGCCAATGCTACACCAACAATAAGTCAAGCCAAGATTGCACTTCTTGAGAAGAGGCCTTCACACCATGAGAGCCCTAATACCATGTTAGAGTTTTAGGTGACTCCACAACACCCCCACGATCAAATGAAAGACCAAGATAACTTCCACAAGAGAATGGCAAGACAATTGCATGAAGATGCAAGAATGATATTATTGATAATGGACTTGATTGAAATCCAATGGATTGATTTGAAATGTAAATAATAGGCCTCCTTATATAGGAGAGGCGATAAGAGACAATGATAAGGAGAAGATAAGTTATCACCCACACAAGGTGAAATCACATGTCCATAAAAGGTGGATCATCCTCCATTATGCAATTAAGTATGTGCAATGATGAGATGATATTGTGATAAGTGCACTAAAGGTGGAATAAGATAACAACTATGACCACCTAGAGTGGAATTCTCCTACACCATGTGTTTAATTGAGGTGCAAACTCCCAAGTGTCTCAACCAAAAACTACTATGAAATGTATTATCCTAAGTAAGCTTGAGTAAGTGTAATTAGTGAATATTTAATTACACCAAAAATTTCATTGGTCCTCAAACAAACATAGATCTAGTCCAAATCTTTGCTAGGAACAAGTGGGAGCTAAAAGGACAGGTTGAAGTAACGGCTATGGCTAAAGGTTTTATGTCTTTTGAGTTTTCCTACCTAGAAGATTACTCAAGGATTGTTTGTGCAAGAAACTGGTCAATGGGGAGGTCTACTCTCATTCTTCAAAAGTGTACATCCAACCTTGACCTCAATAATAATTTCTTTATCTAGGCCTCAGTCTAGATAAAACTACCAAAACTTCCCCTGAAATACTGGCACGAAGATGTGTTTGATGACATTGCCAACTCTTTTGGGTAGTTGCTATCTATTGATCTAGTTATAGTAGCCAAGAAAAGACTCACATATACTAGAATATGCATTGGAGTAGTTGAGGGTTAGGATATGCCTCAAGTGATTGAGTTTTAATCAATATTGGGAAGGCAAGTGCAGTAGATAGATTATGAAAATGTACCTTTCACCTACTTCCATTACAAAAAGGTAGGACACAAAGCCAAAACATGCCCTATTTTGATAGAGAAGGAAAAAGCCTGCAAGGCTCAAAGTAAACAAGGGAAAAGTAAAGAAACCCAAAATCAACATAAATTTTTGAATCAAGCTAAAGCTTCCAAGAAGGTGTGGAAGGATAAAGCCCCCAATGGAAAGACCCCAGAGGGGGAAGTTATAGGAGAGAGAGACAAAATAGTGATCCCTTAGGATCACCATAGCTTGGAAGGAATAATAGAAAATAAGGATTTGGAGCAGCAAAAGGCTTAGATGGAAACAAATAATAGTGAAATGGAAGCTTTTAAGATAAACCCTAAAATTATAACTCCGGTGGGGGGGATGAGAATGTTGGTTTTAGGGAGAATATAGAGGAAGACAAGATCATAGTGGAGGAAATCAATGAGGAGACTACAATGGAGGAAATCAATGAGGCATCCTTTGTTCTTGACACCCAAGATTTTTGGGGGTCTATGGAGGTGCAGAGACCTTCTCTAACATAAGAATCAAACTTTAGTAGAAGCAATGGGGCTTCTCCTATGAAAGTTAACTGATTTCTTGAGATGGTTTTTGCCTCTACTCCTGGCCATTTTTCTAGAATGGAGGCTCTTTTTGATAGTTGTAAAGATGCCAATACAAGACCATGGATAATAGTTAAGAATAAAAAAAAGAAAAACAACAGGGACCCATCACTGGTCTTGCCTACAACTGAGGAGCAGAGTAAAAGCTAACACAAGAAGTAAATCCATCACTCTAGGAAGGAAGAACAAGCATCAAATCAGAAAGGAAGAAACAAGAAGAAATATTGCAGATGGGACCTAGAGAACCATCTAGGAAACATGCTCCCAAAATAAACTATGAAGGTCATTTCCTGGAACATTCATGGACTCAATGGAATCCACAAACATGAAATTGTTAGGAATATGATAAGGGATCATAGGCTAGATTTTTTCTTGATTTAGGAAACTAAAATGAAGAAGGCAAAACTTGAAAGGATTATTTTCAATAAAGTTATTTAGAATGCGGCTATAGATTCTAAGGGGGCTTCTAGAGGTTTGCTAGTGATATGGAAGGATACTTTTAAAGCAAAAATAATTTTTGATGAAGGTAATATTTTTCTCATGTATTTCAAGAATCCCAAGGACTAGGTCAGCTGGACTATTATGAATATCTATGCCCCCAATTCTAAGAATTGTAGAAGAATTTATTCAAATAAAAGCTATGATTTAATGGCCATGGTGGGAGATCTTAAGAGAATCATTATGGGAGATTTCAATACTCCTCTTTTGGCCATGGAAAAATTAGGTGGGCTTCCACCAAAAATGGAAAGCAGGCAACATTTAGCTAATATGATCAGAGACCTGGCCCTTCTAGATGTAGAGCTTGAGGGCAAAAAATACACTTGGTCTAATAGGAGAGTCAGTATTAACTACATTCAAGTTAGACTAGATAAGGCCTTAATCACTTTGGATTGGATGAACCCATTTCATTCCAAGCTTTCCTCTATGGAAAGACTTAGATAAGATCATTATCCTATTTCTCTTACCTTAGGAACTATCAATAGGAAAAAGGCTTTCCCTTTTAGATTTCAGAAGATGTGGTCTATTCACCCTGGTCTTTTTGACAAGTTAAGAAGTGGTGGAGTATAGAGGTGGAAGGCACCGCCATGTATAAGATGGCTAAAAAACTCAGAAAAATTAAAATGGACATCAGAAAGTGGAACAAAATGGGCTTTGGTAATATTTTTCAATCAAAAGATAGGATTTTAAGGAACTTGAAGAGGTGTAGGAAGAGATACAGAATATGGGATATGATGAAAGCAAGCTGGACTCTGAAAAGGATATTCTGGCTAACCTTCACAACATTGTGGGAAAAGAGGAAATATTTTGGAAGCAATGGTCTAGGTTGGTATGGCTCAAGGAAGGGGATAAAGACTCAAGATTCTTTCATCTTTCTACTATGAAATACATGGCTTCCAATAGAATTAGTGGTATTAAAAAGGGGAACGATACTATAGGGGAAGATAAAGATATAGCAGGGGAAGTAATTAGATATTTCTCTTCCATGCTATTAGAAGATCTAAACTTGGGTGAAGAGGACCAAAATGAAATTCTCAATACCATTCCTAGTGTGTTAAATGTTACACAAAATAAGGCTCTGGTGGCCATCCTAAAATTAAGGAATCTATTCTTGCTTTTCCAGCCGAGAAAGCCCCAGGCCCTGATGGCTTCCCTACTTTTTTCTTCCAAATGTATTGGGAAGTTATTAAAGATGACCTTGTTAAAGTGGTCTAGGAATTTTTTGGTGCCAAGAACTTGCTTAAAGAGATCAATGCTACATTTCTAGTTTTGATTCCTAAAGTTATAGGTGCATATTCTTTTGAGAATTTCAGACCTATTAGTCTTTGCAACTCTTTTTACAAGATTTTTGCAAAAGTTTCAACTAATAGAATTATAAAATTACTGTCGAAGATTATTGTACCTCAGCAATTAGGATTTGTCCTTGGTAGAAAAATCCTTGATTCCATCATTTCTGTGTATGAGGTGATCCACTCCTTAGAGGAAGGAAAAAAGTAAGGATTTTTTTCTCAAACTTGATCTTTCAAAGGCTTATGACAGAGTGGATTGGGGGTTCATGGATAAAATTCTAGAAGCTTTTGGTTTCAATGACAAAACTGGAAAGATTATATCTTAGCTGATTTCCACCCCCTCCTTTGTAGTTATGGTTAATGGGACCCCCCTTTGATTTCTTTAAATCTTCCAAGGGTCTTAAGAAAGGTGACCCTCTTTATCATTCTGGAAGAAGGCCTGCGAAGACTTATTCATGACAAAAGGAGAAGAGGGGATATCATTGGCTTAAAACCTTCCTTTGGTCCCCTGATTTTCTCCCATCAACAATTTGTAGATGACACCTTTTTAGGGGAGAGGCTTTGGTGAAAGAAGCTAGAAATGTGAATAGCATCCTCAATATTTATTCCAATTCCATAGGGAAACTCATTAACTGGAGCAAGAGTTTGGTCTTATTTTTCAACACCCCAGCAGATAGACAGAGGAAAATTGCAAGCATTTTGGGTTGCAATATTGGTTCTCCCCCTTCCACCTATTTGGGGATTCCTTTGGGGAACAAACCTCATGACCTCTTTTGGAATAATCTCATTGATAGATTCAATAGAAAGTTGGTAAGCTAGAAAGGCATCACCCTGAGTTAGGAAGGAAAAGTGATTCTGATCAAATCTACTTTGCAGAACTTGCCAACTTATGCTTTAAGCCTCTTCTCTATTCCTTCAAAGGTGGTTGATACTTTGGAATCCATTCAAAGGAATTTCATGTGGGTTGGTATTGATGGAAATAAGAAGTATCTACTGGTGGCTTGGGAGACCATCTATAGACCCAAAAAGTAGGGGGCTGGGGATTAGGAATTTGAAACAGTTCAATAGAGACCTACAAGCTAAATAGATATGGAGGATTTTCAACACCATAGGGGAATGGAGGGATATTTTGAAGGAAAATTATGCTGCTAATATCAATTTTAGATAGTTCATTAGTAGTGACCTTGACCTAAGGGGATCTAACATCTAGAATGGATTATGAGGACGAAGAGTATAACATTTGAGAAAGCAAAATGAAAATTTTGTAATGGTGAAAATATTAATTTCTAGCATGATGACTAGCTAAGACAAGGGCCATTGTCGAACATAGAGCCATTTAATAGATGGGAAAAATCTTGTATGGACAAATTTGGGTGCAAAGTAAGTGACTACAGGGATAATAATGAGTGGGTTAATTTGACTGAGATATTCCAAGAACTTAAGCCACTGATGGACATGGTTAGGCATATACCTTTTTCCCACAAAAAGGATTCCATTATATGGGGGGAGACAAAGGATGGAAGCTACACCATAGCCTCTGGCTACGAGACCATGCAAAGCAAAGGTATTGCCCCTATTTGGGATAATGCCTAGTATCTAGGTCTTATCCCCAAAATCAACATTTTTTCTAGATAATGCTTCAAAACCATATTTTGATGGTGGAAAACCTCACCAAGAGGGGAAATATGTTGCCCAACAGATGCATTCTATGTAAAAATCACAATGAGAGTGTCAATCATATCTTTATCCATTGCCACTTCACTAGAGATATTTGGTCTTATTTCTTGTCCTTGTTCAATATGACCTAGTGTTTTCCACAACACTACTAATCTCTTTAAAAAATGGAACCATGGGTTGTATGGGGATGGGAATAATGACTTGTAGAAATGGACCTTGCCTCATGTTTTTTTGGGAGTGTGGAAAAAATAGAATAATTTTTTTTTTAGGGAGATATAAACAAACGCTAAAATTATCTTCCGCAAAAGCCTTAAAGCTTTATTAGAAAACTACTCTACCATTAAAGGTCTTAACCCCCTTCTCAACACAAAGGATATGGATATTAATAAGAGGAAATACTACAAATGGACTCTCTTTCTTGAGGGTTGGCATGAAGAAAATTTTGATGGGGTGCCCAAAGGTAACTCGAGAAAGGCTGGGGTGGGAGGTATCATCAGAAAGGCACATGGAAAAGGGATTGCTCCTATGTTAGCACCTTTGGGCATGCAAACTAACCATTATGCAGAGATGACTATGACTCATCAAACTATCAAACTGGCTTGGGACATGGGAGTCAAAAATCTTTGGCTAGAAGGAGATTCAAAGAATATTATAGATTGTCTTAATGAGAAGAATGAGACTATGTGGATGTTCATGAATATCATTGAAGACTGCATTCAACACCTTAAGATTTTTGATAATAATTATGTGGCTCACAAGTATAGAGAAGCCAACCAAGTGGTTGATAGGTTGGCCAACTAGGCACTCAAGAATAATGAAGTGGCAAAGTGGATGAATGGGCATACTCTTCCATCGAAAATCCTTGAGCTGATAGAAAGGGAAAGGATCCCAAGTAGATTGGGAATCATAAAAGGTACATTATGAAAGTTTATGAGCTATGGAAAATGTGCAAAAATATGATGTGTAGTATGACAACAATTGTATGATTCACATCAATAATATCCATCATCTCACTTTGATGATTGATTTTGGGCATAAAGTACACAAGGTGATAAGAAGTTTTGCGATTGTGAAAATGACTATTGTTTATGATAATCCAGCTTTGAAGTTTATCAATACCAAAAGAAAAGTTTGCAGAGAGGAAGAAATAATGGTGGGGGAAGACACAAGAGGGAACTCGAGGATGAAGCTCAGAAGTGGCATAGACGCTCTAAGGTATGGAGCATTTTGAAAAAAGGCGAAGTTACCACTTTCATTGAATGACCTCATGGGTGGAAACCCTCTATTATGCAAAGTATGGTTAAGAGCTAGAGTGAGGGGATTGTAAATATTGATGGAGTGGATTTCATAGTGACAGAGGATGTTACCTATGCAATGATTGGCATACCCATCATAGGGAAGAAATTCTATAGAGAAAGAATTATTTTTGGGCAAGCAGTGGTTGAATTCACCAAAGATTTGGAGGAAAAGAAGGCCTTAGTGAAGAAAGGTACCTACTACCTACTGAAATCTATTAAATTGTGGTGGAGGTTTATGCTAAGGGCTATAATCAAGTACATTTCCCTTGACACGAGATTCGACCACCTCTACACCCACCATTTTTTGCTTCTTAACTATTTTAGGTATGGGACAAAGATATCTATTCTTTTTTTCCTTTACTCATTTATTAATGAAAATATTAATGACTATAAGGAGAAGCACTTAAGTAATCTAGCCTTCCATGAGGGGCTCTTGTTGTTAATCTATGAATTTTTTAAGGCTGGGTCTATGGGGAAACAAATTAATAATAGGAAGGATGGGAAGAAGGGTAGAGATGAATCAGATGAGTTGGGAGAGGAATATACTCCTTCTAAAACTAAGGACAACCAAGAGATGCACTTAGACATGAAGGAGGATGCTACCCCACAGTACAATATTGGAAAAAAGAGTATCAAAATGGAGAGAAAGGGAAAAAAAAGTGAATACCAAACCTAAATAGGGCTTTGAGATTTCATCTGACAAGGACTATAATGAAAGGGTAGAGGGAATGTACATGGAAGGTGACAACACTGATGGAGAAGAGACCAATCTCAAAGAGGGGGAGGACAAAAGGAGGAGAAACATTACCATAAAAATGCCTACCAATAGAGAGGAGGATTATGAGGACAATAATTTTAGGGGTGCGAAAAGAGGGAGAGATTTTGAATCCAATGAGGAAAATCAGGAGGTGGAGAGGATGGTGATGAGGATGGTAAGAAGCAAGGGTGTGGGGAAGAGCACGAGTAGGACTGTGAGGAATTGGGATTTAGCCATTACAAATGCATGATTATAGGAAAAGATAGGAATGTGGTGTGGAGTAATTTTGATACTATTTTTGCAAGGATGGGGATCAATAGAGAAATGATTAGAACAATGGTCAAGGAGAAAAAAGAGAGAAAAATTCAAATGGAGGAGCTGATTGACCTGACCCTTGTGATTTTAAGTGATATCACAAAGGAAAACCTTTAAATGGATGTGCTTAGCAATGCAAAAAATAATGCGGTGGATTGTTATCAAATCACTAAATGAATTTTCCACAAAATTCATGAGTTCAAATACAAAGTGAGTAGTTTGGAGAGGGAGAATTATAGTTTGCAAAATAGGAAAATAGAGGAGGATAAGGACATGGATAACAGAGCAGAGGAAGTGAAGATTAGGGTTCAAACCATGGAGGAATCTATTTAAAATATTATTGAACAAAGCTACAACATCTTCAAAGAGGCTAATGAGAACATAAAGGTGTTCATCAACAAAATTGAAGAACATAAGGTCAACAAAGAGGATGACCATTCTCCTAACATTGCCAAAGATAGATCTCTTGAGGATGGCTTGAGGAAGAGAACTAGATCCAACACAAAGAAGAAGGACATCCAGGAACCTAATAAAGATCTGTCTAATATGAAAGAGGCAGTTGGAAGAATGTCTGAGCTGAAAATTTGAGCTACATAAATACTCAGAGGAATCACTTCAGTAGCTTCCTTGGCTTTTAGGCCTCTCCTAGTTTGTTTGTTTTGCTTCCCTATTTTTGTCTAGTTTATATCTTGACTCCATGTGGGGGGCTATTTCAAAATGTTTCTTTTAGTTTGTCTAATACTTTAAGCACTTTATCTATGTTTTACTTTTAGTAGTGTAAGGGTTTCAGGGCCCCATTAAAATTCATTTTCCTTAATAAAAAATATTAGTAACCCCACATCTAATCTTATTACTGTTCACCTTAATGATGGAAGGAGTGTGTGTTATCCAAGGTTCCTAGATGCCAATTATAATGGGTTCCCTCAAAGTTTATAGATCTAAGCCCTTATCTTATCTTGGGAGTATGCCCACAAGGAGTTCATGGTCATTGATCCCTACCCTATCTTGGGGTTGATAGTAATTTCTTGGATTTACTCAAGCCCCTCCTTGGAAACATGTTTGTCTTCCCTTCTCAATTCAAAATAGTAAAAGGATTGAGTATCACTATATATTTATATAAAAATTCTAATTTTGTTGTTATATATATGTTAACTCCAGAAATTGCACCTTAAAATAAGCCTTAATACACATAGAATATTTGGAGAACATGGGAACAACCATGAGCTTGTAGGTCACCTACTAAGATGGTTGAACCTCCAAGTTCTAGGTTGGTTCCTTGAATTCTAAACGGATTCTTTAACAATACTACATCAACTTGTTTGATCGTCAAAGTTCTTAGTTAAAAAAAATTGATTGATTGTGTATTGTCTTTGATGTCACACAAATTTTATATCATTTCTAGTCAGTGTATGCCAAGCTCACTTGAGAGATGAAGACAGTTTCCTGTGTCCACTAAGCATTCCAAAGTTTTCCAAGTTTAGAAGACAATATCTACCAAGTTCACTTGGTCATAAAAGGAAAGTTTGTAGAAGTTGAGTGTTAACCGAGCTCACTCGGTTAATGAAGAAAATGTTGCATGGAACCAGTGTTAACCAAGCTTACTCGATTACCAAAGGAACTTTGTGAATATGTAGTATTAACTAAGTTCACTTGGTTAACATAGGAAAATCATTTCTAAGTTAGTGTCTACCGAGTAGGGTCGACTAATAAAAGATTTTCTTGTTTTGGTATATTGAGTTCAATTGATTTTATTTTTGGTTCTAGCCGAATGAGAAGATGAATATTAAGTATTCTAAGTTGTATTCAAGACAACTTGACAATGTGTAAGATATATGTAAGATCAAGTTGAGGATTGAATATGTGAAATATAAAAAAATATTTGATGATGCTTAGAGGAAGCGAATTAGAAGGATAAGGAGAATATCCTTGTTGAATTGCAAAGATACATTTGATAAGGAAGGATCAAGTATACAAGCTAGAATTGAGATCTATAATTATCAATTCAGTTGCATCAGAAGTTAGGTCATTTCATTTTTACTTTCTAACCATTATAGCACTGATCTAAACCTCTTAATAGAGTTGGCTTAACAACTATTTGTAAATCTTTTAACAAGGTGGCATTTCTAGATTGAAGTGTCTAAAGACCTCTAACAAGGCCACTATTAATAGGTTGATTAAATCTTATAATAGGTTCACACCTAATAGTGTGTTTTGTAACCTTTAATAGGGTTGGATTCTAATAGGGCTTGCTTCAGAAGAGTAAAAATCAATAACTGGTTTCAATTAGTGATTTTTCTCAAATTGGGTTTCCACGTTAAATCTTGGTGTAACTTGTGTTAATGCTATTTATTTTATGTGTATGCAACTATGTTAAACTTAATATTAATCACATTAAGATCAGTATATTCAACCATTGCCAAGCTACAATATTTGCTAGAGTAAACTGAGTGCATGTGTGTTTGCTGAGTAACAACCGAATATAGTTTAATCAGATTTTTGATTTGTATTAACATCTAAGGGATTTGGGATTTAGTTTTTTAGTAATTAATTCACCCCTCCCCTCTAAGTTACTCTTATATTTTTAACAACTAGCATCAGAGCTTTTCGTGCTTGTAGAAAAGGTTTCAAGGACCTAAGATAAAGATCATGATGTCTTACAGAAGGGAGATCCTAAAGTTGAACAAAGGTAACTTCAAGGCATGGAAAGAAATCATGAGGCTACACTTGGAAACCATTGGAGATTCAGGGCTAAAGTATCTAGACACCAAATACAAAGTTGCTACTAGAACTATGAGTATTGAAGAAATCACAAAGAAGAAGAGTCATAATATTATGATGATTGATATTGCTTCATCTCTCAACTATGTTGAACTTGATGAGGTCAAAGATTGTGGAACTACTTATGAAATGTGGATCAAGCTAAAATTCATCTATGGAGGAGATGAAAATGTAAGGAGAGCCAAATTTGAAAGTCTTAGAGGACTATTTGATCAGATGAAAATGAGAGAGGATGAAAACATTGTAAAATATGTTGAAAGAATCAAAGCTAGTGTCAATGCTATCAAAGCCTTTGGAGGAACAATTGAAGATGTAATAGTGGTAAGAAAGGTACTTAGAACCCTTCTTCCTATCTATGCAATTAGAGTGTCTACCATTTAAGAGATGAGATGTGATTCAAATAACAATATAACTTTGGATTCTCTAGTGGGAAGATTGACAACATTTGAACTAGATAACTATGACAATTATACTCCTAGTTCTACCAATCTTGAGTCTACATTTGAAGCCAAGATATCACTCAAGAAGAAAGATAAAAGATCTAAAAGAAAACAATCTAAAAATGAAGAGGAAGATTATTATGATAGTGATCTTGAAGCCATTGAAGCATTTTTGCAAGAAGGTACCCCAAAGGCAAATGAAAGTATAAATGTAAGATTTATCTAATCTATTTCTCTTGTGAAGAAGTTGGACACATTGCCACAAGGTGCCCAAAAAGAGAAGACAAAGATTAAAAGAAGAAGAACAAGTACAAAGGAAAGAAGGATTTTAAGAACTTCAAGGAATATAAGGACAAAGGTAAGAAATCTTGTTTTATGGCTAAAGATTCAGATAGCAGTGAAGATGATAAAATGGTTTATATTGCTGTAAAAGAAGAATTTGATGATGAAGGAGATAAAATGACACTCATCTCTCATGTTAGAAAAAATGATGCATGGATTACTGATAGTGGTTTCTCACATCATATGATTGGTGATAAAACAAAATTTGAACACATGGAACATTATGATGGTGGTAGTGTGAGATTTGGATACAATGAACCTTGTTGCATAAAAGGAAAAGGTTGTACCTCACTAACCAATGAACTTAGATGCAAAAATGCCTACTGGGTTGAATGACTAAAGCTTAATCTATTGAGTGTGGAATAATTGAATAACATTGGATTTGAGGTAGAATTCATGAATGGGAAGACCAAAATGCTGGATGCAAAATAGAAATCTATTTTGGTTTGGTAAACAAACAAAAGGTAACCTATTCTACCTAGATCTTAGTGAAAGTTCATATTTTATTGCTTAAGTAGAAGAAAGCTAGTTAGGGCATAAAATTTTGTGTCATGTGAACTTTGATAATCTGGTCAAGATAAGAAAAAATAGAAGAGTAAGATGCATTCCTAGTCTCAGGAAACTTGATATGGGTTCTATGCAAAAATTTTCAAATTGGTAAGATGGGAAAGACAAGTTTCAAAAGAAAATAATATCATTTAGAAGAAGTCTTGGAGCTATTATATACAGACTTATGTGGACCTATTGGAATAGAGAGCTATAGTGGAGATAAATATTTTATTCTATTTGTTGATGATTATTCTAGAATGATGATTGTAATGTATCTAAAAGAAAAATCTAAAGCTTTTCAAAAGTTTAAGTGGTATTTGGCAAGAGTAGAGAAAGAAGCTAGAAAGAAGCTAAAGTGTTTGAGATCGGATAGAGGAGGTGAATTCATTTCCAATGAGTTTAATGAATTTTGCATTGAAAAAGCAATTAAGAGACAAGTATCAACCCCTGGTACACCTCAGTAGAATGGTATAGTTGAAAGAAGGAAAAAATCCATCATGGATTGTGCAAGAACCTTAATGATAGAAAAGAGTGTTGCAATCAAATTCTAGAAGGAAGCAATCAGTACTACAGTGGATACCTTGAATAGAGTACAGTTGAAGAAAGACTCAATTCAAACTCCTTATGAAATATGGTATGGCTACAAACCTAAAGTAAGTTACTTGAAAGTATTTGGTAGAAAATGTTATATCTTAAAGGAATCTAGGAAAGGTAAATTTGATGTCAAAGTGATGAAGGAATATTCCTAGGATACTCTTGTAGAGGTAAAGCATACAATTATTTGAATCTAACTACTCATAAAATCATAGAAAGTGCACATGTAAGAATTGATGAATTTGCAGAAAAGAGTGAAGAGGAAAGCAACAAAGAACCTAAGGATTAGAGAAGGTTTGTTTACTATGAACCTGATACATTTCCAATTCTATTTGGAAGTCAGGAGGCCTCACCTCTTGAGTCTCCAAAATCTCCAAAATCTATCGAGTTGCAACTAGTGTAACCTGAGTAATAGTTTGAAGGACCTGAGTCATAGTCAAAAGCTACCAAGCTAGTGCTAGAGCAAACCAAGTCAGATAGACCCAAGTCATAGACAGTGGGACTTGAGCTTGATATAGAAGATCATTAAGAGGTTAGTGGAACATATTCTGAATCCAAAGTACTTGTGTCAGCAAGATATGTCAGAAGGCACCATGCACCTGATCAAATTATTGGAGACAAGTTAGATGGAACAATGACAAGAATTAAATTAAAAGGTACATGTTTGCTTGCTGAATTTGAACCTAGAAGTGTTAAAGATGCTTTGGATAATGAAATTTGGATTGAAGCTATGAATGAAGAAATAGAATAAATAGAGAAGAATAAGACTTGGACTATTGTTCCTAGACCCAAGGATAAAAATGTAATTGGCACAAAGTGGGTATTCAAAAATAAGTTAAATGAAGATGGAAAAGTTTCAAGAAACCAAGTAAGATTAGTTTGTAAAGGTTATTCTCAAGAAGAAGGTATTGATTATGGTGAAACTTTTGCTCTTGTTGCAAGATTAGAAGGTGTTAGAACTTCACTAGCATATGTAACACACAGAGGATTTAAAGTTTATCATATGGATGTAAAATCTACATTCTTGATGAGGAAGTCTGCATAGAACATCCTGAAGGTTTTGTAGATCCTAGCAAATGCAAATTACACAAAGTGTAGTATGGTCTCAAGAAAGCTTCTAGAGCTTTGTACGAAAGACTTCATAACTACTTGATAAAGATTGGTTTGCAAAGAACAAATGATAATAGCAGTTTGTATATCAAAGAATGAATGGACAAGAAGATTGTGTTGGAATAAATCTTTGTGAATGCCACTTTATTTATAGGAAAGGATGACTTATGCAAGGCATTTTTAGAAGAGATGAGGAAATAATTTGAGATGTCCATGTTTGGAGAGATAAAATTCTTTGTTGGATTATAGATCCAACAAAAGAAAGATAACATCTATATTACTCAATCCAAATATATCAAGGAGATACTAAAGAAGTCTAGAATGGAAGATTCAAGACCAGCTGGAACACCTATGTCTACTAGACATAAGATTTCCAAAAATGATGATTCCAAAGAGATAGATAAAACCACATATAGATCAATGATTGGAAAGTTGTAGTATGTAGTGCACATAAGGCCTGTTATTGCATTAGCAGTTGGTATAGTGGGAAGATTCTCCAAAAATCTCAAAGAAAATCACATGATAGAAATCAAGAGAACCATGAGATATCTAAAATGTACTGAAGACTATGGATTATGGTACAAAAAGGAAGCAATTTGGATTTGAAAACATTCACGAATGTTGATTGGGTAGGAAGTGTTGATGATAGAAAGAACACAAGTGGTGGAGCATTCTTTCTTGGCAAAAGACTAGTATCTTGGACAAGCAAGAAGCATAATTATATTTCTTAGTCCACAATAGAAGAAAAATATGTGACAACAACAGTTAATTATTCAAATGTTATTTGGCTCAAGTAACTATTGGTAGGTATGAAGATAGAGATCAAGGATCCAGTGGTTATCTTCTGTGATAACACCAGTTTAATTAATATTTCAAAAAATCTTGTGATGCATACCAAAACCAAGAGCATTGCTACAAAATATCATTTTTTGAGAGAATTGGTACAAGATAAAGAGGTAAGATAGGAATATGTGAATGCTAAAGAGAAAATTGTAGATATATTCACTAAGCCATTACCTAAGGATGCATTTTCATATCTAAGAGGTAAGTTAGGGGTCATTCTCCTATTTGAAGCTCACCAAATGTAGTTTAGTGATGCATCAACTAGAGCATCTTGAATATCAGACAGTTGATGCAGTATTGTCAAGGCACATTGCAAATGAATCAATACATGAGGTACATTGATATTCAATGAATATTGTCTTTGGCATGTGATGTCAAAGATGAAGAAGTTTTCTTTCATATCTCACATAAATTTTATTACTTTAGAGATGTCAAAAAAGGAGAACTTGGTTTGATATCAAAGAAGGAAAGTTTTCTTTCATAAGAAGATGTTGAAGATAGAGTTTTGCTGATAGAGAGAGAAATTAAAGGCAGAGGGAGTTCACACTGATAGGAGGAGTTATCATGGATGAGAATCATAATGAAATTAAGGATATAATTCTTACTTTATTCTTTCTCTAAAAAATTCATTGTATTATGACATGTGTTTCCATCAATGTCAAAGAGGGAGATTGTTGAAAACAATTGATTAATTGTGTATTGTCTTTGATGTTACACAAAATGTCATATCATTACTAGTTAGTCTATGCCGAGCTCACTTGGGTGATGAAGATAGTTTCCTATGTATGCTAAGCATTCTAGAGTTTGCCAAGTTCAAAAGACAATGTCTACCGAGTTTACTCAATTGTCAAAGGAAAGTTTGTAGAAGTTGAGTGTTAGCTAAGCTCGCTCAGTTAATGAATAAATTTTTGGATGGAACTAGTGATAATCGAGATCACTTGGTTACCAAAGGAACTTTGTGAATATGTAGTGTTAACTGAGTTCACTTGGTTAACATAGGAAATTTTTTTATGAGTTAGTGTCTACCACGTAGGGTCGACTAATGAAGGATTTTCTTGTTTTGGCATATTGAGTTCAATTGATTTAATTGTTGGTTCTAGCCAACCGAGAAGATGCATATTAATTATTCTAAGTTGTATTCAAGCCGACTTAATAATGTGTAAGATATAAATACAAAATCAAGTTGAGGATTGAATGTTTGAAACATAACAAAATATTTGACGATGCTTAGAGGAAGCAAATAGTATATCCTTGTTGAGTTGCAAGATACATTCGATCATGAAGGATCAAGTATACAAGCCCGAATTGAGATCTATAATGAGAAATTTAGTTGCATCAAAAATAAGTAATTTTGTTATTACTTTCTAACCATTGTAGCAGTGACCTAAATCTCTTAACATAGTTGGCTTAACAACTATTTGTAAATCCTCTAACAAGGTGGCATTTTTAGATTGAACTGTCTAAAGACCTCTAACAAGGCCACTCTTGACAGGGTGATTAAATCCTCTAATAGGGTCACACCCAATAGCGTGTTTTGTAACCTTTAATAGGGTTGGCTCCTAATGAGGCTCAATTTAGAAGAGTGAAAATCAATAACTAGTTGCAATTGGTGGTTTTTCCCAAATTTAATTTCCACGTAAAATCTTGGTGTCACTTGTGTTCATGCTATTTCTTTTATGTGTATGCAACTAAGTTAAACTTAAGATTAATCACATTAAGATCAATATATCCAGTCATTTTGGAGTTAGAGTATTTGCTAGAATAAACTGAGAACATGTGTGTTTGTCAAGTTACAACACAATACAATTTAATCAAAGTTTTGGTTTGTATTGACATCTAAGGGATCTAGGATTTATTTTTGTAGTAACTGATTCACCCCTTCTGATGCAGAGAATCTTTCAAATCAACCAAATAATAGGATCCATGCTGATCCCTTCAAAATCCATTAAATAAACTCCATAATTAGAGGCATCTTACAAGGTAAAACAAAACATTTTCCAACACAGAAATATCAACCTTACTCCATTCACATATCCTGATTTCTATATCAGATTTCATTTTTCATAACTTTAAATCTATAAAATTTCTTTCCAAACCCTTTTGAGGAATTGTTGAAAACTAGGTATAGTAAAACATATTCAAAGATGGTACCCATCCAATAAATCAATTACAAGTTATGGTCTTTGTATCAAGACCCATTTTTTCTGTCATAAACCAGAAACAAAACTGGTAACCCTGCCTAGGGCATCAAATATCTTTCACAAAAAAAATTCAAATAATCTCAAACAAATTCCACATTATCCATACATGAGTCTAGTTTCCAAATCTATAAGACATTTATTTTTTCCATTCATATATAATTTTTCAAGCACAAATCCCTGCCTTCATCTTCAATGGATATCTTTAAAAACCAATTTCCACTAAAATGCTCATAACTTTCACAAATCTAAATTAAAATGATCCAAACCAGTTGGAAATGAAAGTTAGTTCACATATATTTCCAATGAATATTATTATAGGTCCTAAGTATCCAAAAATTTTCCGTAACACATGCTGCAACATGACTGTATTCAAGAAATCTTAAATCTGCAAATACCTATTTTCACCAAAATGCCCATAACTTATTCATTTCTTCATAAAATAAATCCAAACCAAAGCAAAAATAAAGATTATTCACTGCTCTATCCAAATATACAAAGTTTACATGGTTTTCAAGCTATACATATATATATAAGACCTAGAACCAACACTAAAACTGAAAACCAATCAAAATAACAACTTAGAATATTACCAAATTTCTTTCAAAATGTATCTCTTCCTTTCATTAATGCTTTGGTTCGACCATACATCTATTTTTATAGATTTTTTGGTTGGTTATAACTTCCAAACCACCCTTTAAACCAACCCATTACATTCCTTTAACCCTTTTGCATTTTTGAAAACATTTTATGCACTTTATGCATTTTTACATTTCAACTTTCATACAAACCCAACCTAGACCAACATTATGAATCAAATGACTTTAGATGGATGTCAATAGATCCATTCACCCATTAAATAAACATTTTTACATTATTTATCATATTAAGACCTCCTTTGACAACTTATTACAAATGGCTTCTCTAGCATTTATATCTTTGTTCTCTTGAAATTAAGGTGCCTCCGCACCACCTCCCCTCTTAGTTACTCCTCTTATATTTTGAACACATGTAACTTCTTTCTGAATTCACTTGGTTCACCATGCTCAAAATGATCTTCTAAATCATGCTCAGGTTCCACTATATGTGACTCGGGTCCTTTAGATTGTGACTTGGTTTCCACTTGCTGAAACTTAGGTCCTTTCTGACTGTGACTCAAGTTGCACTAGCTACAACTTGGGTTGAACTGGAGATTTAGGGGACTCGGGTGGTGAAGATTTCTGATTTCCAATTTTATTTGCCAGAATCTCTGGTATAGTGTCAGGATCATAGTAGACAAAGTTTCTATAATTTTTTGGTTCTTTTCTGCTTTGTTCTTCACTCTTTTTTATAAACTCATGAATTTTTGCACGTACACTGTCTATGAATTTGTGATTAGAAATATTTAGACATTTTATATGTTTTTCTCTTGTTGGGGTATCCCAAGAATATTCTTTCATCACTTTTCACATCAAATTTTCCTTTCCTGGATTCTTTCAAGAGATAACATTTTAGTCCAAATACTTTGAAATAATAGACATTAGGTTTATAGCCATACCATAATTCATAAGGTGTTTGATATGAGTCCTTCAACTAAAGTCAGTTCAAGGTATGAATTACTATGTTGATTGCTTCCTTCCACTTTTTGATTGCAAATTTTTTCTCTATCATCAGTGTTCTTGCACAATCCATAATGGATCTATTTCTTCTTTCTGCTATGCCATTCTACTGAGGTTTACTAGATGCAGATATCTATTTCTTGATTCCTCTTTCATTATAGAATTCATTGAATTCATTTGAGAGGAATTATCCTCCTCTATTTGACCTTAGACACTTTAGTTTCTTTCATGTTTCTTTCTCCACTCTAGCCAGATACCACTTGATTTTTTGAAATGCTTTAGATTTATCTTTAAGTACATAACTACCATCATCCTGGAATAAACATCAAAAAATAAGATAAAGTACTAATCTCCATAGTAGGTTTCTATGCCAATGGGTCCACAAAAATCTATATGAACTAGGTCCATAACTTCTTCAAAATGATAGTTCTTGTTTTTGAAACTTGTCTTTCTCATCTTTCCAATTTGACAATTTTTGCACATGCCCATATCAGGTTTCTTTAGACTAGGAATGCCTCTCACTCTTTTATTCTTTCTTATGTTGAGTAATTTATCAAAATTTACATGAAACAACCTTTTATGCCATAACCAACTTTCCTCTACTTGAGCTAGGAAACATAAACTTTCAGTTAGATCTAGATAAAATAAATTACATTTGGTTTGATTGCCAGTTCCAACTAGATTTCCTTTCCCATCCAACAACTTGGCCTTTCCATTCATGAAATCTACCTTGAATTCAATGTTGTTCAACTCTTCCACACTAACTAGATTGTGTTTTAGTTCTTCAACCTAGTGAGCATTGTCACATTTGAGCTCATCAGTTAATGTAATGCAACCTTTTCCCTTTACATAGAAAGGTTCATCATTTCCAAAGCTAACACTCCCACCATCATAGTGTTCCAAGAGCTCAAATTTAGATTTGTCACCAATCATGGGGTGAGAACAAACACTATCACTAATCCATTTGTCATTCTTGCTAATATGAGAAATGAGGGCCACCTTATCATTTTCATCATCCAATTCATCTTTTACTGCAATATAAACCATTTCATCTTCACTACTATCTGAGTCTTTAGCCGTGTAACAAGATTTCTTACCTTTATCTTTGTAGCTTTTGAAATCTTTCTTGCATTTTTACTTGTCATGCTTCTTTTCTTCTTTGCCTTATTTTTTTGGACACCTTGCAGCAATGTGACCAACTTCTTCACAAGAAAAATAGATTAGAGGTATTTTACCTTTTTACTTTCCTTTACCTTTAGGGAATCTTCTTGCAAGTGAGGCTTCAATAACCTCAAGTTCATCATTAGAATTATCTTCATCTTCACTTTTAGACCTTTTGCTTTTGGATTTTCCACCTTTATTTTTGAGTGATAGTTTAGCTTGAACTGTAGACTTAGTGCTACCAAAGTTAGGAACATAATTATAAAAGTTATCTAACTTAAAGGTTGTCAACCTTCCCACTAGTGCATCCAAATTTATATCATTTTAAAGATCACCTCTCATCTCTTGAATAGATGATAGTCTAATTGCATAAACATGAAGAAGAGTTTTGAGTACCTTTCTAACTATTGTCACATCATCTATTTTCCCTCTTAAGGCTCTGATTGCACTTACACTTTGATTCTTTCACTATATTGTGCAATGTTTTCATCTTCTCTCATCTTCATTTGATCAAATTGACCTCTTAGAATTTCTACCTTAGCTCTCCTTAGATTGTCATCTCCTCCATAGATATCTTTCAGCTTGTTCCACATTTCATGAGTAGTAGGACAATCTTTGACTTCATGAAATTCAACATAATTGAGAGTAGAGGCAATGCCAATCATCATTATGTTGTGATTCTTCTTTTCCACAATTTGATCCATAGAGAAAGGTCCAAAATGTGCCATATATTTTTTATCCAAATAATTTAGGCTCATATTTCTAATGGTTTCCAAATGTAGCTTCATGAGTTCCTACCATGCTTGGATGCTATCTTTTAGTAGCTTAGGAATCTCCCTTTTGTAAGATATCTTGATCTTTAGCTTAGGTCCTTGAAAGATTATCCGCAAGCACCAAATTATTTGATACCAATTGTTGGAAATGGAAGGGGTAACTAAGAAAGGAGGGGTGAATCAATTACCACAAAGACAAATCCAAAAATTCCTTTAAGATGTCAACACAATATAAAACCAATAACTTGCTACTACTTAGTTAACACTGAATATTCTGCTGTAACTCGGTTAACACTGAATATGAAGATCTTAAGATATTTAAATGTGATTAACCTTACTTAAATTAGTTGTAGAAACATAAAGAAAATAACATGAACACATGAGACACCAAGACTTAACATAGAAACCCAATTTGAGAAAACCACCAATTGCAACTAGTTACTATTTTTCACTTTTCTGAAGTGAGCTCTGTTAGGAGCCAACCCAGTTAAAGGTTACAAAACACACTGTTAGGTTGGACCTTGTTAAAGTATTTAATTCACCTTGTTAGGAGTGGCCTTGCTAGAGGTCTTCAAACACTTCAATATAGAAATGCCACATTGTTAGAGGATTTGACAGCTGTTAGGCTAACTTTGTTAGGAGATTTGATTCACTGCTACAATTATTAGAGAGTAACAATGACTTGACCTAATTTCTGATGCAACTATCTTTTTTGATTCCATATCTTTATTCTATCTTGAATACTTGATCCTCCTTGATCATAATGTTCTTTGTGGCTTGGTCAACTCGGATACTTTGATATCCTTCCAATTCTCTTATTTAATTCACCTTCTTCAATGCCATGATTATCTAATTGAATCTTCAACTTGACCTTATACTTATATGAGTAGACTTGTCAAGTTGGCTTGAATGTTATTTTAATCAAACAATTTTCATCTCTTAAGTCAAATTGATATATAATTAAGTACTTAGTCAACTTAGAGAAACTCTTTGTTAATTGACCCAACTCGGTCAATACTGATTCTAAACTTACTTTTCTTTGGTAACCAAATGAACTTAGTCAACACAGAATCAATGCCAACTTTCCTTTGGTAACCAAGTGAACTTGGTTAACACAAGATCTGCCTTTGATGCCTGAGTGAGCTTGATAACAAATAACTCTAAATTTGTTTATAACTAGAATGCTCGATATACATAGGAAACTGTCTTCAATGCCTGAGTGAGCTCGACAATCACTAACTTGCTCAGTAAGGCTTGACATTTTGTGTAACATCAAAGACAACATACAATTGAATAATTTTTTTTAACATTGCATAATAGCATCTTTGTATATACATGGGTATACAAAGGTAAGAATCCATTATTATGTAGATTTCTTGGTTACTTTGGAAGAAATTTCCTTAAATATCTTTGGTCTTCTTTATGGTAAATCATGGCACAAGTATGCTTGCTGCAAATTCAAAACATATAGTCATCTCTTATGTTTTATTTGAGGCTCCAAATGCTAGTAAGACACCATTGATAAGGTGATATAGGTTAATTGGAGTGAGATCTTTGCATTTTCCATTTGTTTTTGCGCATAACTTTAGCTGAAATGCCTCCTCTTTATCTTTATGATTTTTTATGACAGGTCTAGTATGGATATTTGAGATTCTTCCATAATATTTGGATCCCCTTATGTGGGTTTGCATTTTAAAAATAATCTTAGCTTTCTTCAAATATTTCAAACCCATTTTTGGTGGGTTACATTCTCCTTGTTGCTTGAAGTATGTGCCATGTGATAGAAATAAAATATTCATTTCTTCCATTATCTTCAAATCTATAATATGGGTTTCACTTTAAAAGAAATTTGAATTCTATTATCTCTATATTGCATGCACCTCATTTTGAAAAACCTATTTGTATCATTGTGTCATTGATCTATGAGAGGTAAAAATTTGATAATATCCCAAGAAACTGTGTTGTTTCATTTATATTATTGATTTATTGTAAAGAGGGTTGTTCCATACTCTTTTCCCTTATTCAGTTCTATTTTACATGTTGTTTGTAATGTGGAGTTTAACCTTTGAAATTCTCTTTCATGATGTATATCATGTTCTTTGAGAGTAAATTTCTACAACACAAAAGAGAGCACCCTCTATTTTCAACATGCACTCATTTAAGACAAGAATAAACATCTTGAATTTTCTTAATGTACATTTATGTTTATTGTGAAAACATACATTTTTAAGTTGATAACATTTGTCTTGAATGTAATGATAATGCATACATGATTCCTTGTGTTGTTACTTAAATCTTATGAAAATTTTTACACTATCAATGCCAGGTTATGTATAATCATATCCACTACAAACATTTGTTTTAATGAAAAACATGTAACTTTTTTTCTAGCACCAAAAACATCTAACCCATTCTTCCAATATATTTCCATCTTTCCTATGACTTTCTATTTTGTGTTGAACATTTTGATAGGTAGCTTGTAAACTCCTTCTGGTGTATTCCTCTGATGTTATGCTATGTCACTTCTCCTTTAGGCTTTTATTTCTTTTATTCTTGACATGTTCATTGCAAGTGAATGAACTAATCTAGATGAGTATAAGAAAAAAATAATGTATCCCTTATTGATGAAATATTTTTATTAGAATCCAAATGTTTTAAAAATACTTCAAATATCTACTCAATATAACATTATTATTTTTCAGGTGTGATGGTTGTCAGTTTTGATTCTAAATTGTCAAGGGTACTTGTGTTGGTGCTAGGATTTTTGGAAATGGTGTGGTGGTAGCCAACTCTGGTGGTGTTGTCAATACTAGTGTGATGACTTTGTAGTCTAGCAAGGGCATAGGTGCTAGTGCCAAGGTTTTTGGTAATGGTGTGTTTGGCATTGGCTTTGGTTATGTGGCTTATGAATTTGGAAAGGGAATTGGTATTGGTGCTTATAAGGTTTATGGTAATGGTGCAATGATTTCCAGCTCTAGTTGTGTATCTGATAAGGGCACTAGTGCTGGTGCAAAAAGGTTTTTGGTAATGGTGTAGTGGTTACTAACTCTAGTTCTAGTGCAACTGTTGTCAGTTTTGTTTCTGAATCTGGAAAGGGTGCTTGTGTTGGTGCTAGGGTTAATGGCAATGGTGTGGTGGTAGCTAGTTCTAGTGGTGTGTTCAAGACTAGTGTGATGGCTTTTAAATCTAGCAAGGGCATTGGTCTGGTGCTAGGATTTTTGGTAATGGTGTGCTGGGCACTAGCTTTGGTTTTGTGGCTTCTCAATTTGGGAAGGGCACTAGTATTGGTGCTAAAGCTCTACAAAATGCCAACTGGTAATGATTCCTAATTTTCCTCCTCATTTATGAGTGGATTATGTTTTTAAGGAAATTGGCAAGGCTTTAGGGGATTTCCATTTGTTGGACTGCCAATATTTTGAGTGTTTCCATTCCACTTATGTTAGGATTCTGGTTGATATTTATGTTTCAAAGGGTCTCCTAGCTGAGATTATTTTAAGTTATTCAAAGAGTTCTTAGACTTAGTTGCTGGATTATGAGGGCCTCTCTTTTAGGTGTAAAAAATGTTTCAATACTAGACATTGTTGCTAAGTGCAAGATTAGAAAATCCAAAAAAAATGACCCTCCTCTTGGTGGAAGGATTGCATTATGGAAACTTTATTCAATTGAAAAATATCTACTTTGGTGGATGAGGTTTTTGGATTGGAAGAGTTGGATGCTCCATCATCTATATTGGAAGTTATTCCTTTTGGTCCTTCTTAGATGGTGAATGCTTCTGATTCTGGAAGGATGCTTAGATTTCTAATGGGTTTAGTCCTTTTTTTGCTAGTAGTCTTGGATCCTTTCATAAGGAGGATGAGACTATTATTTTTGGTCAAGGTGTAAGATCTATTATTCTTGATGTAGACTCTAGTTGAGGCAAAACTAGTAGTTTTGGTGTTGTGACCACTAATTCTAGACAAAGTAAGCTTTCTAGTGCTTTGATTGTTGGATCTGGTCAACGTATACCTATTGGTGTTGGTAATATTTCTTCTTTTGGTTCTAGTATTAGCACTTTTGGCTCTAGTGCTTGTACTTCTACTATTATTGGAATTGGTAATCAAACTTTTAGTATTAGTTCTAGTCTATTAGTAGAAGTGATGACTGGTTGTCCTTGTCAAAAGTTGGACGAGTTTCCCTCTATTTTGAATTCTCAAGTTTGACAGTCTAAGGTTGTGATGGTGGAGGAGGGGTGGATGCATGTTACCATGAAAGAATCTAAAAAGGCCCTTCCTCAATTTGATATGAATTTATGCTCCCACAAAGAGGGAGTTAGAGGGAATTCTTAGTTCCCTTGCTCGATGCTTGGTTATGAGTTCCTGTTGGTTTTCTTTTCTGGCTTTTTTGTTGGTGCTTCTAGACATATAATGTTTTTCTATGTTAGCTTGCTTCTAGTTTTGGGGTCTTACTTGGGGTTTTTGGTCCCTATAAAACCTTTGTTTGGATCCATTTAGGATGTTTTGGATTTCTTTGAATATCTTTTTTTTTTCTATCATATAAAGGAGTTTTGGGTCCCCTCAAAACCTGTTCTTACCTTAATCCAAAACATTGTTGTTTTTCTCTTTGATGAATTCAAATGCACTTATGAACTTTGTTGTATAGTTCGTGGATGTTGTTCTCGATGCTATAGATGATAATCTTTCACTCCTAACTATTGTTGTAGCTTTGTTTTGATAGCCCTTTGCACATTCATTTTCTCATGTTTTTGTTTGTACTTATCAAAACCCTTATAGTGGTTTAATACTTTCATGCTAACCCTATTGTGGATAGCCCCTTACAACCTTTTTCTTTACATACCCCATCCATTTACCATGTTACGATTTTCCCTGTATCAGATTTTACCCTATTTTGACACATTGCAATTACAATATCCATTGTTGCCATTGAAGATACTTGTTGTATTTTACGTAAATCAAGTCCATTAAAATTTGTTGCTATTGGAAATTGATCGTAGAACTATTATAGAAATCTTCTCTTTATGTCTTTGAAATGGATAGCACCTTGCTAAAATGACACCGGTGGTTCTCTTTTCCTTAAATATGGCTTACCCTTCATACCACTTATTTCAACTATTTTCATATCTATTAATTTTAAATTTGCAACATCATTTCCTTTATGTCTATATACTAAAAATCTTCATGATCCTTATTCTCTAGAAATTCACTTATCACTTCCTCACTCGTGGAGACATGCTTATGTTTGTTTACTTGTAAGAGTTAGCCCCAACTGATGAGGTAACTAATAATGCTATGAATGTATGTGAAAGAGTCATATTATTTGTTATATTTCCATTTATTTCAATGTCTTAGTTGATTAGATATTATGCTAATTCAATAGAGTTCCATATCATTTGATTGATGGAGAGGATTTTTTTGATGAAGAGGATTTGAAGAAAGTATGTTGATCAATGATGACATAGTTGATAAGGATGGCATTCAATGGTAACTTGAATGAGTTAGATAGTGATAATGTAATATTGGTTTGATTATTTTACAATCATGTAATCTTGTGATGTAATGAGCTATACAAGACACATAAAGAAACAAGATGAAATAAGGAAGACAATATTCACCAAGCGACTATAGTTGTCACCGAGAAATTGGCAAAGATCAGTGTTAACTTAGAAAGTTTAGTGTTAACAGAGTGATATTTTACCTGAGTGAAATGTTATGTTCATCGAGTGATAAATAGAAGGACTAGTTAAGAAAGATGGAATATGAGGCCAAATTTTGGTAAAAAATAAGAACATTCGAGAAGTTCAAAGGCTAAAGTCAAAGTTTGTTACAACATCCACGACTAGAAAAATACAATAATGATATGATGATGGAGATTGAAGAAGGATAAGGATGAGTAGAAAGTTCTATAAAAGGTATATTTTTTAATTGGCTAAATGCAATGAATTTGAGATCAAAGATTGTAGTTAAGTGGAAAATATGGAAGAATTTGGAAGTAAAGAGACTACTATTTATGGAAATGATTGAGAAATTTTTTGGTTGCTAATCATTGGTGGAGTTTTTGGAGAAAGAAGATCAAAGTGGAAAGTTTTTGGAGTTGAAAGAAGTAAGGAGAACTGAGTAGAGGAGAAGGAAGATCAAGCATAGTTAAGTGCAAAGTGAAAGAGTAAAGAAGTGAATTAGCTGGAAGATAGAGATTAGAAAGAGATCAAGTAGAATAGAGATGTGAAAAATCAAGGTAATGCTAAACCTAATAGATCATTTGAACAATCACTTGCTAATAATTATAGTAGAAAAATCTCTTGATCAAGTGGACCTAACAAGTATATGAAATCCTATATGGTAAAATCGATTAGTTATGTTTTTAAGTCCTTTAGAGTAGACCACTCTTTAGACAAGATCAAGGAGTGATAAGGTCTAGATGATATTTGGTGTAAATCCTCGAATTAGGTCACATTAACAATGTGTACATAAACCTCTAACAAGGTTGGCTCCTAGAAGAGCTCACTTAAGAAGAGTGAAATTATTTGGGTTACTGGTCCCAAGTGGTTTTTCCATTTACAGGGTTTCCACATTAAAAATCTTGGTATCAAATGTGTGAATATTTCTATGTTTCAAGTTTGATATTTAATTTTTACTACAACTTAATAACAACTATGTCACACTAAAGTTATATTTCTAATATTCGGTAAAGCAATGAATTGTAAGGTAATTTTTTGGTGGGAATTGATTATAGGAGTTAATTATGAAGTTTAATGAGATCATTGAGTAATTTCTTTTGAAGTTTATGAACTTTGATTGGTACTAAAGTGTTTAAATGGATTATAGGATAACTAGAAACAAGTGATTCACCCCCTTTCCTCTTAGTTATCTAATACTTGGTATCAGAGCATAGTGCTTGGAGACATAAGTTTAAAGGAACTTGAGCTAAAGATCTAAAGATGTATAAGAGAGAGGTACCAAAGATGAATAAAAAGAATTTATCCTCATGGAAAGACAAAATGAGGCTACATCTATCTGGAATTGGAGATAATGTTTCACACTAGTTGGATAATGAATATGCTGCACCTATCACTCTTATGATTGTGGAACAAATGACTGAGAAGAGAAATCACAATAGCCTGATGATTAAGATTGCATCTTCCCTTAATGATGTTAAGTTTGATTATATCGAGAACTACACTAATGCTAAAAAAATGTCGAAAAAAATGACACTTGTACACTGTAAAGATTCAAATGTTATGAGAACTAAAGTTGAAATTCTTAGAGGCAAGTATGATGACATGAGAATGAAAGATAGTGAGAATGCTACATAGCATGTGAACCAAATTAAAGAGGTTGTGAGTGTAGTCAAAGCTTCTTGAGGTATTATCAGTGACAATAAAATTATAAGTAAAGTTCTTAGAACTCTCCTACCTATTTATGCTATAATAGTTTTCAAGAAGTAAGAGCTATGCCTGGTAATGTTTTAAAATTTGATAGTTTAGTTCATTGATTGACTATATTTGAATTAAGAAAATATGATATTAGTATGGTTACATTTGGAAATTAAGTCTTCATTCACAATTGGTAATTCAAGGAAAAAGAAGAAAAGTAAAGAGTAAAGTGAGTCTAAATTTGAAGATGATTTGGATGAAATTGAAGCACTTCTTGCAAGAAGGTTATCAAGAGGTAAAGGTAAATTCAAAAGTAAGTTGCCCTTGATTTGTTTCAAGTGCAATGAAGTCGGTCATTTTTCTCCTAAGTGTCCTATCAAAAGTAAGAGTGATGAAGCGTGCTCCCCTTAATACCACACACACATAAAAAAAACAAAGAAATAACACTAGTTGTGAGAAAAAATATGGGTTTCTTATTAATGCCACAAATGTAGAATTAGATAATTTTGAAATATAATATGCAAACCCACATGGGCACTTTCCTTACAATAATTTGCAACATAGAGCTATAAACTATCACCCAAAGTTGTCCTAGGTAATGTGCATAAATTCCTTATATAGGCATTTTTACACTCTCTAGGTTGAAGTTACAAGAAATCAAACCCTAAGACCTAAGAATAACTAACTCTCATCATTTTGTTTGACATCTCTTGCTCTCAAATCCTGATGATGGATCACATAGTGTGATTTGAAACGTTGATAGTAAAAATTGTCACACAATATAATCCAGAAACTGATTCACAAAACTATGATGGATTGTGGAAATTTGATCACATTAATAACTAACTCTACAATTACATATAGAGTCAGCCCAATACACCTTTAAAACTTATTTTGGAAATTTTGTTCGAGCCAACTTTGGAAGGCCATAACTTTTGAACCATTTCTCAGTTTAGCTATTATAACCCCTTTTCAAAATCCACAGCTTCTAATCTACATGGCTTGACTAATACATGCTCCATTTGACCCCATTTCAAAGCCCATCCAGGGCCTCTAAGGTCTTCAAAATTGACCCTTAAGTTTTTATACCAAAATTGCACACCAAAAATCCATAATAAATTCACAAATACTCATGATATGACACTAACCCTCAACTGGTAGGGTGTTATATCAAAGATGAACATCCACCTCTACAATTAGGACATTTTGAGCTTGTATGACTGACTTACTAAGTAGCAAGCCTTTACAGAGAACAAATTTTCACTAAGACAACCCTTAGTCAAGAAAAAATAGAAAATATTTCTGGGTGATGCAAGATTTCTCTTACACCCAGGATGCTCCTACATCAAACACCTAGGATAATTTGAGAAGTGATTGTGTCACATTTCAGGTGTTAAGAGGAAAACCAAGATGGTTAACCTCCTCCCTTGCTATACATGAAGAATCTTCTGTTAGAAATAGGGAATACTGAGGGAGGGGGGGGGGGGGGGGGGGTGTTGGGGTGGTGGGTGAATTAGTATTCTAAAAATGTTTTTTTGCCAACTGGATGTTATTAATTACTTTGAACCATGCATAAGAAAGTAAACAAACAATGCTAAATAGTAAAAGTAACCATACACAAAGAGAACTCAACACCATATTTTGTTAACTAGGTAAACCCTGGCCAAGGGAAAACCCCTGTGGAATGATGCCCATAAAGATATACTGATATATATGTTCCTTGTTAGAGGATGAACCCTATTAGGAGTCAATAGGAAAATTTAGCATATAGAGTCCCTATTAGGAGACTTTGAATCCCTATTAGGAGATTGTGGTATAATGTGTGCAAGTAGAGCTCACTACCCAAACATGCACTTTCAATTACAAGAAGAGCTCAGTACCCAAACAAGTAACTGAACTTTAAGTTCCTCAAGTACAAAAGTATAGATGTTGTAACTTCTTCTCAGTTGATCTCTGACCTCAGCTTGATCTCGGATCAAAAAATCTAGTTCTCAAAAACTTCACATATATCACTTCACAAAAAGTTCACATATCACTTGCACATAAAAAAATGCACACTTAACCTCACAATATGTCCTTTTGCATTAATACCATGCTTTTTCACAAATTGCTACTAGATCGGCTAGGAAAAAAAAAAAAATTTCCAACTTAGAGTAAACATCTAGGATGTCGGCTCCAATTGGTCAAGCAATTACTTTGTAAACAAAATAATTCTTTTATCTTCATTCCTTTGTTCTATACATAGTTATACTGATAGATCTTACAAATCTATCTTCTAAACTATCCATACGAATTTCCAAGGTTATACACGTCATCACCAAAATGTATATTATCTCCATCTAACCTTGGTAGTCATAATATGATGTTAGAAACATTTTACATATAAAACAATGCACTGCTATAAACTATTTTCATACTTGGACAATTTTTTGTGTGCCATAAAGCTAAGTATCTTTATTTTTGAGGTTTACTACAAGTATGTGCATCATGTGTTGCCATTAATGAAAACATATATATATATATATATATGAAAATAGGCAATTTTCAACAATCTCCCCCTTTGGCATTGATGTCAACAAAGTAAGGAAAATTGGCTAAGTAACAAAAAATTACTGAAATCTACATTACTTATCATCTATTACAAATACTTCATTTAACAAGTGCTCCATATTACAAATGCTCCCCCTTTTGATCTGATACATAACTTACTACAATTTTATTTTACAACTTCTCCCCCATTGACATCAATGGAAAAGGTCAAAAAGTCCAAAAACTATCAAAAATTGTTAAAATAGTTCTTTCTACTACTTCAAGCTGATATAATCTTCATGTAGTTGTCAAAATTTGTCTTCAAACTATTCATACCTTTCTCTTATGTGTCCTTTTCTTCTTTGGTAGAAGTGAGCATTGCACATAAGGGATATGATGCAATCTTAACTACATTAAGTTCAGAGTATGTAAAATTGGAATAAGTGTCCTTTTCTTTGACACATTCCTTCAACTGTCCCTCAATAACTGACATCTTCAGAGCAATAGACTCTCTAAATTGTAATAGTCTTCTCAAAACTTGTTCTTTTTCAAATTATAGTTTTCTGATGTCTAAGTGAACATTGTCAACTTGTTCTTCAAAGTCATCAATTCTACAAGAGGGTTTCTATATTTGATTGGTTAGAGGTTCCAGCTCACTTAGCTTCCCTTGAATCTTGTTATCCAACTCTATTGTCAACTTGTGAGATAAAGTACATTTGGTGTAGAGTACCCTTCCAACTTGTTGACATTTTTAGAGTTCCTTGATACAAGTATCTGTTGTGGTGTCCAAAACACACGCCCCATTCCTCGCTAGGAATGGGGACCCGCTACTTTTTTCGACTCCTAAACTCACAGTTTGAGAGTCGAAAGAAGAAAATTTTATTAGAATTAGAGTTCTAGAATCATCAAAATTCAAAAAAATAAATTTAAAATAGAAAATTAGAAAAATACAAAAAAATTGAAAAATTGAAAAACATAAAAAAAAAAAAAATCCAAAAACTTTTTTAAAAAATTGAAAAAAAAATTCAATCACGTGCATGCGTGTGCACGTGGGCGGAGTGCGTGACGCGCACCAGCAGGTGTTGAGGCACACAGTGCACCCCCTGCGTTGGGTAAAGGGTTATAAAACCTCTCTCCACCTCCTTTGCACTTAACACATTGTCATTTGTTGGAGTTCTTTCACACTTCAGAGGTGAGCATCTTGCCTTAAACATGCGACACCTAGCGCCCATAATGCGCGGTGCCCAGCGCTCACTTAGCGCAGTGCTCATCTTGGCGTAGAGCTCATACACATCATGTGTAGTGCTCATAACACATGGCACCCAATTCTCACTTAGTACGGTGCTCATCTTGGCACGACGCTCACTCACATCATGCACAACACTCATAACACATAGTACCCGACGCTCACTTAGCGGGGCACCAAAATTAACAATGCTTGTAGCGGCACTTTGCGCCAAAGTATTTTTTACCCACAATGCCAACCCTAGTTGTAGTGCATTTAGCTACCATAGTGCCAAGGGGTTATGCCTACGGTGCGTTTATCACCCGCGATGCCATCAAAAGTGAAGACATATGCACGTGGCACAAACACTCGTGGCGGTGCTTAGTGCCTGCGCAACCCTAGGGCCGTAGCACGTTTTCCATAACCCTTGCATACATCATTTTTTTTATTATGTTATTATTTTAATTTTTTTTAAAATGATGATAAAAAATTAAAAAAAGAGAAATAAGAAAAAAATAAAAAATAAAAAGAACAAAAAATAAAAAAGAAATAAAAAGGGATAAAAAAGAAAATAATAAAATAAATGAAAATAAATAACATGTCCAAATGGGGGAGTTTTAAAAATTTTAATTCATGGTTTTTACGTTGTTGGACTAACAATGCTTTTTCTCATAACATGTAGATATTTAAATGGCATCCACGTCTGGAGTAGCACCCAAACTAGTAGTCTTCAAGTTCCAAGGTGTACCTTCAAAGTCAAGATTCCACAATGATTACTTTGAGATCCGAGTTATGGACCTAGAACACACAAACTTAGGAGAATTCTTGAGAATTTGCAGCAAGCCAACAAAGAGGTCAACCATGATGTCTACATTGATCTGTTCTGGATTGGTGAATGTAGCATCACATCCTATGTCAGTACAATCAACTGAGTTAATCATGGCCCTGCCACACCATTTCATTCTTGATGAAAGAGTAGTCAAGAGTGTCACCAGAGAGGTTGTGTTGGACCTATGACCTGACAATATTGAGAGGGTCTTCCATCTCCTAAAAGTGGATCAGTTCATCAGACTTTCTTATGAAGTAGCTGAGAGATGGTACAGGGAAGAACTTATCTTGCAAGAGCCACATAATTACAAAGAAGAAAGAGTGCCCTAGGTACCCTACCATCCACTCAAGCAAAACCATTAGAGCTCTCTTCTTTGGAAGATGAAGTACAACAGTGGGTGGATGAGCAGAGTGAAGAAAGTGATGATGTCTTCTCCATGTCAGATTTTGATTTCATGCTCCTAAGCATAGAGTTGATCGAGGATAAAATCAGGGATACCCCTATAGGTGAACCTCAACAAGAAGACTGGACGCAAATGCTGCGAGATACATAGGGTCCTGATCTTACTCCTCCATCTCCACCATGAGTTACAGTGGTAGAACAAGGCTTAGTGACCCCTCCACCTCAGAGTAAAGAGGAAGAACAAGTTCATAAGGAACCATTATCAGAGGAGAGACCAAAACAAATGGTGACTGGTGAAGTATCAAAAGAAAAAATGGTAGAATATTCTCAACCACTTTCCCAAGACACCAAGGTTCAGCTACAAGGTCTACTAAGATGGAGGCTACACAAGGAGAACCCTCCCAACATGATACAACTCCCAACAAGAGTGATAAAGGGAAGGAGGTAGTTGAACATACCCCTTCATCATCAAGAGCCGGGTCCTCAGTAGGAGACATCCCTAGATGGATCCAAAAGGAGATAATGAGGAGTACTTAGCCTCAATTTTGTGCTTCACAGGAAGACATTTGTGACATTGTAAAGATCTTGAACAAATTTGAGTCTCCATCACATGAGGCAGTGCCATTGGCATTTGTCACCACCATATGAAACCACAATTTATTTGCACAAGTCGTTCTCCCTCCTGAAGGCATAGATGCAGAAGGCCTTCGTCTCAAAGATTATGAGTTAAAGGATGTTATGTTGGGAAGACCTACACAAGATTTAGCCTAAAAAATGATGACTATGTGAGTCAAAGAGGTCCTCAAGTACATGAAACAGGAGGAGATTGAACTCCAAGCACTTTGAAGGTAGGTTTAGATCCTAAAGGGATATCTAGCTGAATTCGTTGGTCCTCTTGATCCTAAACACCCAGAGCATACTTTGAACACTGTGCTTAGAGAAGGAGGAGGTGTATAATTAGACCCATTTTTGAAAGCTTGTTAGGAATGGCAAGAAAGTTTTGAGGAGAAAGGTGTTACAATCATCACAGGGAATTTGAAGTTACTGCATGCTACGCAGGAGAATGTGAACAAGATTGTAGCAATTTTGAAGCAAGACTTCAGTATCATGGATGAGGTATGGGCCCGGAGTAAGGATTTTCAGACTTTACAAGCCATAAAGGGCCAAAGATATTAGGTTTTGATATTTGTATATAGCGGAGAAAAATTAGACATGATTGATGATTGGATAGAGAAATAGTAGATAGCAATAAAGTAATGGAGACATTACATGAGGAGATTCATTGGCTCAAGGACCAAGCCTGAGAGTGGATTTTGGAGGTAAAAAGATACTACAATGATGCATGCTTGGATATTTTTGAAGATGAGGAATGGGAGAGGTTGTTACCTATAGAGATAGTAGTGGAGAATTTTAGGAAGATTTTTGTGGAGGTTGCAGATGATGAGGACATCTGACAAGCCTTTAGGATATAAGAAGCCTTGCTAGAGTTGGACACCAAACTCAAATATTTTGCAAAGACTCGAATTGAGGTGGAAAACTATAGACAGAAGGTCAAAGATAAATATGAGGCTTTAGATCTTCCAGATGTAGCTAAGATAACTGAGATGATAGAGAAATTCAAGGGCAAACATCCAAACATAGCTTTGGGATGAAGAAGAAAAAAACCTAGATGCCAGAATTTCAATTTTGACACTTAGCAAAATTTTTAGATTTTGACCCTGTCGAGCTCTGCAGGTATACAGCTCCATAGCTCCACAATTCAGAGGTGCACTGATAGTTAACTACTTGTTCCAAAAATAGCACTCTTCATGCATCAAAAATGCATCTTGATGGTAGTTTAACTTTGACACACGCCTGGTGAAGGACCAACTTCTATTTTTGGCACCTCCAGACACTCCTACTTTGACTGAAGCCTTCATCCTACTTTCTCTCTCATGCTTTCTCTATTTTTCACATGTAAAGGGCTCATGCATCCAATTAATGAATAGAATATGGATGGAATCCCTCTAAGCACCAGATTAATTGTTAGTCTGTATATATTTAGTTTGTCTTAATGTTTTAAAAGCATTTTATTGCATGTAGATATCTCTCACTCTCAACACAAATTGAGGAGATGATTTCTTATAAATACCCCCTTGTAAAATGTAACAAGGGTTGCTGTTATTATGCAATAAAATTATGCTTTTGGTGCTCGGATTTGGCGTGTATTCATTCTTGCTTGAATGTGTCATTTTTTTGTGGATTTTATTCATGAGATTGTGATTGACCCAAAGGTTTATTGTGTTTTTTCTAGGTGTGCGATCTTTTAGTTTTGGTGTTTGCTACAGATTTATGAATTCCACTGACATAACGAGCTTGAGAAGAAATCATCAAATTGTGCCTGTAGACACCTAAAAACCTTTAGAAAATAAAGTATTTTTATTTTCTAAAAAATTCCTAATGACATCATCATTTATTAATTAATTAATTATTTAATTAATTAATTTATTTTTATGCCATTAAATCCCTTTATCTTAATTAAAAATATTTAATTAAGGAATCCCTCCCAAAAATGCTTAAATCTTATTTAAACATTATTTCCTTATTTATTAATTATTTAATTAATAAATTGACCAAAAAACTCAAAATAAATAAAAAATTTATTTTTTGCCCAAAACTTGGCCAATTTCCTTAAGACCACTAACCTCTTCCAAAATCTTCTAATCCTTCTTTAATTTTGATTAAAGGCTAATCCCATCATTTCCTACCCCTAATCCCAACTCAAAATATTTAATTAAGATTAAATATTAATCCTCATGTTTATTAAAAAAGTTTTAATAAATATCTCCTCAACCCAAACCCTTGAAATAAATAAAACTTTATTTATTTCCTAAAAATCTAATTTATCCTCATCCTAAGAAGTTCTAGACTCTTCTAGAAAGTCTTCATCCTCATCCTAGGAAATTCTAGACTATTCTAGAAAGCCTTTATCCTCATCCAAAGTCTAGACTCTTCTAGAAGATGTCTTTAAACCTAATCCTAATCCCCTCATAACCTTGTCACATTCCCTAAAAATGGGTTAAGACTTACTAACCCAAGCCAAAGTTAACAAATATCTCCTCCTTCACCCACCCTCATTAAATGCCATCCACTTGCCTATCCCTAAGCTAATCCTAAACCATCCTAATCCATCCTCTAATCATTTGCACAATCCTAAGCAAGCTTAAAACCTTCCTAATCAAGCCCAAGTCGAAATTCCTCTCATCTGCTTCAGAATATCCCAACCATAAAACTTTATGAAGCCCACTAGGCCATAAATGACTCTTCCAAGCCCTTTTATTGCTCTTACAAGCCATTATGAGGGTCTTTATGAATATTTTATCCCTTGAGCCTCCTTTTTTGACTCATCCTTCCCCTTTCCTCCATCCTCTCACCTTGTGACATGTGTCACTCCCTGATTGGCTATAAGGAAGCACAATCCATGTGCTCTCTTCTCATGCAATCTGAGCCCTCCATGAGCTTTTTCCCATCCTTGCATCTTAGCCCTCAATCCCTCAAGCCTCTTGCCTATAAATTGGATCCCTCCCCTTTTCAAAATAACACAATCCATGAAGTAAAGTCATAATGCCATTTTAAGAAGCCATTTTACATCAAAACCATACACTCACACCCAAATTCCAACTCCATTTGAAGCCCTTTTTGAAGCATAAAGCTTGAGCATACATCCTATCTGTTTAGACAAAGCTACTCAACAAGAGAGCTTCTCATTGAAGAGAGCCCATTAATGGCTCATATTCTCAATTGAGAGCTCATCTTAGTCTATCTTGAAGTTTATGAATTTTGTTTAGTTTTTAGAAGCTTTATTTAAATTTGGTTTCTATTAGCATACTAACATTGCTCATATACAGTGCCTGCATAACTTTTTGTCTCGCATGAGCGCACTTTCTATGGCCTTGCGATTTGATGAAAGGTGAAATATCATACGATTGTTAAAGTTTCTCACTGATGACTGTATCAGTGGATTCTAGGAAGCGTTGCTCCTATTTTCATTAGTTTCCTACTAATTTCTTTGAAAGTTTAACTCACAATGTGTTGTTTTTTGTAGCTAATGTCCATTTAGAATTTCAATTTCAAGTTATTTTAATTTTATGTTATTTTCTTTCAATTTCATTATTTGCTTTGCTAACCCCTTATTAGAATAGGAACTCATTTTAGTTGCACTGTTAGATTGCATTCATTGAAAAAACCAGAAAATACAAAAATATTGTTCTTTTGTGTGTTATTTTGAGACAAAAAATAGACTTTACTTCATTCCAAGATCATAGTAGAACCAGCAAAGGCTTCCTCGTGAACAATCACATTTATCTTCAATTGAGTGGATTTTGGTACATTGCAAGACAAATACTGAACCTTGGAGTTGATCCCAAAAAGATTAGCTTTTCAAGAGAGGAATTATGCAATGGATTCTTGCCATTGAACAGGTGCAAAATGATTCTCCAACAGTATCAAGACTCATCAAATCATTCTAAATATTCTGACAAATTGTGCTAAAAAGATGAGCATCATGTGAAATTTGAAGCAGTACTAGGAAGGGTGATCTCCTAGGAAGTCTCGGTGCTTCACCCCTATGAGCATCACCTAGATCCAATGAGTGCTATGTGTTACATTTATTCTCATGAGATATGGATTCATGTTGAGTCACTACTCATGAAACATGGGTCAATGAGTTTGAATCAAAATCACACAATTAAATCTTGATAGCAGTATCACAATTTGACTTGTTGTGGAAATTATCTCCTACTTATCAATTGATGAGCTTAAGGGGATTTCTAATGAATGGTTAATAAGGAATAACACTTGGTTAAGGTTTTGCATATGGGATTGCAAGCTTTGGGTTGAGGAAACTCCATAGTTAAGCGTACTTAGGCTGAAGTAGTATGGGATGGGTGACTTCCCGGGAAGTCTCGGTGCTTAACCCTTATGAGCATCACCTAGATCCAATGAGTGCTAAGTTTTCCATTTATTCTCATGGGAGATGGATTCATGTTGAGTCACTACTCATGAAACATGGGTCAATGAGTTTGACTCAAAATCACAGAGTTAAATCGTGATAGCAATATCACAATTTGAATTGCTATGGAAATTATCTCCTACTTATCAATTGATGAGCTTAAGGGGACACTTGGAGAAGATTTTTCAAATGGGGTTGCAAGATTTAGGTTTAACCATGAAGGAAACTCTATAGTTAAGCACACTTAGGCTAGAGTAGTACTAGGATCCGTGACCTCCCAAGAAGTTCCAGTGTTTCACCCCTGTGCACATCACCTAGATCCAATGAGTGCTAAGTGTTCCATTTATTCCCATGAGAGATGGATTAATGTTGAGTCACTACTCATGAAACATGAGTCAATGAGTTTGACTCAAAATCACATAGTTAAATCTTGATAGCAATATCACAACATTCAACAAATTTGTAAATTCATCATCAAATGATTTTATAACTGCTTGAGCTCTCTGTTTTGGGTCTTCTTTTGCATTCGTGGCTGAGAGGGTATTGTGCAATCTATCAATCACCTCCATTAATTCTCTTTGTAAACTCTTGACTTTTCTATTCTTTTTAGTCAATTTTGTCAAAGATGAGATCAAGTCTGTTTGATCTTCATCATCACCTGTAAGGTTAGCGAGAGATATAGGAGTGGATGAGCTAGATTATTTCACCTCATATTTCTCTTGTTTCTTCTCTCCTTGCCTCTTTGATTTTCTCTCTTCTTCTCCTTCTTCTCTTTCTTTTCTTTCTTTTTCTTTCTTATCTGCTTCTTTCTCCTCCTCAAACAATTTCAACTTGTCTTCTTCAACCTTTTTCTTTTCTTCTTCTAGCCATCTTTTCTCTTTTTCAATGAGTCTCAACTGATCTTGAATATCTTCTGAATAAGATTTAGGCTGATTGAAAGGATTTTCATCAATGTTAAAAGTAACATTTGTTTGATTAATCTGCCTAGTATCACCACTTACTCATAGTTCCAATGTAGTTGTAGGCTCACTCATCATTTGATTGATGGCTACTGTAGTTTCACTTCTTATAACATTCTTTTCTCCTCCCATGAACAAAAATGGCCTCATCTTACTTCACAAGTAAGGTGCTAGCCTCTTCATCAATATCTTCTTCATCATCTATCTTGCACATAATTCTTAGCATTGACTTCTAAAGTTCCATGTCTTCTTCATGAACTAATGCCTTCTTAGCTATAAGTCTGTCATAGACTTTTTGATTCATCATGTCTTTAATACTCTCAATTTTCAAGTTATTAAGAATCATATATCTCACAGTAGAGATATCTATCTGTTCCTTCTCAATATCACTATATAAATCATAGAACTTGTTCATCTACACAAAGTTTCCTTCATTGACAATGGCTATGTTTATCTTCTCTATCTTTAATTTCCATGGTTTCCTTATTTTACCTACTGGTTGCTTGGAAACAATAACCTTTTCTGGCTGTTTGACTTCTTCTTCTTCTTCTACTTCTTCACTGGAATATTCAATTGTCAACAATTCCTTCTTCCTTTTGCCAAGTCTAGTAGCTTGTTACTTGACTCTCTTTTCCTTGTGAGTCTCAACTTCTACTAACCTCTCAAACTTCCTTGTAGGTTCACTAGGTTGCTCTGCTGATACAAAAACATATGGAATGCTCTGCTCTGTAAGAGTTTCTGCAATAGATACACCAAATACTTCACCAACTGATAGGGGTGTCACATACATCACACCTTGTTCACCAACATGTTTCAAGTTAGAGATCATTTTTCTTACTGCTTGTGACTCACTTTCTATCATACTGGCCTCACTTAGTACTTTCTTCACCATAGCCTAATCTTTCTTATGAGAATCTTTCTCTAATGATGCCTAGTGTTGAGATAATGGGTATTGCACACATTACATAATATTGTTATATTGTATTATTTTATTTTATTATGTAATGTTGCACCTAGATGGACGTGCAACATGTAAAGATTTCTATGGGATATACTTGATGATTTGTATTGTAACATTGTGATAATATTTCATGTAATTATTCAATATTGTGGAAAAGAATTAAATTTCCAATATTAAATGTGGGGTCAAGGGGCTAGTTAGCACATGATTTTAGCACATGGTTTATGTAATACCACTTGGTGGTTTTGTGGGACTTGCTACTATATAAGCAACCACAAGGGTAGTTGTTGGTGTAAGACAAAGATAGAAGACAACAAGGCAAGAGTCAAGCAGGACAAGGCTTGACAGGTTAGCCAAGAGAGTATTTGTGAAAGTTGGAAGCATGGCATGGAATGTGTGGATTTATGCTTGTTTCAATGGATTTTTTGGTAGTGGCTATGGCTTTGAGGGCTTCCATGATTGTATTGCAATGGTGTTTTTTGCTAAATAATACATGGTGATGGATACTTTTGGAGGCTGGATTTTTTCCCTCAATGAGAGTTTTCCAAGGTATATCTTGCATCACAATATTTGTGGGTATGTTGTCTATTCTCTTGCATGTGGATTTTAGTTGCATATTTATTTTAGATCTATTATTGGTTATGTGGAAATAGTTATATTCTTTATTGCAAGTGTCCTTATAAGTGGTATCAGAGCTATGGTTTTATTATTGTAACCCTAGATTGAATCCATGGGAATGCATGAGAGGATAGAAATGGCAAGATATATGAGTTGTTTATTGCAAATCTGAGGGTTTTGGTTTTCTATTATGATGGGATGTTGGTAGATTTTGGGCATGTTAAATTGTTGGTCAAATGGGATTTTTGGATGTTTTATTTAAATAAGAGTTTTAGGTGGAGCTTGTGAAAATGACCTCCTGAGTAAAAATAAACTTTACCATTGGATCTGGGTTGATGTTTCCATAAATTTTGATGTATAATATGCCCTAGTTTGGCCATGTTTAGAGGAAATGAAGGAGTTTTTTGTTTCAACCCATGATGGCTGTCAAATTTAATCCTGTCAAAATTTTTGTTACAAAAAAAAAATTGCAGTGAAAATGGTAAAAAGACTATCTTAATAAAACAACTGCAACTTTCTCTTAGGATATTGGATTTCAAACTTCTTATAGGCATTCAAAAGCTAATTTATAGCACTACAATTTGGTGTAGGTTTGGTTCTATGATTTTGACATTTTGTCAAGTTTGAAGAGCCTTAAATTTAGATGTTGGTTATTTTGAACACAAATTTGGGCATAACTTGGGCATACAGAGTCAGATTTTGGGCTTTGAGTTGTCAACAAAAAGCTCTTGGAGAACTCTACACATTTGTTTAGATTTGGCATGGTTTATTTGGTGATATATTAATCTAAACAATTTATGGTATATATTGACTATGGTAGCATTGTGAGTTTATGTCATTATATGTTTGGAGATTTGATGTCACTGTATACTCAGTTCATATTTTAGATTGGTATCATGATGATATGGTTATTAGTGTTTGGTTTGGATATGTATGATGACTTGTTGGGTTTACAAGTTGTGCAGTGTTGTAAGCGGTCTATACTTATAGGTTGCATTTATGGTTGGGTTATGGGTTGTCTTTGACCATTGATCTTTCATTATTGATCCATATTCAAACTAGTGGCTTGGATTTGGGTTGTCTATGCCTTAAGTCACATGATTTGCTAATTTTTCTTCATATAGAAGGAATGAGATGTTGTTACCAGGTATAGTCATGGTGGAAGATTGTGGTTGACTATTATATGCTTATAGATTGGACATATTAAGAGTCAGATGCTTGGTTCATGGATGTGATCATGGTTCCATGGATTTTGGCATGACATGATTGGATATATAGGTATATCCTTGATGTTCATTGGTTTGAATTCCTGATTTGGTTATGGTGGTATATCTTCTTGGTTGATGATCATGGTTATTTGGTTTCTTTTAAGGAGCCCATGATGTGCACTTTGAGTTCTTTGATGGTTTGATGCCTCAATTAATTCTCATGGTTAGAGGATGGTTTATTCATCATGATGTCATGGATAGTTTGGATAAATGGTTTAGTGGGAGCTTGTGATAGTGATGAGGTGACAGTGTAAGATTAGTTCCCAGTTTGGTTTATATCTTCTTAGTTTGGAGATCTTAGTTTCACTTGGTCTGATTCTTTGGTTGTGTCAATGTAGACCTGGAAGATCTTCATTGAGGAGATGGGTTTTATGATGCCTTGGTACCATGGTTGAGTGGGATTTTTTTGACATTGATATATTTATTGAGTGTTTGCATATGTTGGAGGTTTGTCTTAGATCTTGTTGCTACAAAAGCATCTTTAACATTTGCATGGTGCACTTGTTATCTTCATGGTGTGTGAAGATGGTTCTTCATGGTATGTGGAGATGGTTTTTCTTCATGGTGTGTGGAGATGGTTGCACCTTGAAGACTAATGAGGTTCTTGGTAAAGGTGTGGTTTATGCTTTCATTTGGCATGTTATTCATGGTGTTAGGATGGTTTCATTTTTTATGTCATGATATACTCTTGATATGCATTTAGAGTTTTGACATGTTATAGTATGTTCATATGGAGCATGTTATCTCTTTGATTGAGATGGTTTAGATCATGTTGTCATGTTTATGTTCCTAAGGCCATGGTTGGAACTTTGACATCAATCTTGGTTTAGTTTCTTGGTATTGAGTACATTGATCATAAGCTAGCTACTTCATGATATTGTTGTGTTGCATTTGGAGTTGGCATGGATTGATTATTTACAGGTGCTCATGGATACTTATAGGTAATGGTGATCCTGATTTCTCTTGGATTATAGAACTATTTGTTGGGATAGTTGATGGTTTCAGAAAGAGAGTTCAAGGGGCATTCACCTGATATGGACTTGAGAGGAGATTGTTCTTAGATGAGTCTTGGTTGGAGACTTGGATATCTTGATAAGTATTCTCATTCCCCACTCTTGGTCTACTTGGTGATTTACTACTTGAGAGGTATAACCCATTGTTTCTCTCAGGTGCATTATGTTTATGCTTGTCTTTCATGGATATGGATCTTGAGCCATAGTACATGATTTAGTTCTGGAAGGTTTATTTGAGAGATGGTTTAGCATTGGTTATCTCCATTTTCATATGTTGTTATGCTAGTTAAGTTTGGGAGATGGTTTTATATTGGGCATATTCCTTGGATTAGGAATGGTTTTGTCATGCCCAAAACTCAGAGGGAAAAACCACCACCAATATATATATATATATATATATATATATATATATATATATATATATATATATATTAATGAGACCAATAAGTTTGATATTTTTAATTGCACAAGTTCATGTAAAGGTAAAATGAGAAATGCATATTGGATCTCTTAATGATGTGCTGTCATTTCCATTTAAGTTTATCACAAATGAGTAGGAATAGATCATTGATTCGGAACATTCATTATTAGAATGATTTTGATATTTGTTTCGTTATTACATTAATTCTAAAACAATATATTTAAAATTTATTCGAATAATGATAAAAAAAAACAAAAGTAAATCAGACTTTTCGAAACATTGTAATCCAAAGGATTAACTAAATAATATCATCATCTGATAATCAAATAGCTAAAACTTGCTTAAACTTTACTCTAAACTAATTATATTTGATCTCAAATATATTCTAAATAAAGCATTTCTAATAGCAAGGATATAATTAAAATTAAATAACACTAAAAGAAAATTCTTCAACCACTCTAATTAACTTAACTTAGAACATACTATCTTAGCATTATGTTAACAACTTCTAACTTTAATTAATTTTTAGCTTCCAAAACAAATCCTAACAACTAATAATTAATTATAATAATTTTAACAAAACAAAAAGAAAATTACTAAAATAATATAATACTAAATTCAACCTATACCACACACTAACTTACCAATATTGGATTTCAAACTTCTTATAGGCATTCAAAAGCTAATTTATAGCACTACAATTTGGTGTAGGTTTGGTTCTGTGATTTTGACATTTTGTCAAGTTTGAAGAGCCTTAAATTTAGATGTTGGTTATTTTGAACACAAATTTGGGCATAACTTGGGCATACAGAGTCAGATTTTGGGCTTTGAGTTTTCAACGAAAAGCTCTTGGAGAACTCTACAGATTGGTTTAGATTTGGCATGGTTTATTTGGTGATATATTAATCTAAACAATTTATGGTATATATTGACTATGGTAGCATTGTGAGTTTATGTCATTATATGTTTGGAGATTTAAGATTTGATGTCACTGTATACTCAGTTCATATTTTAGATTGGTCTCATGATGATATGGTTATTAGTGTTTGGTTTGGATATGTATGATGACTTGTTGGGTTTACAAGTTGTGCAGTGTTGTAAGGGGTCTATACTTATAGGTTGCATTTATGGTTGGGTTATGGGTTGTCTTTGCCCATTGATCTTTCATTATTGATCCATATTCAAACTAGTGGCTTGGATTTGGGTTGTCTATGCCCTAAGTCACATGATTTGCTAATTTTTTTTCATATAGAAGGAATGAGATGTTGTTACCAGGTATAGTCATGGTGGAAGATTGTGGTTGACTATTATATGCTTACAGATTGGACATATTAAGAGTTGAATGCTTGGTTCATGGATGTGATCATGGTTCCATGGATTTTGGCATGAGATGATTGGATATATAGGTATATCCTTGATGTTCATTGGTTTGGATTCTTGATTTGGTTATGGTGGTATATCTTCTTGGTTGATGATCATGGTTATTTGGTTTCTTTTAAGGAGCTCATGATGTGCACTTTGAGTTCTTTGATGGTTTGATGCCTCAATTAATTCTCATGGTTAGAGGATGGTTTATTCATCATGATGTCATGGATAGTTTGGATAAATGGTTTAGTGGGAGCTTGTGATAGTGATGAGGTGACAGTGTAAGATTAGTTCCTAGTTTGGTTTATATCTTCTTAGTTTGGAGATCTTGGTTTCACTTGGTCTGATTCTTTGGTTGTGTCAATGTAGACCTGGAAGATCTTCATTGAGGAGATGGGTTTTATGATGCCTTGGTACCATGGTTGAGTGGGAGTTTTTTGACATTGATATATTTATTGAGTGTTTGCATATATTGGAGGTTTGTCTTAGATCTTGTTGCTACAGAAGCATCTTTAACATTTGCATGGTGCACTTGTTATCTTCATGGTGTGTGAAGATGGTTCTTCATGGTATGTGGAGATGGTTTTTCTTCATGGTGTGTGGAGATGGTTGCATCTTGAAGACTAATGAGGTTCTTGGTAAAGGTGTGGTTTATGCTTTCATTTGGCATGTTATTCATGGTGTTAGGATGGTTTCATTTTTTATGTCATGATATACTCTTGATATGCATTTAGAGTTTTGACATGTTATAGTATGTTCATATGGAGCATGTTATCTCTTTGATTGAGATGGTTTAGATCATGTTGTCATGTTTATGTTCCTAAGGCCATGGTTGGAACTTTGACATCAATCTTGGTTTAGTTTCTTGGTATTGAGTACATTGATCATAAGCTAGATACTTCATGATATTGTTGTGTTGCATTTGGAGTTGGCATGGATTGATTATTTACAGGTGCTCATGGATACTTACAGGTAATGGTGATCCTGATTTCTCTTGGATTATAGAACTATTTGTTGGGATAGTTGATGGTTTCAGAAAGAGAGTTCAAGGGGCATTCACCTAATATGGACTTGAGAGGAGATTGTTCTTAGATGAGTCTTGGGTTGAGACTTGGATATCTTGATAAGTATTCTCATTCCCCACTCTTGGTCTACTTGGTGATTTACTACTTGAGAGGTATAACCCATTGTTTCTCTCAGGTGCATTATGTTTATGCTTGTCTTTCATGCATATGGATCTTGAGCCATAGTACATGATTTAGTTCTGGAAGGTTTATTTGAGAGATGGTTTAGCATTGGTTATCTCCATTTTCATATGTTGTTATGCTAGTTAAGTTTGGGAGATGGTTTTATATTGGGCATATTCCTTGGATTAGGAATGGTTTTGTCATGCCCAAAACTCAGAGGGAAAAACCACCACCAATATATATATATATATATATATATATATATAAGATTAATGAGACCAATAAGTTTGATATTTTTAATTGCACAAGTTCATGTAAAGGTAAAATGAGAAACGCATATTGGATCTCTTAATGATGTGCTGTCATTTCCATTTAAGTTGATCACAAATGAGTAGGAATAGATCATTGATTCAGAACATTTGTTATTAGAATGATTTTGATATTTGTTTCGTTATTACATTAATTCTAAAACAATATATTTAAAATTTATTCGAATAATGATAAAAAAAAACAAAAGTAAATCAGACTTTTCGAAACATTGTAATCCAAAGGATTAACTAAATAATATCATCATCTGATAATCAAATAGCTAAAAATTGCTTAAACTTTACTCTAAACTAATTATATTTGATCTCAAATATATTCTAAATAAAGCATTTCTAATAGTAAGGATATAATTAAAATTAAATAACACTAAAAGAAAATTCTTCAACCACTCTAATTAACTTAACTTAGAACATACTATCTTAGCATTATGTTAACAACTTCTAACTTTAATTAATTTTTAGCTTCCAAAACAAATCCTAACAACTAATAATTAATTATAATAATTTTAACAAAACAAAAAAAAATTACTAAAATAATATAATACTAAATTCAACCTATACCATACACTAACTTACCAATACAAATCCCAAAATTACATATTACTACAACTTAATTATACTAACTTTCTAACTAAAACAAAATCAAACCTAAACTATACCCTAACTAACCTTAACTAAATTAGAAATTAATCAAATAAAAACATACTAACTAAAACTTAAAAAAAACCTTAACCAAAACTACCAACAAATCTCCCTTACCCTTAATCCCCTACCTAGCTGCCTACATCTATCCCTCCCCTCACGTGGCTCAAGGCCCAATGTCACACTGCCCAAGACTGATGGAAATGTAGCCCATGTGATTGGACAACAAAAAGGGGTGCACTTGCCAAGAAAAAGGAGGCTATGAGTGAAAGGTTGAGACTTTAACCAACCTAAACACATACAAAACTTCCCCCACTTAGTTTTTCATTTACTAGGTAATTATACATCTGACATAACACAGGGCACGTAGTCCCAAGACACCCACTTATTTTTTGGCTACAGAGAAAACGTATGGAGAGGAGATAAAAGAATTAAAGACCATAGCTGAGTTGGTGCAAAATTACATGGGCTAGGTTTGACATCATTTCCCTTTACCATCACCCCAACCTCTAAAGTTGACGTGACCAGCATGGGAAAGAGGGTGCGCTTTCTTAGGATGAATTGTTTTATTTTTTTTGAAAGGGGAGTTAATGCAATAAAGTTTTCTTGGTAGGATGAGATGAGACCATCTTTTATTTTTGAATATGAATCACTTACTATTTTTCTTTATTTTTTATTTTTTAATCATATGATTTTCTCTTGAAGTGGTATCCAAATAGAACCAAAATATAATATTCTCTATTTTCAATCCAAGGATTAATACATTCCTCATACAAACTCCAGCAGCATCCTGTAGATGGATGTTTGAAAATTTTGTTTTCTCTCTCTTTTTTTTTTTTTGAAAGTAGGTGTATATATATATTAAAAATCTTTTTTTGCAACTATGTTTTAACAAAAAGAGTATAAATATATATCCTTTCCAAATTAGATTTCACTAACGACTTAGTTTATCAACAATGCAAGATTCATCTATTTAATTCTCCCATATTCACAAATTGAATTGAAAATTTTGACCTAACATAATTTCTTCCTTAGCATAATTGAACTTGAAAATTGCCTAATTGAATCAACACCATTTTACCTCTCCTTTTCACATATGCATAAAACTAAAATACAAAAATCTCACATGCAATAAACATTACTTAATCTCTTTTTTTAATTTCTATTAATCAATCTGGTTCAAGGCTATGTCAGGAAAGAACTAGTAAGAAAACCCAACATCCTTGCCAATACATCTATATTTAAATATGTTTTTACATAATATTACAATTCAAATGAATTCTCTTCTAGGTCCTTCACAAGAGATCATTTCCAATATCCTTAATGCATCAAACAAATCATGGAGAAGATGAGAACTGACCCGGAGGTAAAACAACATAAATGAAGAACAAATCAAGCATGCATCCCCATCTCGATTTTGCACAATAGGTCCAAACATTGAATCAGACTAGGGGGGAGGTGGATTTTTCCAATAGGAGACATTAATCACCATACCATAACATAGCCCTTTTGGGGCTAAAACTCAAGAACTTTTGTTCTTCTACAAATGCCCTTTCGAGGCCGATATAACAAGGATTTTCATTCATTCATTTCTTCAAAAATTCATATTTTCAAACATGGTATGTGATGACAAGTAGGGGCCCATAACACCCTACCCTCTTTCCCTCTTCTCACCATGAGAGGAGACTCTACACTATTGAGGTCGAACTAAGGCCCTTCCCCCATACATGGCCACTTCTTCCCTATCCAAGGGTGAGTAATGCCAAAACAACCCCATGAAATTCCCTCAAAACTTCAAAGCAAAGCATAAGAATAACATCCAAGAACAAGTTAATCTCCCTCCCAAACAACCTCAACACACATACAAGCAGTACAAGGACAACACAATGCCTTATGCATGAAATCAAGCATGAACAAAATGAAGAACATGATTAAAAGAGTGAAGAACTCCTACATTCACAAAAAGTTATGGTAAAATGACAAGTTGAGAAGAGCTTTTCATTCCTTCCCCTTCAACCTTCAAACTTCTCTCTAAAACTAGAGATTGGGCAACAATCTCAAAACTTCTCCAAAATGCATCTAAATGTGATCCTAACTCAACTAGACTTTAGGTAAACCCCAAGGTGGAGTTTGAGTCACCAACTCAAGAAGGAGACCATCAATTTTCACAATCAACCAAAAGTAGGGTTTTTGAGTGACCCTAAAAGTCAACCAAAGAGGCTAAGGGGGTGGGAAGTACTTCCAACCCATACCCTTACCCCTAGGGTACTTAAATTTAATGTTTTTAAGCCTTAAAGACTTAATAAGAACCAAAAAAAAGCTAGGAGAATAGTAAAACCAATTAACAACTTTCAAAAAAAGACAATGCAAAGTAGCACAAATTAGCAAGGGGTACAACTCCGTCTTTCCATTAAGTTTCCCAAATAACTATCCTTCACACCCATTGCACACATCAGTAGTTCAAGAAATCACATGCATATATGTAAGTTACGTATTGGAAAAATCATGTAAATTAAAAACATCCATTTTTCTAATAATCAATTGTTTATCTCATCCTACTCATAGTTTTTACCATTAAAATTGCATAATCAGAGTTTTAGTTCTGCATTCATTTTCTTCATCATCATACATGTTCATAAAGGATTAGATGACGAAATCAAATATATGAAAGTAAAGCTTCATGCATCATAAAATAACATAATAATGTTCAATGCATCAAATAGTGTCCCGACATATTGAGTCATGAGTATCAAAATAATAATGTATCATCCATGCTACGATGGGTCGGGGCGAGGCCTCACAAATCAAAACATGAATCTTTCATTTAAGAAACCCTTTCTTATTTCTACACACCTTTAATCATTAGAAATTACATAATCAGTGTAACTTTATTCATTAATTTAGATTAAAATACTAAAATAATCATCGTTAGGCATGCATATAATTAAACATCATAAACATCATTAATAAGGCAAAATGAACTATCTAAAAGCATACCCCTTAATCATCAAGGTACCAAAATCAGAAACCTCATTATCAGTTGAAAATACCTCACACCATTGATAGTAATAACTAATGTTTTAAATAGTTGAGGTGATGAAATAGTTCTACAATCACCAAGTATTAGAACATGGATATATCAACTACTCTAGATTTCATTAGGACATTCACAATATAAGCATTACTTCATATCTATTTCCAATCTTCTATAACAGTTTTAATAGAGGGTTCATATTTGATAAGTACATACAAGGAGGGTCCTTACAGGTTTATGAGTTTGATCTTCTTGTGAGAGGCTTACATCCATGATTAGTTATATGGTATGGTTTGGGTGTTGCTGAGGCTTCTTGGTTAGGAGATCATACTTGCACAGTTTACATCTAGAGGTGTGTGTAGAAGGATATGATACAAGTTATGATTTGCATGGTTTCTCTTTGCTCTTGGTTATCTTCTTGGATGTTTAGTTTTTCACTTACATTGGATTTGAGATTGGTTAGAGATTATGATCATTGGTTTGTGCTCATGTATGTTGTGTGAGAAATGATATGGTTATTCCTTTATCTCTTTCCTCTATTGGAGATATTTTATGAGAGTTGTTCTTATAGGTTATTAGTTTATGTGTTGTGGATGTCTTTGAGACTACATGGATTCACTTCTTTGAGATGTTGCAAGTGGATTGGTTATAGATTTGACATTATCTTTTGTAGTGGGAGCTTCTTGGCATATATGTGGTAGGTATTTCTCTTGAGGCTTTTGATTGCAAGTTATAGATTGGATATGTTGATGCTATGAGATTCACTTGGTATACCTTTGGAGGTATGGATAGTTGGATGGGTTTGACACTTGCTGTGGGTGTTATTTCAGCTATGGATATTTTGACAACTACAGATACATGTGATTACCTTTGGATCAGGTTTTTGTGCTTGGTATTTTAGTTGCTACAAGATTTTATGATCTTCTAATGCAACAGGTTGGGTGACTTTGTCTTTGGATGGCTTCTATGTATGTTTGGTGGCAGTGACATAATTGGAGTTAAGATCATTCATGTTTGAGATGCTGGATACTTTGATTTTGTTATAGGTACCAAGATGGAGCACTTGGTGTACTTTGATCCATGATGGTGGATGTGCTAGGAGGGATTGTTCCCTTGCTCATATATGTGGCTACAGATTGACCCTATGCAATGTATACAACAAGTGAGAAATTGTTGAGATAATGGGTGTTGCATACATTGTATAATATTGTTATATTGTATTATTTTATTTTATTATGTAATGTTGCACCTAGATGGACATGCAACATGTAAATATTCCCATGGGATATACTTGATGAGTTGTATTATAACATTGTGATAATATTCATGTAATTATTTGATATTGGGAAAAGAATTAAATTTTTAATATTAAATGTGGGGTCAAGGGGATAGGTAGCACATGGTTTATGAAATACCACTTGGTGGTTTTGTGGGACTTGCTACTATATAAGCAGCCACAAGGGTAGTTGTTGGTGTAAGACAAATATAGAAGGCAAAAAGGCAAGAGTCAAGTAGGACAAGGCTTGACAAATTAGCCAAGAGAGCATTTGTGAAAGTTTGAAACATGTCATGGGATGTGTGGATTCATGCTTGTTCACATGGATTTCTTGGTAGTGTCTATGGCTTTGAAGGCTTCCATGATTATATTGCAATGGTGTTTTTTTTTTAATAATACATGGTGATAGATGCTTTTGGAGGCTAGTTTTTTTTCCCTTAACGAGGGTTTTCTAGGGTATATCTTGTCTCACAATTTTTGTGGGTATATTGTCTATTCTCTTGCATGTGGATTTCAATTGCATATTTATTTGAAATCTATTATGGGTTATGTGGAAATGGTTATATTCTTTATTGCAAGTTTCCTTACACCTGGTAGGCTGACTGAGTTACATCCTCATGAGTTCCAAATCTGTATTAAGCTTGATCTATTTCAAATTTCAACATTAAATCAATGTAACCAATAGTTGAATCATCACTCAACTCATAGCCTAAGGGCTCAATAAATGTTTCCCTTGGTTCTACTACTTCAACACAAGTTAGATCTGTATCCACCATAAAACATATATCATTCTTAAATATGCCAACAATTGTAGGGGCAATTCTAAATCTCTATTTCATCTCATTCTAAATTGTCCTCATAATCATATTTTTGTTATCCAAAATTTTCTCTATAGGATGCCTTCTACACACACTTGTTATCTTGTCCATAGTGTATCTTTCATTGGTCATAATATCAGTTGTTGATACAATGGAAATCTCTTAAGTACATGAAAGAAATTGTGATTAATTAGAGAATATTGAAATTTAAATACACCATTCTTAGTCCTCTTAATCCTTTCCAAATTCTCAAGGAGTTGCACTCTTAGAATCTCACTTAAATTCACTTGTTCCTCTTCAATGCAAATCTTATAAGCTGCATATATGAAACTTGTTGACAACTCATCACTTTTGGTACTTGCACAAATGGAATGCATAATGATTCTACTCAAGAATCTCACATCATGTTGTTTGATGATGCTGATCACCATTGCCTTACCATTATAAACTAATTTGGTGTTAAGTTCCATCTTCTTCTTAACTATTTTTTCTCCAATGGGTACATTGCCTTGCTTACTAAGACTAGTAACCACATGTATAAAGTTAGCATAAATATAAACTACATTGTCTCCCATCCAAAACTTTTCATTATAAATTCTACTTAATATAATCCAAGTCCATTCATCGTTATCAAATTCAGGATAGAAATAATATTTGAATAGGTCTAAGTCCTCTAGATGATCAAATTAGGGCTTCATAGACATATCATGTTTGAAAACAATTTCCTTGTCCTTGTTTATGAATTCACTTCCAATAGTCTCAAATTTTCTAGACAAGTAGCTTCCTATATCTTCCAAGTAGACTACATTGTTCAGAGTAATAGATAAAACCAAATTAGGGTTTTCCTCTAAGGTTTTCACAGGAACAATCTTCACTTTGGGTCTATCAACATTCTAACATTCTGAACTACTAACATATCCATAATTACACTGAATATAAATTTATCCAACAAATTCTGTACAAGAAATGATAAAAATATCTTTTTCTGAAGTAGGGTTTTTCTCGAAATCGCCTTTGAAAATCGCTTTTGTATGCTCTAATCTTCTGAAATGATTTGCAATGTGAAAATAATTGTGTTTTGTACTCCCTTTATCCAACTTGAACTTGCATTAATTACATACTTTGCTAACTCAAAAAAGTTGTTAATTACATTTTGAAATCAAATATCTGATCAAGATCATCTGTCCAATCTTCAAATGCTACCCAAGGTTAGCTATAATTTTCATCCATCATAACAATGCTTCACAAAACTTTTCTTCAAAAAATTTGCTGTAAAAACATAGATTCCATCTACTGTTATAGAATCAACCTTCTCTATTTACAATAGTAACTCTTATTTCCTTCATAACTTGTTACTAAAAGCTCCAAATTCCAAGCGAGCTTAGCCACAGTCTAGACTCATCTAGACACACCTTTTCCCAACCTTGCTACTCATAGTTCTATGTCTACCTAGAGTTTTGAGTTCTGGTGCAAGCTTAATTCAACTTAGTTGAATCAAACTTAATTACTAACTTCAACTTTCCTTTGTCTGCATCATCTGACTTTTCCTCAGAGCCAATAGTTAATTCCTTCACAAATGTCTGCTCAAGTTCCTTTTGAGGTTCATTGACTACATTCCTTTGATCTTCATTATCTTTCTTGGTTCTGATATTCCTTTCATGATTCCTTCTATTATTTTTAAATTTTCTTTCATCGTTCCTTCTATTTTTGAGGTTTCTTCCATCATTCCTTTTGTCCATTCTACAATACTTTGTTGTATGTCTGAAGTTGTTGCGTAACTGACATACTAGGGTCCTACTTCTAGAATTCTATTGATCAATAGGTTCTTGACAATTCTAGGCTATGCGTCCGAAGTTATTATACTTATAACACATGATCTTCTTTCTTTCTTGATAAGGTCTTCTTTCTCTTGATGTCCTCTCATTAGATCTTCTTCTATCTACAGGGTTAGTATTTCTAAACATTCTACTATTCCTTTTATCATTATCATATTTAGGTTTCTTACAATCAATAGCTTTATGACCAATACCATGAGAATTATAACAATAAAAATATTTAATATGATTAAATGACTTATTTGTACAATCTCTTTTCATATGACCTATTTCAATACATGAAAAACACTTACCTCTAAATTTACACCTAGTTTCCTTAGGAAATTCATCTTGCTTAGGTTCATCCAATTTCTCAATTTCCTTGACTTGTTCAAATTATTTAGACTTATTAGAGAATTGACTAGATTCAATCTTATCATCAGATTTGTCCTTTACTTCCAGATCTAATCTACTTTTAGGTTTCTTTGGGGTATGTTCAGGATCATGGTGTACCAAACTATGGCCTTAAGTGGTAGTGAAAAATCAGAAAATCAGGGTTATGTCAACTTGACACATAATTTTAAAGTGGTTATGGACTTTATATCAAATAGTTGTAAGAAAATAATCTGTAGGAAATTGAATGTAGTTTCTAAACTACTAGGCCTTATCAGGAGAAAAAAATAATTGATTGGTCAAAAGTTTGAATTTTAATGCAGTACTACAAAAATTTCAAGGCAAAAATAAAAAGTAGGTGTATGTCTGACCACCTTAATCAAAATCAAATGATAATATTTTTTTAAATATAATTATAGATATGAAAAGTAGACTCATGCCCAGATGTGACGCATATTTTTTGGTATTTTTATTTCAAATAAATAATTAAATATGAATTTTCTACCAAAACTTTTTCGGAAAAAAAAAGTCCCGTGTCTAACCACCTTAACTAATAGAAAATTTTATCAATTTTTTTTTTTCTTATACTAGGCGAAGCATAGAATGTGACGCAACTTTTAGATTTAAAAAATGTTATACCGTTTGAAAATTATATCTGTTTTTCAATCAGTATGTCAATCAACACTTTACAATAATCTTCATTGATAATTAACTAATAAATACTTACCGATCTCAGAATTTGACAAAAATTATATTGATCGAATCTTGAGAGCGATATTAAAAAACCCTTTTCGTTTCATTCAATTTCAATGAAAATAACATTATCAGACGACTACCCGAAGTCTGAGTATCACTAAAACCCTCTTCAAACACGTCTTTTGGGTTGACCGGGTAGGCTTGGTAAATACCAAGCCTAATCGGATATCTGATATGGCTAGGTGAATTTTGGTGGGAAATTTGAAATCCCAACCCATTTTGGAGGGAAAACCGGATTTAAGACTTATAGCTTATTATTTATAAATTATTTTTGTTATATTACTATGTAAATATGTATTATAATATTATATATATATATATATATATATATATATATATATATATATATATATATATATATATATATATATATATATATATATATATATATATATATATATATATATATATATATAATAACGTAATGTAAAGATATAACATATAATATATTAATATATAATAATATATTATGTTATTCTCATTATAATCTATAAATATAATTTATATTATTATTATTTTTACTAAATATAATAACATTATATATATGTTATTAATATATATAATAACGCAATATATATTATAACATAATATTTTATAGCTTATGATTTATAAATTATTTTTGTTATATTACTATGTAAATATGTATTATAATATATTATATATATATATATATATATATATATATATATATATATATAATAACGTAATGTAAAGATATAACATATAATATATTAATATATAATAATATATTATGTTATTCTCATTATAATCTATAAATATAATTTATATTATTATTATTTTTACTAAATATAATAACGTAATATATATATATATATATATATATATATAAGTATGTTATTAATATATATAATAACGTAATATTTTTATTAAATATAATAACCATATATTATATATATATATATATATATGTTATTAATATATATTATTATATTAATATGTATGTTATTAATATATATGTATATTATTAATATATACAGGTCAAAGGGGGTCATAGGTCCCTTCGAACCATTACATAACAACATATGTCCCTAGGGGTTCTAGGACCCCTAGTGACATATTAGAATCGTTCTTATGGGTCGAAGGAGGTCATAGGTTGACCTATGACCCCCTTCGACGCATTACATGATGACATATGTCCCTAGGGGTCCTAAGACCCCTAAGGACATATTAGAATCGTTCTTATGGGTCAAAGGGGGTCATAGGTTGACCTATGACCCCATTCAACCCATTAAATGATGACATATGTCCCTAGGGGTCTAGGACCCATAGGGACATATTAGAATCGTTCTTATGGGTCAAAGGGGGTCATAGGTCAACTTATGACCCCCTTTGACCCATTGCATGACAACATATGTCCCTAGGGGTCCTAGGACCCCTAGGGACATATTAGAATCATTCATATGGGTCGAAGGGGCTCATAGGTTGACTTCTGATCCCCTTCGACCCATTACATAATGACATATGTCCCTAGAGGTCCTAGGACCCCTAGGGACATATTAGAATCATATTAGAATTATTATTATGATATTGCTTCAAGAATAATATTCTTATTTTATATCTTATTCTTACTGCTTCAAGTTGTGATGATCCTTCTCTTCCCATAATATGATTTCTTCATTTATATTCTTAAGTATGAAAGGATGTGTATTTCCATCTCCTTAGTTTTATTATATTATTAATCTAATTAATATATGTTTATATTATTATATTATCAAATACAATACTATAATATTTGTATACTATGATATTATCATATTTTAAGATCAACTATATCTAATATTTAATATCTAATTATGTTAAAGTGTTACAAATATATCATTATATATAATAGATTGTATTTTAATTTAATATTAATATTATTAATTATTATTATTATAATATATTATAATAATAATATATTATTTCAATATTTACATTCCTATTAATTCGGGCTCACGACAAGTCTACCCTTCATCAAATTGCTTGCCCTCAAGCAATTTCTAATTTTCATTCAACACCTTATAATCATAAAATCAATGATTATTAAAATAATGATCATGCTCAAAAAATTATGAAGTATAAATATATATAATGTATAAACATTAATGTATGAAGACACAAGCAGACACAAAGTATACACATTGATGTAAGAAGACAGAAGCAAACACAAAGTATACACATTGAGGCAAGAAGACACAAAGTATACACATGAAGACATAAAATATGATGTATAACTTCAAAGTGTACTATTTATCTCTTTGATAGGCATGTTTTTAGAGTCTACTTGAGGCTCCCTCATGAGCAAAGCCCGTTTTGGGAATCTGACCTCGACATGAATGAATTACTCCCCTCTCCCTTCGTAAGATCTGCATTCACTATAAGACTTTGAGGTAGATAGATACTTGGAAATAATAATGTATGTATTATTCATTTATATTGTCATCTTCCTATAGTGAATTGTAGAATTATTGTGCTTAGGTAGAAATAGTCTCCAAGAGGCTCCCTCATGAACAAAGCCCATTTTGGGAATCTTCTCCTCATTGTGACCGGATTACTCTCCCTTTCACAAACTCCCTATTCACTATGAGACTTAGATACACCCTTATACTTGGGGTTGAATTTTCAACTTAGGAAGAATAAGAGGTTCTCTAGAAGTCAAATCTTGATATAATTAATCATATTTAAATAAACTTCTAATATATTTGAATGTTCAACTTAGGAAGAATAAGAGGTCCTCTAGTGATTAATTAATTTGTGAGTGGCATTGTTAGATTGGTACAATGGCTCTTATGGATATATCGATAGTATTTATTACTATATTAGACTTCTTGTTAGAGATAATCATATTAGCAATTATATTCTCACAGTCATATTTCATAATAATATTAATGTTTGAGATTAGTTATTCTCCCTTTTGAGAGACAATATTAGCCTCCATGACTTATGAACAAAGTATAATTTACATTTTCACTTTATATATATATATATATATATATATATATATATATATATATATATATATATATATATATATATATATATATATATATATATATATATATATCTATATCACATATTTTAAAACTCTTAATATTGACTTCAATATATAGATGAAATAATAAAAAAGGAGAGTAAGAGATACCTTTATGTTATCTCATAATTTTAAAGTTACCTTATTTGGGCTTTGACCCCACCTTCTATGTTTGAATAAGGAAATTGGCTAGTCCTTTATTAATAAGTTTTGACCCAATTGTGATTACTGAACTCGGGCCCAAATCATTGATGTACATTGTAGGGTTCATGGTTAATATTTGTTGTCATTTGATGCTTGCAATTTTTCTTGGGTAATCGATGTTAATTTTGTGATCAGATATTGGTTGTTTTACTTTTCTCGATCCTCAAAATGGATCTCTATAATATTGGGGTCTACTCCACTACATATTGTCCCTATCGGCCTCTTTCTAAAGTAGTGAATGGCGTCACTATATATATATATATATATATATATATATATATATATATATATATATATATATATATATATATATATATATATATATATATATATATATATATATATATAGATATACTGGAAAATTTAATCAAATGGATTATTATGCATGTATCATCTAATCTATTACTCTTAATATTCAAAGGTGGACCCTATCATGAGTAGATCACTATTCGTATCATGTTATGCCATTTCATACTCTAGGCGAGTGATTTAATGAGTTTATTTATACTCTCGCTAGCCACCCATATATTTATATAACATCATTGCCATAATAGGCTATCATCCTTTTAAATCTACTCAATTCCTTGTTACTCTCAGTGGTAGCCTTAATGGTTCAAAGATTAATCAATTCTATCTAAAAAATATTGCCCACCCTTATAGCTTTATCTAGGTGGCCGCCTCCTCTCCCATACTTTCCATAGTGGCATCCACAATATCTTTCCTCTGATATTAATAGATCAATTTTCCATTTCTTATCTTTTCTTATTGAAATTTTGTCTATACTATTCTAGGTTCCTCCAATGTATGCTGAATATAATAAATCTTTATATTGTCTTTGCCAACAATATTAGCCTTTGCTGACTATGATAAACACGTACACTACTTCTTGTATATTTCTATTTAATTTTCTTGATTTGTTGGCTCTTATGTACCTATTTGAGTAGTTAAGAAACTTAGAAATTGAACTGCACATGAAGAACCCCATTGATCAAATATTGCCTCTATTTTTATCTCTATCACCAAATTGAGTTTATATGTGTTTTCCAATTAGGATAATGAGTGTACTATTTGACTTTGCTAGCTTGTATGTGCTTAATTGTAAGTGGCTTGAAATCTGTCTGTAGTTCCCCTCTTTAATTCACTTTAGTGTGGGCAAGTAATGAAAAATATTCCATTTAATAAACATGCAACTTTATCTCACATTGCTTGCAATAGGTCACATCTCCACAACCAAGCCTTGTAGGGTTCGAATGTAATTATCTTTATCACTCTCTGCTAATGATTTGTACTACATATAATGGCTTGAAATAACCACCAATATGGAATTCTCTATTGTTGTCTAAGATACAATTCTGATTGCTTATACAATAGTTTCTCTACATAACAATACACCCCTTTATATGGACTATGGTCTTTCTATATAGACAACGAACTAATTTTTTTAAAATCTTTTGTTTCAATCTTTGTAAGTATTTGTATGAATTTGACAATTTCTTTTTTCTAATTTTATGAAAAATATCACTATCTTGTGCTTATCTATTTCTGTCATGTCTTTAGTTTCAAAAGACGCTTTTATAACTCCTCATCTTCTTGTATACTCCACAGGGTGACAAGATCATGCTCTGATACCATTTATGATGATCCTTCTCTACCATCCTTTTAGTTTTTCCCAATTTATGATATAAAGCTATTTATGAATTTCTTTTTCCCCATAATATGATTTCTTCATTTATATTCTTATATATGAAAGGGTGTGTCTTTCCATCTCTTAGTTTTATTATATTATTAATCTAATTAATATATGTTTATATAATTATATTATCAAATATAATACTATTATATTTGTTTACTATGATATTATCATATTTTAAGATCAACTATATCTAATATTTACTATCTAATTATGTTAAAGTGTTACAAATATATCATTATATATAATAGATTGTATTTTACTTTAATATTAATATTCTTAATTATTATTATAATATTAATAATATATATTATTTTAATATTAATATAATAATATATTATTTTAATATTTATATATCGTATTAATTTGGGCTCACAACACAAGCTCAGATGTCAACTTTGCTAGATTGGCTCTAAGATCTGAATTTTCAGCCTTCAATTTAGATTCAACTTTGTTAGGATCACTCTTCAAACTTAACTTCAGATTAGTAATCTTCAACTCATGCTTCAAGATCTTGTACTCCATTTTTAGCTTTGAAAATTCATCATCACCATTTTTAGATCTAGTAGATTTAAGCTTGGATTTGACATGATCAATCTTGTCCTTTATTTGTCCAATGTATACTTAAAAGTCTTCATATCTATTCTTCAAATTATCTCTTTCCTTAGTAAGGAGATCAATTTTTTCAAGTGCCTCTTCAAGGCTCTTCATCAATTGTTCCATATCCATAGGGATCTTACTCAAGTTATTAAGCCTCTTCTGAGTAACTGTGCTCTGATACCAATTGTTAGAAATAGGGAATACTGGGGGGGGAGGGGAGGGGGGGGGGGGGGTGGGTGAGTCAATATTCTAAAAAAAATTGTTGCCAACTAGATATTATTAATTACTTTGAACCATGCATAAGAAAGTAAAAAAACAATGCTGAATAGTAAAAGTAACCATACACAAAGAGAACTCATAACATCATATTTTGTTAACTAGGGAAAAACTGGCCAAGGGAAAACCCTAGTGGGAATGATGCCCACAAAGATATACTGATATATATGTTCCTTGTTAGAGGATGGATTGTATTAGGAGTCAATAAGAAAATTCAGTATATAGAACCCTTGTTAGGAGACTTTGAATCCTTTTTAGGAGATTGTGGTATAATGTATGCAAGAAGACCTCACTGCCCAAACATGCACTTTCAATTACAAGAAGAGCTCATTGCCCAAATAAGTAACTAAACTTTAAGTACCTCAAATACAAAAGTATAGATGTTGTAACTTCTTCTCAGCTACTCTTTGACCTTAGCTCGATCTTGGATCACAAATTAGTTTCTCAAAAAAATTGCATATATCACTTCACAAAAAGTTTGCATATCACTTGCACATAAAAAATGCACACTTAACCTCGCAAGATGTCCTTTGCATAAATACCATGCCTTTTCACAAATTCCATGCCCTAAATCCATGAAGCAAACACAACCAACAATTTTTATTTTTATTTTTTTTGTGGGTGATGGAATTTTAAATAAATTCAACCACTGAGTGTTGGAGATGGTAAGGTTAGTGGATGTAGCAAAATTTTATTTCATTCAAAAAAATGGATTACAAGTTTTCCTATGAGAGATCACCCTATCATCCAACAATGTGCAATACTAAATTGTAATAATATTATGGTTATATACTTTTCTTCTTCTATCCTCTAATGGAGACACTCTGTATATGCAAGTGAATTTTAAATTTCTCGTCTAAATGTAGTTGCAATGGTTCTAGGGTTTGCAAGAAAAAAGATGTTTAAATTGTCCTAAATGTTTTGAATAAAGGTTATCCTATCATGTACATATCTTTTCCCATTCATCTTCCATTTATATATAATTGTATTCCCTTAATTAACTTCTTACACCTTACCCCTTTCTCTGACCTTGATTAATACATTTCTAACCCAGTATATTAATTAGATCTTGATTAATTAATAACTATTTGTTTGATTTATTATTATTTCTATTCCTTATTTAATTAATTATTATTCTTTCAATTTACTCATTTAATCAAATAATTCCATAACTATTCACTACAAATCGATTAATCCATATTTGTTACAATCTATGCTCAACTTTAATTCTAGTTAATATAGTATAGGTATAGATATTTAGGAAGACCCTTATGATTATCCTTTAGTATCTACAACTATATCGATGTTCTATGACTAGGTAATTCCATCAACGGATAAATAGTTATTTCTCAATATTTTTTTTTTCCTATAATGAGTTACTCTTAAATAAAAATCCTAATACTTTAATACATGTAATAAATATCATCAAATGATGTATGTATTACAAATTTTACACATTCTATCTAATAAATCTTTTTTTCTTTTTGTCATACTTTACCTTTACCCTTAAAATATAATACATATTATTGTTACACATACTAATCTTATTTATATATTATTATTATTTTTATACTAAATTATTTATAAGAGAATAACTAACATAGGTCCCTAAATCTACTTTCTAATTTCTACTAACCCATACATTATTAACTTACTCTTCTCCCTAAACATAACTTTATTTGTTTTAAGTTTAGTACTTAATTAACCCATGTCCTAACACCACCTCAAATACCTCTAATTCTATCATTTTTCTAATACAAATACCTCCTAGGTGGACGTCCATCTATCCTTGTCCAAGGAGAACACCTAGGAAAGTCCCCTCTGACTTATGTCAGTTGCAACTAGGATGAGAGACCCCAGCAATTAACTTAGAAGGAATGTCTAATCCAAGACAAGGCAAAGACATAAATTTTTATTATTCCTAAACCCCAACTTCCAATGCAATTTGTATTGCCCCAAGGTGGAGGCTCTTAGGTGGGCGGCCCTAACTTCATGTCAGTGGCCCACGAAAAGTTTCCAAATGCATAGTCTTTTCTAGGTGTGGGGAGGGGGGGAAATACAAATCTTTTTCTTTTGTTATAAATTTGCAAGTATTCCATCATGCTAGGTGCCTAGGGAGGAATGACATACTTAAATCATGTCAGGAGAGTACCATCATTATCCCTTTTCACATGCAACAAGGCAAGGTCGCCTATTCCATAGCCCCATCTCCATTTGAATTATATTGATCTTGCTGCAAAAAGGTATGTATGGGATCAACAAGGTTTAGAAATTTGTTTATAAACATTTTTCATTTGGGTTTGGTCAAAGAGTTTTAAGTTTTATATTTAATAGTTTATACTTTGGGGGGGATTTTCTATTTAGTACTTTCTAGTTGTAATCTTAGGTGTCTAGACTTCTAGGATCCTTGAATCTAACATAGTCCTAAAATATACATTTATTTATAAATATATTTATTACTATTATTTTTTATTTTGTGATGCACTCCAAAAAGGTGAGATAAGGGTCACATGATTTATATCGGTATGTTCTATATATATATTTAAATGCTCTATATTTTTGGGAGAGACTTAATTTGTTTCCCCATACATTTTCCAGAGAGTTGAATGGGCACTTACAACAAGTTTATTTCTTATGCACTTATGCATTCATGTCAACCATTTGATTTTATATCCCTATAGTCTAAGGTATTTTTGATATGTTATTTCAATGATAATTTGAAGTTACTGAATATACTATGTATAGTCTAGATTAATGAATTTATGTTATCATTTGGTCAATAAACCCAATACAAGGACACACACACAAACACACACACACACACACACACACACACACACACACACACACACACACACACACACACACACACACACACACACACACACACACACACACACACACACACACACACACACACACACACACACACACACACACACACACACATCATGACAAGATCATATATAAAATTAACTGATTATTCTTATCTATGAATAATGAAGTGTACAAAACCATTGGCTCAAGAATTAATATTGTATTCTCATGCAAGAATTCAATTCGAATATGCATATACAACTACTATACAATAGAGCTAAGATGATAATAATGTTCAACACAGATAATCTTCCTATCATTACAATTTATTCTATGATATTAAATTTGATTTGGCAATCTTTTGCATGTAACTCAAGAAAAATCAAGTATTCTAATTCCATGATAGATATCCATATCATGACTATAACTAAGTACAATTCCATTATCTATTGAATGCATATTTAACACTTATATATGAATCAAGATCGATCATAGAATGCATCTACTTAATTCTATGAGAATGGAGAATGATGGAATAACAGAGAGGTAGTTATATTTACATCTTACTAATATCTACAATGATACTTAACTCTTCTCTTCAATACACTCATATCCAAGATAGTGGAACAACAACATCAATACAATGAATCTCTCTTCCATGATACTCTCAAGCTTCCATCTAGCATACTTATCAAGCATGATCATAAGGTGGTCAAAAACACCATATCAAAATTTATGGAATGGAAATACTTTCTACTAAACATAGATGATTCACAACCTCTCCATTGACAATGAAAAAGAAAAGAACATTAATTTTCAATACAATTAAATTCATATAACAAGATAGATTTTGCTCTCTATCTCAAAACAAATACAATAATGCCTTCTTCTCCTATGCACATGGAAAGACTACAATAACTCCAAGTTTCCAAGTTAATCAAATAAAACCTACAATTGAGAGATAAAAATGGAGAACCATGGAGGTTCACCTCCCAACCTAGGCCTCAAGGAGGCCACCCACCGAGCTAGGGGAAACAAGGCACAAACAGTTGCACACCTTCAAACTCATATATCATGCAAAGTCATAACAACACATCTCAACACAACCCAACACAATACAACCCATCCCAAGAATTGCACACAGATTCAACAATAGAATCAAGATATAGGGTGAAGGTGGGCTCTCTCCATGAGGAGAATTTCAAATCCATGAATCTCATAAAATCACATATTCCCATAAGTAACATGCCCTTTCAAGACTTGGCAATATCTTCCCCCTTCATACACCTCCTTATACCTCCCAAGAATGCAAGCAATCATGAAGTCCATACTCCATTGAAACTCATCACAATCATGTCCACACATGGCAGAGTTTCTCAACTACATGGGTGAGCCCAACTAACCCCTTCACCCAAGGCTTCTCTTCCCTCCCACGGGTGAGTGAAGCCTTTACACCCAAAAAAACATTCAATCCACAACAAAAATTCAAGAAGCAAAACCAAATGCAAATAGCTTCAACATGCTCACTCACATACACAAACATCTACCACATACACCATATGCAAAACACATAAATCCTATAAGAACACTTTTACAAATTCCATTCTTTAAACTTTAATGAGATGAGAAAATCCATGGCATGAAGCACTAACCTCCTTCCAAGCTAATGGTTATTGAATGGTGATGAAGAGCTTTCCTTCCTTGGCCTCCAAGTTCCTCCCCCAAAAAACCCTAAGTGTCTCTAAAATTAGAGAGTGGGTGAACAACAACTAATTTGGCACAAGCTCCTTAAAAAGATCCCCAATTTCATTCCCACCTACCCTTCCTACCCCCTCATACCTTTCTACCAATATGAACTTAACCAAGTGGAGGGGTGAGGAAAGAAGCCATGTGACACTTTGATTTTCGAATTGGCTTGAAAATGACTAGTTTAGAGGGTCTCCTAAGTACCCTAGACCAACTCATGGTTATATTTAGACCCCCAACCTATACTACTACCATGTGGGTGATTTATTTTCACAAAAATAACACTTGGGAACCACTTTTAGGTCCTCTAAAGTTCCTATCAAGTTTGAATTCGAATTCCATCATGAAGGTGACTCATCATAACACTTCCCAAGTGGGTTTACTTGAATGCATAATGGGGATTAGATTTAGGTTAAGTGACTTCATGCCCAAAAGCTCTATATGACATGTCATTTACACATAGACAACATGAGTGTCAAATGACACACATTAAGATACTTTACACAAAAAAATGACATGTCTCTAATTATTCATGATTTCTAAATTTATACATGCATGCATAATCACATTAAAAAAATAAACACAATACAATGAGGTTTTGAATCTTCTAAAGATTCACCTTGGTTTTACTGTGTTCACATAGGTTTGAACCTTGTTTCCCTGAATAATTTCCATCTTTCAACTTTTTCCTGCACACTCAACTTAAACATTAGTAGTCCAATGAAAATAGTATAGAAGTACATGTATATAGGTGTAGAATAATCCATTATCACATTAACATACACAATTATTTTCCCTTTCTAATCATTTCTATAAAATATTCAAACATTGAAATATCAAAATATGTGTATGAGAATTTATCTTAACTTAATGTAACCAAATTAACATTCTAAACATCATCACAATCCCTTCTATCATAACAATGAAACACTAAATTCATATTTATTGAATCATTAAACAATTAAATGGATCCTAAAATATGTCATATGTGAAAATCACTAATATGCAAACATGTTAACTAGTATCTTTTTATTACATTATGAGGTGTGTGTCCCTAGGGTCAATTTCTCAGGTCATTAGAATACTTCATAATTATGTCAAAATCTACATTCGTCCCTAACAAAATCTCATAAATCATTCTAAGTAATGAAAATGTCAATCATGACCTAATTTAACTCCTAATCACATGCATTCCTTACGATTTATAATAGGGTACGAGTGTGGGCCTTACAAAAAATTTATGCTAGGTTGGTTAGGACAAAAAATAAAATTTCCCAACTTAGAGTAGACATCTAGGATGTTGGCTCCAATTGGTCAAGTAATTACTTTGTAAATAAATTAATTCTTTTGTCTTCATTCTGTTGTTCTGTACACAGTTATATTGGTAGATCTTACATATCTATCTTTTGAACTTTCGTTACTAATTTTTGAGGTTATACATGTCATTACCAACATGTATAACATCTCAATCTAACGTTGCTAGTCATAATATGACATCAAAAACATTTTACATATAAAAAAATGCACTGCTATAAACCATTTTCATACTTAGACAATTTTCTAAGTGCCATAAAGCTAAGTATCTTTATTTATGAGGTTTACTACAAGTATGTACACCATGTGTTGCCATTAATGACAACATTTACATATCTAAAAATAGCCAATTGTCAACATCTTCTACCTACCTCCCTTTCCATTTGTCTAGGTACTCTTCATAAGTTTTATTCCTTGTACTTTTGCTAACATAGTTGTCCAATATCTCCTCAATCTCCTTTGTATCTAAAACTAGATGCTGGAATACTCCACTCCACTTCTGCAACTTCATCTCCATCAGCTCCTTCATAATACTCTATAAAATTTGAAATGTTAAATAATCATGAAATATTCAATTCAGAAGGAAACTCCAATTCATAGGCATTTCTAGAATCATGCCTCTTCACTATCTTACACAATCCAAACTTCTTCGTTTTCAACTTATTATATGTAAAAGTTGGAAAAAGCCCCTTTCTCAAATGAACTGTTACTTCATCTCCAATATGAAATTCCTTATACCTCATTTTAACCTATGCTTTATCCTTAGACTATGTCTTCATCTTAATAATGTGCTTCTTCACCTCCTCATGGATGTTCTTCAAACATTCAACAAAATCTTCCACTTCAACATTACTTATTTCTCCTATATCCACCTATCTTAATTCATAAGCATTTCTAGGACTATTCCTATATATTTTTGGAAGTACAATGGGAAAAGTAAACTTTGAGAGGGGTGGGAGTGAATCAACACTCAAAACTTTGACCTTAAAATCATTCACCACACATCCATCTCACAATCTATGCATTTAAACTAAAATACCAAATTAAACATATACATCCATAGTATGAAAGTAAAACATTCAACATATGTGTGACACAAGATATTTGGTTACCCAAAAACCATCTAAGAAGAAGGTAAAACTGGGGTGCAGATGACACCCATAAATCTCCACTACTACAGTAATAAAGTGTATCTAATGAAGGTTACAATGTTTGATCATGAAACATGATCTACCTTGTGAAAGGTCTACCTTGTTAAAGGTTTACAAGATTGTTAGATCTTACCGTGTTAAAGGATTTAAACGTTCTATTAGAAGTGTGCCTGGTAAAAATACTTTAACTTCAATGAAGTAAACACCCTGTTAAATGATTTACAACATCCTGTTAAGACTACTCTATTAAGAGATTTAACTAATTCACCTATTAGAATGTCTTAGCAATGATCTTGTAGTTTGCACTCTATTGCTAGATAACATATCACCTCTTTCCTAATGTGTACTTGATCCTCATTGATCAAATGTATCTTTGTTTTTTTCTAATTCCTTTCCTCTAGTCTCCTCTAACTAATTCTAAAATGTATCTCAAATTCACAACTCCTTAGTAAACATTAATGCTCTGTTTGCACATGCAAAATTCTCTCTTTTCTCCTTCCACAATCATTAAATTTTTAGAGTTCATCCTCCTTAAGAAGACCTAGGTGACTTAGGGTAAGGTATGAATCAATGATTGTGATTCACCCATATTATTGTTTAAACCTTCCCTTTTTCTGATTAGCTACATGTAATGCATATAATTTTTTAATAAAGATTCATTCTTATCATCTAAGATCCCAAAACAATCCTTAAGTTGGCTCCTAAAATGGTTTACATAGTAGTTTGTGCCATAAAAAACTATGTCAAAACTATATTACTTGACACTTAAAGTCCTTGATGCTCGGCATCAACTGTAACTTTAATGCTGTAACTCAACCTTTGGATGACTTAACACTTACTATCTGCTTAGCACTTGAGTGACTCATCACTTACTAGTAACTCACCACCTACTGTATATCTCTCGCTCGACATATACTATCTAACAACTTATGCTCGACATGTATTTCTTGTTTGACATGAACTAAATAAATGACTTAAAGTATATTGTTACTTATATGTCAAAACCAATCTGAGATTAACAATCTCCCCCTTTGACATGAGTGAAAAAATACTTGGTCATGTATGAATAACCTTAGCCTTTCAAGCATAACTTAGACAATATCCATCACATAAAAAATTTCAAAATTTCAAAATTTTACAAAACTTATGACTCAACAATTATACCTCAGAATTTAATAACTCCCTTGAGTTGATTAATCCATTCTAAACTAAAAATAAATACTCCTTCTAAGTAGATTTTGCATATGCTGACTTGTTGAATCTATTTCGATTTGATCTCCAAACTTATCTCTCCTTTTCATTCATTCTCACCCTTTCCTTGTTTTCCTCAAAACTTATATAGTTTTCCCCTTTTTGAAACTTATGTCATTGGTTGTACACTTATAGTGTGTTTTTCCAAGAAAGGTTTATGGACCTCAAGTATTATTTTCAGAGCTACATCCCAGTTATCACAAGCTACCTTTAATGATTTGATTTGGATGGCCAACTTAGCAACAAGATAATCTAAGCCTTCAAGTATAGAAAGATGGGGATCTTTCTTCATTAATGTCTCTACAAAGGCTAGCTCCTTGTGAAGTATTTCCATGTGTGGGGTCAACATGGATTGGATGTTGATCAATGTAGCTCAAGTTTTTGCATCTTGAGCACGTAGAGCTACCAACTAACCTTGGGAATTCATCAAATTCTTGAAGTCCTTCTAAGTCTAAGCTAGAGAATGAGGTAATGCTATACCTATTTTCTTCATATCTCCCTCCAAATTGTCAATATGGCACTGCAGTTCTTGTGTGAATAGATTTGTATCACACAACTTGGTGTAAAGTGAGAAAATATGCTCCAAGACATTCTTTACACTATCAATCTTGGTTGCTAACTCAAATTGACTAAGTGCAATAGCACTTGATATCTTTTCATTTACCTTTCCTTGAAATTTTCTCTCAAACCAGTCAAGTAATTTTACATTTGAATCCCGGTCTGCATCATTGAACTATTCCACAATGTTTACTGACTAGTCCATTATAGGCTTGTGTTCTTCAAGTTTTGGCAGGCTGAATGCATCAAGAAAGATATCCTTGATGTCTTGCAATGCTTGATTCTACCTAAGCTCCCTTCTGAGTAGTTCTTGATGCTTTTTATTGTCAAGTGCATCCTATAGTATGCCCATTTGTTCAATAGTGATTGTTGAAAGGTCAAACTTTGCTAAAAAAATCACTTCATCAAAGTTTGCATCACCAAATGATGTAACCTCATCTACCTTGGATATACTAGGACTAAGATGTGATGACTGCATTGGTGTAGCTTCTACACTCGGCCTATGAAGTGCTTGACTTGGAGGAGTAACAGTTGTTGGAAAAGTAACTAGTGTTTGTATTGCTAATTGCTCCTTAGGCTTTGTGGTCAAGTGTGACTCTTCATATCTCTTCTCTTCTTGACTTTAAACTTCAATTGCACCTTGAACTTGTGTTTCAACTTGTGCAATTGAAGTAATTTCTAGTACAAATAGAGTGTGCACCAATTTGTTGATGTTTATCATGGCTATTTTTTTTCTTTGATACACTACAAGGGGTAATGTAGGTTGTATCATAGTGAATTGAGGGGTTTTTGATATTTTTTGTGTTTCCACCTCTGTAGATGTCTTCTTTTCCTTCTTGAGTTCATCTACACTAGCCAATATAAGATGACTACATAGTTGTGCCTTAGTGGTAGAGTCTAGCAATATTTTTTGCATGTCCTCCTCTAATAGGGGATTGATGTTCTGAGGTGCATTTTCAGAAAGATCCTTGATCTATATAATTTCAATGTCTACTTGTGTCACATATTGTGGACTGGAACTTGACATTTGTGTATATGGTATACTTTGTTCTGTTTGCTGCTCATCTTCAGCTATTGCCTAGGTATCTACATTTGTCTCAATGCCTTCCACATGTGCAACTATCTCAGTGTCAACTATAGTAACCACAGTTACTTCTTGATCATATTTTTCATCACCTACCTCAACAGGTGTCTACTCAATTATCTTCAGTTTTGTCAACCCATAAATTACCTTCCATAATTGAGTACTCTACTAAACAACATCTTCAATTTTATTCTACAAAATATTAAAGGCTTGGTACTTTGGAGAAAATTTACCTACGTACTTTTTAATGGCCTTTGTCATCTCAGATTTATCTAAATCTAGCATCACTCTTGCAAGTGTGGTTTCTCTTATGTTTCTCTATGTTGTGAGACTATATTTCCATCTTTGCTCAACTCTATTAGATAAGTCCTTTGGTAGAGAGTTGGCAATCTCAATTGGATTCATCTTAAATGTTGCCATCATGGCATATACTAACTCTTCTACCTTATCCATATCTAACTTTCCAATCTTATCAAATTTAAGATGTGAAAATCCACTCAAATCTACATTATTCTTAACATTTTCACATAGATAATCCAAATTAGAAGAAGGACTATGAATTACCACTTTGAATTGACTATTATCACCAAATTTTGTCCTTTCCTCATCTGATTCGACTGGAGAAATGTACTTTCTCCTTTATCTCTCACAGACTCATCAACTTGTATAGCTTGCTTGGCCTTTATTTCTTTTGGCTTTGCCACTTCTTGAGCTTTCTTAGCAGTAGCTCTTGTGTCAGTTTTGTTAGGTGGACTATAGGCTTAGGTTTTACAACCTTCTTTGGTTCACTATCTAGTGGAACTTTACCTTTCCTCTTCTTCTTCTTCTCTATGGCCATAGGTGCTTCACTGGCTTCTTCTCCCTCGACACCTTCTTCAATCTTAACTTCCTCTTCACCTTGACCTTCTCCTTGACCTTGAGTTAAGGCCAGTGGTGCTTGAGTAGGGACATCTTCTTCTTCATCATCTTCATTGTCTTTCTCTTCTTCATCTTCTTTTGCTCCTTCACCAAATTTAGTTTTAAGCTTCTTGACCATTTTGTTCTTCTTTCTTAATACTGTTTTTGTCTTCAATTCCATAGTTATCTTTGATTTTGCAACATCATAATTACTAAAGGCAATAGCCTTATTATCTACTTCTTCTACAAGAAAAGCTATAATTGCTACAGATGCCCCATCAAAATTGATCTCATATCCTAGATGTCTTAACCATCTTACGCTTGGAACTACAACCTAAACATATGTGAAATTAGTATCAACTAGAAAAAAAACATCATTAAAATGTTTCTCAACTAGTGACACTGGAATCCTAATTCTTTGTTTCATAGAGTTCTTAAAGTCCTCAAAGTAACTAGTCATAATAGACTCAAAATTCTCTCCCATGTTCTCAATGAATTCACCTATTTGTAGTGCAATAGATATGTTTTCCTTCCAAGCTACCTTTCCAAAGGAAGGAAATGTGTTCTACACATAGAAAAGTATACATCCAAGTATTGATTCAAACTTGCATTGTTCACTCTTGGTTTTCCTTATGGCTCCCAAGTTTTTTGACAAGTATTGCAAATGTAGCTCAGCAAGGTCTTTAAGTATGATCCTTCTTCACTATCTTTTATCCTACATAAAAAATATATACAATGTACATTGTTCAACCCACTTGATTGAAATAATTTGTGTGAAATAATCCTTACTACAAAAGCAATCAAGGGATTAGTGATGGTGTCTATTATCATTCCTCTCTTGTTCCACAAAACCCCTGTGTTCTTCTCAATCACCTCTTTTTCTTCACTTCTCATGGTTTTGGGTCTATCTAGGGGTGGATACCCTATTACCCTCTACACAATATTCTTAGTAATTTTGATTGGTCCATTTTCTAACCATACAATGTTGTCATGAATTCTGCTCAAGATAATTTTTATCCACTCTGTCTTAAAGATGTTTGGAAAATGTAGGGCATGAGTTAACCCTTTTCTACAATTTTTTATTCCTCCTTCAGTATTCTGTTCTCACATAGTTTTCCATATATTTCTTTGATTTCTATGTCTCCTATGCTACCCACCTTGCATGTGTAACAAAATCTTACATCTTGAACCATTAAGACTTGTGGTGGTATCATGGATAACACACCAGATGGGTCTTGTTTATAAGCAATGTTGGGAATTACCTTGAAAATTAGTTATTTAATCTTGTTGATGATTAATTGAACATTTAAAACTTCCTTTCCCTCTTTGACCTTAGCAGCAAAATAACTAGATGCCATATTCAATACATAGGGTTTGTACAAATTCAAAACAACATAGCTCGACACATGATAAATACCTTCTCAAATCTAATGAATGGTGTTGAATGGTGTTTGAATTCACTTGAAAAATGCTTTGAATGTTCTCTTAAATTTTCCTTTAGCTCTTCATGCTCTCTTTAGTTTCAAATGATGTTAAATGAGTCAAAAATCAATCATATAGACCTCAAAACTTTGCATTTAATGCTCAATGCTTACACAATTGTAAGCTCAACTTGAATAGAAATTTCAACTCACTTAGCTTCCATGAAGTTTCCTTTACACTCAAAAACCACTACAAGCTTGATCAACACTATCGCTTACGATAGCTCGACATTAACTATATTTCTTGACAACCATAGTGAAACTTTTCATGCTCGGCAGTAACATGAAAAGTAACAAAACTTAAAGATTTCTTCCAGATTCTAAACAAAACGTTACATCTTTCTTCATGCAAATATAATCTTTTCAAAACTAAATCATTGGAACTAATTTATAGTGTATCTTTTAAATATTAGTCCTACATATACCTATTGATTGCTTAATTAGAGGTGGTGTGATCACTTGACCCATTGGGTGAAGTGATCCCATCTGAACTTGATGTGTTGCAATCTTCCTTTCTCTTTCATTTCTTGTTCATCTTATCTCTGACATTCTCAACATCTACCTTTCTTTTTCCTTTTTTGAATTCACTGCTAGGTTCCTTTGACCTTGTTGGACAATTTTTGCTTATGTGACCCGTATTCAAACAACTAAAACATGTAGTTTGACTCAACCATCTTTTGTAGTCACTTTTGAAATGCGTCCTTATGCAATTTTTAGCAACATTTCCATACTCTTTACAATAGTGACAAGTATACCTAGTATTATAATCCCAATTATAAGAGTTTCCATTGTACTTTACCTTTCTCTACTTGTTTGATGACCATTTGGGCTTGGATCTAGACTCATATGCTCTATGTCCATACTTCTGACAGTTATAGTAGTAACCTTTAAATATTTGTGTGCTTATGGTCTTTGTTATGAATTCATATTCTTGATGTTCTTGTTTGTTGCATTTGTGGCAGTGATCCATGAACTTCTACTTAGGATTCTATTTTGTAGTCTTGTTCCTACAAACATTAGTAGTATGACCTATCTTACCATAATTATGACAAGTAGGTTTGGAGTTCTTACCTTTGTTATTCCTTTTTTCACCACTTTTAGATGATTCTCCTTCTTTAATTCTAGTATAACCCAATCCAAAAGTATCACTGTTAGACCTAGGAGATCTCATCAATTGCTCAAAATACTTGATGGCTTTACTAGGTATGTTGAAATTTTTAGCAAACTCTTTTTCTCTTTTTAGATCATTTCTCAGTTGTTCATTCTGCAACTTTAGTGTTGTGATCTCAATATTTTTTTCCATTTGATTAATGATTTGCAATCATCATTTTATTCAATGTTTCCAATTGCATGTGAGTAATCCTATTCACCTCTGATGTTTTCTCTTCTAGTCTTTTGGTCAATACCTTTTTGTCATCTTCAATCATGACTTTGTCCTCTTTAGCTTTCTTTTTCTACTTAGTCACCTCACATATCAATACTGATTGGATTTCTTGTTCTATCTTGAGATTTCTAGCCTCTTTAGTTAGGGCTCCATTCTTTTCCATCAAATGTACAACTACTACATCAAATTTGCTCATGTTTCCATCTACATACAATTTTGTAGTGTCAATCTCTTGGTAATGTGTGTCATTCTATTCAATAGCTATCTCTTTCCTTCTCTTTAATGATTGCTTTAACTCATGTCTTGCTTCACTCAACTAATGTAGGGAAATTTGTATTTTAATTGTTTGGTTTTCAATTCCCAACTTGTAGACTTCCATCTTCAAGATCATTCCTCAAAGCTACAAAGCTTTACTTTCCAAAGAACTAGGCTTTGATACCAATTGTTGGAAATACAATGGGAAAAGTAAACTCTGAGGGAGGGGGAGGGGAGGGGAGGGGAGGGGGAGGGTGGTGAATCAACACTTAAACCTTCAACCTTTAACCTTAAAATCATTCACCACACATCCATCTTACAATCAATGCATGTAAATTGAAATACCAAATTAAGCATATACATCTATAGTATGAAAGTAAAACATTCAACACATGTATGACACAAGATATTTGGTTACCCAAAAACCCTCCAAGGAGAAGGTAAAACTGGAGTGGGGATGACAACCACAAATCTTCACTACTGTAGTAATAAAGTGTATCCAATGAAGGTTACAATGTTTGATCATAAAACATGATCTACTTTATTAAAGGCTTACAAGAATGTTAGATCTTACCCTGTTAAAGGATTTAAACACCCTATTAGAAGTGTGCCTGGTAAAAGGACTTTATCTTACAATGAACTAAGCACCCTATTAAATGATTTAAAATAGCCTGTTAAGACTACTCCATTAAGAGATTTAATTGATTCACCGACTAGAATGTCTTAGCAATGATCATGTGGTTAGCACTCTACTGCTAGATAACATATCATCTCTTTCTTGATGTGTACTTGATCCTCATTGATCAAATGTATCTCTGATGTCTTTTAATTCCTTTCCTCTATTTTCCTCTAACTAATTATGTAATGTATCTCAAACTCACAACTCCTGAGTCACCATGAATGCTCTATTTGTGCATGCAAATTTCTCTCTTTTCTCCTTCCACATTCATTAAAAGTTTAGGGTTTTTCCTCCTTAAGAAGAACTAGGTGCCTTAGGGTTAGGTATGAATCAACAATTGTGATTCACCCATATTTCCCCTAAACCTTCCCTTTTTCTAATTGGCTACATGTAATGCATAGGGATTCTCAATAAAGATTTATCCTTACCATCTAAGATCTCAAATCAATCCTTAAGTTGGCTTCCAAAATGGTTTACATAGTATTTTGTGACATTACAAACAACTATGTCAAAACTGTATTACTCAACACTTGAAGTCCCTAATGCTTGGCATCAAATGCAACTTAAATGTTGTAACTAAGCTTCTAAATGACTCAAAACTTACTATCTACTTGGCACTTGAGTGATTTAGTACTTACTAGTTACTCGACACTTACTATATATCTTTCGCTCGACATTTACTATCTGAAAACTTATGCTCGACACGTATTACTTGTTTGAATGACTTAAGTATATTGTCACTCATATGTCAAAACCAATCTAAGACTAACATATATAATATGGAATGGTGATTTAATAACACTCCTATAGATAGAATTTTTTTATGAAAATTCTACCTATGGTAAAATTAGATCCCAATCCTTTGGTTTATCTCCAACCAAGCATCTCAGCGAATTTCCCAAACTCTAATTCATAACTTTGATTTGTCCAGCAGTCTGTGGATGATATGATGAACTAAACTTCAAATATGTCTTCAATTTCTTCCATAATGTACACCAAAAATACCCAACAAACTTGGTATCTTGATCTAAAACTATATTCTTTGGAAGACCATGTAGTCCCACCACTTATCTAGAAAACAACTTTTTCATATGAACAATATCACTAGTCTTCTTGCAGGGAATGAAATGTAAAATTTTTAAAAATATTTCAAAACCAAAAAAAATAGAATCATGCCATCACTATGTCATTGGTAAACAAGAAAAAAAATCCTTATTAACATCCTCCCATGACCTCTTTGGTATAGGTAATGGTTGATACAACCCAATATTCTGCTTCACTACTTTTGCCACCTAACATACTTTATGACTCTGCACAAAATTCTTCACATCTTGCTACAACTATGGCTAATAATAATTCTCAACAATCAAAGCAATGGTCTTATCTCTACCAAAGTGTCCAACTAACCCTTCACTATACTTCTCCTTGATGAGATTCTCTCTCATAAAGCTTATAAGAATGCACATTTGACTTATTTGATCAATATAACATCTTGGATTATAAAATCCAACCACTTCATCCTGCCAAGTGTAATAGGTTTTGAACAAGATTTCCAAGCTTTCCCAAAATTAGGATCCTCTAGATACAAATTCTTGAGTTCCTTGAATCCAACCACCTAAATTTGCATCTCTGTTAGCAAAAGTTGTCTTCTACCAAAAGAATCTACAACTCTATTAGACTTTGCAATCCTATGTTTCAAAGCAAATGTATAACTTTTCAAAAGCTCAACCCACATAAAATGCCTTTCGTTCAATTTTTCTTGACTATTCAAATATTGCAAAGCTTGATGATCAACATACAAAACAAACACCATAGGAAGAAGTTAGTTTCTCCAATTCTTCAACACCTAAACTATAGCATAAAATTATTGATCATAAACATAATACTTTATTTTGGCATCATTCAAATTCTCATTGAAATAAGCAACGTGCCTACCTTCTTGCCTCAAAACAACTCCTATTGCAGTATCAGTAGCATCACAGTCTACTTGAAACACCTTGTTAAAATCAAGAAGTGCTAAAACAGACTGCTCTGTAACTTTTTGTTTCAATAGATTAAAAATATTATATGCTCCTATAGTCCACTTAAATTATTTCCTATTACCTCCCATTTTTTTAGTCAAACATACAAAAATAGTGCTAACACCTCTAATAAACTTTCTGTAAAAACTAGCCATATCATGAAAAGATCTTACCTCTATTGCACTCCTTAGTTTAGGCCATTCAAGGAAAACCTTCACTTTCTTGGGATCCATTTTTAGACCTTTTGATGAAAGTAAAAATCCCAGGTACACCAACTCCTTCACAAAACTATACTTCTTTATATTTATCAACAATTTTTCATCCCTCAACTTATCAAAAAACTTATGAATATGCATTGAATTCTCCTCCAATGTCTTGCTAAAGATCAAAATATCATCTAGGTAGAAAATGACAAACTTATGCAAAAAATCCTTTATTACCTCATTCATGAGCCCCACAAAAGTGCTTGGTACATTGGTTAGCCCAAAAGGCATGACTAAACACTTGTACAATCCTTATGTTGTCTTTAAGGTAGTCTTCCACTCATATCCTTCTCTAATGCAAATCTAATGGTACCTACTCCTCAGATCTATCTATGTGAAATAAAAAGCTCTACTTAGATAGTCCATAATATCATCCATCTATGGTAATGGAAATCAATACTTGATTATGATTTTATTGATAGCTCAAGAATATATACACATGTTTCATTACCCATTCTTCTTTGGTGCTAATACTGTAGGTACAACACATGGACTTAGACTCCCTCAAATCAACCCTTTCTGCAATAACTCATGCACTTGTCTATTCAACTCTTCATTTTCTACTAGTGTCATTCTATGAACAACCTTATTTGGAAAACTAGCTCCTAGGATCAAGTCTATCTGGTGATTGATCTTCCTCACTAGGGGTAATCCATCAAGTACATTATCTAAGAAAATACCAACAAAACTCGTTCTTACAACACTACACACCTTTTCCTTTCTTAGAGTGTAGGTATTTTCTTGTCCATCATGTACATCATGCTTTCCAAAGTGTCACATCCTACCTAACAACATGTGACATATGTTCATAGGCATAATATCACAAAAAAACTCATCCTAGCAGCTTCCAATCTTGAACTTCACTAGGCACTACTCATTGAACATGACCTTCTGGTCATCCCGCTAGACGTGGGTGTTTCTACCTCTTGAGATTTATCTTCATGACCATATTTTTTGACACTAGATTTTCAGCGCTCCCACCATCCATGATTACATTACAACACTTATCTTCACATTTTCACCTTGTTGAAAACAAACTCCTCCTTTGATTAGGTTCATTCTCACCACTTAGTAAGACTCTTCTATTAACTAGGTATTGTCCTCTTTCAACATCTTCAAAATGGGATTATTTGAAATCTTCATCAACATGAAATAAAATGGTCCTAGTCTTCTATTCTTTGATCCCTCATTCCTTGGTTTTGGGAACATTCAAATTATCTATGTCATTCTTCTCCACAGCGAAATTTTTTTCCATGGAAACCTCCTCTCCCAAATCCTTGTTGTCTTCCTCTTCCTCTTCCTCTCTAATCTCTATTGTTATGATCATGGAAATAATTGGAATTACTTGTCCTCTAGTTCTAACCACTACTACTCACTTATCCTTATTATTTTCATCATTAGTTTGGCCTCCATAAGATTGTCAACCAAATCTTCCACTGTGACCTCTTCCACTAGTCTTGTTATAAAACTTGCTCATTTTTTGCTCAAGTCTTAGGGAAAAATGGTATGCTTATTTAATACTATTTATTCAGACCAAACTCAACTCTTCATGAATCCTTGGCCTCAACCCATTAAGATAACAAACAAATTTCTCTTTATCAACTTCTACATGTTCGATTCTAATGAGAACTCGGTAAAACTCCCTAGTATACTCCTGAATATATATTCTTGCTTACTTCAACCCTTCCATTTTCTTTAGAAAATCAAGCTCATAATCCATGGGAATGAATTGTTTCTCAATTTATCTATCATCCAATTCCCTCTGATGATTATTTCCTTCTCTCTTCTATTTCACTCCAACTAAATCTCCTGCTACTATATCTTCTAATGACCTTTTAGTTTCACCTTCACAAAATTGACCCTGTTAGGATCTTCAATATCTTCATTCTCAAAGTATTCCTCTAATTAATTGATCCAATCGATCAAATCCTCTAGGTTAATATTTCCTAAAAATGTGGGAACCTAAAACTTGGGTCTTTTTCCAATCTTGGAGATGGCCTTAAAATTCTTTCTTCTTCTGGGTTGAGAATTGCATCTACTTTAACATTTTCTTCTTCTTCACCTTCATCCTCGCTTTCATCTCTTATAGAAATATTTATTCCTCTTCACATTGTTCCTCCAATTCTTGCAACTATCTATAGAGGCCTCTAAAACTCTCAGGTGTAACATCTATGACTCTTCCATCATGCTCTCTCCATGGAGGCATTTTTGTGCTTCCACTGAAACCCTAGTGCAACTACCTCATAATCAGTGATCTGTCTACATGCTCATCCCAAAACATGATCCTAGTGCAAATGCCTCATAGTTGGCAATCTATTTATACACTTAGGAACTTCTACTTTCATACCACTTGATGAAGGGTGCTCCCCTTAATACCACAAACATAAAACCAAAATAAAATAATAATAGAAATTAGCAAGAAAAAAAATGGGCTTCTTATTATCACCACAAATACAAAATTACAAAATTTTGAACTAAAAAATGCAAACTGTGGGTACCTTCCTTACAATAATTCACAACATAGAACTATGAACTATTACCTAGAGCTATCCTAGACAATGTACATATACTCATTATATAGGCATTTTTACACTACACAACAAGTTTCTAGAGATCAAACCCTAACCCCTCAGGCTAACTAGCTCTAAAATTATATATTAAAATGGCCCGATACACCTTTGACACTTATTTTGGAAATTTTGATCAGCCCAACTTTGGAAGGTCATACCTATCAAATCATTGCTCTGATGAGCTATTATAATCCCTTTTTGGATTCCTTAGCTTATGATCCACATGTTCAAACTAGCGCAAGCTCTAGTTAACCCCTTTTCAGAGCCCGTATAGGGCATCTAAGGTCTTCAAGCCTAAGCCTGAAGTTTTTATACCAAATTTGTACACCAAAAATTTGCAATCACTTCATGAATACTCATGATATGGCACTAGGCCTCAACTGGTAGGTTGATATATCCAAGATGAACATCCACCTCTACAATTAGGACATTCCAAGCTTGCATGACTAACTTACTAAGTATCAAGCCTTCATAGACAAAAAAATATGCACTAAGACAACCCTTAATCAAGAAACAAAAAGGAAATATTTTTGGGTTATGCAAGATTTCTCTTACACCAAGGATGATCCTGCATCATTTATAAAAAAAAACTTTGGGTGTAATCAACATCCTCATAAGGAATGTCTTCAATTATTTCCTTATCATCACCATTTCTTCAAATATCCAACTTTTCTATATCATGAAATTGCTTAGTGTAAGAATTTGGTATAGCTCCGATACCATGTAAGAATTTTCCTTAGGGAAAAATGTCACCAAGATCAGAAAGCTCAAAAAAAAAGCACAATATGGATCAAATGATGTATGATAATAATAACAATATGAGAATGAAATTAGTGTGATATGAATACAGACTAGAAGAAAAATGATACCAATATCGAGAAGCTTGTAATAAAGCACAATATGGACCAAATGATGTATGCAATAACAATATGAGAATGAAATTAATGTGAGATGAGTACACACTAGAAGTGCCTATATATAAAGGCCTCTAAATGACTAGGAGTTAAAAAAATGATAAGCCTCACAACTAAGCATATGTCCACGAAGAGTGGATTACCCTCCATTGAGCACATGAGTTTGTGCAATGATCAGGAATAAGCTTTACATAGGTGTATCTCATAAAGAGATGTTGTAGACACCATGTGCTAAAATGAGATGCTAACTCTTGTGTTGTCAACATAACAACTCATATTTTTGGGTTTCTAACTAATAAATAATAAAATAATATATTTAACCTAAGTAAACTTAAATAAAGTGTAAATAATAATTAATTATTTACACTAACATCCCCCCTTAAGTGCAACTTAGGGGAATGCACTTAAACTCACAAAAGCTATGATGAAAATGCATAATGGGTCCTAGCTACTAGGCCATGTTAGGTACCCATGTAAAAATGCAATGTTGTACATACAATGCAATGCAATTTCTCTAAAGAAGAAGAAAGAGGGTAAACCTCATGGAAAAAACCCTCCCCCCAAAAAGAGAGATAAGTAGAATAAAGAAGATGCATGCATGGATGAAGTAATCAAGACCCCCCTATCATGATATACATCATGCATATACAATAGAGAATCCCTCCATGAAATCCCTCCCTTAGTGAAGGATCTCTTGATGATGCGTGGTTGAAGACAAAAGAGAATCCAGTGCCTACAAACAACATTTCTCCCTTTAAGAAGAAGATACACCAAGTATAGGTGCAAGTATGCTTCCCACTATGGATAGGAAGATGGAAGAGGGATCCATATGTAGTATGTTGTTGATGCTACCTCTAAAGTTTGTTCATATGTCAAAAAGTCCTTAATGAATGTAGATGCCATGAACTAATCTGGTGGATGCCGAAAATAAGGTGGCAAACAAGATAGCATGTCCATGTATGAAAGTGAATCAACCTCCAAAGATAATAAAGCATCCTAACAAGAAGGTATGGCAAGAGAAGCAATGTACCCTACCCTCAATGATGAATGCACACCCTTGAAAGAAGCTCCTTGATGATTGAAGAAGTTGCACCATGAAAGCTGAATGATGTTCCTCCTTGTAGGAAGAAATGGTGCCATAGGTGTAGTAGAGAATGCTCCCCAAATAGTAGGAAGAATCCTCAGAAGATATGATGTCTGAGGAAACTAGAATACAATCTCCAAAGAATGATGTGCCTCCTCTAAAGTAAAAGAGTCCTTCTCTAACTACTGTAAATAAGTGTTCACAATCATGTTAGTCTCAAAAGAAAGATCAAGTGGTTGAGGGTTAGAGTGTTCCCTCGTAACAAGTGAAGAAGAAATCTAATCAACAAAGAGAAGATGTATTTCATCAATAATGTCTCCCACATCTTCAATGTAAGAATCCACAAAAAACACTACGATGTCTGAAAGGATGTCATCCCATGAAGTTGAAATAGGAAGACATATAGTGTTTCCTTCTACACTAAATTAGGAACATCTGTGGCTAGAATTGAATTAGTAAAAGCAACAAGAGCATCAGGAGGTAGGATCTCAACTGGAGTTGAAGGTACCATAACTGGAGTGACTGGAGGTAGAATGTCCTCTGGAAATGGAGGGACTATTAGATCTCGATATGCTTTCCAAAGAGCCATCCAAAGACCATAAGGTTCACTAATCTTTCAAAGCAAATCAAAGTAATCATAACTAATATTGAAAAAAAGGCTGACACAATTATTCTAATAGGTGTTAGATTAGTATAAGAGGGAAATTCTTTGAAAAATAGAAAATGAAATACTTCCTTATGCTCTCTTAAATGATCAATTATCAAAGCACTCCATTTGTGATAGTTCCTTTCTGTCAACTTCAATTTTAAACCAAATTGACACTTATGACATGACTCCATGAGATCAATATATGTATGCACCCCCAAAATGAAAAAATAATCAACGAAACCACCCCCCCACCCAATGTATGATTTGACACTTTATACTTAGTATGATTACAATAGCCATTTTCCAATTTAGGCCTAAGTGGACTTCTAATTTTTCCGGTTACAACAACAAATATGAAGATATATTAGATCAACAAGATAAGACACAAGACCTCTCAAGGATCTAATTAATTACAAGTGCTAATAGGCCAAAAATGAGACCAAATTATGAAAGTACTATGTCTACACAAAATTACTCCAAATTGATACCAGATCTGGAAAATAGAAAAAAAATCATGCACTTTCAAAAAAATAGCACTAAATATGTGTCCAGATGAGCTCGAACTAAGCCTTTGAAGTTGCAAAAATTGGGATTTGTGATTTGTAGAAAAATTTAGTAATAGAGATCATAAACAACCTACACCAATGTGTAGATCATGATATTCTACCCCAAAACAAAAAAAAATTGCTCGAGAAAAGGAGTCTGTATGAGGGAGATATCGTTGTTTGAAAATCACCTCTGTAATTAATTTTCCTGAATTGTCGCCATCGCACCTCTAAAAATCAATTGACTCTAGATTTCATCTTAGATGTCTGGTTTTGATGAAACAAAAGTTGATTTGGGGGTTTTTTAAGCTTCTAAATATGATGCCAATATCTGATTTCAGAGTTGAAAATCAATTGCATGGATATGAAGAGATCATACCAATTTTGCAAATCAGGCCTTCGGGTGCTAGTTTGTAAAAAAAATTGCCTCAATTTTGACTATGGCCTAGGGTAGGAAAACTTACAGTCAAAATTCACTAAATCGATGCTCCAGATGCAATGGTGAGGTTTACTTTGGCTCTAGATGCTCTTAATACTTGCAGATACTTTGGATCTAGTGAATCATGGTCCTCTAAGAGGTGAAGCAAAAATGGTCTCCAATGGCTATGAAATGGTGCTCCTATGGCTTTGATACCATGTAAGAATTTGGTATAACTTAAAAATGACACCAAGATCAAGAAGCTTAGAAAAAAACACAATATGAACCAAATGATGTATGATCATAATAATAATATGAGAATGAAATTAATATGGAATTAATTCACACTAGAAGTGCATGTATATAAAGGCCTCTAGAATGACTAGGAGTTAGCAAAATAATAAGCCTCACAACTAAGCACATGTCCATGAAGAGTGGATTATCCTCCATTAAGCACAAGAGTTTGTGCAATGATAAGAGGATAAGCTTGACATAGGTGTATCTCGTAAAGAGATGTTGTAGACACCATGTGCTAAAATGAGATGCTAACTTTTGTGTTGTCAACATGACAACTCATATGAGTACGCATACTTCTAGGTGTCTAACTAATAAATAATAAAATAATGTGTTTAACCTAAGTAAACTTAAGTAAAGTGTAAATAATAATTAATTATTTATATTAACACTTAGGAATGTTTGACATAATCTCAAAAATTAATTTTTCAAGAGTAGTTGTGTCCTCAACTTGAACAACTATTGTCTCATCAACTTTCTTATGTTCTACGGTAACTTTTTTCTCCTTTTGTGCTTGTTTTTCTTCCTTTTGTATTTACAATATTTACTTTCATTGAAATTGCCCTTATTTTACATGTTAGCAAGAATGATACATAGATTATAATAGTGGATTCTTACATCACATGACTCATGACAAAAGAAAGTCTGACAAATTTAAAGAAATTGATGATGGTGGAATTGTTAATCTAGGTAATGACATTCCATGTGTAGTGAAAGGTACAAGATCATTAATGTTGAATAAAAAATTAGGTCCAATGATGCTTCCTAGATACAATGACTAAAGTATAATATTTTGAGTGTTTCTCAGTTGAATAACTCACATCACAAGCTAGAGTTTCAGAACAGAAAAGTCAAGATTTTTGATAATTAATGAAATTTAATTGGAACTAAAATACAAACAAAAGGTATTTTTTTAAAATCTTGATCCTACTATTGATACATGGCCATTTTCTAAAGTTGAGGATGTGTGGTTGTGCCATAAGAGGTTGTGTCATGTAAAATTTGAAAACACATGAAGGTTAGTAGAAAGAAAAGAGCAAGAGGTTTACCAAATTCACATAAACCTGAGAATGCTATGTGCAAAGAATGCCAGCTTTATAAGATGATAAAGTTAAGCTTTTTGAGAAAGACACACACTTCTAATGATATTTTGGAGCTAGTGCAAACTAGCTTGTGTGGACCTATGGGTATGAAAAGTTATTATGGTGACATATATTTCATCTTGTTAGTTGATGACTATTCTAGAATAATGAATGTCATGTTCATGAAGTCAAAATCACATGCTTTTGATATGGTCAAATGGTATAAGGATAGAGTTGAGAAATAAACTAGTAAATCATTGAAAATTTTAAGATCTAATAGAGGTGGTAAGTTTATGACTATCAAATTCATTAACTTTTGTGCTAAGCATGGTATTAAGAGACATATATTTGCATTGAGGACACCACAACAAAATAGAATTGTTGAGAGAAGAAATAGATCAATTGTGGATTGTGCAAGGACATTGCTGATTAAAAAATATGTTCTAAATTTTTTTAGAGAGAAGCTATTAGCACTATTATTTATACTCTCAACAGAGTTTAGTTGAAGAAAAGAGAAAACAAGACACCCTATGAACTTTGGTATGGTCAATTCACCTACGTAAGCTATTTCAAGATAATTGGAACTAGCTATTATATTCATAAGGATTTAAGGAATGGTATATTTGATTCAAAAGGAGATGAAAGCATATTCCTTGTCTATTCATCTAAATCAAAGCTTATAAATTTTTGAATAAAGCTACTAACAAAATGATTGAAAGTGCAAATGTGAGAATCAATAAGTTTGCAGGCAAAAATGATGTGGAAAAAAAAGAAGGAACCTAAAGATTACAAAAATTTGATGTATGTGTATGAAGAGCCCCCAGACACACTACCTAAGTTACAACAAAGAGCTACTAAGCATAAGATGATATTATCCGAGTTACAAAATTCTTTATGCAAGCATAAGACACTACAACTTGAGCATGAAGCTAAACTCCAACTAAGTGAATAAAATGTTGAGAATCAAAGATCTAAATCTATATTAGCCAAATATGTGAGAAATAATCATTCACCTAAATAAATCATTGCAAACAAAAGTGCCAAGGTGTTGACAAGAAGTAAGTTAAGAGACAATACCTATTTGATAGCTGAATTTGAAACTAGAATAATTAAGGTTGCACTTGATAATAAAGATTAAATAAATGTTATGAATGAAGAAATTGATCAGATAGAGAAGAAAAACACATGGACATTAGTATTGAGACTTACAGACAAGAATGTGGTAGGAACAAAGTAGATTTTCAGAAATAAGTTGAATGAAAATGGAGAGGTGGTGAGAAATGAGGCAAGACTAGTTTGCAAAGATTATGCACAAGAAGAAAGAATAAACTATGGTGAGACTTTTTCACCTATACAAAGATTGGAATGTGTAAGAACGGGTTTGGTCTATAGTACCTACAAGAAGTTATAAGTTTATCAAAGATGTCAAATCTACATTTTTGAGTATAATATTCGAAGAAGAAGTCTACATTGAACAACTAGACAAATTCATTGAACCTGATTAGAGAAACATGGTTTGCAAATTGAACAAGGCATTGTATGGACTAAAACAAGCACTAAGAGCATGGTATGAAAGGTTGCATTCTTATTTGATTTATATTGGATTTACTAGAACAAGTGAGAACAATAATATGTATTTGAAATGTGAATTTGAAAGTATGGTGTTGATTTTTGAAGTATTTGTGGATGACATGTTATGTAAGTCATTTGGTGATCAAATGAGTAAGGAATTTTATATGTCTATGTTTGGTGAGATCATTTTTTTTTTAAACTTACAAGTTCATCAAACACAAAGTGGTATATATGTGACTCAATCAAAGTATGTGAAGGAAATCTTTAAGATATTTGGAGTGTATGAGTCTAGACCATTTAGTACACCTATGATGTCTGGAGTGAAATTATCAAAGGAAGATACTACTGTAGAGGTAAATAAAAATTAATATAGATCAATGATTGGTAAATTAAAGTATGTTGTGCATAGTAGACTAGATATTGCACATGCCATTTGAATTTTTGCAAGGCTTTCTTCTAATCCTAAGGAAACAAACATGGTTTTTGTCATGGGAATATTTAGATGTCTTAAAGGAACTAAAGATTTTAGACTATGGTATAAACAAGATGGTGACTTTAATATTAAAGTCTATGCCGATGATGATGATTGGGATGGTAATGCAGATGATAGAAAAAGAACAAGTGGTGGAGTTTTCTTTTGAGAAGAAAGATTAATTGCATGGTTGAACATGAAACGTAGATGCATTTCACAATCTACTACTGAAGTTGAGTATTTTGTTGCTGCAATCAATTGTTCAAAAATTGTTTAGATTAAGAAATGATTGTAAGGTATAAAATGAAATATTTTGACTCTTGTAATGCAAAAAATATGGCTAAAGAAGTTTTATATAATGTGAAAAACACTTGCAATGAACATTACTTAAAACAATTACATCAGATTTAGTTCCCCTAATGGACTGTTATTGAATGTGAAGTAAAGAGTATTTAACATGATCACATAGCCTTATACATGATTCAAAACATTTAAACATAGACTTTCAATCACAAAACAAGAAAATAGTGGAACCTAGAATAACGCAGATGCCCTGTAGGTTGGCCTGATCACATTCATGTCACTTAAAGTGCATACACTCTATAGGTACCAACTCAAACCCTACTATAGTTTACCACTCCTAGAACCCTGACCTCCTCGTTCCTCTATGGTGACCCCAAATTTTGGTGTCCTCAACTTAGTTATGTCTCCACACTATTAATGACTCTCCTATATGTTGAATACGTTGATAGTTAGACTAGTGACCATAGATGTAAATCTGTCTGCAACTATTGCTATTACTAATGTTCCCTGGAGTGACTAGCAATGAAGAAAACTCCACTCCTGACTATTGCTAAGTCCTTCTCACCTACACTTTTGTCCCCTGTTGCTAGCTTCACATTTGCATGTATGCTCACTCCTTAAGGGTGCAGATTGTTGTCTCACCTCAAACTGTTGTCACAGTGACCCAACCTTGTGCTACTACTAATATTAATGTCATCAATCTTACTCCCACACCCAATACCATGTAACTTATCCTTGCTCTATCAACTATGTAGGAGCTAAAACTATATATATTCCTAGTCAATATAGGGAACTTCTAATCAATTTTACCGTAACACTTACTTCTCTCAAGTTGATTTGATTGGAAGCAAGAGTTTTATATTGCCACTATATGTTTGAACTTATTTAAACACTTGCAAGAGCTACTAGGGCTACGTCTATTCTCCCAACATCTTAAGGGGTTTCATCCTTAAGATATCTAGTCACATTCAAGCAACCAATTTTATAACAATATGTTGATATATTTCATGGTGCAAATCCAAATCTGGATACTTTCTTTGATAACCTCGATGTGAGGGAAGATGCAAACAACTAGGAAATGTGGGATAAAAATCTTATTTTTTCTTTTAGTCACTTAAGTCATTTTTGTCATAAAGTGACTTTAAATGATAAAGTACTTTATAAATCAACTTTATAAAATAAAGTGAATTAACTATAGGAAGTTCCCACTTAAATATCTCCTTGTCAAAACCAAAAACTCCTATGATTGGATGAAATCCTCAAAATAAGTGTCATTAGCCTATCCAAATGGAAATATAGACCAATATGGCACCATAAGGTCTAGTGCAAAGAAGGCGAAATTACATACAAAAAGAGATAATTGAGCTTGTTACTATTCATTATGATAAAAATAGTGTAATAAATATATCAAAGAATCCTATGATGCATGAGAATAAAAAACATATATAAATCAAGTATCACTACTTGAGGAAGAAAGTACAAGAGCAATAATTTAGGCTTGAATATGTGAATTCTAAAGAACAAATTGTAGACATATTCACTAAGACATTGTCTAAGGATGCTTTTGAGCATGTAAGAGGTTAATTGGGGGTCCTTCCCTTATCCTAAATTTAGTAAGTGAAGATGCATGTTTCATCAATTCATGGATGAAAAAATAAATCTTTGTGGAGTTGATGCAAGAGTTCACTCTTTAGGAGTTGTCCTGAAGTTGTGAGAATGATCGTAATGAAATTTATATAAATAGTACGTGCAAGGTACAATGATAACTAAAAGGTTTTATAAATTTCACATAGGAACTTATAGTTACCTTTGGCATTGATGTCAAAAGGGGAGAAGTATACCAAGGGACAATATGAATAACTCAAAGGGAGAGAGACTCTATTGAGATGGAATATGTGGAGAGAATATGGAGAATAAAATGATGATGGTGTAGAATGAAAGAAGCTCATATTCTAAGGGGGGGAACTATTGAATATTTTTGCTACTAGTGAAGATATAGGCCAAGTACATCTAATGATAAAATCTAAATGAAGTTAGAAAGTTGAATATTTGTATTGTTGTCAACAAATACATTTGATTATCTTGTGTAATGTTTTGTAATTTAAAATCATATGTTATGTGTTACCATCAATGCCAAATGTGAAGATTTTTGTCCTTAACTAATGAGGTAACTCATAATGCTATGAACGTATGTGAAAGAGTCATATCAGTTGTTATGTTTTCATTGATGGCGAAGTCTTAGTTGATTAGACATTATGGTAATTCAATAGAGTGCCATGTCATTTGATTGATGAAGAGGATTTGATTAATGAAGAGGATTTGAAGAAAGTATGTTGATTACATAGTTGATGAGTATGGTATTTAATGGACACCTGAATGAGTTAGACAAAACTGAATGAGTTAGACAAAATGATAATGTAATGTTGATTTGATTGCTTTACAATCATGTAATCCTTTAATGTAATGAGCTATGCAAGCTACATGTAATAACCCTCCAATAAGAAAATCTAATATCAAATCATATTACTTCATCCTAAAATTATAATAGAATAAAATTTTGAATAACTAATTTAGATATATAATTGAATGATAATTTATTAAAGATAATTAGTATAATAAATTATATTTAAATAATATTAATTGAAATTTTAGCTAAATACAAATAAACAAGCAATGTGTAATATGGAACGATCATTTATCTTTAATAGATAAAAGCTTGGATAGTTATCTAAGAAAAAAACTCATCAATAGAAAATAAACAATCATTTAATAATTGTGACACGTCAATGGGTAGAAGGCCCATAGGCCACAACAATTATATGGGTTAACTGGAAATATATAAGCCACGCCCGATATTGAATAGAGGTGAGCGGAGGGGAGGCTGGGTGGGGAGCGGGAGGAAGAAAAGAAATGAAAGGTGGAACAAAAGATAGAATTCAACACAATACAAGCAAAATAAGAAGCAGTGATAACCAACATCATTGGGCGATACTGAACAGAGGAAACAAATCAAGTACCACCATTAAAAATAATATAAAGGTATTATATCTCATTTTAAATGATACTATCAACATCACATGCAGAGTCGATGAGGAGGCCAACAAGCATCAAGCATTAGAAGGAAGACAAAGACCCATACTTTCCAACATGGATAATTACAATACAACAAATCAGGGAATCAAATAGAAGATGACAATACTCAAGATAAGTAGCCAAGTCATGGATATTAAATCAAAGAGACGAGCTCTTTCTGTCATCAGAAGTAGTATTGTCATTGAACATTTGGAATAGAGCTAAAAGCATATGTAGCAGTTAAATAATCGATCAAGACATAAGTGCTTACCTTCATACGACTAATATAATCTAATAGAGAAGGAATGAAGGGACCCAAGTGTAGCAAGGAAACCATACCATCATCTACAAAGGGAGAAAAATAAATATACTACATTTTGCTAAGGTGGATAGACAACATATCAACAAGATAGTTAGAGACTAGCAACATCGATAAGAACTAATGTAACTTGGACTCATACAAATAACAAATTAATCAGATCACTGAAAAGTGTTGGGATATAATAATTCAAGGGAATTACCCCTACGTGAATAGAAGATATATATATATGCAAACAATGGAATAGGGATAGCTAAAAGAGACTCAATATATAGTAATAAATTAAGGGAGGATTATTTTTGACTAGAGGGAACTAAGTCTAAGCATCAAAATATAGATTACCATAAACTAGATTGATATCAAGAGCATACCTAAAGACTAAATATAAGTATAATTATATCTATTTACATTAACATAATAATGATAGTAGATTATAAGAGATCAAAGATTATAATGACCAAGTTAATCTTGGTAGATGACATCCCTATTCCATAGGGGTATCAAGTTTCTCATTCGAGAGCTCAATGACTAGAGAGCATTCTTAATTAAATGTTGGATTCCAAGATAGTAATCTAGAGAGAGGTTAATTGGGAATCTCTTAGAGGCAATAATTATTGTGGTGGTTAATTGATGCAGGAGCATTGTGGGTGTAAGGAAAATCTTGCATCAACCAAAAATATTTCATTTCAGTTGTTTGAATAAGGGTTTTCTTAATGTAAAGTTGAGGCTTGCTACTCAATAAGTTAGTCATATGAGCTTGAAATGTCCTAATTTTAGAGGTTGATATTCATCTTGGATATATCAACCTACCAGTTGAGGCTTAGTTTCATATCATGAGTATTTATGGATTTATTTGTTGGTATCTCTAACTATTGTTGTTTATTAGGTCAAAAACTTAGTCATTTACAAGGTAGAGTCAGATGGCCATCACTGTGACTAAGTTACTCTATATAGGTTGAGTCATGTACATAAGAAAGTAAGTACCAAGCTCTATAGGAGCTGAGTAAGTTATCATGGTCATCGAGTATCTTCTATACGAGCCGAGCTCAATAACAACCGAGCAAGTTTCAAGCATACAAGTGCTGAGTTACATAGTATATGCCGAGAAAATATAGACTGAGCAACAACAATGTCAAGCATCAAAAAATAGAAAAGACTAAGAAATGAAAATTTTACATAAAAATCAGAAATGGAACATAATTTGAGGTAAAACATTTTTCAATCTAACTTGGAAGGAACATTTAAAGTTTGTAGAGGTTGTTACAGAATATTTAATACTTACAGAGGTTGTTACAAAAGTTTTAATGGTGTGGATCATAGATGTCTATGTTTTGTGATCAATGATTCAGATAAAAAGGAAAAATATGGAAGCATCTGGAAAACTCTTTATGAGACTCTTTAATATCCTTACATACAACCAGAGAAAGAAAGGAGATGAGAAGAGAAGTGTATATGTGAACAAGTGATTGAAATTAGATTAGAAGTCAATGAAGGGTTTTGTTATTACTTGATAAAGAAAGTGACCTATTCAAGGCAATGAAGTGAAAGGGGAAGACAAGTATTTATCAAATTAGAGGAGAGGATCAATTAGCAAGGACGAGACTCAAGATCAACTTACAGAAAAAACCAAGAGTTAGGTATAGAATCAGTTCTAGTCAATTGGAATCAAGTTAAATCTCTTAACAAAGTGGTCTTAATAGATCTTTGTAAATCTCCTAGCAGAGTCCTTACTTTATTGTAAGTGTTAAATCCTCTAACAAGGTGAGACCTAGTAGTCTCTTAATATTTTAATAGGGCAGATCATATTTTATGATCAAATATTGTAACCTTAACTGGTTAACTTTATTACTATAGTAGTGAAGATTTGTGTGTATCATCCTCACTCCAGTTTTACCTTCACCTTGGAGTGTTTCTGGGTAAAAAATATTTTGTTATGTGTTTATTTTCATGCATGTGATAGATTAGATTTACATGTTACAACAAGTTTTACATGCCCAAGTTTATTGATAGATGTGAATGAATTGGTGAAAAGTTTAAAGTGTTCAAGATTTTAATTCAACCCCGCTCTTAGTATCTTGTTTATCCTATTCATAACTCCAATCAACATTATTGTAAATTTTTGGCTTGCAATTTTGATATAAAAACTTTAGACTCACTGTTGAAGGCCTAAACATGCCGAGATGAGGCCCAAAATCTTGACGAGTGGCTGCTTCCGTGGATCCAAGCCTATAGATTAGGAGTCAAGGATTCCAAAAAGTGGTTATAATAGCCAATTAGAGCAATGATTTAAAATTTATGACCTTCCAAAGTTGTGAAAACCAAAACTTCCAAAATAAATGTCAAAAATGTAGTTGACCAACTTTATATGTATTGTTAGGTTTTGTCGGCCTTAAGTATTAAGTTTGAGTGTCTAGAACCTTACTAGGTGACATAAAATTTCCTATTTAAGAAATTCTTGTACATTATCAAGAACAACTTTGGGTGGTAGTTCGCAGCATTATCTTGCAGATTATTGTAATGAAGTCACCCACGTGGGTTAGCATATTTTAATTCTTAATTGTATAATTCTGCATTTGAAGCGATAATAAGAAGCCCATATTTTTATTCTCGCAAATTGTTGTTATTTCTTTATTTATGTTATGTGCCTAAGGTATTAAGGGGAGCACGCTTCATCAAGCATTATTAGAGAAGAAGTTCTTGAGTGTGTAAATAGATCACCGACTGCGAGATAGTTGCATCATGACCATGGTTTGGGCTGAGCATGTAGATAGATTATTGATTGTGAGGTATTTTACACTAGAGTTTTGACATAAGTACAAAGATGCCTCCATGAAGAGAGCATGGTTCGTAGGTGTTACACATGAGGGTTTTAGAGCCCTCCAGAGGAAAATACAAGCATTGTAAGAACAAATGCGTAGAGGAATGAATCTTGTCATAGGAGATGATGAAAGTGAGGATGAAAGAGAAGAAGGAAATGTTGATCAAGTGGTAGTAGATGAATTTCTTAATCTAGATGAGTAAAAGCTTTTTAAGGATATTTCCAAGATTGAAAAAAGACCTAAGTTTGATGTTCCCACATTTTTAGAAAATATTAATACAGAGGAATTGATCAATTGGATCAATGAATTGGAAGAATACTTTGAATATGAAGATATTAAAGATTCGAATAGGATCAAATTTGCAAAGGCCAAACTGAAGGGCAATGCAAAGATCTGGTGGCAAGAAATCCAATTGAAGAAAAATAGAAGAGGAAGAGAAAAAGTCACCAAATGGAATCAGATGATAGTTAAATTGAAGTGACAATTCATCCTTGTGGATTATGAGCTTGATATACTAAATAAAATGCAAGGGATGAAGCAAGTGGGAAGATTTGATTAGGAGTATACCAAGAAATTCTACTAAGTCTTCATTGGAACAGGCCATGCAGAAGCTAATAAGGATAAAGTTGTCTATTATCTTAATGGGTTGAGCTAAATCATTTAGGAGGAGCTAAGTGTGGTTTGAATGACCAATATTGAGGAGGCATACTAGTTTTCCCTAAGAGTTAAGGAGAAGCTAAGAAATTTTTTTGATAACAAGAATAGTGAAAGAGGTCGTGGTGGAAGATCTCATAGACGATCTTATGGAGGCCAAAATGATGATCAAAATAACAATGATGAGGCAAGTAATAGTAGTCATAGCCAGAGGGGAAAACAATTACAACTATTTCCATGATTAGAATAATAGAGATCATAGAGGAAGAGGAAGAAGATACAAATTTTGAAGAGGAGGCTTCCGTGGGAAATGTTTTCACTGTGGAGAAGAAGAGCATAGAGGATTTGAGTCTTCCCAAAATCAAGGAAGGATAGATCAGAGAACCAAAGGCCATGCCAAAGTTGTGCATGTTGATAAAGATGCCAAATCATCCCATTCTGAAGATGTTGAAAGAGGATAAGTCCTAGTTAATAGGAGAGTGTTGTTGAGTGGAGAGAATGAACCTGATCCAAGGAGGAGTTTCTTTTGCACTAGGTGAAAATGTGAAGATAAGTATTTTGATGTGATCATTAATGGTCGATGTACTAAAAATCTAGTGTTAGAAAAGATGGCCACAAAGTTAAATCTTAAGAGGCAGAAACACATATGTCCATTCCATATTGCCTGGGTGCAAGCTGACCACAAGGTCATGGTCAATGAGAAGTGCCTAGTGAAATTCAAGATTGGAAGCTACCAGGATGAGGTTCTTTGCAATATTATACCTATGGAAATATTTCATATGTTGTTGGGAAGGATGTGGTAGTTTGACGGGCATGTTGTACATGATGGGTGAGCAAATACCTACACTCTAACAAAAGATGGAGGGAAAAATAAGTTAATGTCATATAAGGAGAAAGAAGAAAAGGTATGTAGTGCTACTAGAATATGGTTTATTGATGGAAAGGAGTTTCTCCAAGGTATGAAGCATGAGCATATGTGTTTTTTTTTTGTAATCCCAAAAGATGGTAAAGAAGAAGTAGAGGAGGTACCTACAAAAGTTGCAGATTTGTTGGGAGAGTTTCTTGATATTGTGTTAGATAATGTACTTGATGGATTACCCTCAGTAAGGAAGATCAGTCACCAAATGGATTTGATTTTAGGAGCTAGTTTTCCAAACAAGGCAACACATAGAATGACACCAACAGAAAGTGAAGAGTTGAATAGACCAACTCATGAGTTATTGCAGAAGGGGTTGATTCAAGAGAGTCTAAGTCCATATATTGTACCAACAATATTTACAACAAAAAAGAATGGAGAATGGAGGATGTACACAGATTCACAGACTGCCAACAAGATCATAATAGAGTACAAATTTCCATTGCCAAGGATGGATGATAGTATAAGCTATTTGAGTGGAGTTGTATATTTCATGAACATAGATCTGAAGAGTGAGTACCATTAAATTCACATCAAAGAAGGAAGTGAGTGGAAGACTACTTTCAAGACAATAGAAGGACTAAATGAGTGGTTAGTCATGCATTATGGGCTAACCAATGCACATAGCACTTGCATGTGGCTCATGAATGAGGTATTGAAGGAGTTTCTTGGTAAGTTTGTCATTGTTTACCTAGATGATATTTTGATCTTTAGTAAGATGTTGGAGGATCATTTGATGCATATTTGAAAGGTGTTTGATAATTTGAGGGAAGAAAAATTTCTAATAAACATGAAGTGTAGTTTTGTGAAGAAGGAGTTGGTGTACTTGAGATTTGTAGTTTCAGTAGAATGTCTAAAATTGGACCCAAAAAAAAGTGAAGGTTATCCTTGAATGGTCCACTCCAAAGAGTGCTATAGAGGTAAGATCTTTTCATGGACTAGCTAGTTTTTATAGAAAGATTATAAAAGGTTTTAGTAGTAATTGCAGAACCTTGACTGAAACAATGAGAGGGGATAGGAAAGAATTTAAGTGGACCATAGGAGAAGATAAGATTTTTAAAATGTTGAAATAGAAAATTATAGAGCAACTTGTATTAGCACTTCCTAATTTTAACAAGGTGTTTCAAGTAGACTACGATGCTAGTGGTATTGCAATAGGAGTTATTTTGAGAAAAGAAGGTAGACCTTTTGATTATTTCAATGAGAAGTTGAATGATGCCAAAAGAAAATATTATGTTTATGATCATGAATTTTATGCTATAGTTCAAGAATTTAAGGAGTGGAGACACTATCTTCTTCCTAAGGAGTTTGTTTTGTATCCTAATCATCAAGCTTTGCAATATTTGAATAATCAAAGAAAATTAAACCAAAGGCATTTGAAGTTGGTTGAGTTTTTGTAGAGTTATACTTTTTTTTTTTGAAACATAAGAGTGGGGAGTCTAACATGGTTGCAAATGGTCTTAGTAGAAGAAAAAGTTTGTTGATAGAAATGCAGATTAAGGTGGTTGGGTTTAAAGAACTCAGTAGTTTGTATCCAAAGGATCTTTATTTTGGTGAAGCATGGAAAGCTTGTACAAAACTTGTAAAACTTGATAGGAAAAAATGGTTGGGTTTCATAATCTAAGATGGTATATTGTTCAAAGGAAGTTAGTTGTATATTCTTAGAAGCTCTATGAGGGATAATCTCATCAGGGAGAAGCATAGAGGAGGATTGGCTAGATATTTTGGGAGATAAGATCACTTCTTTGGTTACTGAGAATTATTACTAGCCACATTTGTAGCAAGATGTGAAAAAGTTTGTGCAGAGTTGTAGAGTATGTTAAATGACAGAAGGAGTGAAGCTGAATACAAGGTTGCATCAACCCTTACATGTACCAAAGAAGCTATGGGAGGATGTTAGCATGGATTTTGTGCTTGGATTATCAAGGACTCACTAAGGGCATGATTATATTTTTGTGGTGGTTGATAGGTTTTCAAAGATGCCACATTTAATTTATGCATGAAGACTAGTGATGTTGTTCATGTGATAGAGTTATTTTTCAGAGAAGTGGTGAGACTACATGGTCTGCCAAATAGTATAGTTTCAGATTGAGATACCAAATTTTTTAAATATTTTTGGCGTACAATATGGAATAAATTGAAGACAAACTTGAAGTTTGGTTCATCACATCATCCATAGATTGATGGACAAACAAAGGTTGTGAATAGGACTTTGGGAAATTTGTTGAGATGCTTGGTTGGAGATAAACCAAAAGGATGGGATCTTATTTTACAACAGAAAAAATCTGCATATAATAATTATTTAGGAGTACTAAAAAATCACCATTCTAGATTGTATATGGGAGTAGTCTTGGAAATGCTTCTGAATTGAGGCAATTAGATAAAGGAGAAATAAATAGTGCTGAAGCAAAAGATTTTGCTGAACATTTGAAGTATATCCGTGAGGAAGTAAAGAATCTTATTACAAAGATGAATATGCAATACAAAGCTAAGGCAGATGTCAAAAGGAGGTATAAGAAATTTCAAATTGGAGATGAAGTCATGGTTCATTTGAGAAAGGAGCATTTTCTAGTGGGTACATATAATAAGCTAAAAATGAAATTTTTTGGACCGTGTAAGATAGTGAAGACGCATGATTATGAAAATGCCTATGACGTGGAATTGCCTGCTAAACTGAATATTTCACTAGTATTTGACATTTTATATTTGACAAAGTATCATGAAGGAGGTGATGGAGATGAAATTTTCGAAGCATACTAGAGTATTCCAACAACTAGTTCAGCTACAAAGGAGATTAAAGAGATACTGGATAGTCATTAGGCAAAAGTACAAGGAACAAAACTTATGAAGAATACCTTGTCAAATGGAAAGGGAGGCTAGTAAAAGATTCATCATGGCTAGCAAGGGAGGAGGTTAACCATTTTGGTTATCCTCTTAATACCTGAGATGTGACAAGGTTACTTGTCAAATTGCCTTGGGTGTTTGATGCAGGAGCATCCTAGGTGTAAGAGCAATCTTGCATCAACCAAAAGTAATTCATTTTAGTTGTTTGAATAAGGGTTTCCTTAATGTAGAGTTGAGGCTTGCCACTCGGTAATTCAACCATACAAGCTTAGAATGTCATAATTTTAGAGGTGAATATTCATCTTGGATATATCAGCCTATTAGTTGAGGCTCAATGCCATATCATGAGTATTCATAGATTTATTGCAAATTTTTGTTGTGCAAATATGGTATAAAAACTTCAGGCTCACCATTGAAGGCCTAAACATTCTAAAATGAGGCCCAAAAACTTGAAGGACAGGGACTTGCATAGATCCAAGGTTGTAGATCAATAGTTGAGGATTCTAAAAAGTGGGTATAATAGCCAATCAGAGAAATGGTTTAAAAGTTACAACCTTTTGAAGTTTGGCTGACTAAAACTTCCAATATTAATATAAAAAATGTATTTGGTCGACTCTATATGTATTGTTAGGGTTTTTGGCCTTAGGTATTAAGTTTGAGTGCCTAGAACCTTCCCAGATGATATACAATTGCCTATTTAAGAAATGCTCATACATTGTCTGGGACAACTTTGGGTGTAGTTTGTAGCTTTGTCTTGTAGATTACTGTAATGAAGGTGCCCATGTGGGTTAGCATATTTTAATTCTTAATTCTATAATTCAACATTTGCGGCATTAATAAGAAGCCCATATTTTGTTCTCGCAAATTTTTGTTATTTCTTTATTTCTATTATGTGTTTAAGTTGTTAAGGGGAGTGCCCTTCATCAATAATTATACACATATGTTAGAGACTAGAAGCTTGGTTAAAGGTGGGATCTCTAACAAGTAAGAGATATTATGAGTATGCTCATTAACAGAGATCCTAGAGGCCTTAAGGAGGCACTCCCCATATGACAATGACCTAATTGAGAATTATTCTCACTAGAGGATTAGGTGAATCTGAGAAGAGTTCCTTATAAGGATTAGGTGGGTTAATATGGGATTAGTGAATAGTTAGTTTAATGATTATTAATTCTACAAACACTAACATCTATTGTAGGTTTTACAAGAATTTCACTTTATATTCATATCTATTTTATCATGTACTAACAAATTATTATAGACCATTTTCTCATTATCCAATCCAAGAAGTGGGGACATTACAGTGGTATCAGAGCATGATCTTGCCATCTTATAGAGTAAAAAGGGAGAAAAATAATTCATATGAAAGACTAATATAGAAAGCCAATAAAAATTGATAAGGTCAATCATGTCAATGAAAACAACTTAAAATTTTAGAATAAAAGGCATACATCTTTCGAATCAATAGAAGAAACTATCTAATTGCTTGAGGACAAATAATTTGAGGAAGGGTAGATTGTCGTATCCCCATTTTCAAATATAATTTTAATAATAATTAAATAAATAATGATAAGAAAATCACATTCAAGTATAGAAATAAAAAATAAAAAATTACATATATAATGTATTATCAATAAAATGATATTTAGTATAATATTTAAAACAATTAAATAATAATGAATTTAATATGAATAAATAAATAAATAAAATTAAATAGAAAATAATATTGCAGAAAATATGTTATCTTTCTAAATAATATTTAACAATAAATGATAATAAATATAAAATAAATAAGTAAGAAATAATATAATATAAATTAACTAAATCTAATAAAAAGTCAAAAGATGTAATAAAAAGATGTAACTCTTTAAAATTAAGGTATAAAAAGGAGGAAATTTCATTTTAAAGAGTAAGGAAGAAGAGAAGAAGAGAAGAGTTAGATAAGGATTATTAGAAGAGTAATAAGAAGAAGACAAGTGACTTTTTCGATATTGAAAGAATGTGACTCTTTGAAAGGGTTGTGACTATGAATGGTTGTGACTCTTCAAAAATATTTTAACTATGAAGAGTTGTGACTTTTCAAAAGGGTTCGAATTATGAAAGGTTTTGACTTTTTTTAATAGTATTGGTTGTGACTTTTCAAAGGATTATGATTATGAAGTGTTATGAATTTTTTGAAAGGATTGTGATTATGAAGGGTTATAACTTTTCAAAAGGATTGTGATTATGAAGGGTTATAAATTTTCAAAAGGATTGTGATTATGAAGGTTTGCAACTCTTTGAAAAGGACATGGATGATAAATAAAATATGGAAGGATTAAAAAATAATTATACCTAAGAGAGTTGAACTACAAAACCATCAGAGTAGAGAAAGTAAAGAAACTAAAATAATATACATTGAATATTGGGGAATTGAAGTAATATATATTCTATGAAGGATTATAAAATGAAAAAATAAAGGGGCTAGAGGTGTGTTCATTTGATATGTTTATTTCATAAATAAATATGAATCATTTGGTAGATAAAATTATCAAGATAAAAAATAGAGATGAGAACTTTATAGTTCTCATAGAGACCAAGTAAGAACTTGGTAGAGGGAATTCATTAGAATTTCGAGTTTCTTTTAAGAAATCTCAAAGATTATAGGGTATTCTTGATTGAATGTCAGGATTCCGAATTGGAACCCAGGGAGAGATTTGTAGAGAATCTCTTAGAGACAATATATATTGTAGTGGTTAATCATATGCATATGTTAAAGACAAGAGCCTTAGTTAGAGGTGGGATCTCTACCAAGTATGTATTCTTAATGAGTACACTCATTAATAGATATCCTAGAGGCCTTCGAAGGTGCTCTTAACATGATGGTTTCCTAACTGAGAGTTATTCTCATTAGAGGGTTAGGTAAATTTGAATAGAGCCTCCTTCAAAGGGTTATGTGGGTTTAGTATGAGAATTAATACTTAGATGATTTGATAATATTCATCTTGTAAATTTCTAATAATTGTTTTATACTCAGATATGTTTATGTTATATTTTCCATCTGCTAACATTTTTTATAGGTTTTAAGCGCCAAATACTCAAGATGAGAGAAGGGACATTACAGTGGTATCAGAGCAATGATCTTGTCATCTTGTAGGGTAAATACAATTATAAACATTTCGATCAATCAAACCATATCTTTTGATTATGAAGATATCAATCAAACCATGCTCAAAATCATTTGAGGCAAGTCACTAACCTCGATATTATAACAATTATCAATCAACCTATGAATTGTTATTATATCATCAAATACAATAAATTGATCTCAAACTATGCTCAAACAATCATCAAATATTAAATAGGGACCCTTCTTATATTCACTAATTTGAATGGAAACATCAAGATTGAACTACTTGTAGCATATTCTCATACATCTATCATAATTTTGGGTTATCACTCAATTCAAAGAGAAACTAAACAAAGTGTTTATTAAATTAGAGGTTCATTAGGATCTAATGATTGAAATGGAAATCACAATTGCTTGAGGACATGCAATTTTGAGAGGGTAGGACTGTAGTAACCCTCAAATGAGAAAATCTAATATCAAATCATATTTAACATCCTAAAATTATAATAGAACAAAATTATGAATAACCAATTTAGATATATAATTGAATGATAATTTATTAAAGATAATTGATATAATAAATTACATTTAGACAATATTAATTGAAATTTTAGCTAAATATAAATAAAATAGTAATATGTAATATGGAACGATCATTTATCTTTAATAGATAAAAGCTTGGATATATACCTAAGAAAACCACCAATCAATAGACATTAAACAACATCAATGGGTAGAAGGCCCATAGGTCACAACCATTATAAGGTTTAACCGACAACATATAAGTCACACTTGATATTGAATAGAGTTGGGGGGGAGAGAAAGAAAAGGAGTAGTGGAATACAAGTTAGAATTGAACACAATACAAGAAAAATAAGAAGCAATGATAACCAACATCGTTGGATGATACTGAATAGAGAAAAAAAATCAAGATCTGTCATTACTAAAGGTATTATATTTGATTTAAAATGATAGTATCAACATCACTGAAAGAGTTGATAAGGTGGCCAAAAAGAATCGAACATTAGAAGGAAGACAGAGACCCATACTTTCTAGCATGGACAATTACAATACAATGAATTAGAGAATCAAATAGAAGATGACAATACTCAGGATAAGTAACTATCCAAGTCATGAATATTAAATAAGAGATACAAGCTCTTTCTATCATTGGAAGTGGTGTTGTCATTGAACATTGGGAACAAAGCTAAAAGAATATGTAGCAATTAAATAATCGATCAAGACAAAAGTGCTTAAATTTATGTGGCTAAAAGAATCTAATAGAGAAGAAATGAAGGGACCCAAACGTAGTAAAGAAACCATATTGTATGAAGGGAGGACAATAGATATACTACATTCTTCTAAGGTGGATAGATAACATATCGACAAGCAAGTTAGAGACTTGAAACATCAAGAAGAACTAATGAAACTAAGGGCCCATTTGGAAATGGAAATACAAGTGGAATAGGGATATGTATATTCTTAAAATTTTGAATTCTCTATTTGGATGCACCAAATTGGAATTGAAATAGGAATAAAATTGGAATACGTATTCCAATTTTGGCCCAAAAATGAGCATTTTATATTCCACCTAAATAGGTGGAATTGGAATACGTATTCCTATTCCTATTTTTGCAAATTTAGAAAACATAAATTTTTGAGTTCGTGAATTCCACATCAAATTCTGGATGAACCAAACAAGAATAGAAATAAGTAACCCCATTTTCTATTCAAGAATAAGTATTCCAGAATAGGTATTCCTATTCCCATTTTTATATTCCCGCAACCAAATGGGCCCTAATAGTGGCATAGGGATAGCCAAAAGAGATTGAATAAATGGTAATAAATTAAGGGAGGATTAGTTTTGACTTGAGGGAAAAAAGTCCAAGCATCAAAAGATAGATTGACATAAATCAGATTAATATCAAGAGCACACCTAGAGATTGAACAAAAGTATAATTGTATCTATTTGCATTAACATATTAATGATATTAGATTATAAGAGATCAAACATTATAGTGACCAAGTTAATCTTGGTAGAGAACACCCCTATTCCATAGGGATATCAAGATTCTAATTTGAGAGCTCAATGACTAGAGAGCATTCTTAATTGAATGTTGGATTCCAAGATAGTAATCTAGAGAGAGGTTCAAAGGGAATCTCTTAGAGGCAATAATTATAGTGGTGGTTAATCATATGCATATGTTAGAGACTAGAGGATTGGTTAGAGGTGGGATCTCCACCAAGTAAGAGATGCTATGAGAATTCTAATTAACATAGATCCCAGAGGCCTTAACGAGGCACAATCCATATGATAATGGCCTAATCGAGAATTATTCTTAATAGAGGATTAGGTGAATCTGAGAAGAGTTCGACTTCTAAGGATTAGGTGGGTTAGTAAGGGATTAGTGAATAATTAGTTTAATGATTATTTATTCTATAAACACTAACATTTATTATAGGTTTTACAAGAATTTGACTTTATAATCATATATATTTTATCATGTACTAGGAAATTATTATGAACTATTTTCTGATTATCCAATCCAAGAAGCAGGGACATTACACTACACTGAGCAACAAGGTGAAAGAAGGAAGATAGTTTTCACTGAGTGACTATAGTTGTCACCAAGGAATTAGTAAAGATTAGCATTAACTAAGTGATATTTTACCCAAGTGAAATTTTATGTTCATTGAGTAACAACTATAAGAACAAGTTAAGAAATTTGGAATCTAAGGCCAACTTTTGGTGAAAATAAATAATGTTTGAGAAGTTCAAAGGCTAAAGTCAAATTTTTTTACAAGATCTATGGATGGAAAAATACAATAATGATCTGATGATGGAGATTGAAAAAGGGTCAAGATGAGCACAAATTTCTATAAAAGTTCCATTTCTAATTGACTAAATACAATGAATTTGAGATTGATGATTGTGGCTAAATGACAAAATTTGGTACAATATGGAAGTAGAGAGACTACTATTTAAGGAGGTGATTGACGAACTTTTTGTTTTTTGATTAAGTTGTTGATCATTGGTAGAATTATGGGATAAATACGATCAAAGTGTGAAGGTGTTGAAGCTAAAAGAAACATGGAGAACTAAGTAGAGGACAAGGAAGAACAAGTAGAGTTAAGTGCAAAGTGAAAGAGTAAAGGAGTAAATCAGCCAGAAGATAGAGATCAGAAAGAGACCTCGCAGAACATAGATATGAAAAAGAAAGGTAGTGCTAAACCTAACAGATCATTTCAAATATCACTTTCTACAAATTTCATATAAAAATATCTTAATTGAGTGGACCTAACAAGTTTGTAATAATCCTATATGGTAACATCAATTAGTGATGTTTGTGATTCACTTAGAGAAAGAAACTCTTTAGACAAGATCAAGCAATGACAAGGTCTAGATAATCTTTTGGTATAAACCCTCTAACTAGGTCACATTGATAATGTGTATGTAAACCTGTAACAAGGTTGGTTCATAGAAGACATCACTTGAGAAGAGTAAAAAAATTATTTGGGTTGCTAGTCCCAGATAGTTTTTCCCTTTACAAGGTTTCCACATTAAAAATCTTGGAGTCAAATGTGTGAATGTAATTATGTTGCAAGTTTATTTTCCATGATATTTACTTTTTACTGCAACTTGGTAATAACTAGGTAACAGTAAAGTTATATCTCTGATATTTGGTAAAGTAATGAACAATGAGGTAAAATTTTGGTGTACATTGATTATAGTAGTTGATTTTGAAGTTGAATGAGATTATTGAGTAATTTATATTGAATCTTATGAAGTTTGATTAGTTCCAAAGTATTTGAAGGGACTATAGGGTAACTAGACATGACTGACTCACCCCTCTGCCCTCTTAGTTATGTATCAATAAGTGACATCCTATATAGGTTTGTCTCATGCAACAATGTTAATTTCCTATTGCAACCTTTGTTACTTTGAATGATAGAAACACATTCTTTTTTATGTGTTTCTATACTTTCTTATTTTATTATTTCTATAACGAATTGAAACAAAAGGTTTCAAATAAAAGACAATTGTCCCTTTGATGTTCTATTGTTACATTATTGAATAAAGGGTTTCATATAAGGTCTATATCTCTTTGATATCCACATCCATTTAATACTCTTTAGACCATCTTCATTAAATTTTTTGAATATAGCACATTATTGTTTAACCTCTGCTTCTATTCCTTTTTGTTCTATGCAAGTGTGCAACATGATGGTAAAATAAGATGTAATTGCATGAGATGAGGTTTTTAGCATTTCTTAGGTCCATTTGATCTAATCATTTTTCCTTTCATTGTATACAAGTCACAAATTGGAACACTTGGATACATGACTCGAGGCAGATGACAAGAAAATGCAGTAGACCAAAGTGACACAACCAATCATTACAAAGGACATGATCGGTTCCCTTTGATGCTATGCACATCTAATTTTATTTCCTTTCTTGTTTCTTTCATTGTTTAGAATAGCAAATAAAAGTAGTACAGAATACTCTCACAAGACCTTGTGTGAGAGATATATTTACATTCAAAATGAAATTTTCATTTTCATCAATTGTACTTATCATTTGATGACTACTATAAAGGACATATTGACTTTTATTATGCATACTTGAAAATAATTTTTAATGAGTATAAAATCAATGTAGACATGAAAGGAATTTGTGCCTTTGGTGAATCCTTTTCAATGACCAAACAAAATTTTAACATGTGTAAAAATTTCATAGAATTATTGGTGACTTTTTCTGTTTGTCTGCTTGCTAGACACAAAACTATAGTCTTCTATCCATTGGGAAACATAGTCTAAAATGTTAAATCTGTGTGTTATTTGTGTTCATTTTGTATTCTTCTTTTGTTTTTGCATATAACTATTTATTCTTATATTGTTTGGATATGTCAAACCCTAACATAAAAATAAATGCATTCTTAAGACTTAAAAACAATATGGTAAAGACTTTTGAACCTGATGGTCGCACCTGATATGTGTGTATGAATGAGATCAATGGGACAAATAGATACCCACTGAACTTGTTGATATACATGCATCCATTTCAAATAACAAGCTCAAGATATTTTGACCTACTTAGATTTCTATTTGGATTAGTTACACATGTATGAATGAGCCTAAAAGATATGACAACTATTTATACTTTTAGATATGTGTATGACTGATGCAAATATGATGCAAATAGTGAGAACTGATTAATGAGTTCATTGACCTTTGACCATTGACATTTGACCTTTGACCAACAAATTTTAACTAGCAATTGAACCTAGAAAAAATATGAAAACTAAACTAGGAAAGCAAAAAACAACATGTGCTTAGACAAAACATGGAAACAACTAACCTAGTATGCAGATGTAGTTATTGAGAGCATGAAACCTAACCTATTGTATACAAGATGAAATCAATCAATCATACCTCAAAGAAATTCTTGAGGTGTATCCCATTCATAGGGATAGGTAGGATATATTCTTCCATAGTTGTAAGATGAAATGTATTATTGTAATGTCCCCACTATTAGGGTTAGTTTGGGACAAGAAATTCCCACAAAATAATGGTTAGAATCACAACAATAACAAAACTAACTATATTATTCTACCCTCTAATTTAACCCAATCTTAAGGACATCTCCAGATCGGGGTTCCTAACTCATAGCTACCTCACTGTCTTCTCGGGAGCGCACCCCTTAAGATTATTCTTGGATGGGAATGCTCTATCCAAGGCCAATCACATATCCATATATAGACATCATCAAAATATTCTAGCACATTGATTCTCGGCCATGGCAGATAATGGAGACCTTAATATCTCACATGCTCCATGCTTCAAGTCCACATTGATTCTCAGCCATGGCAAACAATGGAGATCTTAATATCTCATATGCTACATGCTTTGAGTCTCATTAATATCCATGGTGATAACCCCATAAGTTAACAAAATATTATCCAAAATTATGATTCATTAATATAAATAAAATCATAAACATAATTAAACAAATATAATCCATAAACATACCTTTCTTATCTTCTCTTTTTCTTGATCCATGTGGCTCTATCCTTAGTCGGCCCTTTAATGAATTATACCTTCTAGATTATCTCAACTCTATATTTACTTTTCAAAATTCTTCCTTTTCTAATTATAAGGAAAGAACAAAATATAATTTTTTGTTTCTTCTTTTCCAAGAGTTACAAGCTTTCATAATACAAATCCTTTGAAAAGTCACAATACTTCATAGTTATAATCCTTTCAAAAAGTCACAACACTTCATAACTAAAATCCTTTGGAAAAGTCTCAATATTTTATAATCATAATATTTTTGAAGAGTCGCGGCTATTCATCATAGTGACCATTTCAAAGGTTCACATTCTTTCAATATCATTGATACATTTTCAAAAAGTCACTTCCTTATTATCTTCATATTACTTTCTTCTTCCATTTTTCCTTTTTGAACTCCTCTCTTCTCCTCTTCTTTTTTTCCTTCTCTAAAACAAGCTCTCCTCTCTTTTATATCTTAATTTTAAGGAGTCGTGTCTTTTTTTAAACATCTCTTGAATTTTCATTAGATTTAGTTAATTTATATTATTCTATATTATATTATTTATTTACTTACTTATTTGTGTTTATTATTAAATTCTATTTAGAAAGTTAACATACTTTCTACAATATTGTCTCTTGTATTTAATTTTATTTCTTTATTTACTCATTGAAATATCATTATTATTTAATTATTTAAAATATCATACTAAAGATTAATTCATTAATAATATAGATTAAATAATTATTATTTCATAGTTTTATATTTTAGTATTAGTTTTAATATAAATACATTATCATTATTTATTTTAACATTGTATTATCTAATTATTTTAAAAATTCTATCTTAAAATGGGGATATGACAATTATGTTCTTTGCACTTTGCAGTAACAAAAGGTTTGAACCAAAAATGATCAAACTTTGCATGTAACTCGACTAAATTTTTAGAACACCCCACCTCAAAATCAAGTAAACCTTATTGAAGCTCCTAATGGTAGATTTTTTTATTATCAAATGTTTTCTTAGTTTGAAGTTGTTGGAATTTAATTTTCTACAATTTCTTGGTTCTCTAGTCTTCCTCTATCTCTAGCAGCTTGGCACACCTTAGTTTCAAAGGATCATCCTCCTTAAACAACACCAACTGATTAGCCAATTCAAGTGAGGGGAACTTTGTATAAATAGGAGACCTTGCTTCTTCCCATACACAAGAACATAATGTGAGTTACCAATAACCTTCTTAGGGGTAATCCTATCCAATCATAAGAAAGATTTTAGAATTCTATGACAATCTCACTTGTTCTCTTGTGAGCTCCTCTTGACTATTCTAATAAGATCCTTATTAGTACTTTCAGCCAAATCATTAACTTGAGGATAGTAGTTTGAGGATGTATTAAGATATATCTAATTCTTAAGAGCCTATTTAGTCACTCTAGATCCCATAAAAGATAAAGCATTATAAAAAATAATAGACTTGGGAACCTCAAACCTAGTAATTAATTCATCAGAGAAGCTCAAAACAACATTTTTATTTTCTTACCGCAAAGCTATAGCCTCAGTCCAAAAATTTAAATAATCTATTGCAGTTAGGATCTACTTGTGTTTATCACTAGAACTTGGATTTATTGGACCAGTAGAGTCAATACCCCATCTAATGAAGGGATGATCAATAATTATAGGTTATAATGGTAATGCAACCGATCTTTCTTTTCCAACAAAAAAAGCACACTATTTGCACTTTCTTTCCCAAGAATGAACATCCCTAAAAAAATCAAGCCAATAGTATCCAATCCTCATGATTTTGTAGCTTTTTTTTTGGGGAAAAGTGACCACTTGCATCAAGAAACTCTTCAAAAAACTTGTTGACTTGATCACAATCCACACATCTCAAGAGCATAAAATTATGCTATTTTTTGAAGAAAATAGTATCAATCATAACATAAGGTATGGATTTTAAGTGGAAGTACCTTTTCTTATCTCTATCAAGCCCTGAAGGGCATTCACTAGCTTGTAAAAAATGAAACATCTCACTTGACCAACTAGCTGGATGCTTACTTGCACTTGTAACATCATTGACGAACACTATGTTGTCATCATTTTCTATATTCTGAGATGGTTCACGAGCTATCTAGTCTCACATACCCTTGTCTCTTACCAACTTAGTAATATTTATGTCAAAATCATAATCCATGACATTGGTAATCCAACCTACATGTTTCTCATTTAGATCTCTACTAAGAAACAACTCTTTGACATTTGAGTGAGAAACCACGAGATGAATTCTATTATTAGATATCAGATGCTTGAAATTATTTAGGCTTTTAATAACAACAAATACTTGTTTCTTCATAAAATTGTAACGATGTTCATAACTCTCAGGACCCCTGCTATAAAAAGCAACCAATTGTTCATAAAAAGAAACAAAAAAAGCATCAATACTTCCATATGCATAAATAATAAAATCCTTCAAAAAAATCACGATTAACAAAGATTGGGAAGATGATACAACTTCCTTTAACAATTGAAAACTATTTTTACCTTCCTCAATCCAAGTGAAGAAACAATTATTTTCCAACATTTTTGTTAAAGGTTAACTCAAAGAAGTAATATCTAGAAGTAAAAATGTGCATACCCTTTTATGGATGGATAAGGGAAGCTCTAATATTTCCTAAACTCTTCCAACATCAATTGTGATGCCTTCCTATGACACAATGTGTCCTAACAACTTGCCTTCATGGACCACGAATATGCATTTCTTTGGATTAAGAGATATTCCAAACTGCCCACATCTCTCAAAAACTAACTTCAAGTGAGAAACATGTTGATCAACATCCTTTGGAAACATTGTAATGCCATCAAGGTATACCAAAACCATTTTTTTATAATAGCTACAAGAAGGCCATATCCCTTTCCCATTGAAATGTGGCACCTGCATTAGATAAGCCAAAAGGATTCCTTTGGTAGGTCATTGTGCCCCATTTTGTAGTAAAAGTTATCTTATATTGGTCTTCCTCTTTGCATCACACCTGGTTGTATCCTGAAAAACTATCTAGTAATGAGAACCTTGCTGTATTAACAACTAGCTCAAGGATATGTTCCATTAAAGGTAGCAAGTCATGATCTTTTAGTGAATCCCTATTTAAATCTTGAAAATCAACATACAACTGTCTCTCCATTCTTCTTCTTAACAAAAACTAGATTGGACACCCAACTACTGTGTTTAATTTCATAGATAATACCCCCCTCAATCAAGTTAGTTAATTATTTAAACATAAGGAGTTCTAGCTTAGGATTAAGAGGCCTTGGTTTTTTCTTGACGGGTTTAGGATTAGGGACTAGTTTTATGGTACAATGGGATATTTTAGGATCAAAACCCTCAACATTAGAGTATTCCCAAGCAAAAACATCTAGAAAATCCTTACATAACTTGACAAGTTCTACTTTTTCTTGTTCTGAACAAACTTTTCCACCCTTTATAAACTTATGCTCAACTACCTCAATGCTTACATAGCGATCCTCTTTCACCTACATGCTACCCTTTCTTTTCTTGAGATCAAAATCCCAATTGAAAATGGATTCCAAAGTGACTAAGCCTTTAGGAAACTTATCTGACTTAAGCTGAATAATCTGGTCATTATAATATTGCTTTAGCTTATCTTGCTTAGAAATAGAAAAAAAATCCTCTTCCAACAAAAATCAGAGGATCTGTTCATCGTGTTGGTCCCAACCGGTACTGAGAAGGGGAGAAAATCAGTACGAACACTCAACCCAATTTTCTCTACAACCATTCTGACAAAATTGAATAATAACTACCTAACCACTAGAACAATGACAAATGCAGTTAGATAAAAACATGTAAACTCAAACACAAAAGCATACATTAAGTGAAACACAAATTTATATGTGGAAACCCTCGATGAGAGGATGAAAAATATGCTAGAGATAATATACCCACTAGCCTTTTCACGTAGATAAAAGGTTGTCCGGTGAAGAGCTACAACTTGTTCCTTCTAAGAGCATATCTAGTTATGAATATTTCCAACCTATTAGGGTTACATGAGATTGTAAAATATACCTTGTTAGAGGATTTAAATATTTCTAGGAGGCACCTTATTAGAGAATTTACAATATTCTTGCTACTGAAGCATGCCCGATTAATAAATTACAAGATGATTGCAATGATTAGAAAGAAATGAAATATATATCTAAACTATATGGCACACCTTGCCATGTAGGTCTCTAGTGTATATCAATAATTTATCTTGATCTTCTCTTATATGTTGGTGTTAACTATGATATCTTATGTATCACCACATTCCTTCTCTACTTAGCCCTATTTATATAAGTGCACTAGTCTATGTTGGCTTGTTGTTTCCTCTTGTTCTCTTTATGCTCAACTCTCCTCTCAAGTTTTAATTCTATAACATCTTCTTTAGAATTTCATTTTTTGTCCACACACACACACGCACATGCTTCAATAATGAATCTTGTAGACTATATATGTGTCCTTTCTTCTCTGGGTGTTGAAACCCTAATAGTATCCCACCCAAATACAATGCATTCAAAATTTGAATCACATGTCTAGGTTGTTCATGCAATCTATGACATCTATATGAAAGGGTCTAGATTGGTAGCCCTATCATTCTAAGATAGGCCTAAGCATAGCCTATCTATCACTTCTTCTTTCTGTCATTTCATCAAAGTGTCAATCTTTCCATGGTGTTGGCCATGTCTTCTCTATCAATAATGGTAACTTATCGTGCTTGATGTAACTTGTTTCCTTATCTTTTCCTCATCCTCATACTTGATCTGATTGGTGTAGATTTCTACCAGTGATTGTTAGATGGTATACCTTCTACTTGACCAGTTTCTAATCAATGACAACACTTTGGTGTGCAATATATCAGCATCACCAATTAACTTTCTTAATAACAATAAGACTTTTAGGGTCTACAATATCCCCCTTTGGAATTGATGGAAAAACTTATGATCCTTCTTGATTTGTTCATCTACCTTGTTTGGGCTTCCCTTTGATGATACCGATAGAATCTTCACCAACATGTGGACTTGGTCAAGAGTGCAGTACAATACTACTTTACTCTTCATTGCTTCTTGTCTCCCCCTTTCTTGGTTATTTTCTTCATGTATTCTTTTCATCTTCTTATCTCCTCTTTTACTCAAGGTCTCTTCTTTGCATTTCAACTCCCCTTTGTTTCATTTACCTATCTATTTTGTTCTCCTTCATTCTTCTCACTGATTTCCTACTCCTCTTTTCTCTTTACCTTTAGCTGCACCTTCACATTTTGTCTTTCATTTTCTTGTTCTGTGGATTGCTATTTATATTCTCCCTCATTTATATTATTATACATCTCCCCCTTTTCTTTATATTCTCCCCCTTGGCCCTTTCTTTATATTCTCCCAATTTTCATCATCAATGACAAAGGGCCATATTATGTTCTTATACTAAGATTAGCAATATCCAATTGTGTTTACCATGAGATGTGAAGTTTTTTGAGAGACAAGAAAATTCTTGTCATCTCTATGAGCATGGTCCCCATTTTTTCTAACATATCCATGAGGGCAGTGTTAAATAGTGCCTCTACTTGTTTTGTATTCTCTTGAATAATTCCTACTAGTAGGGATATGAAGCAATGCAGTTCAAAGAGTGTAGAGGTGTGCTTAGATTACTCTGCCTTGATCTTTTTGATTAGATGTAGCTTCTCCCATATTTGGCCGATATGTATAGTTGTAGAACTTGTCATAATGTCAAAAGAGTTTTGTGTCACCTTAAGCTGCACATGATATTTCAAGGTGCTTTCCAAATATGCCATGTAACCTTGGGAATCTGACACTCTCTATATGATAGGTGAAATACCCTTTAGTAGTTCTAGCACAGTGTCCTTTTCTTTTGTAAGCTCCTTTCTGTGTTGCTCTATTAGTTGTGTGAGATTCTCCTTTTGTTTCCCTATTCCAATTTCACTAGTAATCTTATCAATATCTGTAGTCTCAATGAGTTGTTCTAGTTGACTTATTAGATCGATATATGCATTGTATTGAGCCTCAATGGCTAGTCCCTTGATCACATCTCTCAATTTTATCAATGTTCGAGCTCATTTCTACCTCTTGGTGGATTGTCTTAGTATTGTGAATCTATGAACCAACTTGTAATAGTGGTCAAGTTTCATGTCACTCATTTCCTTTAATCTTCTAGTGCTCCTATTGATTTCATCTTGGACCTTCATAAGGTCTCTTGCTTCTTGTGAATCTCTTTCAAATAATGCTCCTTCATCTTTAGAGCTTGAAGATGATGAGGATAAGGATGGAAATCTCTCTCTCTCTCTCTCTCTCTCTCTCTCTCTCTCTCTCTCTCTCTCTCTCTCTCTCTCTCTCTCTCTCTCTCTCTCTCTCTCTCTCTCTCGTCCTTTTTTCTTCACTTCTTATGTGTCATTCTTATCCAATCTGAGTTTCCTCTTTGGTGGATTTGGATTGCATTAAGCTTTGGGGTCCTTTGGTGGTACCCAAAGTCATTTTAGACTTTCCCTATGTGGCATGGATTTTCTACGTGTGGTAGCTTAGCATCCTTCACTAGTGGCCTTGTGAGAGCTATATGTGTCTCTTTTGGATTTATAGATTGTTCTTCTACAATTGAAGTGAAGACCCTTTCAGGTGACTTTTCTTCTATTACATTCATTATTTGTTCAGTTGCTACTAAATCTTTATGCACATTTATTATCTCGGAGAATTTCTCCTTTTTAGGTGCTTTGACACTAGTAGTGGCAATGTGTGTCACTCTCCTTGGTGATGTGATATGATTGTAGTTGACCAGTGTCTCTAATATTTTTTCTACATATACATCCTCTTCAGCTATTTGGTTGGATCCAATGGGCTTGATTTTCTTTTTCTTTTCTTATTGTTGAATGCCCTTTCCTTTTCGATCAATCTAGATTTGAGCTTTGGCTTTCTCTTCCTTCTTTTGTGCACATAGTATCTCCATTTCTTATTTTATGGATTTTTATCAATTCATTGCCTATTCAAAATCATCTTTTTCTCTACCAGCAATAACCAATGCAATATTTTCTTGAGTTGAAGATTCTTTAGTGCAAGTGTCTACACATGTCTTCCTTTTTTATGGAGTGTAATCTGGCCTAACCTTAATTAGTGTATCTTTGAGAATTCTTTTGATTTTTGAAAACCCAACTTGTCATCTTTTCATAATGATATACATTGATTCTTGTGGCAATTGATTCTTTATTTTTACTATAATTCTACTATATGTTCTTAAACTAAGTAGACTAGCACCAATAACACTATTTTGATCTTCCTCATTCATAAAGTGGATATTTATACCTTATTGTATTGTAACTCTTTTTGTGTACAATATCATTCATAATGTACTAGATTAAAAGTGGTGAAGGTAAGTTCTTACTTTTCTTTATTGGTTTGGGTACTCTAATTGATGATTCTCCAGTCGATGATATTGTTTTCTTATGTGTTGTTTGAACAATCTAGGTTTCTTGCTTACTCGTGTCGCTTGTGACCATTTCAAGTTCAAGTGAGGATGAATCGTATCCTAAATAATTGTTGACTTCAATATTTCCCTCTCTTTTCAAACTTGGAGACCCTTCACCGGTGACTCCTAACTGTTGCTCCATGTTGATCTTCTTGCTTTTACATGTTTGTGATTGCTTTTCACATCTTTTCTTGTTTTTCTTTCTTGCATTTTTTTGTTGGTTCTCTATCTTTCTTCATTTTGATGAGTGCACTTTTCTCATCATGCTTGTATCAAGATTTGACAACTTTGGGTCTACAATCATTGACAATAATAGTGCAATAGAAGGTATTTCTTCTTCTTCTATCATCTCATAAATATATAATGATACTCAGTCCTATTACTATTTTGAGCTAAGAAGGGAAGAAAAATATGTTACCAAGGAAGGGCTTGGATATATACAATTGATGAAAATGAAAATTTCATGTTGAATGTAAATATATCTCACACAAGGCTATGAGAGTAGCCTCTACTACTGCTATTTCTATTTTATACAATGAAAGAAACATGACAAGAATAGAATGAGATGTGTAGGGAGTCAAAGGGAACCATTCATTTCTTATGTAATGACTGATTGGTTGTGTCACTTTGGTTCATTGTGTTGCCTTGTCGGCTACCTTGAGTCATGCATCCAACTCTTTGTTCTGTATAAAGTGAAAGGACAAAAGAGTTAGATCTAATAGATCTAAGCAATGTCAAAAACCTCATCTCATGCAATAACATCTTTTTTTCAATTTTATTTTTGCGAATAAGTATTCTTTCATAGATAAATCAGAACATGCTAATTTGTTGTCTCATGACATTTTTCAACCATAAAAATTATGTGTTGGCTCTCAAAATTGTTGGTTGGATTCCTACAAGCCTTGCCTTCTTGATGCTAGGAATCTCAACATAATTTTGGTCAATGAAGAAGGTTCAAAAAAAAAAAATCAATCTCCACACTTCAGGATCTACAAGACCTAGGTGGTTGTACCTATGTTGATGTTTACTAAGGAAAACTTAAGGCTGTAACAATGCAGACTTTATAATTGATGCTCTTGAGTTAGAGTTTCTTCTCAAGGAGAAATGAAATGTAATAATATTTAAAATGTGAATAAAAAATATAGAGAATGGATTCGCACAATACTTGTTGACAAAATTTCACCAATCTACAAATGTACATATTGACTCGAAATGAATATACAAAGATCAATCCTTAATCCATTTGGCAAGTATAGAGTCAATTCTCACATAATCCTATTATCAAACCTTAAGAGACAGTGTGCACCTCATCAACTATTGGACATATAAGATATAAGTACAATTCCTAGTCTAAATGTTTTTAACCCCAATCAAAGGAGACCAAGTAGATAGATACCATAACTTTGTATGAAAATATATGATGAATCAAGTTCATGCATTATTCTCATACATCAAAACAATATTGTAATCCAAAGGGAAAATGTAAAACATAAGAAAATAACAAATCATACACCATTTTAGATATAGAGGAATCAACATTGTATTAACTTCATTCACAAAGAAATACAATAGAGTAGTTTCATTACATATCCTAACTAGTAATTGCATGAAAATAGAAAATTACTTCATACTATCCATTGTAAGCAGTATCTCATATCGTATATCCCAAAAAAATGATCATATCATATGTATTTAGAACATTTCTTCTTAAATAGGGGCCTTGGTACCTTTTCGTATAAAAATGAAAAGTTGCAACGTAGCTTCAGACCCCTTCATAAACATAAATAACTATTAAAAGCATAATTGAAATACATAATTATGATTTTGACTATCCTCTATATCTTTAGGAACCTTGAGTTAGAATTCAATCCATTTGGAAATTTGGGTGTGAGTAGGCCATACAAATTTTGAAACTATTGGGGCAAAAGCCTTCAAATAGACCCACTTCTTTCCCCGAGCTATCTTCAAATCTGTTATGAACTTTACAAATTTTCCCTTTGTTGCAATTATCTTATTCAACAACATGTGAAATGAATCAATTTGGAAATTGTGTTCCTAAATTTGGTTGTTACTACTTGGGGTAAATTTTTGAACTTGTGCCCCCACTCTTCCAAGTTTTTTATCTTTCCTTCTTCATTTTTGATGGTGGAGAGACAAGAATGGTCAACAACAACAATTAGGTTCAACTTTTCCTTCAATTTTTGGATGTTCTTGCTTATGTAACTCAAATTCTTTGTAACAACATCAATGAAATCAATAATCCTTTTTACCTACGTAGGTGCATCATGATTCCTCTTTGTAACTTCAAAGAGTTTGCTTGATTCATACCTAGAGGGTCCCCATTTCCTCTCTATTTTAGAAAGTATATCTTTCCCTTTTACAAAGAAATCTGACATATTACAAATGTTATTAAATCCCTCATGCTTTGAAAGTAAACCCATTTTGATCAACTTCTGTGGCTATTTCTTTATTATGGTTTTCAGCATCAATATTTATAGGTCTATGTACCACAATGGCTTGAGCACTTTCAAATTTTTAATCATGTAGTTTTTTTTCCAATCTCATAATTTTCACATGCATCTTATTTATGATTGAATTCATTTCCATTTCTTTTCTTTGTAATTCTATTATTATCTCTTTCATATGTTTAAGATGGGCTTGATTAAACATAGATGTATGCATCAAATGTGATACAACAACCATGGGATCAGTATTATCACAGTCTGTACCAAAGCTATCCCTTCTTCTCCTTTAGCAATATCGATCAATTTAGGCTTATTTCCCTTGAATGTAACCCAAGTAGCAAGGGTTTGATTTTTGAGATCATAACATGTGCCTTCTATTTTGTCCAATGATTCAAATTATGACGCAAAATTCTGGTCTTCTTGCTTCCTTACTTGATCAAGCAAAAAAATTTCTTTCAAGCTCAAACCTGGAAGTGTCAAAATATCATTGTTTTTCACCATCTCTCTAGCCTCTTCTTCAATGCATGATATATACTCCAAATTCAGCTCTTCCATCATTTGTTGAATTATTGAAGCATGTGGCAATTCATCAACGCCTTCAAGTCTCTTCTTTTTCTTTTCTTCAAAATCCTTAGTTTTAAACTTCATCCAAAAATCTTTGAATTCTTGTGTCTAGGTAAAATTCTCATTTTCAATAAATCTAAAGGAAATATCTTCCTTCTCATCTTAAATATCAATTAGAACATCAATTTCCATCGTATGAGCACAATAATAATGTCTTTCCTCAGAAAACCTAGGAGTTGGATCTAAAGCCTCAACACTCTTATCTCCTTTCATTTTTTTGAGAATATTAACAATTTCTATTGAACCTTCATAATCAAAATATTCATAAGCCACCAAAGGGAGATTGATTCTTTCTTTCCAAGGTTTGGGGGCAGCAGAGTGAGAACTGGAACCTATCAACTTTCTCTATTTTGCTTGTTGCACTTTTGCATTCTCATTTAATAATTATTTAGTAATTATTAAATAGAATTTACCTTTCAGGTTACCCTTTTTGGCTTTCAATCTCCTACTATAAGGATAGATCATTTGTAAGTATCTTATATCTTTTCTTTATCTAAGAATACATTTGCATATTTTTTAGAGCAAACCCTTGCCTCCTCTTGTCATTTTCTTCTTTATGATAGGTTTTCTACGTGCAAGTATTCCCTTTCCTCTTTCTTGTTCAACATACTCCTTATGTAAATTCTTAAAGTCTCGAATGCATCCCTCAATCCTAAGGGTTTCAATATCTTCATCAGGATGAAAGCGAGGCAAGCCTTTTCTTAACCTTTGATTCTCTATCCTATTCAAGACATTCCATTTCTTGAATCTCTAGCATATTTTTAGTATACAATCACAACTTATGATAATATACCATCTTCAATGTTCAATTGATGAGAATACCTAACTTTTATAGTTTTAAAATGTCCCTCGGGGTCATAATCCATGCTCTTGTCATTGGCCAGCTCGAACTTATTCATAAGGACCTGTTGAACATCCTGAATATTGTTACATCCAATTACATACCCATCAAATATTATAAAACTAGATATCATGTTTCCCTTCTTTCTTAATTGAATATATTCCTTCTCAACCCATAACAGCTGCCACATGAATTCTAGGAAACCTAATCTTTCAGAGACAAACATATGAAGCTTGTGAGCTGGTTGTCTACACCCATATATCCTTATCAAAGAATATTTTGGTTTAAGAATCCAATCACCCAAGTTGTAGTTACAACCCTTATCAACCAAAAATTTCTTGGGTCTCAACATGTCCTTAATTGACTGGGGCATTCTGGTGACTATTCCTCCAAGTGATCTCACTATCCATTGCACAAACACATCCCTGAACGTTATGAAATCACCATCCCTAGCACACATGTCCCAAAATGGGCACCATAGTTGAATGGGTTGTCTTTTACCTTCCTCGTCAATTGTGGCTAACTTCATAGAATTCCTAAATTGGTTGACATTTTGATGAAGAATTAAATAGCACAATAGAGAATAGTTCCTAGAGGACTTGGAAGTTTTCCACTTGACTAATTGGTTGTGAAGGGTTTTTCCAAACTCACTAGAAAAATCAAACTCCATATATGTATGAGGGTTTTGAATTTTCATGCACATATACATATAGTCAAATAGGATCTTTTGTTATTCATCTTCTCCAAACAATTGTAACCATGCATAGAAGGTGTATTTGAAAAAATCCATGAAGGATTCAACAAAGTGAGGACCCATATGATCAACGTACATAACTTTGTTCTTGTGACCTCTATACATTAAATGTGCAATTTCTCTAAACCTATCGAACTTCATGGTTCTTTGATACTCATTTTTGAAGTGTTCCTTATTGATTTTTGTGAGGGCTTGAGTGTCAGTCCAAAACATTCCTCAATACAAGATTTTGTAATGACCAACAAAGGCATTTTGTCCATCTTCCTCATAGTCCTAGTGGCTGACTCATAATGGTTTGCTCTGTATCCACAGACACATTAGGGACCACAATCTTGCCTAAATCTAACATCTAGGGTTTGTCTCTAGGTTCTTTCTTATTTCTATATGCATAGAAATCCTAGAACAAAGCTCTATCGTGAAATGGAAGGTTAGAATCTCTAGAATTCTCAAATTCATCCACAAAGACATACTTCTAACCATTGTAAGAGGAATTGGGAAATACTTCTAACAAAATCTTCTGGATATTTTTCTCAATAGGAATTTCCTTTGACTATTTAGTACTAGGATCTTCTTTAATAGGCATCTTTATCAAACAAGTAATGCAAAGAGAAAGAAGAGAGATTTGAACTTACTATTTTCTGCAAGTTTCTGAGGATGCCTTCAAATCTTTTCGCTAGCTTCTATCATAGCTCCCCTTGCATGAAGTTTATGAAAAAGACCCTTTTCGCCAAGGTGATTAATTCACTTTTATTCTGCATTTATGATTGATAAATTTTCATGCATACATTCACTTCACAAGTTGTCCAATATGTCACAACACTTGATTACTTCGTTTGTACTTTCAACTATTAAATTAATGATTTTCTCTTTTGATAAAAACTACTTTCGCATTCTCATACCCTCATTATGAAATCATCTCTGAATTTGCGATTTTCAAAATCTCAATAAGCTTCAACTCCTTTTCTGAGATCTTGGAACTCATTCTTTTAGTATTTTGCGAAATTGTGATTTTGGTAACCTTCCTTTTGGTTGCTAGTGAAATCACGATTTAGAAGATTAAATATTTGGTTACTCTTGAACTCACGACTTCAGAGATCTCATATTTCTAATCCTCCACAATTTTTGATATTTCACCTTCTCGTTGATAGCTTGATTTCTTCTTCCCAAAATGGCAAAAATGCATTGAATTACTTTCTTTTTGGACAAGGATTTTCTAGGGTCCATCATAATGAGCATCAATATATTCCATAACCTCATATTCCTTTTTTTGTTGATGCTCTTGGAATTTCCTAATATAATGTAACAAGAGTGACAAGTCACAAGCAAGAGACATACCCTATGCTTGTCCATAATAGCTTATTTTATTACTGGCACCGCTTCATGGAATATTAGTTATTTTATGTGTGTATGTACATTTATATTGTTCATAAGCTTATATCGGGCCTTGAAGAACCACTCCTCTCAAAATTGCATGTCCTCGAGCAATTACCAACTATTTTATAGCGGTGTCTAACAAAGTTATCATTTTTGGGAAACCTCATGTTACGATAAATTGTTCTAGATCAATAAAAATTAATGAATGTACATCACAAAATATATGCATGGGCATATGATGACAGAAAGCATACACAACAATCCATGAAGACACAAATCATACACATTGATGCATGAAGATACAAGGCATACACATAATATACACATTGTTAAATTTTCTTTTTATTGATTAAAATGATTCATTTATTCATGTTTACCCGCTAGGATGACATGATTATTTCTCTAATACCACTTGTAATGATCCTTAATAGGTTAGACATATGTGTTACACAGAACTCAATTCCTACATTGTATGTTCAAAGATACAACGATTCAAGCTAAAGTATTCATAATAAATAATTATTAATTCATTTAATTGAGTTAAATTATCTATATGTAACATTAATACCCCCATACGCAATCCTATTACTATTCACCTTAATGATGGAAGGAGTAGGTGTTATCCAAGTTCCTAGATACCAATTGCAATGGCCCCCCTCAACGTTTACAGATCTAAGCCCTTAGTTATCTTGGGACTATGCTCGCAAGGAGCTCATGGTCACTAATCCATACCCTATCTTAGGGCTAACAACCATTGCTTGGATTTATACAAGTCCCTCCTTGGCAACATCTTTGTCTTCAATTCTCAATTTAAAATAGTAATGGAACTAAGTACCACTATATATTTATATGATTAATTTTTGATTTTGTTGTTATATATATATATATATATATATATATATATATATATATATATATATATATATATATATATATATATATATATATATATATATATATATATATATATATATATATATATATATATATATATATATAAAATTTCCAATCATATTTTGTAGATTACCAATCAGTAGATAAGTTACAACATACTAAATTTGTTATCTTGTGATGTTTTCCAAATTTTGCAGATTACTGACCCCTCTTTGGCAACATTTGTCTTCCATTCTCAGTTTAAAATAGTAATGTAGACACGCACGCGCGCATACACACACACACGCGTGCGTGTGTGTGTGTGTGTGAAACACATGTATATGTATGTGTGTGTGTGTGTGTGTGTGTGTGTGTGTGTGTGTGTGTGTGTGTACATATATACATATATCCCTTATTTCCAATCATATTTTGTAGATTATCGATCGATAGATAAGTTACAACATACTAATTTTGTTGTCTCGTGATGTTTTCCAAATTTTGCAGATTACCGATCAATAGATAAGTTACAACATGCTAATTTTGTTGTCTCCTGATGTTTTCCAAATTTTGCAAATTACTAATCAATAGATAAGTTACAACATGCTGATTTTGTTGTCTCATGATGTTTCCAACAATAAATATCATCTATTTCCTTTCTATTTTGTTCCTTAAAATTAACACCAATATATCTTGTAACATTTGATTCCTGATTTTTTTCGTTGATGATCTAGGAATGTCCTAATATAATTTAATGGGAGTGATAAGTCATAGGCAAGAAATATACCCCATGCTCGTCCATAATAGCTTCTTTTACTAATCACATTGTTTCATGTGTATTAGTTAATTAATATTGATATCAATTACATATTCAATAATATATATATATATATATATATATATATATATATATATATATATATATATAATTGTTTTCTATCTTTTGTTCAATAAATAAGGAATTTAAGCAAATAGTTGTGTGTGTGTGTACATTTATATTGATCATATGCTAATATTGGGTCATGACTTCTGCCCAAATATTTGATCCTATGGAGTCCCAACATTTTTGGAAGAAGAGGGTCATAAGTCCATTTGGTCCTACAACCTTTTTTGGGGACAAAGAGAAAACCACAATCCTAACTATCCTAACTACTTTGAGTGAGAAAGGGTTTAGTAGATTTGCATTATGTTCAAAATTTACCAACAAGGGGATGTTTTAGGTGGTCTTGAAGATTCTCTTCAGCTGAACTTTAATCCTGTTGGTGGTTAAGAAGAGCAAATATAAATAATGGGCTACCTTCTTTTTTTCATATTTTGTCAAGATAACCACATTTTAATTTGAGATTCAAAGAATTGGATTGTAGATAGATCTTTCTTTGGCTAGTGAGCCATAATTCTCTAGATCTTTTCCTCCAAAATATTTCTTCTCTTTCAAGGATTTATTCATATTCTTTTTAAATTATTTTTGGTTCATTATAAGAGCCTAGGTTGATGCCGTATTTGATAATCTCGTCATTTGGTTGGGATAGTTGGCTTTCAAGATGATCATTGGAGGCAAAAAATTCTTGAAGGCATTTTTGTTCCATTCTTTCATTTAGATTTTAATGAGTTGAAGTGTCTTTTATAATTGGTACATCTTGAAACCCAAAACAAAATAGAAACCATGCCACCATGACTTAAAGGAGGAATAAATGAGATATTTTAGAACCACATTTGTTCAAACTTAAATAAATAATATTTTTTTTGCTTGGAACAAGGAACAATGTGACTTAGAATGAGAAGTAGCATGATCCTTTATATGGAAAACTCTTTAAGAATCAATAGCCATATTTTGATATCCAACTTGGGTTTGTAAATATTCTATCAACATAAAGCTAGGATCTTTAATTTGTCCATGTATATTTTTTTTAGTTGGTGTGCAATCCATGAGCCCATATTGGATAAAAACCAATAAAATTTTACTGTATCACCCTTCTTATCTTGGAGAGATAAATGAAGTTAAGACCTACCCTAGAACAATTGGGATATTTGGGAGCTTTCACATGACACTAGTAATGAATCCTAAAGTGCCTTTTTCCCAAGGCATTTGGGCCCATATATTGAAATTTTGAAAAATAATTGTTGATATTATTAACTTGCATTTTTTTGTCAATTAGTATTTACAACTATATTTTGGACCTTGACAAACTTGTGGGGATGGAGGAAAGCTTAACCTGCACCATAGATTGATAAGAAAAGTAGTTCAATTCTTGGTTATATGCCTATTCCTAGTCATGGTGTCAACAAGGAAAATAAATTTGTTTAAGTACTTTCACTAAAGATTTCTACAAAATTTGGAACAACTCAAATTATGTCTCAATTCTTGGTCCTCTTTCAAGTGTTAGTTTTGTTCTTGATGAGCCCCAAACTACCTCAAAGAAAAATGAACCATGACTCCTATGATTCTTTATGGTCATCTCGACGTGAGGCTTGAGTACTCCTAATTTTATTTTTAAGAGATTTTGTGTGAAAATGGTTTAGCACTATGAAGTCGAAGCCTTTGGTGGTATCTAGAATTGTCAATTGATTCTTAGTTCTTAGTGAATCATTGTCTGCCAACTGTCAAATTCAATTTTGTGCAATATAGGCAAAATATGCATCTTTAGAGAAATTGATTTTAAGATCTCTATATTGGCCACTTCCATTTTCAATCGGCGAGTTCAAAGAAAAAATGTGCATGCATGGGAATGTTAAAGCTTTCAATGGTTACATGAATTGCCAAAACTACATGATTTTAATTTTATTTTTGACCTTTGCATGATTCTTATATGAGTTTTCGATTTATTGACTCCTATTTGGGTGTGCATTGAGAGATATTAAGATGTTAAATGCAAGAATAGGTGAACTAATTCACATGTGATAACACAAAACTAGAAGCAAAGTTATAATGTGAGAAAAGAAAGAAAATGGTTGATGATGCCTAAAGGGGTTTTAGGAACCACCAAGACCTTCAACATGGTTCCTAGCTTTCATCCCAACCTCAACCCCTAACAAAATGAAGACACATAATGGGGAAGACAATGGCGAGTGAAAGAAGTTCAAGCGTTGATGTTGATGTCAAAGGGCAAGATGAATGACATTTGACTAAATTTTATGTTTATCACATTGTTGATGTCCCTTTTCTCTACTTTGTCGACAAATGTTTTTGTGTCAAGCTAATAACTCAATCCTAATGGCTCAAGTGTCTTCTCCAAGCATTAAGAAATTTCTTGATCTTCTAATGTGCCTTTTTTTGGCACGTGTTTGGGGCCAATCCTAAATTTCTAAGGCTAATAATGTACCACCTTGTTGTAACTTCATTTTTATTCTCTTCTTTGAAACATGATTTGCACATTGTCTTACTATATGTTGATGACCTAGCCCTTGAAGATGTGTTGATATTTTGTGAGGTTGTCTACTAATTTTAAATTTATTTTCTTTTGTGGTTCATTCTGTCACCAAGCATGTTTTCATTTAATTTGTTTTAGGCTTGATTGTGTGTCTATGCACAATAATTATGTTAACTTGGCCAACTAAATTTTATCGCAAATGATATCCCTGCAATTTGGATTACCAATTTTGGACAAGATTTGTCTTCAATCATATACTTAAATGATTATAGCATAGTAACTTAGGATTTTGGATGCCCAAAGGTATACATCCTCAAGATGGTCTGATTTTTAGAGAGAGGGCAATTAAAATGTGGCTCACTAGATGCTTTTGGGGTCACTAAAGCTTTCTAGGGCATAATCTTTGCTAGTACAAATGATATTGAGCAAATATTGTATTATACAAGGGCTAGTACAAATTGTCTTAAAACATGTGATGTGTGTGAATTTCCCTTGTAAACTAGCATATTTTTACAAGAGACTTCTCAGCTGAGGTCTCTCTTGCTATATTTGTCATTATGATTGTGGTATGATTTGGTGAAAGTGACATCATTATAAATATTACAAGCTTTGCAATGGCCCTTTACAAGTTTCAAAATAATTTATTCAATGAGTTTGTAAAATGTATTTTGTACATTGTTGTCACTATTTTGGCACATATGAATGCATAGCTATAGTTGATTTTCTTTTTGACACATGTAACTGCATACCTAACAAATAGGCACCAATTCAAACATGGACCAAACTCGTACTACTTAAAGCAAACATAAACAAGTATTATGAGTAGACCTTTGTGCATCTGTGAGTTGATTCCATTTCTTGCAAGTTATATGTGCAAAATCATATCAGCTATATAGAAATTTTATGCAACCAATTGGTCTTATCCAGTGACAATTTTTGAGACAGAGAGAAATGGGCTCAGTTGCATATGTTTATTGATTGCATAATTTGTATGCCTTGAATATCTTTTAAGGTATACTAATAGTAGCAACCTCCTAATTTTAAATGAGCTTGAAACATAAGGGATATAACCCACTCTCATAAAGTTGGCCTTCTAACACTCCATGATTTTTCGATGAGCTGCTTTCAATTGCATGATAACAACTATGACATTGAAAGTGAGATTTGCTTCAAGTGGAGCAATGGTTTTGGTACCCAACACTTTAATTCTCTCACATTGTCTTGATACCATGCACTCATGCATCTTCCAGCCATGATGAATTACAAGTGTTACATTAATTAAGGGGAAGATGACATGAACAAAACTCGCATGCCACAAACCAAAACTGTCTTGACACAAGTAATATGGTTGTCAAGTGCAGAACTGCCCTGATAAGAATGCAATCACAACTAATTATTTTTGGTAGTCTTGCCATTGTACAAAACATTTTTTATTTTAGATGTATTTATGATGAATTCCCATATGTTTGATGGTCAATTCGCTCAAGATCTTTATGGATCAATGTGAATGATATTGTGTTGCACTAAAATTTAAAGAGGAATACAAAAATAAGATTCAAGTACAAGAAAATTTAAAAAAAACAAACCAGAAATAACGCTTTAAACATCTAGTCCTTCTGACATCTCATAAAATGTGTTCTTAGTATTCTAGTGTTCGAGCCACTTCGCCAAAAGGGGAGGAAACATAATAATTCTTATTGACTTCCCTTTTGTGGTTGAAAAAGCAAAATTGACCATTTGTATGGTTGTACAAACATCCAAGGGATTCGTTAGTCACTAAACAAAATGACTTCCATATTCGGTTTATCAATTATCACATAACTACATAACAGACATCCATGCTACTCGATATTAATTTGCAAACAAATGTCATTGTTTTGAAATTATATATTCAAATTAAATTGCAGAAAGTCCCATTATATTCAATTGAATGAAAACAAACGAAACTGACTGAAAACATCTCATTGACATGTTGTCCAATTGATAATAATTTTAGGTTATATGTTCTATGGACATTCCATGAGATGCTACAATCAAAAGGTTAATGGTCTCCATTTTGAAATATTTGGGGAAAAATTCCTCATAGGTGATAAAGTAATATCTACAAAAAAAATGATAATTAAAAATTCAAAGGAAGTGGTTATACAATTTTGGAGGCAAAAGACCCTCCCTAATCTGCCTGTTACAACTTTGGTCGTTCGACACCACCCTATTCTATTGTTGGAAACATCACTCGGATATTTCACTTGAGCGCCAATTTGTCTATTGGTTGTCATTTGGTAATTGATCTATATTTGCTTGGATCTTCTCCAAAGCCATTGTAATTTGAATCGTTTAATCTGAATTACTTTGTCGGCGCTGCCATTCTTGGCAATTGTCTTTCCTGCAATTGCGTTGTGCCAATGTGTCAAGTTGTTTACATTGGATACAACGAAGGCTCTGTAATAAATAAATACTCTTCCAATCTTGAGGTGATCGATATTGTATTTCCTGATTTGTGCACGATTCAATCATAGATACAAGTGGTGCATACTTGTTCATGTGATCTGGTGTTTCTCTGTGGAAATACACATTATCATTAATTGTAGCATTAAATATCTGTTCCATGCTCACCTTAGAAGATGAATACATAACCGTCGGCAGATTTCCATATGGCCTGCTCCTAAACAGTACAGACTGCATCTACATCACTGTACGGGTTGCATATTTCACTGTACAAAGACATACCCAGATATTGTACGACCCTCCACCTAATCACGCTGTACGACTGTTCGGCATTCCTGAACTCTCCACACTGTACAGTACCTCAGGATTGCCTCTTTTTTGCCAATAGCTACCTGACAACTTATATGCACCCCATTGAATGTTAAATAGTCTTAGTTATATTTTCATTGTAAATTGGTGCATTCTGGTGGCACCGTAGATGGCAACCTCTTTTTTCGTCATATGACCTCTCAAACTACTTCTCTGTAGGACATATCCTTACCTATTTCCACCGTACAGCATGCTGTGAACCCCGTACGAACTCAGTGACCTCTCCTGTGGGCTCAAGAACACTACATACATTTTCTTTGATTCTCTTTGTTTCCACTACACTTGACAGAAAAAAGTCAAGTGACCGTCATTTAGTGGAGACACTTCCTTCATATACATTAATAGATTTGGATTATCAATTAAAAATTGTTGTTAAGAAAAATGGTCAATATTATATATGTGTGATCTAGTAATAGTATCATCGTCATTGTTTACAGAGCACCTGAGTGGTATCTTGTCTACTTTGTGTTTTCCCTAAACTAAAGCATCGCAATGTGACCATGAAAGTATTATTTGTTTGCAGAATCATCTCCATAGAAAGACTGTTCTATGAAGCAGTTCAAAATACTTCTAATTTGTTTTTGCGCAACTTTATTATTATTTGGACCAAGATCATTGAAATTTGGCTACTTCGCAAATGGACGTAACTGAGTATTTGACATTTGTCAATACAGAACACAAGTTTTTTCAATATCCATGTTATTGACATAGATGAAAACTAGCAATACATATACTGCAGCTGAATCAAAAGGTTTGTATCACATCTATTTTGACCACAAGATTATGTTGTTCCAAATTTCTAACCACCAAAGAATAATATGATGCAGAGGAACATAGAACCACAATTAAAGTACCTGCAATTCAACAACCAAAATCAAAATCGAATTGCAAAAATTTCTCCAAATTAATTTTCATATATCTTATTTGCCTACTACAAACCAAAATGAAAAGCCTAATTCAAGAGTCCAAGATGCTACCATGAAAATCACTACCTCATGATGTAATATCTCAACATGAACAAGGATCTTCCCAAACACAGTGTTCCCAAAAAGAAAGACATAAGGTGTATGGAAATGCTCCCGTTGGCTATGATGGGTTTGCAGTGCATATTCTGAGCCTGATATAGAATACCAGTGTCAGAACGATAGAAATGATAAAATATAGCATTATTCAAATTTCATTATCCATTTAAGACCGCTAATAAATTGTCAAATGCTTTAATATTACTCTGGTATAATAATGTGTTATATTTGAAATAGTATCAGAGACTCAGAACAATGGTATTACAATTTAAACACCTGTCGTAATGTTTGCATAGGTCATATTTGTTGTAAAGGGAGAACAAAAAGCAAAAGATCTCAAATTCATAAGGACATTAAAGCAGAGACAGTTTTGTTGGAGATTAGAGTAAGGTTCTCATCAGAAATAGTCATAAATCATCACACATTAAATGTCTACAGTTTTTACTCCTTTGGCCCTTTGATATGATGTTACAATGGACAAATTGATTACTAATTGTATGCTCCATGCTGCTATCTTGTTTGAAACAAAATCACAATCGAATTTTATATAAATACCCCAGGAATGCAAAGAGTTTTGTCACAAATTTAATATAAAGCAGTGACAGTAATCAAGTTTCTGATGAAAAATCCAAGATTAAACATGAGCATAAAACAAAACTCTAGGAACAAGAGAAAAGAGAATATAACAAGTGAATGCCATCACAAGGTTTTTTAATTATATGACATACCAGCAAACATCTCGAGAAGACAAAACTCCAGCCTCAAAGAATAACCTCGTATAGTGAGGCAACTGCAGATGCCAAAACATTGATCTTCTTGTGTATCATAGATTACTGATTAAAAAGCATCAGAGCCCAGCCATACTTATCCAAGGATAAGCATTATCATCCTTTTGAAGCATGGACATCAAAGTAACCTGACATAATAAGATGATTAACAGAAAGAGAATTAAGTACAATATTCTAATTCCATTCAAAACTAAAGAGCACACAAAGGGGATAGGCATGTGCATCATAACAGACCAACTAATGTTAATACAGTGTTAGAGATAAAACACTCACCTCTCCTTTACTACGGAAATACTGCTGCAGATCTTCATCAGAAATAACTTCATCTGATTTGAATACATGCAGATCAAGCAAAGCACTATAGTGGCCATCTTCAATTTGATTCTCATCTGCCTACAAGTCAACATAAATATAAGAAAATCAACCTGAATTGCACAGCCAAGCATAGCGTACTAGAATAAAAGAAAAAAGATGGGAAAAAAAAACTCATGGTAATTTGAGCATGCTCAATGTCCTTAAAGAGCCCAACAAGACAAAATTTTCATCTTGTATGAAAAGAGTAGGTTCCAACAGAGGATTGTATTCAGTTTTTTTTTTTTAGTGCACATTCCGTTAACATGTACAAATATGCAAACAATTAACTGTTAAAATGATTTGACTAGCAAAACATAAAGATCAACACACGAACTTAGAAAAGGGCACTGATACAAGACCCTGAAACTGAAAACCTGAGTTGCGGGGTTCGGACCCTACTAGTCGAGGCTGGGACTGGGTCCGTGGCAGGTCTGGATTCGCCTGAGATCTGTGGCAGGACCCCACAGGGTTTGCACCACAGAGTATGGGTCTGGCCTGCTTCACACCAGCGTGGTCCCACTTGAACCCACAGGCCGTGGCGAACCCAGGCAGACCCACGGCCACTTAAGCGAAAAAGACAAAAAAAATTTAAAATGAATTTTTGTATTTTTTTTTTCTTGACCCTAAAAGGAGCCTATTAAAAAACATTTCCCTCATTTGGTTTCTCATTTGCTCTCTCATTTTGGTGTGCCCAGTTTGCACGCTTGAGCAAAAGGTTGTAGAGATTGATTTTGGAGTCTCAAATCCTTCCAATAATCAGTATTTGATTGTTCCAAGTATGCATTTGATCCTTTCTTTTGCTTCTTTCAAGTTTTTTAATTGTTCTAAATTTTATCAAGTTTTTGTATAAGTTTTGCAATATGTTTTTTTTTTGTTATAGATTGCAAGAATGAGTAGTTAGAGCCCAGTGGATGAGGAGGGGTCCCAACAATTTATAATTGATAAAAGTTCTCCTTTGTGGAAGTATACAACACGAATTGAACAATGTCCTGGAGGGGGGTGGGGGTGGGGGTGGAGGTGCGGGTTGTGTGGAATGAGGGTTATATGGAAATGCAATTTTTGCAAAACCCAATATGGAAGCTCCTATTACCGAATTAAACATCATTTTCTAGGCCCTGGGGGTAAAGGCATCAATATGTGTGTGAGGGCTTCGAGACAGAGAAGGGGTTGTTGCCTGCTCAAATAGATATCATGTAAACAAGAAAAATCAAAACACAAACCACCAACACCACCCTCTCAAACAACCACTGGATATCATCCCTTCTTACCTATGCCTTCTACGGATAAAGATGTAGAAACACCCGAAAGCACCACTTGCAAGAGAGGCCCATTAGATAGGGCATTTCAGAATGAATTAAGAGAAATTGCTGATATAAAGGTTGGACATTGCCTCTTTGTGAATGGTTAGTAAGATCACCTTATTGGAGAGAGATAGTGCAAGCAATAAATCAAGTGCTTAGTGGTTACCAAGGTTTTGTGTATAAAAACGGGGAGAACCACCTTATTGCATAGTAAGAGAAAAAATGTAGACAACCTCCTCAAACCAATAAGAGATTCTTAGATCCAAACGTGGGTGACTATTGTCTCTGATGGATGGAAAGATTGCAAAAACTATCTATTAATAAATGTGATTGTTGTCTCCCCCAAGGGGGCAATATTTTTTAAGGTGGCTGATTGTGAAGGGGAGGTAAAAGATATTGAATTTATTGCCCAAATTCTCATTGAATCCATAGAGTCCGTGGGTGTTGATAATGTTGTCCAAGTAGTCACGGACAATGCAAAAGTTTGTAGGGTTACGGGTGCTTTGGTAGAAGCACGATATGATCATATATTTTGGGCACCATGCATTGTCCACTCCTTGATTTTGGTGGTGAAAGCAATTGGCACCCAAATTTAATGGGTGAAAATGTATATAAGGGTTAGGAGATAAAATATGTGTCATACTTTACATAATTGAATAGAATACTTTTTGCACTGTTTACATATTTAAAATGTGTTATTAATTTACAATTAGCAATCGTCCTTAGACAACTTGTGAGGGTGAAAGATGTAATGTCTCAAATGGTTATTAGGAACCAAAGGAGTGTATAGAAGCAATCGAATACAATAGGGGCCCCAAAGGTAAAGGAAATGATCTTGGATGATGATTGGTGGGCTCGAGTCAATTTTGCATTAGAATTCACCGAGAACATCATGTTTGTGCTTTGGTTTGCCGACACTAATGAGCCTTGTTTGGGAGTCTCTATGATGCTATGAACTCCATGCTAGAGAGGGTGAAGATGGTAAGTTTAATTTTTTATTCAATAACATTGTTTAATGAGAATTTTTTATTTTTTATTTTAATTGACATCACATCAAGATAACTTACATGAACATCATTTCACATCCCAAGGCATTCATGGGAAAGAGTGTGATCCTGAGGACACCTTGTACAAAAAGATGGAGTCAATTGTTCTTCATTGCTAGAACAAGATGACTACACCTTTACACCTTCTAGCATATGCACTATCTCCCAGGTATTATAATGCTGAGACACTTGCTATTCTTGCTAAAGTGCCACCATACAAAGATCTTAAGGTTGCTTGTGGGTATAAGTAGGCATTCAGCAGGCTCTTTAGCATTCCTAAGGTGGCATCAAATAGTAGGAAAGAGTTTGCTTTGTTTGTCTCAGGATAAAATGCAGAGCCCAATGCAATTAATGACCAAAGTACAATGGATGACATTAGATGGTGGTATCTACATGGGCAAGATTGTATGTACCTCTAGCCTCTTTCCATGAAGATCCTATCTTAACCAAAATTTTAAGTTCTTTTTTACTATTTTTATGGCCACTTACCTTGTATAATTAACACTCTTAAATTTCTATCGTATAACAATTTCTTATTTTTTTTAAAAATTGTTGGTTCTCTCTCTATGTTGCAAGCTCTTCTGTTGCTGAGCGAAATTGGTGTACATTCATTTTTATCCACTTAGTGGAAGCAACCAATTGGGTTTCATGAAAGCAGAGTACTTGGTATATATTCACACTAACTGGCGCCTCCTATCACACAAGGACCCAAGATACAAGAAGGGGCCAATGAAGTTGCGGGATGTAGCACCCAAGTCTGCTGACTTGAACATGACCATCCAAGATCTAGCTAGAGCTACCTTGCTAGATGTGGATGACGATGTTGATGATATAGCAGCATCTGGGGCTAGTGGAACAGGTTTGGGTTCCAATGATGAGGATCTAGATTTAGTTGTAGCTAGGGATGAAGCCATTGATCCCTCATATTTTGACGACCCATTTGACCCTTGAAGGGTGTAAAGTTTAATAAATTTTATTGGTGGAGAGTAAGCAATTATATTTTCAGACTTGAGAGGAATTAAATCTAGAGACTTTGAAGTTTATTATAAGAAAGCTTGATGATTTATGTAAATTCAAGATATCTTCAATATATATAGTAGTATTCTGATATAAATCTGAGATCAAATATGCCAATGTTATTGATGAATGATCTGCAAATTGAATAGAACTCATATATATATATATATATATATATATATATATATATATATATATATATATATATTGAAGCATAATCACATAGGGACATGACCCTACCTAATCATGTCTCAACATAATTATAATTGTACCGTTGATAACCAAACATGACAACCCGATACTGAATCGGTGTGATAGACAAGACAAGGTGACCGATATTGATCGGTGTGTAACCACCTAACACTAACGATGTGAATGTAAACCAAGACACCCAATAATAATCGGGGTGAATATAAGGCAAGACTCTTGATGGTAATCGGCGAGTAAGAACAGACGTGGATAATATGGACTCTGATTATATTAATGACAAGGTAGGAAGAATAGACTCTCACCGATAATCGGTATTTGCAGTATAAGGTTATGACAAATTTTATATATATATATATATATATATATATATATATACAATGTATAGATACATATGAATAATCAATACTTCATTAGATGTTTCAATTCACTAAACAGCCAACATTCTTAACAAAGGGAATTGATACTATGATAAACTATTAAACACTTGTCATTATGAATTTTTGCTTATCATTATGTTTCAAACTTTATTACTTGATGAACTAGTCTATGTTTTGAAATTTCATTTTGCAATTTAGTAATTCAATGTATGATTTTCTTTACAATCGTGAACATAGATTAATGAGTGAGTATTTATTGTTTATCTTTGACATTTGGTATTGATCAATGATCAAGAAACATTTATTCATAGTATGAAATGATTTAGTTTTGCAATTATGCATGTTTCTCTCTTTTTTTGTATATATAATGCACATATACATACATACATACATATCTATCTATACACACACACACACACACACACTTATGAACTCTTGACGAACCCAAATGGGTAAAAAAATTTTGCCCGAGCCCACAAACCCAAACTCGAATCCAAATCCTTCCTTGAACCTGAACCGACAGCTAAAAACTATCAAAATTCCTCAAACTATCAGCATATACTGAAAAAATGTAATGTGATAACATATGAGAACTCAGAATATCAATCACCAACCCAAATTGCAATATAGAGCAAGCATAAAGCATTGACTCTTTAGATAAATGCAAATTACAAGAAAAAATGTTTCTACTAGTTCTCAAGAAACTTGAGATTTTTTTTTAATGTTACTTGGCCGGGGGCGATTTCTACTGTTTTTTGAACTTGCCAGATTCAGTCTCCATGACAACCTCTCGGCAAACAAGTTAGAAACAACATATTGTAGCTTGTTTTTTCAGTATAACTTGTTCGCATCTTGTTTTCAATTAGTTATTTGCACCCTACTTGAACATTGTAATGACCCCTTCCATGGAATACCTGAAAATGTCACTTTTAGCATCCTCAATTCCAATAAGCAAATATCAGGCTTTCATACAGAATAAATTAATTAATCAAATGAAGTTCTCCAATAAAGTAATATTCTGGATGACTTTATATAAGTAATTAATTATCATAAAGTGTTTTACATGTTATATTTGGGCCAAAATTAAAAGTATCTTCAAGAAAGTTGTATGGAAAAATATTAAAGCTGATATGAGAGCTCATTTGTATATGCTGGATTTTCATTTCTATTTTGTGGAAACTTGAAGCTTCCAAGAAGAGAAAACCCTCCAAAGATACCTTAGGTAATCGATTTCCGTTTCCATGGCTGCTATCTGTTTTCGAGACATTGCTAGGGCAATTTTGGTTGGCATTACACCTTTGCAGGTCTACAATTACATTCCTAGAGGCTCATGCCAATATTGGGGTTTTTTTCTTGATTGATACCTTCTCTTACTGAGACAACATGCTTACTAGGTTCCTTGCATTTCAGATATTTTTTAAAATGGTGCATTTCACACAGCTTTAATTCCTTGTATATATTTAATTTCTTCTCAAAATCTGAAAAGCATATAATCCCAAAAAATACAAAAATCACAAACTTTCAAAAAGAAAGGAGAAACAATATTACTTCTATAGTATAGCAAGGAGTGAGCCAACAGGGTTCATTATAGTGGTATCAAAGCAATTTCCCACCATCTTGCGGGGTTGGAAGTGTTGAGTTCCCACGCTTGATTTGTGAAGATCAACACTCTTGCAAGTTATTTTAATCATAGACAAATATAAGAAATCCAATAAATATGGAAACCAGTTGACTTGTGTGTCACGTTTTAGGAAACAAATAGGTGCCTTGGTAAATGAAATGGGGAAATCAAGGCAAACACAGGAAAGGTGAAATGCAAGACTTTTAGATCAGACGAGAGTTGACAAGGAGCTAGGTTTATGGTTTCCTTTTTCAATAAGTCCTCTTTACAGAGTATGCAAGAAGAGAAACTAGAGATTTCCAAAGAGGATACATCCGCGAGTTTTCACAATGCATTCTTAGCAGCTTGTGATCATGGTGAAGATGATTTTGTGCTTGGCGGGGCAGCCACTAGTCCTATCTACAATTATGGTGTTGGAGTTTCTACACAAGGACATGTGGATGTGTTAGTTTCGTTAGAGGACAACATTGAGTTCTAGTGGTTTGAGGATTCTAGAGTTAGTGCTTCAGAAATGTTGAGGATATGCTAACTACCTTTGATGGCAGTCTTACATCAGTTGGTAGTAGTGGGGATATGGGTAATAAAGGGTCTAATTTTCAGGACAGCAATCCCTTATATGAGTATGTTTACAATGTTGCAGATAGTCCAAGTGTGAAAAATGCAATTGATACCACTGCTAGTCTAGACTTTCCTGATGAGAGAGTTGTTTTTAGAGACTGCAAGGATTATATGAGCACTGATAGATCTGATTTTTATGGCAGCAGCCATAGTGTTGGGTTAGTGCAAGGGACAACAATCTTTTCATGTGTAGAAGATAAGAGCGTGGAATCACTTGGTATAACACTCATGATTTGAGTGTTGAGGAGTTACACAATGTAGATTCATGCCATAGTGATGTAATCTACATGTTGGCATTGAGTCATGTATCCAGCAACAAGAGATAGCAGAGGAGTCTCAATTAGACGATGTGAATACTAGTGTTATAGGCACCTTAGATGATTTGTATGAGGTGTTTCATGCTGTAGAACATCTAGATTATCATGTCAGATTTTGAGTGATGACTCGGAGTTGTCATGGGATGATGATAGGTCCCAAGATCAAGTTTTATAGGGTTGGTGATTGATATTCTGAGTTCTCATATAGGGTTGGTGATTGATATTCTGAGTTTTATGTCTCATAACAAGTGCTACTTAGCTCAAGAAGGTAGTCTCTATCAGCTACCAATTGTAAATAATTATACTTCAAGATCTTGACAACCTCTCGAAGTGAATGAATCTCTACGAGGGAAAGACAATTACCACTATGCTAATTTGATATAGGAGCATCCCAACCAAATACAACTAACATTTGTTGGATAGCATCATAATGCTCAAGAGCTGAAAAATATCACTATCACTCATCTTCAGCTGGTCACATGATGTCTCTGCGTACACTGGCTCCTATGTAAGCTCTTTGTCTCACTAACTACACTAAGAAAATTGTATCCTCACTGCTTTCCATACGATCACTAATATCATGTGCTCTAACAACCTCGCACATGTCCATCAACGAGATATTGCTATTGGGTACCTTTGCAAACAACTCATCCAAAGTGGAAGCCACTACTATCATTGAGCCTCTTTTGATCTAAATTTATTTCTAGAAACTTGTGTTTTCAATTTTTCAATACAAAAATCATCTTGTGAATATTTTGTGGTTTGTATTCGAAGATTTTTGATGAAAATCGTGAGCTTGGTCGAGGGATTTTAATATTTTATTGCATGATTTCTTGGTTTGAGCAAAAGTCTTTGATTTTTTAAGGTTGCATGTATTTGTATGTGAGTTGCATGTGCATTTTGTTACTTGCATATGATGTTTTACCATGCCAAATCTCATGTTTTGCCGCATGAACGTTTCTTTGATGAGTTTTCATAATTTTTTCTCTGAAAAAAACTCTTGTGTTTTCATAATTTTCTTTGAAAATATTTCTAACGTGTTTTCATACTTTTTTCCCTTAAAAAAATATTTTTATTGGTTTTCTTAATTCTTTCCCTTAAATTTTTTTTTGATGGGATTTCATAATTTTTTCCCTTGAAAATTTTCTGATAGGTTTTCATAATTTTTTCCCTTTAAAAATTGTGATGGGTTTTTAATTTTTAAATTATATGATGGGTTTTCATAACTTTTTCCCCTTAAATTTTTTTTGATGGGTTCTCATAATTTTTTCCCTTAAAAAATTATCTGATCGATTTTCATAATTTTTTCCACAAAACATATCTGGTGGGTTTATAAATTTTAGGAAAAAATTATATGTTAGGTATTACAAGTTTTCCTTAAAAGCAAAGCTTTGTGTTCTTTGATCCATGTCTCGAATCTTGATGTCTGGTTTCAATCAATTTTTCAACTAAAAATTGTGTCTGGTTTTTTCAAAATTTTCCTTTGAAAATTGTAGCTTTTTGCAGTTTGTTTTGATGCATCGTGCTCATCTTCAAAGTCTAGAGTGTTTGTCAATTTTTTCTCAAAATCGTGCTAGTTGTTGCCAATGTTTGTCTCTGTCTCCAATGAATAGCAACTCTGTTATCCAACATCAAGTTGGATGTTTTAAATTTTTGTGATGATTTCTAGTCAGAAGTTTTGTTGATTCTGAGAGGGCTAGTGGCAGACTCGTCTCAGTGACAGAGTTAGTGGCAGGTTCTTGTCTCTTTTTGCAAAGCTTTTTGAAGAAGGGGGAACCCTTCTTTGTTCTTTTCTAGATGGACTTTGGCTACTCCTAGTAATTGACATCCCACAAATTCAAGGAGGGTCTTAGCAAGAACAAAATGTTCTGCAAAATTTATGACCAAAAGACAGTAGTTAAACAATAACCATTAAGGGAGGGTATTAGAATATTAGAATATTTCTTTAATGATCATATTAGTTAGTCTTTAGTTTATTAGGTAGTTTATGTTTTCGTCTTTAGTTCACAATTGTTTCTTTTAGAAAAATTGTCTTTGTAAATTTATATAAGGGGCTTTCATCTCCTCTATTTAATACAACTACAACAACATCGATTTACCATAACAACAATAAGGAGTAGGTAAGTTGACCATTTATAGCTACGATGGTTCTAGCAAGTGTATTGCATGATTATGGGTCCAGAAATCCGATAAATACTCATAACGTAGCCAATAAGTATGCCAGACTTCATTACAATGAAAAATCATGAGTGGCAACACCATCAGTAAGTGACCTTGGGACATGATGTGTCGCCCCATATTCTGATTTACACAAAGGTTGACTGAAAGCTTGATAAAATGGACCATAAGATGCATTTTAGAAAGCCTACATAGTTGAGATGGGTTGGATCAATCGACTCCTACATAACCAAGTTCCAAAAACTTTCAATCATGGTCATAGAGGTTTCTAAGCATATGTTGATTGTTTTTTAGGTAAGGGTTCACATAATCACTTTGTGGTTGGGTCAAAGCATTTGATCCAAATATCTTGCAGGACACCATCAAGGGGGCTCAAAATACAGAGAGTTAAATCCCTATGATCTAGTAAACAAATCTCTTTTGAAAGACCTATTCCATGTAGCACATGAGACTTTTCGAAAGGGTGTCACATATTTCTTAGAGATTAAAGGAGATAAGTGCAAACGAAAAAGACTCTGTGCAAGACTTGAAATTCATGTGCAAGTCAAGAAACCATTAGAGGAAAACAATGTGCCATAAGTTTTGAGCAAATGAGCATTCAAGAGAGAAAACTTATAAGAGAGTGAATTGCTATGGCACATCTAAAGAAAAAACGATCATACAACGAACATATAGTAAATTCAATCCCAAGAAGGTTGCTCCTTATAAGATTTTCCACAAGTTTTTCAAGGAAATGCATGAATACTGGTTTCCAAAAGGAATAATTATCTCATCAATTTTCAATGTTTTTATATTTATTCCTATCACATAAATTTCAAAATGTGGCTTGCAAGAGCATGAAGAGGTGGATTGGACGATTGACACTCCAAAAAAGTGTTGGAAATATTAATTGCCCCTGAACCTCCCATTCATTCACCTCTCTGTTAGGAGCAGCCTGCAGATTTCATCGGGATCTTGCCTCCCACCTACCCATCACACGCAACAACAATTTCACAATAAATTTAATATTGGCAGCTAACTTTGAATCTTGAAATTGTGTGATAAATTTTGTAAAGGTGGAGAATGAGATAAATAGAAGGAATGTTAACAAATAGTTAGAGCCCGCAGAGAAAGAATGCGAACAACAGTTTTGTGAATAACAACGACTAAATGAGTGCAGTGAACAACAGACAGCTCCAGGGAAGTAGAGTAAGGAGTTATAGGCCAGATTGCTGCAAATAATTTGCAATCAGTTAGTAATTGGTATAATTTATTTGTAAGAGTTTTGTTTTATGATTTGAATGTAAGTTGCTGGTTTGGATTCGGGTTCAAAGTTGGCTTCGAGATTCGGGTTCAAAATTCGTTAAAAAAATTTGGGGGTGGGTTCGGGTTTATTTTGGGTTTCTCCATACAAAAACATGTGTTTTAAAAAAAAAAAAAAGTGTGTGTGTATATATACAACAATAGGTAAGTTCATACACCCCTATGCTAATAGTAAAGAAACATAGCAAAATACACAATCATATCTATGTTTCAGCTCAGTAGGATATTAATTACATCGTTTAGCCATTCATACAACATAATACACTTGCTTGGTCACATGCATGGAACATATTCCCAAATCAAGGGGATAGTTTGAGAATGAAGGAAATCAACATAAGATAAGTGCAGTTATCTATAGTTTTATTCTATATTGGTTAGAGGATTTCTATCCAGGCTAGATCAAAAGGCAAGATTCAAATTTTAAGCCTTGGATTCAAAGACATTGTAGCTTTTTTATAAAATTCTTCTATAATTCTCAATTTGGATTTCACCTATTGTCAATTTGGATTTCCAACATAAGTAGGTTTTCTTTTTCATTCACAAAGGCACCAGTGACAGAAATTATCCTCTTTGACCCTTTTAGTGGTCGCTTTTTAGGGTTGGAAGGTTGATTAGACCAAAATCGGCAAAAAAAAACACTTCAAAAAAGTTTTTTTAAAAAGTGTTTTACACCAAGTTTGGCCCAGGTTCGGCGGAAAAATCTTTCAACATCTCTCCAAATTCTGCCTGGGTTCCTCTGACAAAATTTGGAACGAATTTGTGGCTCTGCAAGAGAATTCAACAAGGACTAGACTTTGTACAAAATCAAACAGACTTTGAAGGTTGCTGGAGAGAAACTAGTAACTTAGATTTCAATAGAAAAAAATTACTTGCATGTCTCTACCTGTACATTTTGATTGGATTTTAATTTCCTATACATTGGTATCAAAGCTAGTAGGCCCTAAGTGCTTAGTGAGATAAGCATTTCATTTTCCTAGGTATTGAAGATTTGTTGTTGGAGACATGGCTGGAGAAAGTAACAGCTGGCAGCAGCCACTGTCCTGTTAATGGACATAATTATGATGTTGGGAAAAGAAAATGAAGACTATAATGGTTATAAATGATTTGAGGGAGCTTTTGGTCAGTGGGTTAGTAGATGAGACTAACCTAGCTTGGTTTGTAACCCTCAAAAACAACCAAAAGGCCTAGTTAAATGAAGCAAGAAGGAAAAATGCCAAGGCATTAAGTTTGACAATGACAATATATCCTAGAATAGTAATAGACAACTATGCCAAAAAGGCTTGGGAAATCCTCCAAACATGTTGCAAAAGGACTAATAAAGTCAGATTGGTGAAGCTCCATATCCTTTAAAGAGATTTTAAGAATCTTCAAAAGGAAAACAATGACTCCAATTCAAATTTTTACATGAGTCTCTGATAAATCAGTTTGTAATGTCCTCTGCTAGGTTTAGGCATGTTTTAACCCAAATTTTAATATTTATGTCCTAAGCTAACTGGATAAAGATATAATGATTCAGTCTAAGACATTCAAAATAAAGAGAATTATTAATTCATCTTATTAGATTAAGTTATTTGTGTATATTATTATCCATAACGACCCTATTACTACTTCAGTCTTCAACTCAATAAAGGAAGGATTAGGCATGTAACCAAGGTGCCTAACGACCAATTACAATAGGTTCCCTCAAAGTTTATAGGTCCAAACCTATATCCTATCTTGATACTTTCCCTCAAGGCTTTTGTGATGCTAATTGTGGCACTAACCCCTACCTTGTCTTGGGACTGATACTATTGATTGGCTTTAGACAAGCCCCTCCTTGGAAACATTACAACCCATTTCTTCTCAACATAAATAGTAATAAGACTAAATATGGTTTTATTCATATCTTTGAGTAATCATTTATATTCCTTATTCATATCGTCCTTATGAAGGGTCCCCAACATATTTTTATGTAATCTTTGTTTCCTCTTGATATCTTCCTCACCATATATATAATATAGACTAATGCTTCCCTTATAGAATATATATATATATATATATATATATATATATATATATATATATATATATATATATTGAAATCTGTAACATAATATATATATGATTTCTGATTTCATTATCATTAATATATATAAATATATAATATAACATATAGATATATAATTATGATCTCATGGTCATAGATATATATACATTAGCCCATTCAATGGTTCCTTAGCAACATCATTTCTCAGCCCGAGGGTAATGGATCTAGGCCTAAGACTAACCATGATGCTGACCTTATGGCAGCACTACGGGATAGTGATGGTATGTTTGTTGTTGCGCCAAAAGCTCGAGCTATTAACAAATGACACAAACACTAGACTTACCCAAATCCATGAGAGGCGGTTAAGCCATGTTGCAAACCCCGAAGGAGGTGCTGACCACCAAGTCAACAATCTTCCCCTCAACACCAATTGAGGTTTACACACCGATGGAATGAAGGAGACCTCCCGAGATTCGAACTTGTGACCCAAGGCTCTGATACCAATTGTTGGTATGTTTGTCATTGCGTCAAAAGCTCGAGCTATCAATGAACGTCACAAACACCAGACTTACCCAGATCCACGAGAGGTGGTTAAGCCATGTTGCGAACCCCGAAGGAGGTGCTAACCAACAACTCAACAGATAGGGCTTGGAATCATGTCATTCCTGGCCATAAAAAGGAGTTGCTTACATGTTGGCATTGTATGGTAACACATAATGGGGGAGGCATTAATAGATTGAATTATCACCTTGCACATATACCAAAGCATGATGCTAAACCATACAAGGAAGTACCCCAAATGTCGTGTGCAATATGCAAGCTCTTTTAGAAGCATCTAAAGAGAAAAAAAAAAACATAAAAAGAAGCAACAAGAAGAGATGGCACACTTAGGTTGAACTGGAAGTGTAGAGGGCTCTTTAAGTTATCATAGTCACCCTCTAGTTCCACCCACTAGTACTATTACATCTACAAGTGTGACCATTGGGCCTTGGGTTCGTAAGAAAAGATCCACACTAGATTCCATCTGTGTTCCGTGCACAACTTTAGGTGCACAAACATCGCTTGAGGAGATGGCTTGGAATAAAAAGAAGCATGAGTAAGCAAAGTTGGCACTTGGAGATTTTTTATTCTATAAAAACCTTCCATTTAATGCAGCAAGGTACTTATTATTTTATTTTTTAATTTGTTCTTTTCTTGTTTTCAAGACTCAAGAATCTATGTCTTACTTCTCTTACTAGTAACTTAGTAAGTTTGCTTATTTGTTTATTTAATTTGTCTTAGCTCTCCATATTGGCAAATTGTAATAAATGATTTTATTGTTTACGGCCTGGGAGTCAAAGCCCCTAATGATGAAGAGCTAAAAGGTCCTAACTTGACCCAACAAGTGACTGATGTAAAACTTGAAATTGAGAAGCAGAGTAAGGTATGGAGGGCGAAGGGTTGCACCATCGTGACCAATGGTTAGATTGATAGAAGAAATAGAACACTGCTGAATCTTCTTGTTTCCTCATCAGGTAATTCAATATTCTACTTAGAAAGTTAGAAGTTAGCAATAAATTGATTGTTGAACTAGATACTAAATTGATTGATCATTGTAATAAATTTCTTTAGCAATTCTTAGGTTCCATAGTGTTTTTGAAACCGGTTGATGCCTCGGAGAAAACAAAAAATTAGAGTATCTATGTGAGCTAATGGAGTAAGTGTTGAAGGAGGTGGGTGAGGAGAATATGGTGCAAATAGTCACAAATAATGCAGCAAATTATGTTGTTGCGGATAAACTTCTTATGGAGAGACACCGCCATTTGTTTTGGACCCTTGTGTTGCCCATCGCATGGACCTCGTGTTTGAGGATCTAGGTAAACTTCCTTGGGATAAAAGAATGTGTAGGGCAAGGAAGAAATATTTGTAAATTCATATATAATCATGCTTGGGTCCTCAACCTTATGAGGCAACACACAAAGAAAAAGAAGTTGTCTCCTCCAAGGGTCACTAGAGTTGCAACAAATTTTCTCATGTTGCAATCTTTGCTTAAATCAAAGGCAAGTTTGAAAGGCATGTTTGTATGTGAGGAGTGACAAGTTCATCATATGCAAAGAGCAATGCAGGGGCTAAGGTGGTTGATCGAGTTTTTGATGAGAGTGGCTTTTGGCAACCTCCCAAGGAGATTGTGGAGGGAATTTTCCTTTATGTCCTCATTTCCATTTCATTTTACCATTTTTGTTAAAACACTTGTTTATGCTCATTGACATTCACATTGTTCAATTTTAATAGGAAAACTTAACGCTTAAAACTTAATGTTTTGCCTTTTACAATGATTACAGTTCATAGAGCCTCTTATTTTTCTCCTTTGGATTGTTGATGGAGAGAAGCCCTTAATGGGACATTTATGAGGGTATGGACAAGGTGAAAGAGGTCATTTGAGCTTTTTTATGTAGGGACCTCGAGATAAATATGGTCCCATATGGGATGTCATTGATAGGCGATGACTCAATCTACTTCAAATGACAATACATGCAATTGTTCACTTCCTTAATCTAGCATACCAATTCAACCCAAGTTTTAAGTCTGACAACAAGGTGTGGAGTGACCTCTACGATGTTATATTGAGAGAATGTCACCTGATGAAACAGTAGGAACAATTATAGTTCATGAGATAGAAATGTATAAGAAAGCACAAGGAGACCTATTTGCACAAGACTTATGCAAGAAAAAATGGAGAGAACTAATGCCTAGTAAAAATCTATGATTCCAAATTCTAATGTCTAATTCTATTACCATTTTAGATCTAAAATCTAGATTGATAAAGTCAAACTTATGTTTCAGATGTATGTTCAAGCATATACAAGTGCTTTGGGATTTGAATGCAATTGGGGTATGTTCAAGCATATACACTCGAAGAAGCACACCAGTTTGGCAGTAAAAAAGCTGAAAGATCTTGCATTTGTTCATTACAACCTTCACCTTCGTCACAAACAGATTTCGGGCACCGACACATCTCCTATTGTATTAAAGAATATTGATCTACAAGCAAGGTGGAACACAAAGATTGATGATATTGTCTTCAATGATGAAGTCTTGGAGTGGGTTGATCACGTGGATCGAGAGGCAAAGGTAGTAGTGATAGTAGTGGAGGAGGCTAGAGCACAAGGAGACTCGGTGCAGGACCCTGAGGTTGAGTGGTGGATCCGACTCTTATGAAAAGGATTTTGAGGATGAGTATGACGATGAGGATGATCATGATGAGCATTTCACTGAGTTTAAGCCTCAGACACAGGGAGAAAGGATGGCTCTAGAGTATTCCATGACCTATCTTAGGCGTACTCGTAGGAAAACTGGGACATAGGCTACTATGAGCCTTTATTTTGATATATGTTTTGAACTTTTGATTCCATGAGTTGCATATTCCATGAATATTGTAGACATTTGACAATAACACTAATATATTTGTATTATGTTATTCAGATTAGCTTTAAGTAATTTCGTTTAAAAAATCACATTTATACTTATGTGATCTATGCAAAGTTGTATATATGTGCAAACTACCTTCTATGTATCTCAATTTAGATAGGCAGCTCAGCACTACATGGAATAGAAAAAAAGAACTTTTTGCCCTAGAATTGTAGGGTCCCCATAGCTCATAAAATTTTAGGCCATTTTGTTGCAGCTTCCAACAAGAAGGAATAAGTTGTAACCCATCGATAGGTGATAGGAAATATGGCTAGGGGTAGGATGTTGATCCAACTAGGGCCTTAGAATAGTAGGGGGCAACTAGAATCACTGTCGCCCCTACAATTCTATGGGCCAATGTGGGATCATTCACTGGTTCTGAATCCCTTCCCCTACCCCACCACACCCCACTATTTTATAGGTTAGGTAATTATTCAAGCTCAAAGGAAGGTCCTTAGTCCCTACCCCCAACTACTATAGAGGGTGAGCAACCTTATTGTGTATTTTATGTTAATTAGCTAACTAATGCATGAAAAAAGACTTTAAATCCTTAAAAATCTTTGAATTTCTAGGGTTTTTTAGTTTACTGAGTCCAAATTCAAGCCCGATTTGGGGTTGTCGAGTCCGAACTGAGTTTGAGGCATGTAACTAAGGTTTAAACAGACTAGCCAATCTTGTAACTTATTTCTTTTATCGATAAGAATGCCAAATCTGGGACAAAAATGGGGAACAATGGAATACTTCTGGTTCTTGGTAAAGGATCTATCATTATCCATGCAAGCAAGGTGTGAAGGAGATAGAGAAAATTTTAATTGCCTATGGTATAAAGGACAATCTCTTAAGCGTTGAATAGATGATCCAAAAAAGTTATAAAGTGTTGATGGAGAAAGGCGAATGTGTTAATTTTGACAAGAATGGAAGCAAGAATATTGTTGGAATAGTTCTAATCACAAACAACTAGACGTTTCCATAGAGGATAGGGATATTTTTCTCATCTCCATTAGGCTTTAAGGTTCAACACCCCCCTAGACATAGGCATCTCAAGTTTGGACATGTCGACTATGCTGGTTTCCAGTGTTTTGTCTGCGAAAGGTATGGTTAGAAGTTTGCCAACCATTGTAGAGCCTAGTGGTAGATGTGAAATTTGCATTTTACGCAAGCAACATAAGAAATCTTTTCAATTGTGAAACTCTAGAAGGCGAAGAGCACCATTGGAGTCAGCACACAATGCTTTTTGTGGCCCTATGCAGACCATTTCTACAAGGCAAGTCAATATTTTATGAATTACACAGATAATTACAATTGTAAGATATTGACCCATTGGAGTCAATGCACATTGCTTTGTGTGGCCCTATGCAAACCATTTTATCGGGGGAAGTCAATGTTTTATGGCTTCCATAGAGCATTACAATTGTAAGACAACTATTTTTTGAAATATAAATCTAAAGCATTTGAAAAGTTTGTAGTGTTTAATGTCCAGGATAAGAAGAGGAGTGGAAAATTAGTCAAGGTCCTAAGGTCATAGAGAGTGGGAGCATATAGCTCTAGTAAATTTGCAAATTTTTGCAAGCATCATGGCATCAAGGAGTTAAATACCAACCATACAACACAACAAAATGGAGTGGCTGAGAGGAAGAGCAAGACCATTGTGGAGATGACAAAAAGTAGGTTGAAAACTCCCAATTTGCTATTAGGGTAAAGTGATAGCAACAACAATTTATTTGATAAATATAAGTTCCACAAAGACAGGTTTCTTACATGATCCCACAAGAGGGATGGACATAATGCAAGCGGACAATTGAGCACTTAAGAGTGTTTGGGTGTGTAGCATGTGCACTTGTGCAAAAGGAGAAGCAAATGTTGAATGACAAGAGTGGAATGCATTTTCATGGAATACAATGACCAGTCTAAAGCATATAGACTAGAGAACCTAGTCACCAAGAAAATAGTGATCAATAGAGTCATGGAGCAACTCAGTGAACACTTCTTAAGGTATCTTTATTAGAGTGCCCATTGATGATGAAGAATATGGATAACAACTCAAAACGAAGGAGGAATGTTAGAAATGGTAATAGCCCCTAAGCCTCCCATTCACCTACCTATTATGAGCAACGTGTAGATTCTAATAGGACCTTGCCTCCCACTCGCCCCAAACATGCAACAGTGCTTCAGTAATAAATTTAGTACTAGCAAGTAAATTTGAATTTTGAAATTGCTTGGGAAAGTTTGCTAAGCATAGTAATGAGTCATAGAAGGAATGTCAACAGATAGTTCGAGACTGTAGAGCAAGAATGTAAGCATCGAATCTAAGAAGAAAAATGTTTTCTACAGTAGCATTTGTGTGTGCAGTGAGCACCTGATAGCTCCAATCAATGTGAATTTCCACGAGCATAGAAAGGAGTTTTGAGTAGTTCTAGATTTTGTTATATGGTTGAAGGCATATCATGTCCCCAGTTTTAGATATTAAATATAATTAGACAATACAATATTATTAAATACATAATGATAGTGAAATCATATATTAAAAAATAAAAATATGAGACAATATAACACAATTATAATATAAACTATAACATATATAATCTATCATCAATAAAATAATATCTAAAATAAGATTTAAAGCAATTAAATCATAATAAAATTACAATGAATGAATAAATAAATAACTACAAGAGAGAATATTGTAGAAAGTATTTTACCTCTCTAAAAAGGATTTAGTAAATGATAATAAATATAAAATAAACAAATAAATTAATAATATAATATAGAATAATATAAATTAACTATATCTAATGAAAAATCAAGAGATATGTAATAAAGAGATGTAACTCTTTCAAATTAATATATAAAAGGGAGGAGAGTTCATTTGAAATAAGGGGAAAAAGAGGATTAATGGAAGAGGAAATGAATGAGAAGAAAATAAGGAAGAGACATTTCCAAAAGGTTACAATAATGAAAGGATGTGACTCATTGAAAGGGTTTTAATTATGAAAGGTTGTGACTCTTCAAAAAGATAGTAGTTATTAAGTGTTGTAACATTTCGAAAGGATTGTGATTATGAAGAGTTGTAACTTTTTGAAAGACATAGATGACAAATTAAACGAGATTCATAAATCACCATTTAATAAGAAAAAGGAAGGAAATTGTATCGAAAGGGAAAAAATAGAATAACATAACAAAAGAGATATAATTACATACTTGTTGGCATATATTTAATGTGAGAAGCAAGACAACTCTAAAAGGTGGTAAAGGTATCATAAACGTATGTGTATAAGGTATGTTATATATTCAAAGTTTTCTTTACATTATTATTATGAAGTAATTGGAAAATACTTGCTTGTTATTAACAGAGACCGAAAGGTCAATTTATACAAAATAATAGAACGATGTTTCCTTAGGAAACGATCGTAAAAATTAGAAACATTCTATTCTAACAGAGAAAGCTAAAAAAAGAAAGCAAACTAAAGCTAACTAGATATTTACAATAGATAACCATTAACTAATAATAGACGACTTATCTATTATTGTAATACCCTCCCTTAACAGTTTATCTATCTAGATCACCAAGTTGTCCTCTAAATTTGACAAACTTATCAAGACCAAGAGGCTTGGTGAGAATATCTGTACTCTGATCTGTGGTAGGAACATACTACAAATCTATAGTACCATCTTCAACCAATTGTTATATGTAATGACAATGAACATCCACATGCTTGGTTCGTTCATGGAAGACTAGATTTCGTGCTAACTTGATAACGCCTTCGTTATCAACAAACAAAGTAGTTGGTCCTGTTGGTGACATCTGCATATCCCCAAGCATCTGACGAAGCCAAACAATTTCACATCCTACCTTAACAGTCCCTCTGTATTCGGCCTCTGCAGAGGAGAGAGAAACTGTCTGTTGCTTCTTACTGGTCCATGTGACCGCACCGGATCCCAAACTGAACACATATCCAAAAGTTAACTTGTTATCATCAACAGAGCCTACCAAAATCTGAATTTGTGAACCCATTGAGTTTAGGATTAGAACTTCGAGAGTACAGAAGTCCATAATCTGAAGTGCCCTTCACATAACGAAGCACACACTTTGTTGCCATCCAATGATCAACCTTAGGAGCTGTCATAAAGCATGAAATATAGCTGACCATGAAGTTGATATCAGGCCTAGTAGCAGAGAGGTAGATGAGGCTACCTACTAGTTGCATGTATGTAGTATCATCAACAGAAGGAAAATCAAACTTCACTGATAACTTGAGACCTTTCTCCATACGTGTAGATGCAGGCTTGCAATCCTGCATCCAGAATTTGTCTAATAGGGCCCTGACATATTTGGACTAAGAGATGAATATACCAAAAGATTGTTGCCAAACTTCAACACCTAGGCAATAATGCATGAGCCCAAGGTCAGTCATATCAAAAGACTAGCATAAATTTTGTTTGATTCCTTGAATCAAAGATGCCGAATTGCTAGTGATGATCAGATCATCCACATAAATAACCAGAAGGATGATGTCGTTGTCAGTAGTCTTGATGTACATATTTGAGTCTGAAGAACTCCTCTTGAAGCCTTGATCATTGAGGTACTTTTCAATTTTTATGTACCATGCCCAAGCGGCCTGCTTTAAGCCATAGAGGGTTTTTACCAATCTAAGAACCTAATGGTCTTTACCATCAACCTTGAAACCAGGAGGCTGTGTCATGTAGACCTCTTCATGGAGATCACCATTCGGGAAAGCACTCTTGACATCCATTTGATGGACCTTCTAGCCAAACTGTGCTGCCATGGCTAGGACTAATCTGATGGTGCTCATCTTTGCAGTAGGAGCAAAGGTCTCCTCATAATCAATGCCTTGACGCTAAGAAAAACCCTTCACCACTAAACGAGCTTTATACTTATCCAAAGTACCATCCAATTTGTATTTGATATTGTAGACCCATTTGCAACCAATGGGTTTCTTCCCTAGTGGAAGATCAGAAAGGACCTAGGTGTTGTTCTTTGGCAGGCTCTGGTGTTTAGATGTCATGGCCTGTTCCCACTCTAGAATTCCTTTAGCCTCAGAATATGTTTGAGGTTCAATACATTGTGAATGTTGGCCATGAGAGCAAAGTTAACAAAATTTGTAGTTTTGCTCTTTTTCTAAGCAGTTCTCCCATCAATGAGCTCATCATCACAAAGATCAACAAGTGTCTTAGCCCACCACTTAGACCGGATAGGAGAATGACCAACATTAGTACCAAGAGATGCTTGATCAGAAGGATCCTCATAAGAAGAATCTGGATCAAACTTAGGTGAAGCATCTACAACGCAAGTTGATCCTGCAAGAGAAGTCAAAGGTGTTTGTATAGGTATCACTAGTATAACTGGAGCTACAAGAGCTACTGGATTCGTCCCATCAGGTGGACCTAATGGAAGCCAAACTCCCAAATCATGACCCTGCATAGGCTGGTCTGCTGGATTAGGAATAGGAGAAACAAGCGTGCAAGGTCCTTGCTGCTCATCAAAGGCTACATGACGACTGTAGATGAGACGAGATGTCTCAACATCGATCACGCGGAAGGCTTTGTGAAGACTGCTATATCCAGCAAGCATGAGTTTCTGACTCTTGGCATCCAACTTGGTGGGTGACGCATCAAGGATCCAAACAAAAGCAAGGGAGCCAAAAACAATAAGGTGACTAATTTTGGGCTTGTGACCTAACCAGGCCTCTTCCGGAGTTTTACCTTTGACCGCCACTATAGGTGACTGGTTCAACTAATAAACTACAGTTTTAACTGCTTCTACCCAAAACTGCTTCGAAACATGTCTGTGTTTGAGTATGATCAAGCCATCTCGATGATTGTCATGTTCCAATGTTCAACTACACTATTTTGTTGTGGCATGTGGCGTGTGGTTAACTGACGTTTGATGCCATGTGTATCCAAGAAGCTGGAGAAAACATTAGAACAAAGTTCCCCCCCATTATTTGATCTAAGAGTAATAATAGATTTCCCAAACTCTTTTTCAACTAAAGGTTTAAACGTCTAAAATACAGGAAATGCATCTGATTTCTTTTTAAGGAAATACACCCACATTTTTCTAGTGAAATCGTCAACAAACAACAAAAAATACCTAGACCCAAGAACAGAAGGAGTGGCCATAGGGTTGCAGATATCGGCATGAACAAGCTGAAGTAACCTAAAGCTCGCCATGAATTGTCACTGGTGAAAGCTGTGCGATGTTGCTTCCCAGCCTAGCATGCGTCACAAACTCCAAGCTATTGAGTCTGAATCTCTGGCAATCGAAAAACAAGCTCATCCTGAGCAAGTTGTGAGAGATAATGCACATTTAAGTGCCCATATTGTTGATGCCAAAGTGTGCTGACAAAAGACCGTCAAGCAGCCATAGTTAAGTCCTGAGAATCACCAAAATCAGTAAGTCTAAAAAGACCATGATCCTCAAGATCCATTGCAACAATAGACTTAGTCACCCGATAAGTGATGGTGCACTGATGTGAACTGAAGGTGACTACCAAGTGTGGAGAATGTCACAGCAACTAACTAATTGAGAGTAGATTTAGTTCCATCCCTGGAATGTAGTACACATCAAGGAATACGAGATTCCTCCCAGTAGACTAAATCTAAATGTTGCCTTTATCGACAACCATGTACTCTTCTCTATCACCAAAAATAACAGTCTGAATAAGGCTAGTAGTCAGTAAACTAGTCTTTGCGGTGAGTGAAATGACGAGAGGCACCTGAATCAATGTACCAAGTAGACGACTTCACATGATCTGCAGGGCTTTTAGCCATGAAGACGTAAAAGGAAAATTTTGCCTGCTTAGTGTGCTCTGCACTGTTCACTTTGGGCTGCGAACCTGATTTCTTAGACTGTGCAGCTAAGCGTTTCCGACATTTAACCTTCATGTGTCCAAACTTGTGGCTGTAGTTACATTGAATGTTCTTTCGAGAACCATCTGATGCTGGAGCAAAAGACTTCTGCCAAGATGGTTGTTGAAACTTGTCTTTATCCTTCTGAAAGGATTTCACAACAAAGGCTTGCTCTGTGGAGATGGAACTGTAGTTGCTACCGATCTTGCTAAAGCAGCAGGGTGCAGAGATCAATGAACTTCAAATCAATACTAGAAGATGTGATGTTGAAATTCTCGATAAAATGCTCGTAGGATTTTGATAAACTCCGAAGAGTGATAACCACAATATCCTCTTCCTCCATCTTGTGACCGATGGCAAGTAATTGATCACAGATTTCCTGAACCCAATTCAGGTGTGCCTAGAGCAAGGTGCGCTCATCCATGACAATAGAAAAATAGAGTGCTTTTTAGAAAGAATGTTCTACTTTTGTTAGAAGTCTCATGAAGACCTTTGAGATGTGTCCAGATCTCGGCAGTTGTCTTGCCGGATGGAATCTGAAAAAGCTGATCATCAGCCACAGATAATTTGAGAAGCATCACTGCCTTTCGACTATTCAGATCCTATGTATATTGATCAGGACAAGGAGAAGTTAGACGCTTCGTAACACCCAGAACAAGTTGATTGGTGTTCCAATATTAAAAAATTGTGATAATTTGCTGCTTCCAAGTGCCATAATTTCGACTATTGAATTTGGAGTTGTGCTCAAGAAGAATGTTTGTCAAAGATGCCATGGCACAGCTTTCAATGAAAAACTATGAAAATTTGTGTAGGCACATTCTTCGAGACAAAAAATGGAAGACTCAAAAAATTCAAAGAGTGATCCAGAAGAGAGCTCAAAAAACTCAGAAGGAATATGTTGTCATTTTCTGGACCCGCTGGCTTGAAAATTGAGGCACAAAAAACGAGGCACCTACAAAATTCAGACAACCCAGTTGAGCTCTCGAAAAACCCACCACGAATCTGTGATAAAAAAAAATTCGAGCCCAAAAATTAGGGTTTCGAAGAAAACCCTAGCTAGCGGCCACTAATAGCCGAAATTGCAGAAAAAAAGTTGTTTTGCAAGTAGAAAAATGGCTGATTATATTCAAAACAGAGGCATTTTGGCTGAGAGACAACAGAGAGGATGAGGAAACACCACCAAAAATGCCCCAAGAAATCACTGATTTGCAGATTTTCAATTTTTAGAAAAAACGACCAAGAAAAATATGCCTCTTTTTCAGAGGAATTCACAGATCTTTGTCTCTGAAACTCTAGGAGCGACTAGGTATTACAAAGCATGTAAAAGACTTCAGAAAGAATTTCAATTTTTTTTGGGGCAAATAATTTCCAAAGAAATTATAAAAAATTCGAAAAAATTTGAAGTCTAGGCTCTGATACCATATTACGGAGTAATTGGAAAATACTTGCTTGTTATTAATAGGGACCAAAAGGTCAATTTATACAAAAGAATAAAATTACGTTTCGTTAGGAAACGATCGTAAAGAATTGAAACATTCTATTTTAATAGAGAAAGCTAAAAAACAAAAGCAAACTAAAGCTAACTAGATATTTACAATAGATAACCATTAACTAATAATAGACAACTTATCTATTATTGTAATAATTATATGATATGCCAATAAATACATAATTGGTTATATAAATGTATTTACATATGTGTATGTGTGTGTGTGTGTGTGTGTTAATATATGTGTATTTATATATAAGCACATATACATGAAAATCCATATTAACTCAAAGTAATGATTTCTAATGGTTATTTAAATTTGATATTATGATCATTAATTGGATGTAAACAAGTAACTGATAAAATTCTCATAATGCTAGTGTAGGGACTATACTCATCTCTATATGAATGACTATGTATCACTGTAGGGTTTGGGGTCGTCTCTATATGAATGGCTAAGATGGGATTAATGAACCCTCATAGTGTCAGTGCAGAAGGTTAGTACAATCTTTGTATAAATGGCCATAATGTCAGTGGGAAAGATTGGTGTAACTCTCGTATAAATTGCTAGATGAGATCGTAGTGTCCATATGAGAGATTAGCATTATCTCCATTTGGCCGACACCATGGAGATTAGTATAGTCCCTATAATGTTGGTATTAGGATTGTTGTAATCTTCATCTAACTGACATGACTAGGACTAGTATAATCCCCATGTGCCAAAATATTCTAATGATGTCAACATATGCATAAGTGATTGACCTTGGCTAGAGGATGTCCCATCCAAGAACCTTAACAGGTGCACTCTAGAGAAGACAGTGGAATAACTAAGGGTTAGGAAACTCGATATGGATATGTCTTTAAAGTTTGGGGTTAGGATATAATGTAGAATATATGGTTAGACTTATTATTGTTTTACTCGGACATTTCTTTTGCTGGTTTTACTCCTTTTTTGCTAACCCCAATAATGTAGACATTACAAGGCATCTATAGATTACTTGTGATACATTTAAGTTGCTTGTAAAAAAATTCTTTATGATTTTTATAAAAAAAGAAAACTCTCATGTCTCTAGTTGTGCATTTTGTTTTGGGTTTTCTTTGTTGTGGGTGTATTCATAGCTGTTTGGCAAAGGACCAACATAATATGAAAACTAGGTATCCACAATGTTTGGCAAAGGGTCTATGGATGATATTTTGTTGCAAGCATGTGTTTGTTGGTTAGAGATTTCTAATATGAAATTGTCCGCACACATTAACTTAAAAATATTATCATTTTGGTATACTATCTGCTGAATCTTGGATTTATAATCAAGTGTGCATTTCTTTCTGCCAAAATCAATGGGTTAGTCACTAGTGCATACTAGTGCTTGCATTAAAAATTGGAATAAGTTACTAGCCTTGAAACATATCATGATGCCACTAGTTAATGATTGGTTAGGTTGACAGTGCATTAAAGTTACAGCAGTTGCCTAGGAAGATGTGTCACCTCAGCATGATAACAATTTGGTCTTGCAAACCATATTGCATGAGGGGTAGTGATTTTATAAATTTTACGTATACAACTCAAATTCGATGGCGAATGGCTGGCACTAGATACTAGAACAGGATTATTATTGGAGTTTGGCATCAACAATTCATGTTGCAGGAAAGTAGACTATGCATAGATCATCTGTGAGAGATTGACATTTAGAGACAATGTGTTGAAGTTGATGGTTGTCATTATTTTCAATTCACATCCCAAGAATTCTTTGTACATCTATGTCGTCATATGCAACAAATAAAAAGCATCCTTTTGTAATGATATTTTTTGATAAAGATGGTGATAATTCTTCAAATTCTGATGTAAATTTACCACTGCGTAGCTTACACATCTATTAACTGCTTGTTCATTTTACCAAGGCAAAAGCAAAAATAAAATTATTTCCTAATGTATGAACCTGTAGTTTTGTTACCAACTTCAAAATACTTCATTTTATCATCTGCTCCTCTATTTCCAAACTTCTCACCAAAGGACGTCTTCAGCATGGAAAGCTAATTGTTGGCTTCAAAACCAAGTATAAGAAAGAAAACAATCTTCTGCACCTTCTTGGTTGAAAGTGACAATTTTTGCAATATTGCTAGTGGAGAGCCAAAGACAGAAAGAGAAGGTTATGAAAATGATGGAAGAGACCAAAAGCCATACCAATGGAAAACGACCATGTTGAATTATGAGAAGTATTAATCTATTTCTCTTAATTGCACAGCAAAAATCAAAACTGCGTATACATCTCTTTGCACAGTTTTTAAATTCTGTAATTAACTAAAACAAAATTCTAAAATTTCTTCTATTCTATCTTCTTCCAATGTAAATACCATTTTGTTTCAGTTATCACTGGTTTATTTTTGCTTAGATTGTCTCATACACAATTCCAACTCTTTCATATAATTATCATTTCCCTGTTGGAATGCAACCCCTTGAATACATCCTATGATCCAGATTGTTACGCCTTCAAAATACATAATAATATTTCACCACCAGGCGCTGATTTTTTGAATTGTATCATATCAAATAAGACATAACACACTATTACAAGTCAGCACATTCTACTTCATCTCCAACATGTACTACTATATTAGCTACAGACTGGGGAACACTCTCATTTATCAATAAAAAATTAATTAAAGTAACTACATCATTTAGATAAATTTGCAAATTCCTTGCAGGCCCTGGCTAAAACAGAAACAGAAATTGTCAAAAAGCACAAGACATAAAGACATGCCATGAGTAAAGCAATAACAAGAAATCGTCAAAAAGCAAAAAACGAACAAGGTATACACATTCCTCTTTATGCAAACATCCCAAAAATTTAATAATAAATACCTCATGGAGGAGAAGACACTCTATTATGCAGTCTTCCCAATCAATCCCATTTTTCTCATTCTTCTTTTTTCTTTTCTTTGATATTAATGACAAAGCACTTGTCTGTCTCAAATTATCTTTTATTTGATCTTCATAGCTTTGTCCAGCATTATCCTTCCAACACAAATACTTGCTAATTGAGTTCTTCACCTCATTTATGCGTAACTTGGCAGCATTTATTTTATCACAGCGCCTGAGAATTGTTAAAAATAAAAATTAATTTGATAAGTGGTGACGAATCAAGAAATTAGATTTATTTGCCTGCATTTGGTGGAAGCATAGTGCTTGTTACGAATTCAAACAATATGATGTGGAATAGAAAAAACAATCTTGCATACAAAACAGGACATCAACATAATGTGTTGCAAAGAATATGCAGAAATTATGAATTGAATTTAACTGAATGGAAACTGTCATACATGATCAGGATGAGCAACTTAAGCATTAAAAGAAAGCAATAATCAAGTGTATTCTTTTTAAAATCACTTTAAGATTTTGACTTTTGACAATCCTTTTTATCTCTGAATCAAGAGCATCCTCTATACCTTTTTGCTTTGGAAACATATTTCAGAAAATCAGAGAGTTTCTTAACATTTCTAATTGTTTTCTATGGGGAAATATTGAATCCATAAATTATCACAGAAAAAACTTTCTTAAATGTAGTTCAAGCAACGATTTGATGAGCTTAATACACCCTGCTTTTCACACTAAGTAACATTTATCGGTTATTGTTAACATGTGTTCATTAAGTCCTTATTTCTTTAAAAAAGATATCCAATGAAGATCTAGGAGACCTATTTAAAGTATAATTGCACTAACCTTGCACGGGCCTCTACGCTTGCCACAAACGATGGTGGCAGAGCGTCCGAATCTTCTTGCGCATTCAAAAGGTGCTGCATTGAGATCTTTGCCTGTGGAAGAGTAGATCTAACAGGATATTTAACACGGGTATTACACTCACATCCTTGACTTTGTACCATACTATTTTTCTGCCTATTCTTGATATGATCTTCATTAGTAAGCACTTTTTGTCGTGTCAAAGGAAGTTCATGTAAAAACTGATCATAGATACTAGCTAAGGACTTTGCTGATAATTTAGATTCAAATGTATCTTCCGGATTCACTTGTAGTTGTTGCTGTGTGAACATGATTGTGTCACTTGGATCAACAGTACCTAAGCATGGCCATGAATGATGCTCATCCATTTGAGGATTGCCAGTCATGTCTACAGGCATTCCATATTGTCCCTTTTCCAAGCCCAACATTAAATCTTTTTCTATGGTTGAATGTCTGGATGTTGCAGAAGGCCGAGTTGGTGATACTTGGACTTCAAAAGGAACTGATAAAGTTTTGTCAGTCCCAATCCTTGCCTTTTTTGAGCATTCTTTATACTTGGAGATGTTTTCCTTCCTCCTAGATTTTGTATTTGCCTTTATCTCCATATACTGCAAAAGAAATAAATTAAAAATGACACGAATTGAATTTCATTGTCTAGCTGAAATATATCTAAGCAAGCCATTTCTGAAATTTAATTAAATAATTCACAATTTCAAAAATGGTCAAATTTGGCTTGGATAAAGAAAATATATATGAATACATTGTGAAAACTGCTCTTGAAAAACAAATGGCAAAAAAATTGAAAATATGTTTTGAACTGCGCAAACTATTGTGACATACAGTAGCTCCATTCATTATCTATATATCAAATAATTCCTATGAATCTGCACTTGATTAATTTTGACCACACCCTAAAACTATTAGAAACACTTTCGGCAACATTTCTAAACCAATTATAAGAAAATTATGACAACAACTAAAGACTGATATATGTGAACCAAATTCTTGCAAATAAATTGTAAGATATATTCATATCTATTTATGAAATATGTAGGTTCCTGAATTCCTAGAGAGAGGATTTATGACATTATTAGGTTAAGCTAATCATTAATTATCATAAGTAGGGAAAAGAAATATTAAAGTATATTTGCTAAAATACAGGTCAAGAATGTATGTAAACCCAAATTTTGTTTGAGGAGGCAGTATAAGATGATGTGATGGGTTTCAGGGACCATTAGAACTTCCCTCAAGTTTCCATGGGATTGAAGCTGAGGAAGGGAAGAAAATTACCTAATATAATAAAGAAAACGAGTGTATGAGTTGCTATTTCAGGATCAATGATTGGATAAATCTCTTAAAGATTTGCCAAACATGAAGATATGAACCAATCAATTGCATTGTGTATCAGAAGGCCTGCATGCTGTTTGGACAAGGCCTGTTTATACATTTGTCTTGGCTAGAGGATAAATGGCTAACTCACCGACTTAGCAAGAAAGTTGTAAACTAAGGAAATTTTTCCAATGGAAAGGCCCATGGGAAAAGAGAACGCTAGCACAGATGGAAAGACTTTTAACCACAAACAGCTCACTAAAGCCAGTAAATCCATCTGCTAAGAAATTTGCAAGTATAACCCTTAAGAGGATTTCTATAATATGGCTCCTTCTTGGAGTCTATTTGGAAGGTTTCAAGATGCAGAAATAAGATGTCATCTTCTTTTACTTAACTACAAAAAATAATATGTGAGATTCCAAGAACCCCAGGAATCACAGATGCTTGTTTCTTATGATTGGAGATAAAATGTGTCAAAACACTTACTATGGGTTAGTTCTGCACCTGTGCTTTGTACTCGTGGAAAGATTAAAATAAAGTAGATTTAGTGACAACACTTGTGATCATATAAGCTTATAATTTACAATTATGATTTCCAATCTTTCTCAGCAGAGTTTTGTTGATATGAGTTTTATGCCACTACAACATGCAAGATGAAACACTCAATTTTCCAGGATGAAACACCAAAAATTGAATACTCTCTTGAATAAAGACACCACAAATGCTAAAGGTTGCAAAGAAAGATAATCAAGGTGACTCCAAGGTTCCTTAATAATGAGGATATTCGTTCAGTTTATTTAATGTGATATGTTGGTATAATGAGGAGACTTACACTAGTTCACTAAGATGTAACAACTTGGTTTATGAATGATATGGCTTCACATTGTGCAATATAAGTATTTTGACTTCTAGCTTGAGGAATGAATTGCAAGTGAACTTAAATTTACAATTCTAAACACTTCTTACTTCCACTCTATGATGCAAAGACTTATAAATATCACTATAACACTACTAGATATGGTCTTGTCATCAACTCCACAACCCTAGAACAATCTTCTAAAATATGCTCAAAAAATTAAAAATAACCTCCATTGTATCACTATCATCAATTAATGCATATCAACATTCAAGTAAGAATTGAAGTTAAGTCCATAATAATCCCATTTGACCATGAAGGCAATAATTACAATCAGAAAGTAACTAGTGGTTTGGTCAGTAAACGAGTTCGACAAGGATTGTTCACAATTCCTTTTACCCAACTAAACTATTCAAAGAAAATTATAAACTTAGTACTTAAGAAAATTATTCTAAATAAGAAATGTAGATCACCATGCAATACTCCAAAAAGATCACAATTATTCACCATGCAAACACAACAATAAAAATAAAACAATTTTGGCAGTATATTAGCAACAATTCTCCAACAATCTCCTTAACAAATGAGAGGAGTAGGGTTTACATAGGAACCCCAATTACATTGAACTACCATGATTAAAGCACAATCAATGACCTAAATTTACTCAAAGAAAACCTAACTAGGGGTTCTACAAACATTAACTGCATATCCAATGAGAATGAGGCACCAAGATATGAGCTAATGAGAAAATTCAAAGGCATGAGCACTGATGAGCAGGAAAAGATGCCTAGTCACCATATAGCTTGACATTAAGAAGATATAACCCCTTTTACTTCTCCACTTTAAAAAATTCCATGAACATAAACATGATTGCATCAAGTTCATCCATGGCAACGTTAGGCAATTTGGTATGATGTAGTTCAATTACCTCTAACTTTTCCATGCAAGTATCGAGTATATTGTCCTAATCTAAAGTATGCCAATATAGATCACTGATGGATACCATAAGGGAGAGAAAACCATCCAATTAACCCTTCTTGATGAATCCTACATCTCTGAGGTAAATTGCTTCCATTTATTCCTCCAACTTCTCTAAGTGTACCTCACTAGAAACATTAAAATGAAATCAAGGTAATTCCTTGATTGCAACAAGTTTAGTTGAAAAACTCAAACATAACTCCACCAACCAATATTTTGAAAAACTCATAATCACCAAAAACTTGGTGAGAAAAACGACAATAGATTGACACTTTAATTGAACATTTGAAAATATATAATTTCTTGAAATATTCTTAAGAACACCCACATATACACCAAATTTGTAGAACATAGATGTATTGAGATTTTCAACATATACTAATCAAAGTTTGGAGTTAAATACATAGCAATTAGAACTTAGCAAGTAAACTTAGAATAATGTACCACAAAACAAGTGCAACATCTGAATAAGATTGACTTCAATACATATCAAAGTCAGACTCCATGAAACTACAAGTTCTAAATACATATTAAGTTTTTGTATCAATGAAAACTAGAAGTAGAAATCATAAATTGCATCTATGACTAAAGCTCAAAAATGCTTGTTGTCAATGCGTGGATGGTGTTGAAGTAGTTACAGCATCATCAATAGGTGCCTCTAATGGATGACCAAGATCACTTTCCTCCTCTTTATGTATTGCCACTTCTGTATCCCAATTACTTCCTCTATCTCGAACTCAGATAGGTGATCATCAATCAAGAAAGGATCCATATATGCATCTACATCCACATACACATCCACATCATCACCATCAAAAGAAACAACCCACTCTCATCCAAGTCAAGTGCTTCATGTGAAGCCTACCCTTGTACCTTTCTTTTGTGCAATCGAAGGTTGTAACACACATAAATCAAGTCATTCAAGTTCTTCACAGTCAACATATTTCCCTTCTTTGTGTGTATGGCCTAAAAAATACTTTGGTTTTGCTCACAATTAGAAGGACTATAGGACTGCGATAATATTCAGATAGCAATCTTTTGAAGATTAGGTGTTGTGGCACCATAATCTTCTCACTGCAAACTGCCAGGATTAAAATATGCCATTTATAATTTGGTAAAGTTTACATTTAACGTAATGAAGAGAAGAAATGGTATAATTAAACTAATCAATGTTCTTTTCTACTTGGTTGTTGGGTGTCTCTCCTATGTTTGCAATTAGGTGAAGAAAAAAATGACTAACTGGCCCTCTTAAAGCTATGTAACTCATCAAGTTTGAGGTCTCAAAGGTTCAAATCAGAAAAATATCTTTGAATACATGTGTCCAAGTTCCAACTTGAACCTCAACATCTACTCTAAAAGTGTTGTAGAAGTAAAACTTGGGTTCAAGTAGTCGGCAATAGCACAAATATGTTGGAGTTGTTAGTTCCACCTTTTACCAATTATGTGCCATATGGGTTCATATTTGGTCTTGTTTGACCCATACAAGTGTTGAATGGCCTTGTTAACCCTATCCATGGCCTTATATAGATGCCCCATGGTATTTTTGTCCCCATCTGCAATTCACAGAACCCTCACCAATGGTTTTGACTCAACATAAAAAAATTTAACAAAAATCCGCAAATTACAATATCTAGAAATTAAATAATAAATCATTAATCAAGATTTGAAAACCAACATTGATGATCTTCATCATGTTGGCAAATCTAACATCAAAAATAGCTTTCACAACCTTCTTTGCTTCAAGCTTCTTGGCATTAGTTCTCTCCAACCATCTCACTCACAAACATCTACTTCAGGTTGACCAATGTGGTTATTATGCTTTGCAAGGTGAGAAAATTAGTCGCAAAGTGTGCGACCCTAGATTGTAAAAGATCCTCATCATTAGTGTGCTCTCTCATAAGACTTGGAACCCATGTGTAGTTATAGATGCACTTTGTGATATTCCTTCCATCTTCAACAACCTTCTCCACCCAACTCAATTTGCCTAGGTTCTCAAGGAGCAAGTCAAGACACTGGCCAACACATGAGCTCCAAAATATTGTGGGATGCCTATCAATCAGAGGTTTACAGACTGCTAGATATGCATTTGCATTATTAATCACAATCTGAACAACATTACCTAATCTCACTTCCACCACCACCTCATCAACCATGTTGCACAAATCCTCTGCATTTTTCACTTGATCAAAGGTATCAACTAATGTTAGAAATACTAATGTCCCCCTAAAGCAACTAGAAAGTTGATGAGCATCTTATTCTTACCATCTATCCACCCATCAGATACAATGGTGTAGTCTTTTTGTTCCCAATCTCTTCTTTGCTCTTCCACAAGTAGATGAGTGTTTTGGGCCTCATCCTACAACAATGGCTCACTCACCTCATTACGACATGGGGTCTTGAACCCCTTACTAGACATGATCATTGCAGCAACCCATTGATCTCAATATGGACTACATGAAGCATTGAAGAAGGGAATATTGTTGAAGTACCAAAATCTTGCAACTACCACCTTTATTTGTTGGTGCATCTCTTTGTTCCATGCAATACCTTGCAATCTGGTTTGAACACCAAGAGTGTTACATGGAACCCAAAAGTTTGATGTATGCCCATCCGCATTCCTAAAACTTGTATTTGTGTCCCAGTGGAAGAAGCTCTTGGCACCTTTTCCAACCCTACATAACTAAACTCTCCCATTGGGGCTTCTATGGCCTCTATTGTCCTCTTCTTTTCTTCCTTCTTTTCTGCATATGCCTCAAGGCTTGCCAAAGCCTCCCTTGTAGGCTCTTCGAGACAGCCATCACACAATGTAAATCATTACATAAAATCTTTACAAGGTGATATTTGAGCTAACTTTTGCCCCCAATCATCTATTTAGTGCAATGGCTACAAGTCACATCTCCTCGATTTGCTAACTGTGTCCCATGTTTCCATTATTTGTCCCTTGATTTTCCACCAACTATTTTCTACAATTACTACCACTACAAGTCCACTATATGAGCATGGAGTTATGAATATGGAACAATGAACTTCTGAAGTAATTGAGATCAAAATTTATCAAGCTTTCAAAGAGGGCAGTCACCAAATAACATACAAGTATGAGATCAGATATTAGCTGAGACAATGAAGTAACTGAGATCAAAATTTATCAAACATTTAAAGAGAGCAGTCATCAAATAGTTGTATAAGTTTGAGAACAAATACTAGTTAAGTCTATTAAGTACCAAAGATCAGAATTTATCATATTATTTTGTGAAATATCACCACATGAAAATGGTTAAATTGCTGACAATTTTAATTGTATTTTTATTTGTGAGGTGGGATATATTGTGATATATGTGATATAAACGCACAATTTTCAACCATCTGAACAAGAACCTTTGAATGTACTTCAATGATAGGGCCTTCAATATCAAGAAAATCAGCCTGTGCATGTTCAAATGTAGATCTCATAGACATGAAATGATACCAATGATCAAAATCATATGCACTCCCTCTCTCAATCACCTCCCCTTGAATCAGAGAGATAATCAGTGCTCATGGTTAAAGGAGCACATATATGAACAATGGCTTCGCTGATAATAGCACAATAAGTTAGTTTTTCTTTCTACTCATGGTTTATTTATCTCTCTTTGTAATATTTACAAGTGGAATATACACCATGAACAGTGTAGCTAATAGTTAAGATTTCCAACTGCCATTATATAATAGCTATTGGGCCTAATTTCAAGGGGTAAACATTAATTAATGTTGTTCTTTTAAAATAAGGGAACATAGTTATAATCAATTAGTTAAATTCAAAAACATGAAAAACATACGCACTCTTACAAATACTGTAATGGAATCTAATTGCATGTGAAAAAGACAAAGGAAATGTTTATATATGTTTCTACGAGAGCTTGACAAGAAAACCACACTATATTCCAAATATACCTTTAATACCTTTCCCCTCTTACCAAATAAGTACTTTGTCCTCCACGTAGCATATTAAACTATACTAATGTAACATTGTTCAGTGATCTATTACACATTGTGATATATGTACCTTGTTATCAATTTGAATCGACAACCCAAAACATAGTTAAAGCAGCATTCGTCAAAGCAAGAAAAACATCTGAATTCCTACAAATGCTATCATATGCTGTTGTGAAATCTGCGCATGTACAAAAAATAACCTAATTGCATGTAAAGAAGACATAATGTTTTTAACATATTTCAATAAGAACTCTCCATAAAACTACGTTATCTTCCCAATTTCTCCAAACTTATTCTTCCCGCATTGCTGTTGACTAGTGAGATCACAAGCCAGAATCGTTTGACTTAAGAATGGATTTTTTTACATTCAAGTAATTAAATCAATTTGGAAATATAGAAGAAATGCTTTATCCAGGGGATGGAAAGGAGAAGGACCAATATACCTGCAACAGAAAGGATGCATGCCTTACAACAGTTTTTGTTGTGATATCCTTCCCCCAAGGTAAGCTCTGCCCAACTCGAACTAAGGACTCCTATACAGAATTCACAATTAGAACTTTCAAAGTCCTTTCTGATCAGATTTCATTCAGTATCTAGAAAAATAATCATCACAATATGGATGTTTAAGAGTTTTCATTATAGATTTGCTATTTCACACAGATAAATATAATGATTATCCATTTTACAATGTGAGTGCAACAAAAGATTAAACTGCAGCTCCAAGTGCAAAATAGACTAAACAACTTCTTTTCTTGATATTTATTTAGTAGTTCTTTCAATGGAGGATCCTTCACTAACTTGAACATCTTATTTATATGTTGGTTTGGGATGCTTCCTTTCCTAGCTTAAGCTTTCGTTCTGTTTTTTCTAGTTATTTTCATAGCATATGATATCCTCTTACCCGAGTTATAATAAAGGATATTAGAACTCAATGTAGGCCCAAAACATTTGTTTGAAGTTGACAGGAGCTACAGAAGTAAATACCATTTTAGATAGTTTTCAACTATATTCCCTTAGAACTGGCTAAGTTGTAAATCCAATTCATTGTCACAGATAAATAAATTAATTAATTCCAGAAAAGATACCCCAAGTTTAAGAATTTTAATGTCTCCTCCAAAACAACTCAAACCAGAATAATATGTGAAACAATACACCTGTTCAAATTATCAAGGGAAACTTCCTGAGATCTAAGTTAAACCTGCTACACAAACTTTCTTTTGGGACATTTTGCAATAATAAAATAACAACCTTCTTATCTTTTTGCCTCAGCTATGAGCACAAAACTAGTAATTGATTTTATACAAGAGCAGTTTTATAGATTACAAGATGCAAAGCATCTACTCTAAATGAGACCATCTATCTTTTGGTTCCCTTTAAAACCAAGAGGCATTGTTGGGTTCTTCTGACCCAATAGTGTTTAGATCTCATATCTTGTTCTAGTTTTATACTGTTTTGTTGTGATTAATGTTACATTAATATTGTATTATTTGTGGATAAAATTAGAAACTTATTGTTCTTGGGAGGTTATATGTTGGTGTTATTAAGGAATGCCTTTATAAGCCCATGATCTTGTCCTGTATTAAGTATTAACAATCCCCATATGATGTAATTTTCTACTATTGTGTGTTCATATTTATGTTATGGTGTGAATGTTTGATGTTTGTGCTCAAATCTTGTTCCTAACACTAACCACCACTAAAAGCCAGATATACAAGCCATATATGTTCAGTGTTTGTAGTTCAATTTACTTTTAAGAAAATACAGATCATACTATATATTCTAGTTTTTCCTTGAATCAAAAAAGCATTATGCCTCCATATAAAGACAATAATTTTGGGGTTTGCAGCTATAGATGCTCTGCGATGCAAGGAGGTTTGGATTCTGACAAGCATGATTAGGGTCTTCATATGTCCTCCAAAAATTTTTAAAACTTGGGAAAACCTACTCAAAACTCCTAGACAAGAAATTTGTACTTTCTTAATATCGAAATCTTTTACTAGCATGGACACAATCTGTGACCAACTGAAATGATATTTTGTGACACACACCACCCAAAGAGCACAGTAAAAGAAAATAGAAGATATAGATATTACACTGCTGCAAAATAGTTTGTGGTGCAAGAAAAGTGAAAATAAGTTGATTGTAACTTTTTCATATAGCAAAACTATCAACCTGAATTTCTTTGTATCGTAGCTTGCAAGTGTGCATTGGGACATTCAACTCTTTAGAAATGTCTTCAAGTCCAACATTGACCTGTCGCACCCACCCATAAATTATTTACTATTACAAAAATGGCAAGTAAAGACATCTAAGCTATTCTTTAAAATTTCAAATATCCCAAATATAATACGTCACAAATAGAAATGGCCAGATATTCCAGATTATAGAAGCAACTCCAGTAAAGAAAATTTTCTCAATGAGTCAAAACTATCACCTCTTCAATCTCAGCAATAAATGCCAATATAGCAGCCACAATCTGCAATATATTAAAAAATAACATTAGTAAAATTTGAAGCTAACTAAATCAGGTATTAAATTTCTACAAGCATTCCACAAATAAAGAAAAAAGGAATCTACAATAATATCCTTGAATGACCATTTATAATCAATAGCAACATGGATGATATAGCAAGGGAATGTATAAAATATCTCCCGCTTAGGGTATGCCTATTTCCTAATTAAGAAAGTGGAACCAAAATTTAAACATTCAACCTCAAACCAAACATCCCCATCATCAAAGAATACAATTACATTCAAATCTAGAATACAAATCCAGAATAACAAATACCATGTTTCTATTGCAGAATATCACTAACATGACATCTACGACATGCACAGTATTTTATGTAATCGCAACATTGACATGCTTTAGAAGGCGAATTTATAGCCTTGCAACAAATACATCTATAAATAGATGCACAAGGAAAGTGTTCCTCAAATAATTAGACAGAAACCAAAGTTAACAACCAAGACAAGCAAACATAAATAGTTGTATGTATTTTGGCATGCATTGGAGGAGCCATCAATACAGTCATCATTCACAATTGGTGTCAATGAAACCTCTAAGAATGCTTATTGAGGAGCAAGTCCATAGCTAATGTCAGATATTGTGACAAACAAATAATAACCAGGACCCAATGCCTTTAAATTAGTCACAAACAAGAAAAACTGTTGCCCATTGATGGTGGCTTTCTTCAAGGAGACAAATAGGATTGCAATCTTCCTTAGAACAAAGGATGCTAGATTGTTCACTTGCAGTCCTAGCATTGAAATCGCCGACTAAAAGGACTTCACCTAGCTGAGAATAACTTTAATATCATTTTTTATGTTGCAAAGGAACCTTTGTTGTCATGTTAGTAGGTTTCTAAAACTTGTGGAGCAAAATAACATTTTGCAATCCTAATAAGATCTACATTTTCTGATATTTTAAACTAGATAAATTGTTTATTTGAGTTTTCCTTTCTAGCTGAATATAGTGACTTTTTTCCCTCACTAAGATCATAATGCTCCTCATGTCCTTTGTCATTTCCCACTGTCTTGTTCCACACTACCACCTTCAAATACCCTTCAAACAAAGGTGTCTTGCACCCTTCATGCTCACGTGTTTCTATGAGAGAAATTATGTCTCTATCTTCTGCAACAGGTCCTAACCCTGCTCCGCTCCTCTAAGGGTAACCTCTACAATTCCAACAAAGTAATCTAAGGAAAACATGGGTAGGAGCTGAGAGAAAACCAACAAAATTTAAAAATTTAAAATGCAAAACAAATTTAAAAATGTAAATTACTAAATTCTACAATACAAATCAGTAAAATAAAAAACAAATAAACTTACTTGGGAGAGTATCTTGATAGCAAGAGGTTGGAGGTACATAAATCTTAACCATGGAGGTACCACCATGTAGTAGCATCCATTTTGGGTTGGTCATTTAACAACACAAGGAGTATTATTTATTATTGAGATGAACAAGCCAAATTCTCCCCTAACATTTTTCTCCACATTTGGATCTTGGAACTGTCTACTAAAGGCTCATTTGAACTCAACGACAACTTCAAAAAATTTATATGGTGACAATCTCCCTAGCAAATAAAGTACATCGTTGCTATAACACCTTAGAGATAGTGCATATGCAAGGAGGTGCAAATAGGGTGGCCATCTTGTTCCAGTAACGAAGAATGATTGATTTCATCCTTTTAGAAAAGGTTTCTTCATTCTCTTTCTTTTTCCTATTTTGACTTTTATTTTCTCAATCATCATATCCATGCTATCATAGACATTCCCTAGACATGGTATATTTGTATCAACAAACCATACCATAGTCATAATAGACTCGATGAATCCAAATGCATATTCCATGTGAGCACACCAATCATCATTGAAGATCAATGACTTGACCTTTTGGGTCCTCTTTGAATTCAATTGATTCCAAACATCCATTGATTGCTAATAAGCATTTTACCCAATACATCTCGCACCTTCAAAGTCATTTCATAACAATTGTATCAGATGCAAGTCAGGTCTCAACAACCGAAATCCGTGTTAATAACAAATTAAAAATATGTAAATTAACAAACAAAAAATTATTATAATACATATTGAATACGTCATTAATAAAATTAATTAAATTTACCTTTAACAATTCAATCTTGAGAAAGTTCTAAAAATTACTTGTGACATTTGGTGGTTAAACACACACATTTGAATCTCCCTACTTTCTTGGTATATTTTTTTCCACTCTATTTAATTACCAATTGCTTTCATAACCAAGTTAAGGATTGTACGATGCATGGTGTCCAAAAAAAGAGCTCATATCTTTGCTCAACAAAAGCCCATGCAGCCCTACAATTGTTTGTGTTGTTTGTAATCACTTGGACACATTCTCATGACCAACCATCTCTATGGACTCAATGAGGATTATAGAAATGAACTCCACATCTTTGATTTACGCTGAAATCAATAATCCTCAAATACATTGCCCCTTCGGACTAACATTTATTATTGGATTTTTTTGGTTTTGGTGAGATCTTCACAAAATTCTTCTCTGTTTGTAATAAGGTGGTACACGACTTTTCATGCCTTCCACATGTGAAACCAATAGGTGTACTATTGAATTCCAACAACATTTCCTCCCACTATGGCACCAAGTTGAAAGGAAAACCATTGACATAGATGCAATGTGCAATTGTTTATTCAACAATATCTCCCGATTCTGTTTTAAATGCCTTGTCAAATGGACATCTTTAGCAGGTGAGAACGTCTTCTTCAAGTAGAGGACACTTGAAAGAAGGGATGTTATGATCCCATTACTACGTTAGTGGGAAAATTCTTTCTTTTTTCTTTATGAAAGTATGAGCTCTTTGCTCTCCTCTTGCAAACATTCTATCAACATCTTATTGTTCTCTTATGAATCCTGCTATTTGTTTGATACCAACCCCTTCTCAATTGGGCCTAAACAAATCTAAATCTCTTTCTCAAAAGGGGCATAAAGGGAAGTTTTACTCGATAAGACAAGCTATTAAATTTTGAATTACACAAATTACACTTGCAAATATATCCCCCACCTCTTGGAAGTTGTACCATCCTTGTGGTATGTCTCCATCAAGGAGATTGTTTATCAATTTCGAATGTTTGGTTTCCTTCTATGAGCTCAAAACTTTGGCTATTGGCCATTCTTGCAATCTGATTTTTTCCTATTATAAGAAATTGCATAATTGAAAACTAAAAAAACAATATAAAAAAATACAAGAATTCAAGTGCAAATGAAAGATACACATCATTATAATTAAGAGTTAAACGTGTTTCTTTTTTTCAATAAAACAACCAATGTAACACCAGTACTAGGGTACATTGAGACAGCGAGACGGGGGGAAAATGGGCCTCATTTTCGAGATGGCAAGGTGATGGCCAAGGGACGACAACAAGGGGAGGAAGAGGCAGGGAGGGGTGTTATATAGTATACATCAGAACTTGAAATGCTTGTTATGAAATGATGTTTTAGTAGAACATACCAAATTAAAATACTTGAACATAGAAAAATTGCAACATGAACTAGAACCATTGAACATTGAACATAGTAACATATTACATGCCCAATAGTAAAATTCAAAAATCAAAATTCAAATAGAAATGCAAGTCCCCATTCCAACGGCAGTATGGTTGTGGAAAAGCAAAGGTGGGGGTACTTGGGTATGTGAGTACCCGGTGTAGGGACGGGTACTCCGAGGTTTGGGAAGGGGGTGCAAGTCCCTGTGTAACATTGAAAATAACAAAACTTTAATAAATTCATCACAAACTTTAAAAAATCATCAAAACCTTAAAATAAATTGTTAAAAGACTAAAGAATGGGGTTAAATGCATATCTCAAACACTTATAATCTTTTTTGTGAAAGTTATTTGACACTCCACAAACAATCCTCTTTAAAAACCAATTACTCCTTGAAAAACCAAAATGGAGACAAAATGAGTTGATAGAAAACCGGAAACAAAATGAATATGTTTCAAGTTGGAATGACCTCAAAAAGGGACATTTTAGGTTTTGCAATAAAAGTGAAAAAATGAAATTTTAAATGTTACCAACTTTTCCAAGATCCCCATAGGTACCCTACGGGTGTGCCCTAGATGCACACCAAGTGACCCAAACACACTTTGAGTATGCATGTGCATACCTACTATTAGCACCATTATCATGTAGCCTTTTGCCTGATAGTACCTAGTTTAGTACTATGAAGCACTCAATATACCATAAGAATGAGACTTCAAAATAGAAATAAATTTCATGAACCACACCAACAATAATCCTCCATCAAAAGAAAGATTATGCTGGGAAAACATAATATGTTTGGAAGGAAACTAGAGGATAAACTTGATCTCTATAGAAGACGTTCATCGCAAGGAAAAGTTATCATTAGTCATAGTAACATTTTGCATCTCTCTTTGATAGTGTTCCAATTGCGTGAGTCATCAACGAGATTGATGGCGCCTCTTCCTGATAACAAAACTAGCCACATGGATATAATTTCATCACAAGTAAGTTTGTTGAGTCACGATGATCAAAAAATCTAAGAGAAAGAAAATATGCATTATAGAGGAGACTCTCACCTTGTCTTTCCAATCAGAACAAAGTTGACTTCATCCATGATATCAAGAGGATCGAACGAGCATTTTAATGTCACTCTGATTTCACAAGTCTCTTTGATGAAAAAGGGTATCTTGTCATTGTGAACATATCAAAGTTGTAAATAGTCTTATTGGCATCATGGAAGTTAGTGCTTAGTCTCTCTAATCCAATGGATAGTGAACATTAGCATTAGTAAGACCTTATGTATTGAAGGGAGAATAAAATATCACACAGATCACATGAGTTACACCAATAAGCACATTGAAGACATTGCTCGTATGTGTTAGAATTTGAGTCATTGCTAGTGAGTAATTTCATCAAAGGCAACATTTGGTTTCCTCCACAAACAAATTATGATAAATTTGATTGGAAAGACGACTATTCTTGAAGTAACTTCCCTCAAGGCTTTCTAACTATTTAAAATAATTGATATCCTCAAAAGGAAATTTGAATTATCATCCTAATACAGAAAGGTGAGATAGGGACACTATATATCAAAGAGACTATTAGTTTTGAAGGGACTTGTTCATTTCCAAGCGAACATTCAAATCATGTCGATAATAACAAAAACTAGGTTGTCATCAGAGGAGATTCTAATATCTTTCTCCAAAGATTATTATATATAAGCTTCAGATTTATTGGAGAGGTAAGTTGTTATGGAAGGATGTCTATTTGGTGTCTTTAAAGGCATGAGTCACATTGATACCAACCGATTTTAGGGGAAAATCTAATTTTCTCTCCAAACTTTTCAAGAAGAATAAGAAGAAAAGGTCTTTGAAGAGACAAATATTTTCAATGAGACCATTAAGTAATCAGTCAATCCATTGGCAAATAGGGAGAATTCAATCGAAGAGACATATGTGGTCTAAAGGACATTTTAGAGGTCTCAACAATCAGGATAGATTTATAAATAATGATGGTGCCAAACTGAAGAAAATAAATTGGGGTGAAGTTTAACCTGCCTCGTCGATAAATAGGGTCACACTGGCACAACATTTCTTTCAAAAAAGATGATCAATGGACATCAATGGTTGCATAAGAGAAACTTAAACAAAATTACTATGTAAAGAACACCAAAAGAATTCATATTCATTCAAGGAAAACAATTGCAGAGAAACAAGGCTGAAGCTATTAGATTGGTGATTAACGAAATCATTATAAATTGTCCATGTAAGTAACAAATCATCTCGCTCTAAAAATCCTAATTGTTTTGGGCAGAAAATTGTGTTAGGTTTTCAAGTTGTTGACATTCGGTAGCTTCAGGTGGATAAACATATAAGATAATACTAACGTAGATATATATATATATATATGAGCTATAATTTACACACACACACACACACACATATATATATATTCATTATATATGAGATATAAATTAATATATCTACGTATTATTATGTAAGAGAAATTAATATGGTAAGACTAAAGAAATATTATGTGTGTGTGTGTGTGTGTCATTATATCAATTAATAGAGTATATGTTAATGAATAGATAAGAGGGAGATCACTATCTTTGGAAAAAAATGACATACAGGCAGTGATAATACATTTGCAGCGATATTAAATTTCAACATGGAATTAGAGCCAGGCTGTAAATATAAGAAAGGAAAGAAAATGGCAAGAGCTATTAGTGACAAGGAAGCCATAACAGGGGCAGTTAGAATAAGCACATGGGCAGATAAAATTATCTTACATCGAATCAATATGGGGATTGCAGAGCTTAGAAAAGACAAACAGTTCAAAGATCAATCTTCTACAGGCATTCAAAGCAGAAGCGATAATTATAATGTCAAAAGACTAGAAAGGAGAAAAATAGGTGTTGACCAAGGAGAAAAAAGAAATTATCGCATCTAAGAGATTAAAACAAACAGTTCATTTGAATGATCCACTTCAAAGATTATTATTTGCTCCTTAATTTTCAATTTTCGAGTCATACATCTGCAGTGTTTAATCTTTTGACCATTTATCAGCATCTAAGAGATTAAAATCAACAGTTCATTTGAATGATCCACTTCAAAGATCATTACTTGCTCCTTAATTTTCAATCTTTGAGTCATACACCTGCACTGTTTAATTTTTTGACCATCGTCGTTATCACTGCCATAATACATCGCTGCCTTAATGTTTCTTTGTTCATTATTAACTTTATTAGAGTTGTCAGGCTCTATCTTCTTGATGTCAACCCTTTGTATGATGCATTCATTTCAAAGGAGACTTCATCTTTAATCTTTGTCACCATTCTTGTGTTCAATGCATTTTATAATTGCAGTTGTGTTTGCGAGCCTTATCGGTTTGAACAAATTTTGTATAATCAAATTTGATTATTGTTGATCCACTTGCATACACAAACGAAGCCATACTTCTCTGATATATATATTTTCTCGAACCTTAAGTTTTATTTGGTAGCACACTGTAATCTGTCCCTCTAGTGTTGTTGGTTTATTTTGTGTTGGGTGGATATTTTGAAACTGACAATTTTGGGAAAAAATCCAATCGCAAAATAGGATGACCAGCCAGAGCGTGTGAGATAGTCTCTCCTACCTTAAAGGAAAGGCTCCTCCTTCTCACCATTTATTGGATCAACTCAAGGTAAGAAAGAAGTCGAGAGATTTTATAAAATGGGTGTTACCAATGTCCTTTTTTCTTATCTTTCAACAAAGAATCCACTTACTCGTGGAGCGAGTAATGGGCAAGGTGAATCTCTAACTACACTTCTATCAAGAGCTAGAAATAGTGATACCGATAAACCTTCACTAACTCAAAAGCTAGTTGAAAATGTATCGGTTCGGCTCTAAGTTCGGTCGTACTTCTACATGGAAAATCTTTACAATTAGGGCATAAAGACTCCTAAAAGTAAGAATAACTTAACTATTTTGTAAATCAAGAAAGAAGTATAAGCTACAGACAATGCTTCTAGCTATATATTTCCACAATTGCTCCTGGTCAAAGCTCCAACTCCAATTGCTTCTTAACTCTTTTATATTCAATTCACAAGATACAATTACCAAGAACACAAGATAACATGAATCAAAGATAACTTAGATGAATTATAGACAAAGCTTATAATTCGCACAAGTAACAATCTCACTTAATCAAAGTTAAGCCTCAAATGCTCCTTTGTATTCACTTTTCTCTCAAAATAGTGCTACACAAGCAAAGTTCTGCTAGCACAATTTCTCCAGAGCTCTCTTGCATAGAATAAAAGACAATTTTTACAATGAGGAGGCACTCCTTTATATAGGCACAGGAGTTGAGAAAAAGGTGGAGGAAAAAGTGGGAGCAACTTGACCAACTTTGACCCAGTCTAACTAAAAGAGAAATTATTGGGTTACATGCAACTTGCATTACATGTAATTACACATTTTCATGTAATACATCCTCTTCAATTGCAAACATGGAAGAAGAAGAAGAAGAAGAAAGAGGGAAAAGAATTGAAAGAATCCCAAGGATTGTCTTGAAAGGCCTTGTCCTTGGCGATGCTATCCCGAATGATCACAGGATTGGGAGTTCATGTATTTTGTGTCACTGCATTCACCTTGATAACCATGGTCTTGCATCTTTTGATAACCTCTGACTCTCTTTGATAAATTGTCCGTTGTCATTTTAAATCTTGATGTGATCAAGCTTTTCTCGTTCAAGTTGTCGTGAATTCTCCTTTGTAGATTGGCACATTCTGGATTCTCTGATACTTTGAAAACCTTCTTGATGGTGTCCAGATGTAAACTCGGAATAACTTTCCATCAACACCTTTAACTCGTTTTTTTTTTTAAGTTAAGTGCTTGGCGCATGGGAATGCATGCAAATGAGAACTTTTGACTTTTAAAAAGTGACTTGGGCTTTCAAGATTTCATTGCATGAAAAATGATTACATGTACGAGTAACATGTAACAAGGGATGAAGGATGAGATGGAATGCGAAGGCGGATGGAGGATAAGGTGCAAAGCATGGAAAGATGCGGAAACATGTATTTGCTCATGAAGGCGCAAATGCATATGGAGAGATGGAAATGAAAAATGGAAGAGGGACAATGAACTTTATAGTCATCTTTGGTGAAAAGGGGAAGTCAAAGTACATGGAAGATGAAAATGACATCTTCTTGACTTTTCAAAAAGTGACTTTAAGTCAAAATCAAGGTTTTGAGATGCAATTACACGTAAGGCTTTTCGTGTAATCGTGCCACGCGAGTGAATGCAAAAAGTGAGATGAGTGAAAATGGAAGTGAAAAATGGGATTACATGCATGTACAAATGGTGAATGAGATGGAAAACATGTAATTGCATTCGTCGGATGAGATGTGAAGTGTTGTGACATGGAAGATGGAAGTGAAACGTGATGATGCTTTCGCATGAAGTGAAACAAGAACAAGTTCTTGGGAAAGAACTTGCAACTTCTCCAAAGTGGAGAAAATTGGAAAGCAAACACAAAAAACACAAAAAACTTAAAAGAAAAACATACCTTTGGAAAAATGACTCAAACATGTCAATATGCAAAGCACTTCAACACAGAATCTCAAATTTGGAGTTTGAGGAAAAACCAAAAACATGAAAATGAACAGTTTTTTCATTTTTAAAAGAAAAATGCACTTTCCATGGTATTGATTTCAACAAGTGGCAATCATCAAGGAATAATGTGCATAAAATCAGCAAGATAAACACAAATTAAATAGCAACAAAGAAATTGTCCACTTACATGAAGATTAAGTGTCAAAAATGGTGGAAAAAGACGCTCCAATGTTGAATTTTTTTTCAAAAACACTTTGAATCTTCCAAACCTTGCAAATTCGAATGGGACAAGGCAGCAAACAAGGCGATTTAAGTGGAAGATGCCAAAACGTGCCCTATTCTTACTCCAAAATCCAACGCTTTTGGATTGCATATGCTATGGGACGTTTTTGATAAAAAATGGTTTTCTCTCAAGCATGAGATCAAAACGTTTTGGTTGTTAAACACCAAAACATGTACCAAGATGTAATGCAATCTAAAATATGCTAAATTGATTCCTCCTTGAGCAAAAAAGTGGGCCAAAAATGGATTTATTTGGAGTTTTCACCAAAAACGTTCCCTTGGATAGAGCTTAGAAAAACACCTTTAAGCAAGATGAATCCATTTTTAATGTTAGAAAATCCATTGATGGGAAAAAACGACCCTATTAGAGAAGATCTCATGAAAAACCATCAAGTAAATCTCTCACAATCTTCAAAATCGAGTTCTTGGGGGGTTATTGCACATGTTCTTCCAAAATTGGGTTTCTTGGGAGCAAATAAATGAGTTTTAGTGTAAATCAAACCTTTTAGGAGGCATGACATGTTTTAAAATATGCTTTTGGTTAAAATTGCACCTTTTAGGATAGAATGCTAACTTTTTAGAACTCCCCATAAGGCAAATCGCACCTTTTAGGAGGCATGACACATTTTAAAATATGCATTTGGTTAAAATCGCACCTTTTGGGGTGGATTGCATATTTTAAGTAAAAGCTCATGTTTTTGATGCAATGACACATTAGTGAAAGCTTACATTTTTCGTGTAATGACACCAAAAGGGTCCACTTTTGATTACCTTGTTTTTAAGTTGAAATTATATTCAATAACATGTAAAATGTTCACTTTTGATGGATTTTACATGTAATAGCATATTAAATGTCCACTTTTGATAACTTAAAGTGGTTAAATAAACATATATCAATTTAATTTCATTAAATTTTTACTTAAATGGGACATAAACCATATTTACATATCATATTAAAAATATAACATATAAATATCATTTAAAAAATAACATTTAAATGAGCATTTGATTTAAATGTCAAAAATTAAATTGAAATATAGTCTTTTTAAGTGAAAAATCAAAAAGTAACTCAACTTAAAATTATAACATAAAGTGCACTATAGTTACTTTTAAGTTTAAAATTTAATAATAAAGTAACTTAAAACATAACATAAAGTGAATTTTAGTTATATTTTTCAAAAAGTGAACGTCCAATTAAAAATATAACATGATATTTTTAATTTATGTTATTGCATCAAAAAGGTCCACTTTTGAGGCACTAAAATGGCCATATCTCTTGATTGACAACTCCGATTACGTTCTCGGTTAGATCAAATCGAAGGGGAAACCGAAAGCCATGACTTGAGCAAGAACAAAGGACTAAAAACCAACAAACACAAACTCAAAAGCAAAAAAAAGGACGATGAAGGCTTCAAAAATCAAGCAAAGGCTCAATAGAAAGCAAAACGAAAAAGACTTGACGAAAGCCTTCAATAAAATGATTTGATATGCGAATTGAAGTTGATTAATCAATCAACATTAAGCAATTGAGTATCAAATTCAACTTAGACAGATACGAAATTAGCTTGAAAAAGTTTCCTGTTGTTACCAACATTTTGTGGTGACAAAATGTAGGACAACATTCTGCACATTACATACTATGTGATTTGGAAGGGCACGTCACTAGCCGACTCATTTTCTAAACCACTGATAGCAGTGTTTCATTCAACATTGACATATTATTGCCTCTAATCGATTGGAGTTTGGTATCATTTATATTATTGAGCTTATTCCTTGCAGCTTCTTATAGACTAACCAACTTTATTGTTTGTTCTTATGAGTTGATGTTTCTTTAGTTCACACTCTTTTGTCTGATGTCGTGACCTTCTTCACATTAAAGCCTTCTAAACCTTGTTGGTGTCTTATTATTTTCTTTTTCTTATATGAATAAACTACAACCATTATTGTTCAGTTGATGGACGTAAATATTCTTCACATTCAATATAGTATACACACTATCGTCCTTAATCATCATTGCCCAACTGAATTTTATCTCATTCATCGCTATCTACTTCATTAATTAAACAAGCAAACTTGGACATCTTTGGCTTTACATCTATCTTCATGAAACAATGTGACATTCTTCCTCATACTTATTGAATATGTTGTCCTAGAACTTATTCAAGAATGCTATAGAAATGAGAAATGTGAAAGTTCCTAAATATAATATCTTGTGCAAAATTGAGTAAAGGATTCAAAGCAACTTGTATCAGAGATGTTGATCTACAAATAAGTATTTATTATCCTTGAGTATTGCATTCTTCTACTCATTATAAGTCTCTCTCTTATTTGTATTTCTATACATATTATAAGAGCTATTAGCCTTTATCTTTTCCTTTCTCTCCAAGTATGTTCTTGTAGGAAAAGGGATTGATATCAGATTCAGAGGGATTCTAACAATTTTTCAAAGGCAACATTGGATGAGGAGCTCAAAAGATTGATATTCAAAGGGGATTTGAAAATTCATGTGTGGCATGATTTAATGGGCCTGCCCCTGTGTACATCATGAGGAAGTGGCGACTTCCTAATGATTATCACTTGTATTTGTTGAAGTTATTGAAAGGTGATGATCTTACAATAACTTAATCTTCTATTATGATAAATATCTTATGATGTATAAGCAGATCGTGGTAGATGATAACTTGCATGGTGGATTAGTTTCTTAAACAGACCATGGCCTTCTTTTGTTATGGACGAATTATGATGTTTGAGACAATTCACATAGATGATAACTTGCCTGGTGGATTAAGTTCTTTAAATAAACCATGAATATTTATATGGTAAGTATTATTGAGGATACATTATCTATGGACATTTTTTGAGTACTTGGTGAATATCATGTGACTTGATATTTTGGGGCCATTACTCTTGATATCATGAGATGTTATCTAAATGGTGGATATCTTCTGATCAAAGATATCCTTAAAACTTGTCATTCCTAATTTTACATTAAGGTAATATAATACCTTGTGTTTATTCTCCCTAGCTAAGAGGAAGTGTTGATGTTTGGTAGCTTCAGTCGGATCAACATATAAGACAATACTAATCTAGATATATATATATATATATATATATATATATATATATATATATATATATATATATATATATATATATATATATATATATATATTTTTTTTTTTTTAAATTATTATTTTTTAATTAAATAAGAGATATAATATATACATATATATATATATATATATATATATTCATTTTATATGAAATATATATTATATATCTAAGTATTATTACAGTGGAAAAAATTATAAAATAAGACGAAAGAACTATTATATGTGTGTGTGTGTGTCATTATATTAAGTAACAGTGTGTATGTTAATGAATAAACATGTATCCTACGAAGGGACATGTTTTTCCATCTCTCATCCACAATATAAATAAGAGAGAGAACACTGACTTTGGAAACACATATCGTACAGGAAATGTTAATACAGTTACAACGATCTTAAAATTCAACAAGTTTTGTTTTTCCATAAACAATAAGAAAAATGGAGAAAAATCCCAAAGAACCAAAGGTCAAGAGAAAAAGAATAGGAAGTGAAAGAGCCAGAAGAGAAAGGTAAATTAGGATCTTCTTTACCTAGTACTAAAAAATTAGGGGATAAAACTCGCAATTTCCACAATCCATCATGTTAGATTGTTGCCTTTTTGGATTAAACTGTGTAGTTTTCCATCACCAATGTTTCAGATCACACTACATGATCCATCATCAGGATAAAGCAATAGATAGAGAGCAAATGATGCGTCATGTAACATGATTTACTCTCTATCTATTATTTCATCCTGATGATGGATCATGTAGTATGATCCAAAATGTTGATGATGAAAAACACACAGTTTAATCCAGAAAGGAAACAATCTAATTAGAGGATAGACAAAAGGCTACATAGGATATCTAGACACTGCATAGGGGATATGATATGTTTATGTTCCATTATAAGAGCAAAAACAGGCATGAATCAATATATAACCCTTGGAAGTTCAATTTAGAGAAACTGGAAGTTCCAAATGTCTTCATAAATGTTGACCTATTACAATTCCTTGCAAAGCACTATAAACTAGCAACTAAAGCAATTGGCAACGTTCAAGCGAACCTTTTTTAAACCATTGCCAGAGAATTTATTGTTGTGGTGTTTGACTTAGACAATACATGTATCACAAGATAAACTATGAGGATCTAATGAATGATTATACCAAGATGGATACCACACAAAAAGGCAGTGTAACACGGGGACTCACATCCACCCCCAAACCTCGAAGTACCCTTCCCCGAGACATCCGGCACCGGGTACTTGCGCACCCAAGTACCCCACCTCCACCATTCCGCAACCATGCTTCCACTGGAAAGGGTACTTGGATTTTTATTTGATTATTTTTTTTGAATGTTACTATTGGGTATGTAATATGTTACTATGTTGAATGTTCAATTGTTCTAGTTCATGTTGCAATTTGAATATGTTCAAATATTTTAATTTGGTATGTTCTACTGAAACATCATTTCATAACAAGCATTTCTAGTTCTATATGCATACTATACAACACCCCTCCCTGCCCCATCCTCCCCTTGCCACCGTCGCCCCGCTGTCCCGAAAATGAGGCCCATTTTCTCCCCATCTTGGGAAGTTATCCTAATGTCCCCACATCCCAACGTACCCTAGTACTGGGGTTACATTGTAAAAAGGTAGAAGCTGCCCTTACATAGACCTCGGGTGAATGCAAGTGATCTTGCCAAGCTTGAAGATAATGAAGAGCCTTTATTTCATGTAAAATTGTTTGAAAAATACCTTCACACTTATAATTCAGTTGGCCATGTCTTGGGTATGGAGGCCCCTGAATTCATGTCTATTCTTCCAACCGCTGTATAGAGCCATAGCGCTCACACATTTGATTATGCCTCCGATATGGTAAGAATGATTGATATAGGGTTAAAGCTTGTCAAAAATAACCATTCTTGCATATTTCAAACATTACTCTTTCCTTATGTGCATAGTATTATATGTTGGTTAAGAACTTAGAATGTGGCCAAAACAATTCAAAATTGTCGAAGTAGATAATGAGAATGTAATAACCCCCAACTGGTTATAACTTCGACAAACGCCAAATTCTTTTATAATTCAGTTGTTTGACATTTCGTCAAACACTTTGCAAACAAGCTCTGATACCACTGTAATAACCCAACTGACTCTCAAACAATTTGTGCTGAAGAATTGATTTCTATTGTTTTATTCTTGAGGATTTTCTATTTTGATACAACAATATAGCAACAAACTAGAAGATTTTGCAATATTAATTTCAACTCAAATATTTAGATATTACATAGGGAATATACAGCTGAAAAATTCCAGATTGCAATATCAACTTAGATATTGAGTGATTTCACAAAATACCAACAACCTAGTTGATAAAATATCCCCTATTAACTAAATCAACAATACCCAAAAAAAATAGAAGTTACAATCCCTGAACTTACAGGTAAGACATGCCTTGAAACCCTCTGAGATGAAAACTAGCAGCAACAAAGAATTCTTCGACAAACAAATGCAACTAAAGATTTCAAAAACGTTGCTCCCAAAGTGCAGTTAGAAAATAACACCCAACAATAAATATAAATTGGTGCTCAACCAACTCCAAATTAACCAGCACAAAATTTGATATAACAATTCCAGCGAATCCCTTCACAAATTCTAGAACAACCTCCAATAGCAAGAAAAATTAAACTTCTCCTTAGCAACAGTTAATACAGTAGGAGAAATGACAAATCGTATAACTCAACACAATTTGCCAAGCAATCTCAAAACTGAATCTACAATACTTTACCTATAGATCCCAAACCCTTATACTTCATCAATGACACAAATTTCAGAACTTCAGAAGTGTCACAAAGACAACAAAGAAGGGTAAGATAATCAAATAATTGGATTTTTTCTTATCAAATGTCCTCAAATTTATAATTTTCAAATGGCGCCAGTTTCCCAAAAGAACTCCACTTAAGAAGCTTTCTCTGCACAACATTAAAATATAATTAAGTGTCATTAATATAATTTAATAATTGCTTTTGGCTCCAAAAATGACCTTTTCTACCATAACTTATTATTCTGACATGCAAGGACACTATTTCTTGTTCCCATGATTTAAAACTTTTCGTCTTGATTCCAGTGAGCTATGATACTAAGGTGACCGACCAACAATACCAACAAAAATAGCAACCTCAGCGTATTTAGATGAATAATAATAATAATTCACCCATCTTGCGAAAACAATTGAAGAAGCATCAAAATCGAAATTTGACAACACCAAAGTGATCCTGATGATGAAAGATGATGAATGAACCTAATGGGGTGACTTACTATAAATAGACACTCCCTCCAAGATTCTTGGAGCCCAAACTGGAAGCCTAAAATAATAATTGAGACCACCAAACTCTAACTCAACCGAGTTCATCGGAACCAACAGTTTGATTTACTATAAATAGTAAGTCCCTCAATCGGAGCTTAAACACAGCATAGGCTGTTGAAAAGCTTATAACCCCACAATTGAGACCTTAAATCCCATTGTCAGCTCATGAGAGTCGCAATGGTGAACTGACCAAGCCAACTATAGGAACCTGCTAAAAATGGGGACATTACAGAGAATCAAAATTTGCCTATTTTGAATACAAATCAATGTGTTTTTGCTCCCAAAATTGCCATTCAAGGATATTGCAAAAAAAATCCCAAGAATGAGGAAGAAAACATGAGTTTTGCAGATCCAAACACATGCATTTCGTCGAAGATATCACTGTCCAGCCTCAAAATGCATAAAGAAAGACCAAAAATAGGCTTTTTTAGTAAGAAAGCATATGCTTTCTTCCCCAAAATTACCACTATATGCTTGTTAATACCAAATGCATGGAAGGATGAGTAAAGAAACAATTTTTGGAGTCAATAACATGTGCTTTTGACTCCAAAATTTCCATCATATGCTCCTTTATGCCCAAATGCAAGGTAAAATGGGCCAAAAATGAGTTTTTTGACGTCAAACACATGTGCTTTTGAATCGAAAATTGCAAACTTTAGCATTTTGGCTGTAATTGAAAGTAAAGACAGGGTTTTCAAGTGAAAAAACATATTATTTTCACTTCAAAATCGCCACCCAAGACATTGGCATCATTAATGTGGCTTTATGAAAGTAATGACGGGTTTTAGAAATGCAAAAGCATGTGCTTTTGAGTTGTAAAATCCCACCATATGCTTTTACAAGTCCAAACACCTCTATTGGAGAAATATAGACGGGTCTTTGAGATGCAACGGCACATCCAAGTAAAATGCATATGCTTTTGGGTTAAAATTCCCTACCCTTGGACATTTAAGTTATAACCCAAGTTAAAATGCATACTAGTGGACTTTTGGAATGCAATAACATGTGTTATTGGGTTCAAATTCCCCACTTACAAAGCCTTTAAGTCATCAAAGGTTTATAATAATAAGATTTATATATGAAAGAGCATATAAAAACTCATTGACACATGTTAAATGACAAATTTTTAAATAAAAATGTGTTATTGCATATGAAAAGCCCACCTTTATGCATTTGGGACTTAGATTTTATTAGAAGTGGGTTTTAGAAAATGATTCACATGTGGATGATATGCAATGAGTGATAAAATCCCCACCTTTAATGCATTTAAGCATAGTTGAAAAACTCGGCTTCGGCAATATCTCGGCTGGCCCAAAAAATATAAAAATGTCAAAATCGGCAAAAACTTGGCGAAAAAATCGACAATAAATCAGTACTTTTATCGAACATTTGAAAATTACAATTTTGTAGAATATTCTTAAAATGCACATATACAACAAATTTGTAGAACATATAATGATTTGAGATATCCACCATACATTAATCAAAGTGAAGAAATAGGTAGACTTTGAGGACCTAGCCAATAAACAACCAATTATAATTAGAAAGCGTTTAATGAGTGACAATTTAATATTTTATAAATTTGTTAAAATACAATTTTAAATCTACAAGGATCTATTATAAATCTATTAAAATCTAGTATATATCTATTAATATATATTATAAATCTATTATAGTATTACTATTAAAATATATCAATTATAAATCTTTTAAAAAATACTGTCAATACTATTATTATTATTATTATATAATAGTTAAAATAGTTAAATGAAACATGTTTGTAAATTTAAAAATACACGGTAAATAGTAAATTATTTACTACATTTTTATTTTATTTTTTATCAAAATGAAATAATAAATTATTTAATACATCTTTGTTTTTATAAAATAAATTAAGTTTTAAACAATTTTTTAAAATCAAATATATTACAATTACAAAAAACATTACGAACTAAAATAAATACCTAAAAGTCAATGGCACAATGCAGACAAATTTAATGGCAAGGAGGCAAGTCAAATGCAAACAAATTTAGGTCAGCTGTGAATGCTCGCCGAATGCAAGGAGAGGAAGATTGCTGGCGTTGAATGCAGGAGACCAAATGTCCTGAATGTCGTTGTGTCAAAAACTAAACCTCAAACCTAAAATTTCGATGACACTTCAACGATTTTTTACAGTGTTTTTCCGATTTTCGCACTATATTATTGGGAAAAATCACTACGGTTTTTTTGATTTAATTCAAGGCCGCATTTTTGTGCATTTTTTTCAGCCTGCAAATTTTTCCGCAAAATATCGCGGGTTTGGTGAAATATCACCATTTTTTTCAACTATGCATTTAAGTGTCTCATTTAACTAAATTTGATATATAACTATAGTTTTTAGTAAAGTAATACGAAAATAGACTAGAAAAAGAAAATCTTCATTAAGACCTTAAAAACTATTGGTTGAATCAACTCAGAATGGGCTAGAAATTTTAAATGGATGTCAAAATCCACTTTAGATATTAAAAATAATTTTATTTCATGCAATTGTCAATAAAAAAAACCACTTTTGTAGGATGTTTTTAAGAAGACGCGTTGTCCCTCTGAAATACCCTATCTTTTTCTTTTTAACTTGAGCTAGACAACTTTGTTTGAGACCTAAGTTAGCACAAAACAAGCGAAATTCCAAGGGATGTTATCCTAAGGGAAAAACAAGTTTGAAAACTACTAATAAGAAAGGGAAAAACGAAGAATAAACTTGAAGATTAGCAAAAATCAAACGCTTGCAATCAAAGAAGAAAAACTCATTTTGACGAGCATTTATAGGGATTAACTCATCATGACACTTTACTAATATGTTATAAGAAAGAGGGCGCTCCTACGAATTCATGAGAAAATTGTATAAGGTTGCCCCAAATTTATGATGTCAAAATCGTAGACAACAGATAACATTATAAGGCAAGGAGAATACACAACATAAATTGAATCCAAAAGTTGTAAATATAGTTTAGATTAATAAAGCTCAAATTAATGAAGGAAAAGGATATCTAAAAAAGACTTCATAGTTACACTGCCTTGGGAGATGGGGGGACAGCAAAACGAGGGGACAAGTTTCCAAGACGGGGGGTCAGAGGGGCCTAAATTTGGGGACGATGGGGGGATGGCGGCAAGGGACAGGAGAGGGGGTATATATATGCATATGGTAGTTAAAATACTAGTTGAAATTATGTATTACAATATAAGATATAAAGATGTAAAGAGCAAATACTTGAACATTGCATTGAATTGGAACATTGAACATTAAACATAAATAGTTGAATCTGCAAATAGTCAACATTGGAATGTCCCCCATCCTCGGTGGAGGTGGCAGAATCTGGTGGCGCCACTAGCAACGGGGGAACGGAGTCCCCAAGTCCTCAGTGCATTGAAGTCTCTAGGATGTTGAGCAAAAATGGGGGGGACGCGTCCCCTTGTTACTATGAAAAAAGTTCAAAAATGAGAGGTTATCAAAAATGAGAGGTTATTCATGAGAATACATCCTTGACGGGTAAAATTAAAGAAACACCCAAAGAACTGACATATCAATTGACACAACAAGAAGAGTCGCATTAGAAGAGCAAAAAAGAAAGATGAAGATCCAACAACTGAATACATGAGTGAGAAATATCAGTTTTGAAGCAAGTTTTGTGTAATGTCCTTCCCTAACTAAGGTCCCAACATTTTTTATAATTTAGTTAAATGCTAGTTAGACCCACGTTAGCATTTAATTATAAACATTTATTTCACATATGCTTAAATACTTTCTATTTCATTAAAAAGGTAGTATGTCCTTGTTTTTCTAGTGGGGGTTAAATAAATGAATGGGATTAAAAGAATACTCTATTACAAAGAGGTAGATTAAAAGGGATGTGTATCTGAATCATTATCTTCTTATATAATGTCATCTTGATTTGCTACGTCATCATTTTCTGTTGCCATGCGTATTCCAAGTGTCATCTCATCACAGATGTTAGCCTTTGTATTTCCACATGTATTTGATTCCATAATGTCAATACAACCATCACTGCATATTGAGTCAACTCCATTTTCAAAGAATTCATTATTGATCATATCATCTCTAGTATGCAGTGCACTATTATTTATATCCTTCTTTGTATTTCCTTTCTTCTTATTTACATTCCTTTTTCCCATGTGTGCTCACAAGATCTACCTTCAAGCGGTTAGGCTTTATAGAAGGAACCGGCTCTGATACCAACTGAAGAGCACACGATTATACTGAGGGGCGGGGGGAAGTCTAAATCAATATAATAAAACTTTTGCACATTTAAATTTTTTTATCCAATTAATTACTTTAAATAATGAAATCAACAATTATGCACTTAAACACAATGACACAAGATTTACTTGGAAACCCAATGCAGCAAAAAACCATGACAATAAATGCTTTTATATATACTTTGTTCTTTTACAATGTATTGTAAGCTTTGACCTACTAGAGGCTCCAACCCCTAGGTTTATGAGTACCGACTCACTGAAAGCTCCCACACTTTGCAGGCTCTGACCTACTAGAAGCACCAACCCCCACTACTTGTCTTCGTGAGCACCAGCCCCCCGCACACAAACTTCTCTTCTACCTTGACTATGTTGCTTGCTTCCATTGATGATGGATACTTCAATTTGTACAACTTCAATTCTTTAATCTGATATCTATGAAATTCTTTAACTTTTACTCTTCATAAAATATTCTTTTCTAACTACACCCCTCACACTTCCTTTTGTAATTTCTTATATGAATATATAAATCAGATTAAAAACTGATCATATATATTTCTTCTTTTTCTCACTTATATCCTTAAACTATTTTTATATTTTTATATTTATCAGATTTGAAATTCTGATCAAATACATATCCTCTGTCCTTTTCTTATTTATTCTTCTTTCTTGCCACTCACTCTCCTTAAATCATCTTCTTCTCTCTCACATATAAATATATAAATCGGATCAACAATCTGATTATATATATTTCATTATATTACCCTTCTTCCTTTCTTATCTTTCACATGCTGACTTCATATATTCTTTCTGCTCCCACACTTCTCTTTCTTTATTGTTTCTTTTTCATTCACCTTTCTTCAAATGATATATTCTCTTCTTATATCTATTTGCTCCAAAAGAAAGTCATGTCTCTTGGCAAAAGAGACACTTCACACCTTATCATTGTAAACTTTTAATTGAACCTTTTCATTAAATTATTTTCTTACCTTTACTATAATCTCAATTTAATGGCACCCTTTTGTAATATAAGAATGACATTATTTTTCTTTAATTGCATGACTTACTCAACCAATCTTGATTAGAACTGCATAATGCAAATACCATTTAACTATTGACAGCAGGCTCCTTCAAAAATAATTTGCTGTGGTGATCTGGATGGCATCAATCTTTCAAAACCGCCAATGCCATCGTTGCACTTATATTGCTTTTGTTGATGCTTAACTCTTCCAAAGGATATCGCATAAGATTCTTTAGTATCATTGAATAATCCAAACAATTAAATATTTCTATGGATCTTCACATGCATATATGTCTGGACTTAGAAGACTGATTTCACACTATTTAATATATATATTTCCCGAACATTTGTTGTTGCCGTAGCCTGAGCATAGTATCAATTCCTTAAATTGTTATGTTGTTTTCTTCTCTGTGGCTGTTAACTTTGACTTTGTCCAGTGTTGAGTCTTTGTTTCTTCTTACGGTAGAAAAACACAACTGGAATATGGATTTCTGTATACAAATATCCCTGCCAATCATAATCTTTTCTTCAATCCACTTATCACTGCTATAAAAAATAATCATCGCATATCTGCTGTGGGTGTTTACACATCTAAACTGGCATTTTTCACATCATTTTTCTTCACACAATAATTACCTTGTGTGATGTGGCTTTACTTCCATCTTTTGAGCAACTTGTATTAACCATATATAATATAGTTCTCTTACTATATCGGGCCATTACTAATGCGGAAACTCCATCGAGACTTATAAAAAACGTGTCTACAAGTTGTCTTCTATTTGAATCTTTGCTTCCATCACTACTCCCACTCTTTTTCATTATTTACAATCAATATTGTAACACTTGTTCACTATTGTTGTGATGTGGAGCCTAATCAGACTCGAAGGTTTATTCGGTGCGGTCTTTCTCCCCATATTATTTCTACGGGAGTTTGGATGCAATGGGCAGCACCCCTGTGGGGTCCTGGGGGCGCTGCCCTAGGTGCACTCCCTGTCGCAATACAGGGTGGGGTTGAGGGACAACACCCTTGCGGGGTTTTTCGGGAACAATGCCCCCAAAGCCAAAAAAGACCTTATATTGTAAAAGGCGTCAGCTGCTATTTTCTTATTGGACGACTTATTCTAGCCCTAATTGTGTAAGCGGAAGAACCTTGTATAAGAGGGCTTAGGGTTAGGGATTTCATAATGTAATGGTGATATTGTAGCTTCTTGCAGCGGTATTGAACTGTAAGGGATTGTGGATTGTAATCAATGGATAATAATAATATTGGAATTGTTGTTGGTGGACATAGCCTAGAGATTGGGTGAACCACGTTAAATCTTGGTGTCTTGTGTTCTCATCTGTGTGATCTATTATTTTCTAATATTGGTTATTTTTGCATGTAACTGTTATTTCTGTCTGAGGTTAACCCTAACAACTATAGCCTTTGTGTTCGTATGTTGTTTGATATGTCATTGCTACTGATTTTAATTATCACTGCACATCTGCTCAAGATAATAGATATGTATGCCATTGTCACTTCATCCCTGTGTGTTCTTTATTGCTGCCGGTTAGACTTTGCTTTAATGCATTGTTGACTAACATTGTTTGGTTTTAACGATACATAGAAACATCCCCTTTGGCATAGTATATGCTGAGAGATCAATCCAAAACACTTGGCATGAACATTGTCTCCGCTAAATTTTTTGATTTGGATTTGTTGCATTCAATATTATAACTGTCTGTACATCATTGATACTTCTCATCTGTTTGTTTTTGGACACCTCACAAGATAAGAAATCTGAGAATAGAGATGCACTCTACTATATAGATCATTCTCTGTATAGTATGCTCTTCTCAATTATTAATAATCTTAACACTTAAAGTAACTTCTCATCTTCCCCGTTGTACAATTTCATTTTGTATATCTTATCACTACAATCAATCCTTTTTTTGCTGGAAACTTGTCAATCTCTTCTCAGAAAAGTTCAATCATTGTCTTCATTGTTTTCAATACTTATAAGCTTTATTGAAATATTTCACTTCTTTATATGTACTTAGTATTGTTGTACAATTTTAATATATATCATTATTCAACATATATTGTATATAGTCTTTAACTATCACTGCCTTATAACTACTGGCTGCCTTATTCCCTATTAGTGTCACACTTTATGTTTATTCATCATTTTAATATTAACCAGCTTCTTATATTTGACTTCAATGAGGGCTGCATCTTCATACCTTTGACATTGATGAAAACTCGTAGTTTTGTTCATGGTCTTTGATATCAATGACAATAATTCCATCAAGCTTACCACCACTGTTCAGTGATGATAAAGGTTTGAGGAATCAGGATGAATGGATAGCAAAGTGTGAGTTAATGCTTCCAGATACGTTAGAAGATATAAAGAATGAGGAGGCTGTATATAAGAAGACCCACAATCACCAAGAAAGGATGATCAGCATTGAGTTCTCTGCAAGAGATATTGTCAATGATCTTCATACATATTCAACACAGGAGTGCCTTAATCATATTTCCCAAGTTCATTTATGCACATTGGAGCATAATCTTTGTCATGTTTTATGTTGTTAATTTTTGCAAAGTTGTTTAATTCAAAAGACACTATGATCAATGACCTTTTCAAAAACTGCTATATAGTTAGGCATGTATTGAAAAAAAGATTAGAAGGTAGAAATATGAAATATAATTAAAGGGCTCTTTTCTGCATATGTTGTGGTTCATGGATTTTCTCTAATCAATTCAGTTTTTCTGTGGTTTTAGTTCCAGCAACTAGAGCCGATTTGAAGTTCTTACATCAGAAGTTGTCTTATGTTATATTCATTTGGATATCAAGGGTGTTTCAGATCAGTTTTAAAAATAGATTTTATTATATAATTTATTTAATTGGTTCTCCCAAGAAAAGATTAAATTCAAGTAGATAAGTTATCATAGCATAGATAGCTTAATGGGAGCCATGAATTTCAGAGAGTTCATTAGGTTGGGCAACTAGAGGTTGATGACAGAATGATTGGCAAAGCCATAGAGTGATCTGATGTGGCTCATGGGATTTTGGCTATCTATGTTGGAGCACTCCTATGATAGATGAACACTATGATGGTAATCTCTCCCTTGCAAACTTTCATACACTTTAAGAAGCCATTAAAATAATGAAACAAATCTATTAACAGTTATTGGCTGACATAGACTATCTTCTCGAGTGGGGTTGCATTTGCTATGATGCACTAAGGGGGAAAGGTGAGGAGTTATATGGGCTCACTCATGAGTTGGGAGTGACTAAGGATTCACTGGAGAAAGCACAATTGGCCCTTCGTGAGACTTGGTCATGTGTTGAGGACCTTACCACGGAGTTGAGGTTGGTACAATCTTCACCAGCTACAAATAAGGTACAGTCATCCATAGTGGCAATTAGTGATGACCTTATATCTACAAGTTGTGGTGATGGGTGTGTTGAAGATGTAGCTTCATCCATTATAAAGTGGACAGCAATAATTTTAGTTGGAAGGAGTATATTGGGTGAGAGCAATAAAGAGTCACTGGTTGCATCAAATTCTCCTGAGGCCAATATTATGACAAATGATGCAGGTCAGATTACTGATAGCTCTTATATAACAATGGTGGATCCTCCAGAGTGTTGTGTTAGTACATGACGCTAGTCCATCATCTACATAGGGTACACGCAGAGTATCATCTAGTTGGGTAGATGGCTCTCATGTTGATTTGTTTCCCTCTCTTGGAAGCAAATATGCTACTTCATCTCATGCAATTGATGGTGATAAACAACATGTGTCACAGAGTCAAAGTGACCAGCTGAGGGTTGCAAGAGAACACGATGAGTCTACTTGAAAGCTTGTAATTTCACGAGGGATTGTTTGAAGTAACTAAGGATACTCTAATCTGAGGTTCTCGTGAGATCAACCATTTGGTGGGAGCGATTCTAGATACTTTGACTAAAATGCTTCCTCGTAGAGATTTCATGATTAGGTTTACAACGAGGGTTACCACAAGCCCTGCCCAATCAGTTGTTCGAGGTTACGGGTTGGAGTCATCTTCTAAGTCCAAGCTTGTCAATGATGAGAAATTGATAAAAATTGAATCCTTTTACGATGACTATACAATGCGGAGTGCTCTTTGCTGTCCTACATTTTGTCACTACAAAATACAAGTAACAATACAAAACTTTTTTGAACTAGTTTCGCATCTCTCTAAGTTGAATTTGATATTCAATTGCTTAATGTTGGTTGATCAATTGACTCCAATTCGCATATCAAATTCTTTTACTAAAGGTTTTTGTCAAGTCTTTTTTGTTTTTCTGTCTGTCAAGCCTATGCGTGATTTTTGAGGCCTTCATCATCCTTTTCTTTGCTTTTGAGTGTGCATTTGTTGGTTTTTAGTCCTTTGGTCTTGCTCAAGTCATGGCTTTCGATTTTCCCTTCGATTTGATCTAACTTAGAGCGTAATTGTAGTTGTCAATCAAGAGATATAGCCGTTTTAGTACCCAAAAAGTGGACCTTTTTGATGCAACAACACGAATTAAAAATATCATGTTATATTTTTAATTGGACATTCACTTTTTGAAAAATATAATTTAAATTCACTTTATGTTATGTTTTTAAGTTACTTTATCATTTGAATTTTTACCTCAACTAGCTATAGTGCACTTTATATTATATTTTTAAGTTGAGTTTACTTTTTAATTTTTCACTTGACTATTAACTATATAGTTCAATTTAATTTTTACCATTTAAATCAAATGCTCTAGTAGATATTACTTTTTAAATGATATTTACATGGTATGTTATTAATGTAATATGTAAATATAATTTATGTCCCACTTAATTAATATTTTAATGAATTTAAATTGACATGTGCTTATTAAAATCATTTAAAATCATTAAAAGTGGACATTTTATATGACATTACATGTAAAATCCATCAAAAGTAGACCTTTTTCATGTCTTTGTATATTAAAGTCATCAAAAGTGGACCTTTTTGATGCCATTGCATATAACTCACTTGAAATGTGCAATCACATCAGAAAGGTGAGTTTTGTAACTTAGATATGTTATTGCACCCAAAATGTGAGCTTTCACTTAAAATATGCAATCTCCCTAAAAGATGCGTTTTGCACTCCCAAAAGGTGCATTTTGCACTATGGAGGGATTTTTAAAACATGCAATGACCATGAAAAGGTGCGATTTGCATCTTAGCATGCTTTTAATATATGCTATGGACACTAAAAGGTGCGTTTTGCACTAAAAGGTCATGTTCTTGCCCTCAATAAATCCACTTTTGGACGAACACATGCAAAGAGCCTCCAAAAACCCGTTTTTGAAGATTGTGGGAGATTTACTTTATGGTTTTTCACGAAATCTTCTCTACTAGGGTCATTTTTGCCTAGGCATGGATTTTCAAGCAATGAAAATCAATTTATCTTGCTAAAAAACATTTTTTCAAACTCCTTCCAAGGGCACGTTTTTGGAAACATCTTCAAAAAACTCCATTTTTGGCTCACGTTTTGGCCCAAAGAAGAATTGATTTGACATTTTTAAAGTGTTTTACATTGCATTTTGACTCATGTTTTGGTGTTTAACAGCCAAAACATTTTTGTTACATGTCTTGGAGAAACACGTTTTTGGACAAAATGTCCCACATACATGTGCAACCAAAAACATTGAGATTTAGAGCAAAGATAGGGCATGTTTTTGGCATCTACCATTAAAAATGCCTCATTTGCTGCCTTCTCCATTTCAAATTGCAAAGTTTGAAAAAGTCCAAGTGTTTTTGAAGAAATTTTCAACTTTGGAGCGTTTCCCTCCCATTTATGGCAGTTAATCTTCATGTACGTGGACATTTTCTTTCTTGCTATTTAATTTGTGCTTATCTTGCTGATTTTATGCATGTTGTTGCTTAATGATTGCCACTTGTTGAAATTGATACCATGGAAAGTCCATTTTTCCTTTAAAAATGATGAAAATGTTCATTTTCACGTGTTTGATTTTTTCTCAAACTCCAAATTCGAAATTGCATGTTGAAGTGCTTTCCATATTCTCATGTTTGAGTCATTTGCCAAAGATGCATTTTTATTTTAAAGTTCTTGTGTTTTGTGTGTTTTCTTTCCTTTTTTTTTCACTTTGGAGAAGTTACAAGTTCTTTCCCAAGAACTTGTTCTTGTTTCATTTCATGCGAAAGCATCATCACATTCCATTTTCATCTTCCATGTCACAACACTTTCATCTCATCTGACAAATGCAATTACATGTTTTCCATCTCATTCACCATCTGCACATGCATGTAATCTCATTTTCCACTTCCATTTTCACTCATCTAACTTTTTGTATCCACTTACACAACACGATTACATGAAAAAGCTTTACGTGTCACTGCATCTCCAAAACCCGTTTTTAACTTAAAGTCACTTTTTGAAAAGTCAAAAAATGTCATTTTCATTTTTAAATGTACTTTGACTTCACCCTTTCACCGAAGATGACTATAAAGTTCATTTTCCCTCTCCCATTTTCCATTTTCATCTCTCCATTTGCACTCATGCCTTCATGAGCAAATATATGTTTTTCCATTTTTCGTGTCTTACCATGCTTCATATCTCATCCGTTATCCGCACTTACATGTAAGCTCATCCTTCCTCCGCATTTGCATCTCATCTCACTTTCCATCTCCCTTTGCATGTTGCACTTACATGTAATCATTTTTCACGCAATAACATCTTGAAAACCCTAAGTCACATTTGAAAATCAGCAATCTTCATCTGCACTCATTCCCATGCATTCCACCTTCACACGTATCCATTCCTTTTCGTTTCATTCCATCATCTATTTTCCACCTTCATAACACTTCATTCCTTATTTCATCTCAATTCACATTTCATCTCCATTCACTACGTATGTATATGATTTCGTTTTTTGAGATCATTTCATTGGATCTACAAAGCCTCCAATATGTATTCGAACCTTTGTTGCTGCTCGAGAATTGTAAAAACCCGAACTGGCTCCCAATTTGAACAATGATGCACAAACTCTTATTTGCAATATTTAATTGTTCTCCAATTTATTTTAAATTTTCCCAAGTTGATGAGTTACAAGAAGTTTGAAATGATGTTATAAATTTAGACTATAACTAGAAATAGATTCTTTGCATTTGATATGAAAACGACAAATCAAAAATATATGTTTTAATAATGGCACCCGGCTGCAAGTAATTTGCGAATTTATTAAATTGAGAAAATGACCAACCATGCATAAAATTGTACAAATCCTTTGCCGGCTATAACTTTATAACACCAATTTCTTTAATATTTAATGATTAAACATTCTAGCAAACACTTGTATAGCAGCCTCAAAACCACTGTTAATGACATAGCTAGATGTGAACTGTCATGCCACAGTAGTCAAGCCAAATACTGAAAGGATATTTTTAATTAAATATCAACCTATAATTTATTATTCAAACCTTTAGAGTTACAGACATACACTCAACAAGGATAATGAGGAAATCTGTAATTACACTACCCAATTGCAATAATACAATTCTAGCATACACTTATTGGTAAACCATGTGCAAGATATAAGAAGAACCTGATTTGATAATGTCAATGATTGGCCATAATATCATAATCGCAATCCAGATTGAAGTCAGCTCAATTTGCAACCTCTAGAATTAAATGACTTGCAACGTGCATGTAATGATGACCCCGCAAACCTGATCTGCAACCTTAAATTGCCTAACCGCAGCTCTAAATAACTTATTGGCAGCTCAATTAGTTGTTGACTGCAGATGCAAGCTCTAGACTACACCACACGGCTTCTAGACAGTTGTTACACACCAAGCACAGGCTGTGAGCAATGTCTGGGCACTAATATTGCTGACGTCTGACCTTTACCAAGTGATTGCCTTCCGTGTCAACCCTGGCTGCTGGGATTATTGAATACGCAGACTCCCAATATCAGATTCAACCTCCAAAGTAAGCATTTAGCAGAAAAAGTAAACGTTCACACATATAATCTTTCAGTAGTATTCTCCTTAGCCACAGTGTGCTACAGTAAGGAAAATATTTAGCAAATATCAGATCCATTATACCTCAGCAATGGAATGAAAAACATTTCTTAGATACAGTGATGAACAGTAGATAAGTTAGGCAATCTTAGCTATTCTTAGCAGCCAAATTGCAAATGCAATTCTTAGAATTTTCAACCCTTATACATCAACAAGGGCATACAATTCAAAACCTAGGAAAAAGCCATGAAGGCACAAAATCAAATATATAATCAAGCATTTTTTTCCCAATGCAATGAGCTCTCATTTATAAGCTTTTGTTGGCCAAAGTTTCCTTAAAACTCCACTTTAGATATTGTGAAAGTTTCCCAAAAGAACTCAACACTAGAAACTTTCTAACTCGCTTTTTAGAAATATCTTTTAAAGTTATTATTATTAAAATATAAACATTATTATAATAATGCAACTTAATGATTAATACACAAATAAGAGCTCATGCAATTATTACTTTATTAACTGTAGGTGACGATCAACTGCTGAAGCCACCCATTGCACTACCAAAAATAGCAACTGCCAAAAATAGACTTACTAAAAATAGTAAGTCCACAACTGAGACCCCCAAAACACCCTGTCAGCTCACGAGGGTCGCTATGATGAGCTAACTCCATAAACTAAGTAGACCTGCCAAAAACAAGAACATTACAAAAACCTCAATACAATTTTAAATAGTGAATTGAACTTGAATTGAATTGTTTAGAAAATGGCCATCTCTCCTTATATCAACTCATAGCTGAGACGTGGATGCTCAATCACCTCCAGCAGTGATGGTGATGCCTCCAACAACACTCCAATCAGCTACCATCAACAATAAATAGTTCCCACACCCACCCACGTCTATGGTTTGCTGAAACATGTGACCAACTACAAACCGCAGGCCTAAAACAAGGTATGTTAGCTTCTCCCTGCTGCCACAGCTCAAACACCAAGGTATTAAGGCCAAGTGGCCTTCACTATGATGTCGTCTGCCCACTTCTAGAAATCACTTCTTGCTTTCACCCACATCTGCCAATACTTGATGAAATTCGTAGCTTCCAAGTATCAATACATCCAGCAACACAAATGTAGACTCTCAACAATAAATCATAAGCCTACACTTACAAATCTCCAAGCCAGAGGAGTCACAGTAGGAGATTTCAACAATTGTTTACCTCAACACAATTGTTAATGAGAACCTCAAAATTTCTTCAAACCCTCAGCCAGATGATATGAGCAAAGAAAATATATAATTCAAAAATATTCTCCTTAGCCACAAGAATACAATAGGAGAATGTTGACTAATTATATACTTGAGCACAATTGCCAAGAACTTCTCAGACGAGATCCTTATACTTCAGCAAGGGCTCACAAGTCAGAAATCAGGAAAAAGCCACAAAGGCACAAAAAATAAATATATATTCAAGCGTGTTTTTTCCAATGTATTGAGCTCTCATTTATAATATTTCGTTGGCCAAAGTTTCCTAAATAACTTTGTTGGGTGGATATTTTGCAACCTACAGTTTTGGGTAAAAATCCAGTCGCAAAATATGATAACTAGCCACAGCATGTGAGACAGCGTCTCTCCTACCTTAAGGGGAAGGCTCCCCCTTCTTGTTGTTCCTTGGATCAACTCAAGGTAAGCAAGAAGTCGAGATTTTGTAAAAATGGGTGTTACCAATATCCTTTCTTCTTAACTTTCAAGAAAGAATCCACTTACTCGTGAAGCGAGTAATGGGCAGGGTGAATCTCTAACTACACTTATATCAAGAGCTGGAAACAGTGATACCGATAAACCTTCACTAACTCAAAGGCTAGCTGAAAATGTACTGGTTTGGCTCTAAGTCTGGTCGTACTTCTATATGGAAAATTTTTACAATTAGGGCACAGAGACTCCTAAAAGTAAGAATAACTTAACTATTTTGCGAATTAAGAAAGAAGTATAAGCTACAAACAAAGCTTCTAGCCATATATTTCCACAACCGCTCCCAATCAAAGCTTCGGCTCCGATTGCTTCTTAAATCACTATGCTCTTTTATTGAACACACAATAATAACATGAATCAAGACAATAGGCACAAATTACAGACAAAGCTTCTAATTTGCTCTATCACAATTGCTTCCAGTCAAAGCTTCGAATCCAATTGCTTATTTTATTAACTTTTCTCCCAAATTCGTACTACACAATCAAAGTTATGCTTGCACAAATATGGCAGAGCTTTCTTGCATAAAACAAAAGATGATTTTTACAATAAGAGGGCACTCCTTTATATAGGCACAGGAGTTGAGAGAAAGGTGGAGGAAAAAGTGGGTGCAACTCAACCAACTTTGACCTAACCTAACTACAAGTGAAAATATAGGGTTGCATGCAACTGCACGTGCAAGTACCAATACATCTTTTCATGTACATGCAACTCGCATTACATGTAATTACATATGTAAGTCGTATTACATTCTCTTCAATTACAAACATGAAAGAAGAAGAAAGAAGATGGAAGAGAGTTGAAACAATTCTAAAGGGCCTTGTACTTGACGATGCAATCCCGAATGATCACAAGATCGGAATTTTTTGTACTTTGTACCGCTGCATTCACCTTGATAACCATGGTGTTGCATCTTTTGATAACCTCTAACTGTGATGAATTATCCATTGTCATGTGGAAACTTGATGTGATCTTGCATTTCTCGCTCAAGTTGTTGTGAATTTTCCTTTGAGATCAACACAAATTGGAGTCTAACACTTCGAAAACCTTCTTGACGATGTCCGGATGTAAAGTCAGAATAACTTTCGATCAGCACCTTTAACTCCTTTTTTTTTTGAAGTAAAGTACTTGGTGGATAGGAATTCGTATGAGTGACAACTTTTTGACATTTTAAAAAGTGACTTGGGCTTTCAAGATGTCATTGCATGGAAATGGATTACATGTAACTACGACATGTAATGAGGAATGGAAAGATGAGATGAAATGCTAAGGTAGATGGTGGATGAGCTTTTACATGTAAGTGTGAATGGAAGATGAGGTGCAAAGCATGGAAAGATGTGAAAACATGTATTTGCTCATGGAGGCGCAAATACATATGGAGAGATGGAATTGCAATGTAACTTGATGCAAAGTGAACTTTATAGTCATCTTTTTAGAAAGGAGAAATCGAAATACATGGGAAAACATGCATGTGCGGATGGTGAATGAGATGGAAAACATGTAATCGCATTTGTCGGATGAGATGTGTTGTGACACGGAAAGATGGAAATGGAATGTGAAGTGAACTGAAACGTGCTCAAATTCTTGGGAAAGAACTTGCAATTTCTTTCAAAAGAAGAAAAACGAAAAAAACAAGCAAGCAAAACGCAAAAACAAACACATGCTTTTGGCAAAAGACTCAAACATGTCAAGATGCAATGCACTTCAACACACAAATTCGAATTTGGAAATTGGGGAAAAAACCAAAAACAAGAAAACGAACAATTTCATCATTTTTAAAGAAAACTGCACTTTCCATGGCATTGATTTCAACAAGTGGCAATCATCAAGCAATAATGTGCATTTAAATAGCAAGATAAGTACGAATTGATGAGCAAGTTTGAAAATGTCCACTTATTTGGAAGTTAAAGAGCCAAAATAGCAAGTTTTATAGACTTTAAGACCAATTCTTCCTCAAACCCAGAATTTCAAACCACTTTTTAATTTTTTTTGTACTTGCATTTAACAAAAATTAATGAGCAATGAAGGATTGAATTTGACATGAAAGTGCCAAATACATGGTCTCCAAAGACAATATCATGCATTCAAAACTCAAAAACAATACCTCTTGATCAAAGGTATTGGCTGAAAATGCATTTTTTTGAGTTTTTTGAACAAAAACATGACTTTTTAATGCAAAAATCTGAGCCGTTTTTGCAAAAACCTGGCCAAATAATGCATGTTTTTGAGTCATTTTGGACTTGGGAATGCAAAAACGACTTTCTCAAATGCATATACATGGATCAAAATGCAAAAAAGTGGCTTTAAAATGCATAAAAGTGGATTTAAACCCCAATTTTCCGGGCATTTTAAATAGAAACGTGATTTATAAAAGGCATGAAATGAATTTGTTTTTGGCTTGTAAGTGCAAAAATGTGAGCCAAGATGTATTGCAAATGATTGAAGAAGCCAAAACTCCTCTTTTCCTTGCAAAAACGTGATTTAAATCACTCAAAATGGATTTATTTGATTATTTTTCCAAAAATGTGCCCTTGGAAGGAGTTTGAAAAATTGTTTTTTAGCAAGATAAATCCATTTTCAATGTTGGAAAATCCATGGCTAAGCAAAAACGACCATATTGGAGAAAATCTCATGCAAATCCATTGAGAAAATCTCAAGTTATGATCAAAATCGGGTTTTTGGAGGGCAAGATCATGTTCTTCTTCAAAAACGGACTTTTGGAGGGTCAATGCATATATTAAAACATGTCGTTTGATCAAATCAGACCTTTTGGAGTCACTTACACATTTTAAAACATGCATCTCTCCAAAACTGCACTTTTTGGGTGCCATTACATGTTTTAAAATATGCTCATAAGCAAAAACGGACCTTTTGGGGGAGGAAGCATATTTTAAAATGCATCTCACTTTTAAGATGTAAAAGCATAAAAACACCACTTTTGATGCAGTAGCATCAAAAAGGTCCACTTATGATAACCTTTTGATGCAATGACATCTAAAAGGTTCACTAAAGTAAACTTTATATGTAATAACATATAAAAAGTCCACTTTTGATAGATTTTACATGTTATTGCATATAAAATGTCCACTTATGAAGACTTTAAGTCATTTAATTCACTTAAATTTTAAAAATGTTACAAAATGGGTCATAAACAATATTTATTTATAATATTATGAAATATAATATATAAACATCATTTTAAAGTAACATTTAAATAAACTTTTGATTTTTAAAACAAAAAATTAAACTGAAACTATATAGTTATATAGTTACTTTAAGTGAAAAATAAAAAAGTAACTCAACTTAATATTATAACATAAAGTGCACTATAGTCACTTTAAGTACAAAATTTAAAGTTAAAGTAACTTAAAAACATAACAAAAAGTGAATATAAGTTATATTTTTCAAAAAGTGAATGTCAAATTGAAAATATAACATCATATTTTTAATTTGTGTTGTTGCACCTAAAAGGTCCACTTTTGAAGCAGTAAAATGGGCATAACTCTTCACTGACAACTCTGATTGACCTCTAGGTTAGACCAAATCAAAGGGAAAAACAAAAGACATGACATGAACAAAACCAAAGGACTAAAAACAAACAAGCAAACTCAAAAACAAAGAACAGATGAAAAAGGCTTCAAAAATCAAGCAAAGGCTCAACAGAAAGCAAAACGAAAAACACTTGATGAAGGCCTTCAGTAAAACAATTTGATATACGAATTGAAATTGATCGATATCAACAATGAACAACTGAATATCAAGTTCAACTCAGAGAAACACAAAACTAGCTTGAAAAAGTTTCATGTTGTTACCAACACTTTGTGGTGACAAAATGCAGGACAACAAACTTCACCTCAAAAATTGTGGAAGTTTCCCAAAAGAACTCAACACTAGAAACTTTCCAACATGCTTTTTTTATAAATCTCTTAATGTCACTATTATAATAATATAAACATTATTATAATAACGCAACTCAAAGATTAATAAATAAAAGGAGCTGATGCAATTATTACTTTATTAACTATAGGTGACGACCAACTGCTGAAGCCACCCACTGCATTGCCAAAAATAGCAACTATCAATATTTGACTTACTAAAAATAGTAAGTTCATAATAGAGACCCCTAAACACCCTGTCAGCTCACGAGGGTCACTATGATGAGCTAACTCCATCAACTGCGTAGACCTGCCAAAAATGGGGACATTACAAAAATCAACTTGTATGGTGATTCCCTCTAATGATTTGTTTATGTTTTGGGATTTTTTTGTTGCAGCACAAGTGCAAGAAATGCCTTCACCATCAAAATCCAAAGGCAAGATGAAGTATCAATTTGATAAAGAGTTCTCATGCAACTCCATCATCAGTTGCATCTATTCTTGACAACGTACAGAACACAAAGATTGGTCATGTGGACGTGGCCGATTTTCTACGGAGAGTAGAAACTTTTGTTGTCCAGGAGATGAAGTGCATCAAAACAAGTCACATTAACTTGGTGTCTACATTTCCCATGGCTGCCATGGAACCTGATTTCATTCTTGGATGTGCAAGACATTTCAGCCCAAAATCAAAAACAATCAAGAATGCTAACGGCAAGGTTGTCATTAGTTGTGATAACCCCAACTAGTTATAACTTCATCAAACACCAAATTCTTTTATAATTCAGTTGTTTGACATTTAGTCAAACACTTTGCAAGCAAGCTTTCATACCACTGTAATGTGCTCCACTGGCTCTCAAACAATCTGTGCCAAAAAAATTATTTCTTTCTTTTTTTTTTGAGGTTTTGCAACTTATGATACAACAATATAGTAGAAAAGTAGAAGATATTACAATTATTATTTCAGCTCAAATATTTGTATATTACATAGGGAATATACAGCTGAAAATTTCAGATTTTAATATCAACTTAGATTCTGAGTATTTTCACAAAATACCAATAACCCAGTTGATAAAATATCCCTTGTTATCTAAATCAACAATACCCAAAAAAATTAGAAGTTACAATCTATGAGCTTACAAGTAAGACATGCCTTAAAAACCCTTTGAAATGAAGTCTAGTAGTAGCAAAAGAATTCTCCAACAAACAAATGCAACTGCAGATATGTAAAATGTTGCTTCCAAAGTGCAGATAGAAACTAACGCTTAGTAGCAAATATAAATGGGTACTCAACAAACTCCAAATTAACTAGCACCCAACCGCTTCTCAGTAGTAGTAATAAGTTAATAACAATATAAGAAGACGCCAAATTCCAAATTCCCAACACCACAGTATCTCCCAAGCATAGTGTATACAACAATGAAGATAAAGACCATTTCTCAGAAAAGTAATTCACAATACCTCAACTATAAATTACAATGAACTTCTCAAGAACAAACTCTTCAGAAACATCACAAAGACAACAAAGCAAAATAAGATAATCAAATAATCGGATGCTTTACTCATCAAATGAGCTCATATTTATAATCTCCAAATGGCACAAAGTTTCTCAAATGAACTTCACTTAAGAAGCTTCCCACATACAACAATAAAATATAATAAAGTGTCATTATAATCTAATTTATTAGTTGCTTTTAGCTCCGAAAATGACCTTTTCCACCATAACTTAATATTCTGACACATAAGGCTAGTGTTTCTTGTTCCCACGATTTAAAACTTTCGTCCTGGTGCCAACAAGCTATGATATTGAGGTGACCAACAAAAATAGCAACCTCACGTTTAGATGAATAATAATAATAATTCACTCATCTTGCGAAAACAACTAAAGAAGCATCAAAATCGAAATCTGACAACACCAAAGTGATCTTGATGATGAAAGATGATGAATGAACTCGACGGAGCGAATTACTATAGATAAATGCTCCCTCCAAGATTCTTGGAGCTCAAACTGGAAGCCCGAAATAAAAATTGAGAGAATCAACCAGCTCCTCTAACTCAGCTAAGCTCATTGAAACCAACAGATTGACTTGCTATAAATAGTAAGTCCCTCAGAAAGAGCCAAAATACACCATAGGCTGCTACAAATCCTATAACCACACCACTAAGACCCTCAAATCCTACTGTAAGCTCATGAGAGTCGCGATGGTGAACTGACCTGGTCAACTACAGGAACCTACAAAAAATGGGGACATTACAGCCCTCCCTCCCTAAGATTGCTTGTCCCCAAGCAATCCTGGAGAAAAATGGACATCACAATCCACCTGGATCCCAAAGGTAGAACTACATACTATTCCTATTGTGTACAAGCAACTCCTGTAGCACTAACACCCAAATAACGGACATCAACATCAAAATCATTTAAAAACTCACCTGAGGCGTTGATGAAGGCAACAACTCATCAGAACTCAACCCAACTGATCTGCCAACAATGTCTACACTCACACCCAACTGCACTGTGGAGATGGTCACAACCATAGGTACCTGAAACATTACCACCAACTCCAACCTCTACCAAACTATCTTGTGTGTATAGATACTACAAGGGGTCTAATTTGCAGCTATCAATCCCATCTACAAAAAATGGTGCTAACCCATCCCATATTGGATGGCATGAAACTGGAGCCAACCCACACCGACGTGAAACCAAATCCTCTACTTGTGGGTCAAAATTAAAGTGATGAGCACTCCTCATAGTGTAATGTCAACAAAAACTCCCAATCTCTTTCAAGGGCTCATCAGTATCAATTTGTGAATCAGAAGATGGCTCCAATCCCTGAATTTGAACTACAAGTCGGGCAGGATCCTTGGAAATCCTCTCAGCAAACCCAACCTCGAAATCCCTGTGGGGAAGCATAGTAGACAATCTCTACAATTTTTCCCACAAACCTCTAAATGGCACAAGAGCCTCAAATGAGAGTACCCTTAGACACTCTGTATGAATCCTCCCTCACATCCGAACTCTCCAAAAGATACTCCATGAAAGACTCTGTGCAATAGAAATTATATGTGGAACCATCAACCTGCCTCCCTGTGACCCACACAACTAATCCCTCTGAAAATGTGGCACTGCCAACTGTCCAATGCTATTAGTTGTATGGAAGCAAATCACCATGAGAGCATTTCTCCACTGACGCTCTCACCTTCTCCGTAACTACTGCACCCATATGCTAGACAAATGTGTCGGCTACATTATCACGTCCATCATCCCCAACCGTAGAAGCAAACTCACCACAAACCACAATATGTAAATGAACTAGATCTGGGGTTGATGTGGTCTGAACATGCTCCAACTCCACAGTCACCTCATCTAATTGTGACTGTGACTCTTGAAGAGCCAACTAAGTACACTAAAGAGAGTCCACACTCACCTCAAGCTCTTGGATGAGCTTAACCACCTCCTCATCTTTCTCTAACAATATCTCATAATAGGTGCTACCCCACTCGAGATGGTAATCCATGTCAACAACTAGCTGCGAATAGTTATGCTTCATGATCTTGACAGCCTCTTGAAGTGCATGAACCTCTACTAGAGAAAGAGTACTATCACCGTGCTCATTTGGCATAGGAGCACCCCAACCAGATGTAGCCAGCATATGACGGATCGCATCATAATGCTCAAAAGCTGAAGAGAAGTCACTTTCAACACCTTCAACTGATTGGTCACATGATGCCTCTGTAACACCTGCCTCCAATGCAAGCTCTTTGTCTCACTAATTGCACTGTGATAGGAAACTGAATTAGAACTACCCACCACAAGATCACTCACTGCATGTGTGCTATCGACCTCGTACAACTTTGCATCCAAGATATAACTACTACATACCCCAATCAACTCCTCATCTGAAGAAATGGAAGCCCTCACAATATCAATATCCCCACATGTCTCAGCTTCCACCTCAAAAGATAGATCCTGTAAACATTGATCCTGGGACCCATCCAAAACCTCCTCAGAATCATCAGCTGAAACCTGGCAAGGGATATCAGACCCGGTGCAACTCATAGTATCATCAAATGTATCATTAGATGTGTCCATACTATCTGCATCCACATCTCCTAATAAAGCCTCAACTGCTGACACATGACTCTGCACACATGACTCAACGTCAACCTGTGAAACAATAATGCTAGAGCATAAACCCACATCTACTGACTCTGTTGTATCACCCAAATCACCAACATCACAGCTGGGTGACTCCATACATACATCGGTCCCACTTGAGAAAGCAATTGCCTCTTACACTAGAGCAACACTATGACAACTCATACAAATCTCCAATAATAATCTCCTTGTTGAGAGAGTTAAGTATCAGTAGTAACAACTGCATCAACTGTCTCTACACTAATTGTAACAACAGCTCTAGGAGCCTCAACTTGTTGATGCTCAGTGTCGCTATCCTCCGCTGCCATTGACACAACATGTCCCTGTGAAATAAGTCCATCATCAAAACTACGGATAGGACTAGCAGGTGTCATACTAAATATAGGTACATCTGCATCATGGACACCTGTCGGGAAAAACTCAAGCCTCCTTCTCACAGACCATCTAAAGGTGGAAACCATGTACTTGGCGACTCTCTCAACTGTCTCTGGATTCGACAAGCTCTCAACCAACCTATACTAATGAAGCTTAAGTTTCTCCATACTCTCCTGCAAAGCATTCATTTTCATGCTAACTTCTTCATTACTCCACCAACTTCTAGAACTGTCAATCCTCCTATGTTTGTCCATCGCTAGAGAATACTAAAGTGCTGGTCACTCCAAATGCAATAGCAAATCTGAAAATGAAATAACTTTCCTACCCCACGAGATGGCGAGAAACTGCTTTGAAACCACCGTAATAACCCCAACCGGTTATAGCTTCATCAAACACCAAATTCTTTTATAATTCAGTTGTTTGACATTTTGTCAAACACTTTGCAAGTAAACTTTCATACCACTATAATGAGCCCTGCTAGCTCTCAAACAATCTGTGCCAAAGAAATGATTTCTTTCTTTTGCTTTTAAGGTTTTGCAATTTATGATACAACAATATAGCAGAAAAGTAGAAGATATTACAATAATTATTTCACCTCAAATATTTGTATATTACGTAGGGAATATACAGATGAAAATTCCAAATTTTAATATTAACTTAGATACTAAGTATTTTCACAAAATACCAAAAACCCAGTTGATAAAATATCCTCTATTCTCTAAATCAACAATACCCAAAAAAATTAGAAGTTACAATCCATGAACTTACAGGTAAGACATGCCTTAGAACCCTTTGAAATGAACTCTAGCAGCAACAAAAGAATTCTCCAACAAACAAATGCAACTGCAGATATGTAAAACGTTGCTCCCAAAGTACAGATATAAAATAACGCCTAGCAACAAATATAAATGGGTACTCAACCAACTCCAAATTAACTAGCACCCAACCGCTTCTCAACAACAATAATAAGTTAATAACAATATAAGAAGACGCAAAATTCCAAATTCCCAACACCACAGTATCTCCCAACCACAGTGTATACAACAATGGAGATAAAGACAATGAACTTCTCAAGAACAAACCCTTATACTTCAGCAAGGGCACAGAAAAATTAGACTTCAGAAATGTTACAAAGCAAAATAAGATAATCAAATAACCGAATGCTTTACTCATCAAATGAACTCATTTATAATCTTGAAATGGCTCAAGGTTTCCCAAATGAACTTCACTTAAGAAGCTTCCCACACACAACTTCTCAAGATGGCCAAAGACTGTTCATCGCTCTAACTTCAAACAAGAATACAAAGATCTCATCATTCTACTCAACAAAGTTTGTGGTCTCAAAGATTCTACTGATTTTGAGTCATGGATGTACAAGTTCATCTTCCAAATTATGGAAAACAGAGAACACATCTTTTGGGGAAAATTGATTAGCACTACACTTTGCCAGCAATTGCTTAACGTAGGAACTTCAACGCCTTTTTACATGAACTCCTACCTCATCTACATTGTTACTATGGGATCTTTCTCTAGTCTCTCGACTAAAGGAGATCGTCTTCAAACTCTAGTTTGGGATTACTATGACCAGATCACTCTAGCTAATAGTAAGTTTTATTACAGAAGAGTCCAAGATGTTTTCTTTGGACATTTCCGGTGTTCATTCAAGAAAATGTTATCTATCAAGAGGGTATTTGATGCAGCCTGGGAAAAGGTGAATCAATACGGTTGTATCTTCATTTAGTTTTCAACTTTTACATACTCAAGAGTTGGGTATTTTAAAGGCGAGTCGTATACCTTACCGAGGTATGCTACTAATAGAATCATCTGGATGGAGTTAGCTAGACAACTCATGGAAGTGTAGAGTGATCAGTATACTTTGCATAGGTCTGGTTTCGGTATCACTTCTGCCAAGCCCTTGGCAATTGGTAACTATTCAATCAACTCTGTGCACAAAGCAAAGAATATGGAAGCAAAATTGCAGTTGATCACCTTGAAAAAGTTCAAAGCTCGATTCAACTTTGATTATCGAGAAATGAATTCTCAAATCAAAAGGGCTTTTACACATGTTCATTGCATCGAGGACATCTGGATTGACATGAGAACTGAGCTGGATATAATGAAGATGGACTACTGCAGATTAACTTTGGAGTAAATAATCAATCTTAACATGCTAGGAAATCCTTTAGATTTCCAAGTCGAAGATGATGGCAACATCCTTGATCCAAAATTTCATCAAAGTTGATTTTGATAAAAGGTGCCCTCTTCCTATTCAATGGCAGCAGAAAGAAGGTACATCTATCTTGGATAGACTTCAATCAATTTTGGCAAACACCGACAAGTGGCTGAAAATTAAAGGCTTAAAAAGAGTTAATCCTAAGTTGGGTTTGGATAGTAGAAGCTTTGGTCCTCCTAGAAGGAAGTCACAGCTGAAAATTACAGGGAAAGATGGTGCCTCCTCTTCTGATGTGAAGAATTCCCTCAAGCTCAAGTTAATGGGCGGAAAGGGCTCTAAGTCATCCCAGATCTCTGAACCAGTTCAAGAATTAAAGGAAGAATCAGAGGAGGAATTGGAGACAGAATCGGATGAAGAAGATGAGGAGGAAGAAGGGGAAGTCATGATCATATCTCTCCCAAGGCCTGCACAAACTCGTGCATCATCCATACACGAAGCACCTTTTCTGGATGAAGTAGATGATGGTGTGGATTCATTCTTCACTATTTTCACACCTTCTATTCCAGTTTTGGAAGTCAATACAATGGCTCTTCCTATTTCTTCTGCTACTCCTCTCATCTTGGCAAATGAACAATATAAGCATTTGGGAAATGTGTTTGAAGATTTTCCAACTCTTACAAGTGGTAAAGTTTCCCAACTTGATACATCCTTGATGGGTTTTGGGCTTTTTATGATGGAATCCTCTCATCATGTTCTTATGCATTCAGCTCTACAAACTGAATCTCGTTCAGTCACAATGGAGATACAATCTGGATCAATGCCAATGGTCTTCACTATACCTGCTTCTACAGATGAAAGTTTCAGTTTGCCTGCATGGTTGAGCAAAATAAGAACAAAGAGAAGAAAAATGGTTGTACCTCTGGATAATCTCCCTATCAAGAAAATCAAATCCAAATCTTTGAAAGATAAAATTGTTTCAAGAATTTTGGTTGATTTGAATAAAACCAAATTTGTAGAAGTTGTTGAGCCACTGGTGGACAAACCTATTGAAGAACTTACTCGTTCTAATTACAAGTGCACTAAAGTTGAAATCAAGAAATAGTCACGTCTAAGTTGTTTACAAGATGCTCAAGATGCATTAGCTAATGTATCAAAGAGCAATCATGAGCTATGGGAGAAGAAAAATCAACTCAAACAAGAGGTTTCTCGCCTGAACTAGGTCATTCAGGCAACAATCTTCTCAAAGTGTTGTTGTTATGTCTCAGACATCCAAGGAAAGAAAGTTGATTGAAGCTGCTAAGTCTTGGATAGGAGAAATCATCTCTGAAGGAATTCGAGCCTTCACTGAAACATTTGTAGCTCTTAGGCGTGTCAAAGAGATGAATGAAATGAAGCAAAACTTGATCTCTTCTTTGACTCAACAAGTAGATGATTTGAAGGAATCCTCAATAATTAGGGTGAAATTGCAAAATTTGATCTAGATGCCTTGGTCTAATGTGACATTCTTCCGTCATGTTAAATGTTCTTCACATTTTAAGGACTTATAGGCTACAAAGAGGAAATGTTGAAGAAGCTGATTACAAAGTTGCAGGCAGCTCTTAGAGATTGTCAAGCAGTTGAAACAGGTGTCACTTGTGATTTGGAACTGATGGGATGTCAGGTTCTTGATATTCGTGGTAATCTCATTGTAATTGAAAGGGCAAGTTCAAAATATACAATCAAGATCAATGCCGATGTGGATTCTGGAGACTTTCGTTCGCACACAATGAACAAGTTGTCTTATATAAATCCCCGACAAAGCACTTGTTAGATTGTTTGGCAACAAATTGCAAGGTTGTGCAATCAGCATATGCAGATGCAGTGAGGATTGAAGCCATATCAAAGACAATGGAGATTGTTGATCTTTCTACAATGCGTGATGTCATCACCAAGTGCAAGGCACTGAAAAGCAATCTTTAAGATTGTTGTTTTTATTTTTGTTTATAGGTCTAAGAGGATGCATTGCATGAAAGGATGTAATTACATGTAATGCAAGTTACATGCGCATGAAAAGATATAACGCAAGTTGCATGCAACCCAATAATTTCTCTTTTAGTTAGACTAGGTCAAAATTGGTTGAGTTGCTCCCACTTTTTCCTCCCATCTTTTTCTCAACTCTTATGCCTATATAAAGGAGCATCCCCTCATTGTAAAAGAATCGTTTATCATTTATTATATGCAAGAGAGCTCTGGAGAAATTGTGCCAGCAGAACTTTGTTTGTGTAGCACTATTTTGAGAGAAAATTGAATACAAAGGAGCAATCTAGACTTAACTTTGATTGAGTGAGATTGTTACTTGTATGAATTAGAAGCATTGTCTATAATTCGCATATGTCATCTTTGATTCACATTATCTTATGTTCTTGATAATTGAATATAAAAGAGTTAAGAAGCAATTGGAGTTGGAGCTTTGACTAGGAGCAAGTGTGGAGATATATAGCCAAAAGCTTTGTCTATAGCTTTTATTACTTTCTTAATTCGCAAAATAGTTAAGTTATTTTTTACTTTTGGAAGTTTTTGTGCCTCATTAGTAAAGTTTTTTCCATATAGAAGTATGACCAGACTTATAACCAAACTAGTACACTTTCAGCTAGCCTTTGAGTTGGTGTTAGTCTATTGGTATCAACGTTTTCAGCTTTAGATAGAAGCATAGTTAGAGATTCACCCTGCCCATTACTCACTCTACGAGTAAGTGGATTTTTTCTTGAAATTTAAGAAGAAAGAATATTGGTAACACCACTTTTACAAAAGCTCTTGACTTCTTTCTTACTTTAAGAGTATCCAAGGAACGGTGAGAAGAGGGAGTCTTCCCTTTTAGGTAGGAGAGACTCTGCCTCACACGTTGTGGCTGGTCATCCTATTTTGCAACTGGGTTTTTATCCAAAATTGTTGGTTGCAAAATATCCACCCAACACTCTTTATTTTTATTTTGATCGACATGTGGAGGACTTGACCGTGCATTAGTGTGGATTATCTCCGGGATTATACCATCATCTATGGGATGGATGTTCACCCACTTTAGTAGATGGAGTCAAGTAGGTACAAGTAGGTGGAAAACTTCTTGCAGGGTCAATACATCTTGAGTAGTTAAGCAAAGGATGGGTTTCCAATCCAAGTGGGACAGATAGAATGTAGCATGAGGTTTGGTGTAGTAGATGATTTTAGGTATTCTTACCTCCTTATGATAGAAAGATGTGAATTTCATGCATTTTGAGATCCAAGTGGTGGCATGTTTTGCAATACAGGTTGGATGAGTTCCATTGTATTGCTTCAACATTGTCAGTATGCTGACATTGTGACTAGATTAGAGTAGCATAAGCCTAAGTTTATTTTTCTTAGTAGGCTTACATTCAGGATTCGGGATCCACGTATATTTTGTTGGACACTTTTTCGCGTGTTGTGGGATCCTTTGCATGCATCAGAGTTCTAGACTAGTTTCATTGGGGAACATTGCAATTAGCACATGATATGGGCTACTCGTAGTTTCACCTTCAATCTTCATGTACATGATTTGTTTCAGATGCACGGTTTAAGTGTGCAAAGATTGGATAGATAGGTTGTTCATTTCAATGTAGTTGTGGTTATAGATAGGTTATTAAGTTCAGTGCAGTTGTGGTTTCCTTGGTTCTACAACAATTGTGATTCAGTGTGGGACAATTTATAGTCTTCCTTTGGACTTCCCGTATAGTGGAGTTTCTTTGCAAACGTGATTGCTTGGGAACAAGAGTTTGTTTAGTTTAGCCTATCAAGGAGTTTATTTGCAAACATGATTGAGGGTGTACTATAATGTCCCCTTTTGGTGAGCATTAGAGTTTGTTTAGTTTAGCCTATCAGTGGACCTTGTATGCTAAGTTCAGTGTATAGAGGGTCTTAGTTGGTCAAGCCAAAAGGCTATTTTCCCACTCCAAAGGTCAGGGATGTTCAAGTTTTCCCTTTGTACTAGTTGGATTAGCATATTTGCTATTTATAGTAAGCTACTATTTCTGGAAAATCAAGGTTCCAATGGTTCAATAAAGATTCATGTGTTTCATCATTGTTCCATTCGCCAAAGGTTCATAACCCCACTGGTTCATCTAGCATTTACCATGAACAGAAGTCTGCCTATAGTCGAGTCTATTCATAGCTTGTGGGGTGGGCTTGTCATCACCTTGGCCTTAGTGTATCAAGTTGATTGAAAATATAGGAGAGAGTGCACATCCAACCCTCTAGAGTGAATGGCAATAGAGAAAGCAAGTGAACTCACTAAGTAGGGACTGATTGAACCTTGTTTTTTTTCAACGTTTGTTTTAAGAAATAATTGCATCTAGAGTAAAGCACATTTTTTGGAGCCCTTGGGCGGCCCTACTATTCTATGGGGTGTTTCTATGTTAATTGTTATAGACATAACAAACAGATGCAATAGATTACTATTCTAAGGAGGACACCTAAACAAATATTAGTAGCATGGAGTTGATGGGACATCAGTAGAGCTTCTAGTTTGGGACTTACTATTTATAGTAAGTTAACTTATGGTTAGTGCTATTTTCAGTAGGGCACCTTGGCGTCTGAGTCAAGTAGTGAGCAACTCAAAATGGAGTGACTCCTTCAAAGGATTTAATGAGTTATTAAGTCATTATCAAATGTTAATTAAATTCTATTTAATTAATAGTTAAATTTGATGTTTATATTATGAAGTGTGCTCAAGTGGATTAAATGTTTATTTAATTATAAAGTGACTTGGTGCTTATATTTGGAGGGAAATGTAAGAACCCCACCCGCTTCTAACTTCGCCACTCTAATATCCCTTGCATTTCTAATTTATATTTTAAGATTTGTATTGAATGCATTTTGTCAAACTGGTGGCTTGCAAAGTCTAAATTGAATTTTCTGATCTTTCTTGTCCAAATCTTGTTATAAAACATGAACCCTTTGCAAATTAATTTTGTCAAACACTTGTCATTCTAAATAAAGGATATTTCTTCAATATGTTGTCATAAAAAGAAACATACTGACAACATATATAAAGTCTGAATTGTTGAGCAATATTCATAGGCATTAAACCAAACAGTTGGCATGCAAACCTTTACTAAATCAAAGTAATCATAAAGCATACAAATACCAATTTTTCTATTCTAAAATGTTAATACAAAATTAGAGAGAACATGGTAATGAAATGTAGCTCATGTGTTATGCCAAAAAAAATGCCAATATATATGTCACGGCTCCTTGTAAATGTCCTCCAATCTGATGCCAAGGCTAGAAACATTGATTTGAGACACCACTCATCAAAGTAGGTTCCCTTAGTCTACCAACACTAGCTCTAATATTCAAATTGCAGCTTGTAGAAGATTGTCGCTTCACTTATATAACATGTGGTCACTCTTTGAACTCAAATGTTGAATCCTAAGTTGCCAGTTTGGGTTTGGTTCCAAGTTTGCGGTTCGAGAACCAGTTCGATGGTTCGACAAAATTTTGGAAAGGGGTTTGGGTTCGTTTGGGTTTGTTAGTACAAAAACATCTAAAAATTTAAATATATATATATATATATATACATCTTTATGAAGCATGAGTTAAAATTAGAAAGCAACATAGTAGCATAAACACATTTAAACAACAAAAACTTTAAAACAGCATAAACAATAACATATCATGGTGATCATACCATCATATAGTAACATAGTTCAATCAACTTCAACATCAAAGATGAAAGATTCAAAACATTTAAAATATCAAGTTCAAGTATCATTGTTTCACGTTCAAGGTTTAACAGTAACTAATGGAATGAAAATCTATTAAAATTCTGAATTTTTAGTTCTAAGTTCTTCAATCTTCATCTTCTATATATTCATCTTCTTCATCTTCTTCTTCATCTCCTCCTTCTCCACCTCCACTATTACTTGCACCAAGGCCAATGGGATCAGCAGCAGAATCAACAATGGTATTGGCATCAAAGTCATCAAAATCATCAATTGTAAGCCCAGCAGTGGAAGCATCCAAGTCCGCAATCTACATCTACATCCCACTTCATTTGTCTCCCCTTCTTTGTATCCTTTTCCAGCCATTGCAAGTTTGCAAATGTGTATGAATGATGCACAAACACTTGAAGAACACCAACAAATCAATCTTGAAACTCTTCCTTGCACAACCAGATGCTTGCTCAAAAACTTATGTGCTCTCCTTCAAGGCAAAATAACCTATTTAGAAACATCAAATGGCAATGAGAGGGCACAAAACCAATTAATAAAACTTTTTAGGTTACATGGACGCCAAAAAATTATGCAAAATTGCAAATAAAACAATCAAAATCATGTCTATAGCCGCGGATTCGACTTGGTTCGAATTTTTGGACGTGGTTCGCCTGGAACCAGATCGAACCGGGCCTGCGAAAAAGGACCCTAGGCGAACCAAGTTCGAATCGGACCTGATCTTGGAACCGGTTCGAACTAGTTCGTGGTCCCAGGGGAGGGGAGGTACCTGTGCAACTGAGGTTGAATCATACATGGGTTGCAATCTGCACCGATTAAAGCTTTCTGACTTAGCTATCAGATTTGCGCATCTGAGTCCGTATCGAGTTTGGATTCGTAAACCGGTTCTTGTCGAGTTCACGCAGGGTCTCAATTTGACCTTGTGGGTTCTTCTAGACTCACAATCTACGAATCTAGATGAACCTACAGGGTCAAATCCGAACTCTGTACAAATTTGTTATGAATCCATTACGAATCAACACTGACCCGGTAGAATATGGCATGAATCCATGCGGACATAAGAGAATGAGGTGCAAATCCACATAATTCTCCAAGGACTCATTGACCAAACTTGGAATAAGTACACACAAATCCATATATGATGCATATATATGTGTGTGTGTGTACTCACCTTACAAATCATAATGGAAATAAAATTTCATGAATCCTTGAATCGGATTCTCGCACCCGAATCGGCAACTAAGCTTTTTGCCCTTGCAATCAAATCTGAAACCCTACACTAAAATGCTTCTCACAATCTGATCATAAATTAAGTGCAATGATGGTTCTGAATTAAACCATCCTCAAGCACAATTCTCTGGATAGTTTCACTAGTTCAAAGTGCTAAAACAGTTGGAAGAATTCACAATTCCTCAAGCTCAAAATCTGAAACCCTTGTTTCAATTTCTTTTCCACACAAACAAAAGGAAATGCACATAAGTCATGAATAAACTTCACAAATGTTCAAAAGCTGATTAACTATGGCTGCCAATGATAACCCATGTCTCTAATGAATAAGCATCAAAGATGCACAAACCATTGGTATTTCTTCACCAATAAACCCAATCATGGCCTCTAAATAAAGCCATTGTCATTTGCACAACTCACTAAATATTACACCATTTAAAAAGTGCTCAAAACTGTGAAGCATTCTCAATTCTCCATGCTGAAACTTCCAAAATCCTTGTGTACAATTCTCTTCACACAAATCAAAAGCATAGGCAACATAATGAAAAGAGAACACATGAATCTTTTTATAACACTTTGTGGGAGAACACACTTTTCAAGCCAATGTGGGCTTAATAAATATACTTTTTCCCTTTCATGATTATTTATTCTAATACTTTAATTAATACCTTGGCTTAGGCTTCCATGAATCAATTGAATAGATAGCTCCTTCCAATGATGACTCAACCCTTAGCTGAAGCGAAATTATAAAGTCAAATTATAACTTTATAATAAGCCATTTAATGTTTTAGCAATAATTTGGCCACTAAACTAATAATAACTCCCAAAATGTAATAACCCTAACTGGTTATAGCTCCACCAAACATCAAATTCCTTTAATAATCAATAGTTTGGTATTTAATCGAACGCTTGGCAATCAATAATGTTTTAAAATCTCGCACTCAATTCCAAGATGTGTAACAAATTATTCACAATTACCAATTAAATCAGAGTTCAAGTTTCTTGCATAGATGGAATACCAAACCACTGATATATATCTCTTCCTTATGTGTTGCTCATATATTTTGAATGGAAAGATTTCTTTAATAATTGAAAATGCTTAATACCAAATGAGCAGGCCTTTAACCAGGTTTACCATGAATCAACTCTACTGATAAGATTTATCAAAATAAACCACTGTGAATAATTCTCCTTTCACTTTGTTTTGGCACAGTAATAATTGTTAAATGAAATTTACAAAGATGACTGAAATTCAAATTCTAGAGCAATATATAATAAAGATAAAAACCTATAGATGATTTCAGAACCCAGATTTGCAGACCATTAATGACGTCAAATCCCATGCTTGGAAATTGTGACAAACACTTGTAATTAAATCCATTATCAAATCACCTGCTTGAGGAAATTATCTTATTGTAAACTATAATCAAGAACCTGAAAATTCACAGCGTGGGTTGGATTGCAGCAGTCAATTGCAATCTGCTGATGGATGCACGCCCAGATTGCAGACTAGTGCATCCAGAATATTTGCTGGGAATGCCACCAATTATTTCCAGATCTCCAACGCTCAGATTTGGATATGCAGCGTTGTTTTCTAGTGCCAACGTTAACCCAAATTCAGTAACTTGAAGCGCCCAGGCATATAGCTTAGCAATCAGCGTTTAGAATTGCAAAAACAAGCCGTCCAAGGTGGAGGTGGACTTCTTCAATTTTCTCCCAGTCAAGTGCAACCAATTTCCAAATAACCCAACATCTTCTAAATCACAGCATATACAGAAGGAAGACTCAATCAATTCAAACTTGAGTCACTCTCAGAATTAATTCCACTATACTTCAGCAGTGGAGAACACCAACCGGCATTAAACCCTTATACTTCAGCAAAGGCACAAAACCAAACATCAGAAAATTCTTCACAGACAACAGAGGCAAATAACTAATCGGATGTTTTTCTCATCAAATGTCCTCATATTTATAATCTTCAAATGGCACCAGTTTCCCAAAAGAACTCCACTTAAGAAGCTTCCTCTACACAATATAACAAAGTGTCATTAATATAATTTATTATTTGCTTTTGGCTCCAAAAAATGACTTTTTCCACCATAACTTAATATTTTGACACGTAAGGCCACTGTTTCTTGTTCCCATGATTTAAAACATTTTGTCCTAGTTCCAACGAGCTATGATACTGAGGTGTCCAACAGACAACACCAACAAAAATAGTAAACTCGGCGTATTTAGATGAATAATTAATAATAATTCACCCGTCTTGCAAAAACAACTAAAGAAGCATCAAAATCGAAATCTGACAACACCAAAGTGATTTTGATGATGATAGACGATGAATGAACCTTTTGAGGTGACTTACTATAAATAGATGCTCCCTCCAAGATTCTTGGAGTCCATACTGAAAGCCCGAAATAAAAATTGATAGCATCACACAACTCCTCTAGCTCAACTGAGCTCATTAGAACCAATAGTTTGACTTACTATAAATGGTAAGTCCCTCAAATGGAGCCAAAACACATCATAGGCTGCTGAAAAGCCTATAACCCCACAATTGAGACCCTCATATCCCCCTGTCAACTCACGAGGGTCGTGATGGTGCACTAACCAAGCCAACTGTAAGAACTTGCTCAAAATGGGGACATTACACAAAATACTATCCTTTAAATATGCCATCTAATATAAGAGTCACCTATTATTTTCACTTGTGGGAAAGTGCACTTTCCAAAAAATAAAAAGGGTCCCTCTCAAACGTCCAAACTTGTCATTAAAAAAAAGTACATGAAACTAAACCCAAAGAAAGTCCAATATAAGCCTAACGAAGACCAAACCCAAACTTACTGAAGTGTGGAGAAGCCAAGACTCTCCATAACTTAGCCTCTGCCTCAAAAGTCCCTCTATCCACAATAATCAGAGTACGAGGGACAAAACAATAGACTAACAACTCATCCTCTAACACTGGCTGAAAAGAAGACACTAGGAAATATAATGAACTATCTATATCAAACATGGCAACAAAAGAAAATATTTTTAAATGACCAAGCTATGTTTTATGTTATGAAAGGCGTGACCAAGAAGCATCCAACCGATTTGCATTTGTGAATTATAAATGCATTCAATGCAAGGAAGAAAAGGAGGGGATTGAGCATTTGACATTTGTGAAATTGGTGACTGAGTTGTGCCTAGGGTTTGAGCAATTGGAAGCCAAAAGGATTTGGGTATCTTCTGAGTATTTTGCACTTTAAATTGGTTGATCTCAGCCGGTGAATTGTGTCAGCGTTAATCTCATCCAGATATTAAGATTGCGCTTAATTTGGTGATCAAATTGGGACAAAGATTTCAGCTTTAATTCCAGAGAGGATTTGCAACTTGGGGATCGATTTGGTGAATGCAAGTAGCCCCTATATGAAGAGATGCAATTGGAATTAAAGGCTGCCACTGTCATACTTAGAGGGATGGCACTATTATTTTATGCCCACATCTTGTCTAAGAAATCTGTGTTAGGTTCTTTATGACTGCATTTGATTGCTTGAGGCAGTGTTTGGGTTTGTCGGGCTGCTTTGGGTGAATAGTATGTTATCAAAGTGCCTTATTTAATTTCCAAGCACCAGCGACTAGAGGAATAGTCTACAGAAGCAGTGATAACAATATATTGGTTGACAAATTTATGTATGCTGGCATTCCAGGTTCTCATTATTGTTGCTTATTTTCATTTCTTAAATTCCAATAACTGTTGTTGTATGCAATCAGATTGCTTATCGAAAAAATTGGGATACTTCTGTTTGGATTTATGAAACAAATAGTTTATTTCGCGCACTGTTAATTGTTAAGTAATTACAAAACCATTCAAATACAAACAAAACAAACACATATATATTCAGAAATAAGAATTTAAGAACTGCATGCCAAACATTTGATGAAATGTCAAAAGGTAAAAATTGAGTTTACATGGGTAGAACCAACTGGTTCTTACATGACATTATTGTTTGTTGAATACTGCTACAAGTCCAAAAATCGATCCAAAGCTTGAACCACTTCACTTATGAGCTGGTGTTTCCCTTTTCTGATTACTATAGCCTCCAGTAATGTGCCCAACAAGAAAATATGCATTAATCTATGTTTCTGCAAGTATTTTTAATCAACCCTTTCACAAATATTAATCATTTTCCAAATGGCCACCCAAGTTGAATTGATGTAATGGCACATAACTGTCATTTTCAGAACAGAATTTTTTAATAGTTGTTCACAGAAATGCTCCTTTTTCAGTCTAATATTAAACACTCAATGCATGGGAAAAATTCTTGAATTTCCAAACCCTGCACATAGATCATTTTCCTGCAATTTTTCAATATGTTCAGTAATGTTGAACTCCACAATTCTAGAAAGATTTAACAAGTTAGCTCAACCAATTCACTTCTCTCACATTCAACACAGCTGTGAATCCTATGTGCATTCACCAAGACTCAACTAGTGGGTTTTCATCAATGAACCTAAATGTCAGAAGGATTTTCCTCCATGAAACTGATAATTGGAAGGGTTTTCATCCTTCAACTGAAGATTGAGTCACATCTAATCTCACCAAACTAGTATTTGTTAAAAAATAAAATTTCAAGAATGTCTTGTCTTCCCACGAACTCAGACACTTTTAGGGCATCAATTAAAGAGATTAAATTTCCACAATCCATAGCAAATAAACTGATATATTTCTGGATAGCAAATAAACTTTTAGGGCAACTAAAAGAATTTCACCTTTTTAATTTAATATTTCTTTTTGCATGTCACCGCTTTCAACATAATACTAAATATCACTTTGAAAAGCTTGTTAATTTGATAATAAAATATTAGTTGCACTTTGTTGGGTGGATTTTTTGCAATTGACAGTTTTGTGAAAATCTAGTCCAAAAATAGGTAGACCAGCCACAACATATGAGACAAAGTTTCTCCTACCTTAAAGGAAAGGCTCTCCCTTCTCACCATTCCTTGGATCAACTCAAGGTAAGCAAGAAGTTGAGAGATTCGTAAGGGGTGTTACTAATATTCTTTCATCTTAACTTTCAAGAAAGGATCCACTTACCGAGCGAGTAATGGGTAAGATGAAATCTCTAACTACACTTCTATCTAATGACTGGGAATGGTGATACCAATAAACCAACACGAACTCAAAGGCTGATTGAAAGCATAACGGCTTGGCCCTAAGTCTTGTTTGTCTAATTTATAAGAAAAATCACTACTATTGGGGTGCAAAGACTTCCAGAAGTAGGGAAATTCTAACTACTTTTCCTGAAGTTGAGATGGTAGCACAAGCTATAGTCAAAGCTTCTAGTCTATGTATTACCTCAACTGCTCCCAATCAAAGCTTCGGCTTTGATTGCTTCTCAACTCACTATGCTCTATGATTAAACACACAATAATAACATGAATCAAAGACGACAGGCACAAATTACAATCAAAGCTTCTAATTTGTACTACCACAATTGCTTCTTTTATTCACTTTTCTCCCAAATTGGTACTACACAATCGAAGTTATGTTGGCACAAGTTTGGAAGAGCTTTCTTGCATACAACAAAAGATGATTTTTACAATGAGAGTGCACTCCTTTATATAGGCAAAGGAGTTGAGAAAAAAAAAGGAGAAAAAAGTGGGAGCAACTCAACCAACTTTGATTTGATCAAACTAGGTGAGAGAAATTATTGGATTGCATGTCATAAGGATATGCAATCGAATTACATGCAATTACATATGCAATTCATTCTCTCCAACTATAAACATAAAAATACTTGAAGAAAAAGTTGAGGCTGTTGATTCTAAATGAATTAGTCATGTAGATTGCTAGCAAAGACCTTGTACTTGATAATGCAATCCCGGATGATCACATGATAATCATGGTGTTGCGTCTTTTGATAGCCTCTGACTCTCTTTGATGAATTGACCATTGTCATTTGAAAACTTAATGTGACAAAGCTTTTCCTCGTTCAAGTTATCGTGAATTCTCCTTTGTAGATTGGCACATTCTAGAGTATCTAACACTTTGAAAACCTTCTCGATGGTGTCCGAATGTAAACTGGGGACAACTTTCCATCAGCACCTTTAACTCTCTTTTTTTGAAGCAAAGTGCTCGGTGCATTCCTACACAATCAGGTTCTCGGACAGCCACTGGAAAAGTGGAAACCAAATGAATTATTACTTCCTTTGATTCAAAGCATGCCTTCTTAACGAGATGTCTCTATTCTTTGAAGAAGTTCTAACATATCTTGAAGATTGCACCATAACATATTTGGGCAAAAGGGGCCGAAATCAGACTCTCAAGGGTCGATTGTCTGTGGGCAAAGATGGGCTTTTGTGGGTATCACCAAGAATGCAAGTTGGGATGCATATGAATGTGTACAAATGGCAACTTTGGTGTTTAAAGAGTGACCTTCCAAAGTCGGATTCTCCAAACGCAATTACATGTAATCATAACTTGATGTAAACAGGTGATTAGGTTCAGGGGATGGAATCACATGCGAATGTGGAGAGAGGATGAGATTACATGTAAATGCGGATGGAGAATGAGATTACATGTAAATGAAATGAATGTATTTGCGTATATTGGAAAGTGGATACAATGTTCTTTAGCAAGAATTAGTGGAATAAGATATGATGCAATTGCATGAAAAGATGGAAAGTGGAATGGTAAAGAACCCTCTTGCAGTCTTGGGGAAAGAACCTTAGCTTTTTGAAAGAAGAAAATTAAACAAGCAAACAACAAAACAAAAATAAACACAAAACAAAAACATACCTTTGGTTTACTTAGACATGACAAATACCAAGTTGCTTTCCTATGCAAATTTGAAATTGGAATTTGGGGAAATTCCAAGCACTTGAAAGTGAAAGTTGTCTTCTTATTTAAAAAAGATTTACAAAATACATGGCATATCTTTGGACAGAAGCACAAGGATGAACCAAAATATGCAATGAAATCGAAAAGGATTGAAAACTTCAACTTTCTTGGTGATCAAAGAGCCAAATGTGGAAGATTAATAGGTTTGAAAGAATGTTTCTCCTCCAAATTTGAATTTTCAAACAACTTCTTGACCTTTTCAAAACTTGCAAATGATGATCTCCATGCTCAAATACTTGGGTGTTTTCGCATGTAGAAGGCAAAATGCAAGTTAGAAAACCCATGTAATACAAAAACATTTTGATGTAATGCATGTAGAAGGATGTTTTTGGGCAAAAAAGTGCCCTCCAAATGCACAAGTATGGGTCATTTTTTATGCCCTTGGTAAAAAACGTGATTCTCATATGCCAAATCTTGACCCAAAACTCCAAAACGCCTTCTCCATTTGCAAACATATGGGCTGGAAGTGCAAATTCCTGGGCGTTTTTGACAAAAATGTGTCCTAGAAATGCAAATACATGAAACGTTTTTGCTGGAAATGATGAAAAACATGGTCTCTTAATGCATATACATGCATTCAAATGCCAAATTGTAACCTCCAAATGCAAATGCATGGCTGGAAATGCAATTTTCTGGGCGTCTGTAACAAAAACATGGCTCCAAAATGCATATATATTGATCGTTTTTGACTTGTAAACGCAAAAACGTCTCTCCAAATGATATAACATTGATTCAAATGCACAAACATTGCTCCAAAATGCAAAAACGTAGGGGAAAATCCAATTTTCTAGGCATTTTTAGCAAAAACGTGGCCAAAAAATGAAAGTGTTTGAAGCGTTTTTGACTCAAGAAAGCAAAAATGGGTTCCTCAAATGCATTTGCATGTGTTGGAATGCAAAATCAAGGTCTATGGATGCATTTACATAATTCAAATGTATTCAAATGGTGGCTGGAAGTGCAAATCGCACTCACGGAGCAATCACATGTTTTAAAAATATGCATTTGGAGGTTGAGAAGGCAAATCGCATTCTCCATGCCCAAACGCATGTATTTGGCCAACAATGCAAATCGCACTCTCCATGTGCTATTGGATATTTAAAAACTTGTAATATGATAAAGAATGCAAATCGCACTCTCCATCCTCTATTACACATTTTTAAAATATCTATCATGTAATATGCACTGGACATTTTTGGCCTTGGAAGGTAAAAACGTTGACTTGGGATACAATTACATGTTTTAAAAATGCCAAATCACACTCTCCTAAAGGCATCACATGTAACACTTCAACATGTAAAAGGTCATTTCTATGTAAATTGCATCCTTTGAGGTCTATTACATGTTTAAAGTGTTTAAAAGTGCCTTTCCAATGCAAACCGCACTCTTGGAGGCCCTTTACATGTAAACATGTAAATGGGTTGAAAGTTGTATTTGCACAACTTAAGTGATCAATTAAGCACATGTATGATTGATTTTTTAGGAAATATCACTTAATTGGGTCAAAAATAACATTTAAACAATATAATAGATATATCATGTGCAAATATTAATCAAAAAGCAATATTTTAACTTAGATGTTTTGAAATAAAACATAAAGTAACTCAAAAAAAAATCAAACTATATAGTTTAATAAGTAACTTAAATGAAAAATTAACAAGCAACTCAACTTAAAAATATAACATAAAGTGCTCTATAGTCACTTAAGCAATAAAAAAATCTTAAAAACATAACATAAAGTGAATTTATGTTATGTTTTTCAAAAAGTGAATGTCAACATTAAAATATAACATGATATTTTAAATATGCAATTGCTTCTGGATATACTGGATATAGCCCATGATATAACAAGTAATATGCACTCTCCAGATAAGCTTTTCAGTTAAACTATATCAGGTAATACTTGCATTTCAACCCACCTAAATTTGCCACATATTTTTCCTGAACTCCTCTCACATACCCTCCAATTTCATTGTTTGTGTGTGGACACACATGCAAACTGTTGTGCATTTGTCAAACGATTTTGCTCTGCCTCATCCACATATCTTCCATTGTACTCAATTCCTCTTCCATTACTGCTTTGTGCCATCAGATAATATCTGCTACTTACTGTTGGATGGTGTGTGTTTTTACTTGTATAATGGAAGAACGAATATGAAAATTTGTGTTTTCTACAATAATGATTAAACAGTAACAACATACTAAAGCTTTTTTATTTTCTTACAGGAAGTGAGTGACGTCCTGTTGTCAAAAACCACTGAAAAGCACACTGCAATAGGAATCGCCCATGTTTCAACATTTTACTTGTCTTTTCAGAATCAACATCCTGCACAAAGAAGTTTTGTTATATTTCCTAGCTCTTAACAAATAAACAAATCTTGAAAAATGTCAGATTAGTTAGAATCCTTATTGTTAAGCCTAGGAGCAGTTTCTTATATTATTAAAAACAAAAAATGTTTAACCAATGTGTTCAACTCAACAATCTGAGAGAAAATTAAATCTGCATAGCTTAAGTATTTCAAAATACTACTCATGGAACATTGAGGATTAGCAATATTCTGAAGGCAGTGTTTTTAATTTTGTGTTTACAAATCCATTAGTTAGATAATAGAAAACTGTGTTCTGATTGATCATGGACCTATGTGTGTATACTTCGGAATTAAAGTTATGTCAAGTCACATCTTGGTATTGTCAAAGGACATGGTAGTGCTATAATCTGGTGTAAATCAAGGAAAACTCAAGTTTTGTGTCCTGAGATTTTTTACGGACCATCAATGACTTCCCTCTGTCTTGCTTTAATGAAATTATTTTATATTGTTCACTGTCAACCATAATTTCTCAGTCCTTTTATTTATGCAAAAATTAATGATTAGAACCTATTGTTACAATATTGAATGTATACAAAGATAAGCCTTTCACAGTATAACTGTTTTATTACAATGTTAGAACGAGTGCACTATTAACTCTAAAGAAAAGCATTTATTGCTGTTATAAAACTGCACTATTGTAGCACCCTGAATAGTGGCCAAATAATGAACAAACCCACCAATGTTGTAGCAACAATATACCTTATGTAATACTGTGGAATAAGCAAGTTTCAATAACACCTTGATACTTCTATCTATCATATCAGGACGAACACACAGTAAAAACTACTGATCACTGAAGCTTGTTTGAGTTTGAAAACATTTAAGTTCTATCAAAACTACAATTCTCATTGTAAATCTTAAGGGTCCGTTTACGAGTAGAACAGGCATATGTAAATTCTTAAAATTTTGAATTCGCTGTTTGGGTGCACCCAATCGGAATTGCGAATAGGAATATGTATTCCAATTTTGACCCAAAAATGGGCATTTGCAATTCCACCTAAATAGGTGGAATTGGAATACGTATTCCTATTCCAATTTTATTTATTTTAGAAAACATAAATTTTTGAGTCCGTGAGTTCCCCTTCAAATTCTGGCTGAACCAAACAAAGAATAGAAATATGTATCCCTATTTTCTATTCCAGAATTCCTATTCCCATATTTCTATTCCCGCAGCCAAACGGACCCTAAAGGCTTGAAACCTATCTTAAACATTCTGACACTATAAATTATATATAACTTAAAATATTAGAAAACAAACACCCATATTTAACTACCACTTAAATGGTTTTCTCATGTACAACTTCAGGTAGTCATGGTAACTCCACTAGCTCACTGAATATGGAAGGGAAAAATGTAATGATCCCTTGTCAGACCATACTTGATGTCTTCTACAATTCCCTTTATTTATAATTGCTAGACGAGAATTACTTATATTATAACAACTACATTCCCTTATTCTTTATTTCATATGATTTTATATTAATTGATCAATATATCAATTTATTAAAGCCTCAATAGTTTGTGCTCAAACCATATATTTATTACATCTATAATTCTTATTTTAAATTCTTATATTAAAAATAAGTTAACTTATTACTCTTTTTACGATTCTCAAATTAAATATATTCACATAAGAATATAAAATTAGAACAGATATTAAAGAATGCATATATTCCATGTATCATATTATATTTAATAGTTCAACAATGTTGTATAGCTAAACAAATAACCAATCTGCCTTTTAAAACCTGTTCAACCTTGAAAATCAAACTAGAACAACTGGTTTATTATAATTAATTTAGTCCAAAACCTTCATCGGCAAACTCCTCCAAAGATGCAGCCTAGCACAATGAAAGGTAAGGCCAACATAGTGAGCTTCTTGTACCTTCTTTTGAAGCACGATGGTGATCTCTATATGGAACCACTCAACTAGCTAATGGGATTTTGGTCTCGAAAACCAGAAACTCCAAGAGGATTCTTGCCCTCAAGAGGGCAAGAGCTCAAGTACTCTCCAACAAAAAAATGAAACAAATTTTTGGAGTCCAACCTCTGAAATGAGCCCTCGGCCTCCTTTATTAATTTTTTTACCAGAAAACAAACAAATTTTAAAAATAGAATAAGTTTTTTAATTCCCTCGCAAAGACATTTTGGAGGAATTAATATCCTTTTGAAGTGCAATGTCCCCCCAGCGTGGATATCCAACTTATAATATTTTTAACCAATGCTCCTTTAATATTTTTAACATTAAACAACTAAAAGAATTAATTAAAAAAGGCAAATAGCTTACCCAAATTGCAGAAAGTATCAAAATGACATAATTATGTATTTTTTGGTCATATCACAGTGATATATAAGGTGTATGATGATGAACTGAAGCAACTGGATGACTTACTAATAATTCCCTGCTCCTCCCAAGAAGTTTGAAGGGCACCTACAAGGTTGAAAATTGTTTCTTAAAGCACCAAGAGGCTCCATGTGACCATCTAAACTTGTGCCAACCTTGCAAGACACATCCTAAGAACTCCAAAAACTCAAAAGTTCTGCCCAACTCACCAAGTAGGCTAGAAGTGAACTCAAAAACTAGGCTAAATGCTTACAAACCATTTTTTCTTAAAATAGGAAATTTATGGATGCTCTTATCTTTATGCTCTGAATTAGTTACAACTGGACGACAGAGTCTGTCTCCCAACAACAAATGTCATGAGTTAAAGAATTAAACTGAATTTTGCAATTTTTTATCAAAAAAATACTCGTGCCTTCAAACTTTTGTGTGGTCTTTGATGTCAAACTTTACTATAAAATCATTTGGATGAAATAGCTCCAACTATGACAGACTGGACTAAGATGCCTTTGCAGATTTGATCATTATGCCACATTATATAGAGTTTGCACAGACACATTATACATTGGTCTCAGTTATAACCAAGTTTAAACACAACGCATGTTGAATGATATTAATGGTGGTGATTATCACTTCAAGTGACATTGGCAAAGGAGGAAAGAAATAACACCATTTCTTGCAAAAAAGATGCCCTACAAATGTCACATATCAAGCAAAACAAGCTCTTCAAGCAATTTATAAGGGCAAGGAAGAAAAAAGAAAGAGCTGGGATTAAAGAAGATTCTAATTCTACAGACGATAGGAGCTATTATTTGGACAAGGAAGATGGTGCATTGAATGTTGACCCATTGAAGATTTAACACTGTGCATTTAAACTAACATAAAGAGACCATCATCGGCATAGCAAAAATGGATGAGGGATAATTTCCCCGTTGTCCAAAAACAAAAATTAGTGAAAAGGGTCATAAACGCCATGTTTCATGAGTTTATCCCTAGTTAATACTCTCTTGTTTATCAACAACTACACAAGGAAGCTCACCTTGGGCCAGACTGCAGGGTGCCAAAAAAGTTTAAATATATTCTTCAACAAATTGAAAGTATTGCTACTTAGAGCAGCATAGCCCAAAGAAACAATATATTCATCTACAAGTCTACAAATCCTAAGAAAGTTACACATTAAGGAAGTTTATAAAAAATAATCCAAAGGGACTATCTATTTGAGATTGTCACACTTCACCAATGTGGGTCAGCTATCCCAAAGAGGGGATTCAACACCACCATATCTCCCATTGATGAGCATTGGAACAATTGTAATATGCAACTTCGATCCATCCTATTTCATGCAAACCAACCGTGATAGTCTTTTAACTCTAGGAACTGAGTGATGATAGGAGATAACTGTCCCAAGAAATGTCTAAAAGTTAGCACTCTAACCATTCTGATTAACACAAAACAAATGCTTTTTTAATAAGTTATCAAGGTCGGCGAGAATAACAGTTGCACCCATCTAGGTTGGACATGGATTCAGATGCCTTATGAGTTCACTTCTGGAAATAAGCTCACATCAATCTCTCTGTTGTCTCGTCTTCTCATGAGCATGAAGAGAAAAATAAATTTTATTGAAACCATAGAATGACCACTTGAAATAAGTTATATTTTTATATGTTTAATGTAATATAAACTATTAAACATTATAATTATATTCTAATGTTTTTTAAAACGTTTTTGTTACTTTTTTAAATGGCATTTTACTTTTATTCCACACTATCAATAGTTTTCATATTGTGTAATCAATATAATTATTTATAAAATAAAATGAATATTTTATGTTTATTTTAACATTATTAAATACTGATATACATAATATTATTATATAATTAATATATTATATATAAAGGCAAGAGCCTCCAATGCAATGGTAAGTTGTGAGCCTCTCATTGGGGAGGTCTTGGGTTCAAATGTATTCGAGATTAACACATGATAATAAATTAATCTTAATAATAATAATAAATAATCTAGGCTTCGGCTTATTACCTATCAAAAAAAATTAAAAATATATATATTATTCTTTTTAAATATATATAATCTATATATAATTTATTATATTACACATATACCTATACTTGTACACAAGAAATCATTGTCATACCATTGCACCCGCACCCATGCCCAAATCAGCAACATAGCTTTTTTACAACTCTCTCAAATTTTTGTTACAAGAGACTAAGAGATCCCTTACAGGGAAAAGACAATTGAATAATCCTCTAGGTTTTATTCTCTAGATGCATAGCTCTAATATTACTAGGCAAGAAGCCAGCCAAAACTATTAGCAATCTCCAATAAATTTTTGTATCAAAACCTTATTAAGCATGGTCGAAGATTTTAAACCTGAGCTATCAATCTACACAAATTGACAAAGGGCGTCCCATTTGATAGAGGCCACCTTTGTTTATCTTGCAAAACACTTCACAGCAATTTCTAACAAAGAAAATCTAGTTATATCAATATTCTACCTAGAAAATTCAAGATCGAGAAATAACTCGATATAGACATGGCTTGAATGACTACCTCAACCAAAGGCATTTGCCCCTATGGAAAGCCATTTATTAGTCCATTTCATCAATTTTATTCAAGCTTTGTTTATAATCCAATGCCAATTTCTTATTTGTTTACTTGCAAGAGGTATCCCAAATATTGGAGCACATAAGACCCTCTTCTAAAGTGAGAAATTTTAAGGATTTGATCCTACTCTTTGATAGAGCTATGAAAGAAAATAATGCTAGATTTAGTATGGTCGAAAAGCTGACTAGTAACTCTAGGGAAAATTCTAGCGAAACCTTTGCAATTGTTGAGCTTCCAATAGATTCACCTAAGAGCATTACATCATCTAGAAACAAAAGATGGTTGAGAGGATGAGTTTGACATTCTTTTGTTACAAGTTTGCCAATGTACTCGACAATAATAATTAAAAAGAAAGGGGGATAAAAGATCACCCTAATGCATGCCCTAGAAGGAGATAGATGAGAGGCATTAACCAAGACCAAAAGGGAAGTTGTGATGTCTCCATCTGTTATCTAATAACAAGTTGGAAATAAAACATATATGTGATCAAGGAGTGGCAGACCATGAACACTTTCTAGTGGTTAGTAAATAAAGAAAAATCATTTTTTATATATGATTACTGGCCCTATTAAGCAAAATAGTCTTATTTATAAGACTACATAGTTTTGCATACTTTCAGCAATAAAGCTATTGCACCTTGTAATATCCCCATCTTTAAATAAAATTTAAAAATAACATTTGTATTCCAATTGACTTATGAATATCTTGAGCCCATCTTTATTTTTTATCGTACGTGTTTTTTGTCACCTTCGGAGTTTTCGTCCGACAGGGTATTTATGACCTACATGTAGGATGTTTTAAGTATGCAACTTAAATTATTTTATTTTATTGTATTGTGAATTCCAGTTGGAGTTCTTCTCTGTTTCACCATTTCAGAAGTGAAAGAGCTTCCCTATTTGGTTGGTACAATTTTAATGGGATTCGTACCCTCACCCTATTCTACTCGGTATACTTTGCTTCGGATCAAGCATATTTGGAGTGCCATCATTGTTTGCAATAATAGAATTATTGTGGCAATTATCTCATGGTCTCTCCATAGTGTCCAATTATTGATTACATTAACCCAAGGAGGCATACATAATTAGGTTGGCCATCATCCTTCCACAAATCAACTACACAACAACATCCCTTAATCCCACCATATGACGTGTTCAATTTTTTGGATCGCTGCAAATGCACTAACATTGCCATAATATGTGGCATATGTGTTCCAAAGGTAGCTCTCCTCATATTAATAAGCATAAGCCATGAATAGACATGTCCCTTTAAGAGACATGTCTATTTGTTAATTAATAATAAATATAATAACATAATTATAATAAATATAACCATAGTTATATATATTATTACTATATTAATTTATCTCATATAATAAATACACATATAATTATATGTAATAAACCTGTCTGATTATAGCTAAATCAAGCATCAATTTCTTTCACATTTCAATGGTTTGACATTTTGTCAAACACTTGGCAAGCAACCCAATTACCACTGAATATATGATGTCTTAAATTTTCAAACACAATATCAAGATGTACAACAAACTGATCACAAATTTGTTTAATTTTGGCCTTATAAGTTTTGCATAATAAATACCAAATGCCAATAAACAATTATGAAATGATTCACAGTAGCCTCTAAATTAATTCATTGACAAAGCATACAGCAATATAATAAAAAGAGAATTTAATTGTTGGCTGATTGCTATATATCAGAATTTGAAGCCAGCCTATTATACTTTCAAACTGTGTAATATAAACTGAATTTTACAAATTAAGAACCTGGGCTTTGTTGTAGAATGTAATCGCAATGTCAAATTGAAAGCCGCCTGGTCCAATTTCGATCTAGCGTTCACAATCTACCCTTACAAATGCTGCCCAAAACTGATATAGAAATCACACCAAACACAAGAACCCTTGGCATTCAATCTTTAAATCCAACACACTAATTCTGATGCAAATCGAATAAACTAGGATATCCAGAATTACCAAACTCCATTTTGTAGACTAAACCCTCACCCAACAATAGAGATGATTGCAAATGAATTAAAACTAAATTCTTCAGCAAGCCAGTCACTTCTCAACCACAGTAGACACAGTATGAGAAGTCTCTTCAATTTAGATTGAAAATTAAATCAATACCACTTTACTTCAGCAGTGGATTGATGCAGAAAGTTAGTCTCAAACCCTTATACTTCAGCAAGGGCACATAAAATCAGACCTTCAAGAAACGTAACAAAGACGACAAAGCAAAATAAAATAATCAAATGTCCTCATATTTATAATCTCCAAATGGCACCAATTTCCCAAAATAACTCCACTTTAGAAGCTTCCTCTACACAACATTAAAATATAATAAAGTGCCATTAATATAATTTATTAATTTCCTTTGGCAAAAAATGACCTTTTCCACCATAACTTACTATTCTAACACGCAAGGCCACTGTTTCTTGTTTCCACAATTTAAATTTTTTTGTCCTGGTTCCAACAAGCTATGATACCGAGGTGACCAACAAAAATAGCAACCTCAACGTATTTAGATGAATAACAATAATAACTCACCTGTCTTCCAAAAACAACTAAAGAAGCATTAGAATCAAAATCTAACAACACCAAAGTGATCCTAATGATGAAAGACGATGAATGAACCTGACAAGGTGACTTACTATAATAGACGCTCCCTTCAAGATTCTTGAAGCCCTAACTGGAAGCCCGAAATAAAAAAAGAGAGCATCACTCAACTCCTCTAACTCAATTGAGCTCATCGGAACCAATAGTTTAACTTGCTATAAATAGTAAGTCCTTCACACGGAGCCAAAACACACCACAGGCTGTTGGAAAGCCTATAACCCCAAAATTGAGACCCTCAAATCCCACTGTCAACTCACAAGGGTCATGATGGGGAACTGACCAAGCCAATTGTAGGAACCTACTAAAAATTGGGACATTACATTATACCTCATTATATATATATATATATAAGATAAAGACATCCAAATTGACTAAAAATTTAACATGACGAACCACTCCCTCAAATCATCTCAAATTTCACCAAGCATTCGCTCTCAACATACTCCATTGAGTTGATCATCATACACCCGCTAGACAAGGCACCTTAATTGCACCATGCATCCTCACACATCTTCGTACAACTGTCTCAAACACCGTATAACCACACATCTTCGTACAATTGTCTCAAACAAAGTACGACCCTCTAACTTGCACTTGCAAAACATGATTGTCTCCCCGTACAAACCATCATTGACACTGCATGCCTACATAGGTCAACCCTGACCATATGGCTCACTCTTGAGGTTGTACATCATCTCTACCATATGGACTAGGTCATCTTCGTACGCATATTCCCATCTTTTGTTGATGTATGATCTGTTATTCATTGCAGAGTTCACCATCATCAAACTAACTCGACCGATAACAAAGGCATCCTACAAGGTTCAGTACATAACAGTGGTATAAGAGTTGGGGACCTTGCCAACCTATGGGAAGTGAAAGCAAGTTTATACCTAGAAAGGAAGGTGGTATCGCTTGGTAGAACGGGGGATTCCCAAGACCCCACTATCAAAGTCATGTCTCTACTAGAAGACCTCATCAAGAATCAAGCCCAAATCAATGACACTCAACGACTCATTGAGGAAACATTACAAAAAAATTGGCCATAGGCAAAATATTTGAAGAATATAATGGACATAGCAATAATTCAATTATAGGAAGGGCAAACCGTCATCCTTCACGCTCCTAGTCCTCAATATCAACTTTTTCTCCAAGGGATGAACCATCTTACAAAGACCATGCTGATTTGAGAATGAGGTACTCCATCATTGACTAGTGTGGTCACTTTAATGATGACCTCAAAAGGAAGTAAGGCAAGCTAGATCTATCTCCACTTACCCAAATAAGAAGGAATTAAATTCATCACACTCCACTTGGAATGAGTGGCACATGAATGGTGGCGTTGCAGTATGGTTACTCTCGATCATGACCAAGTAAACTCTTATGTCGAGTTTATAGAAAAGCTTATAGATTGTTTTGATGGTAAAGATCCAAAACTTAATTTCAAATAATTGGCTCAGCTGAGGTAAACCGCGTTGGTTATCAATTACATTACTGAGTTTCAGAGACTATCTATGCCGGTTACGGATATTTTAGAGAGACAGCAAATCGTGCTATTCATAGATGGACTAATGGAACCACTGAGGGTAAGGAAAAAAGGGTTCAACCTCAAGGCAATCAAGAAAGCCCAAGGCATGGTGACATCATTAGCTTCATCTTCTGAGAATTATTCCCACACCAAACCAACATTGGCTCAGAAGGAAAAAGACAAAATGCACCATCTAAAGAAAACATCATTCAATAAGGATACTAGAGTCATGGTAACTTGGGCATAGATACTTTGGAAAAGGAAAAATACACTACATTTAGGTAATGTCAAGACACCAAGGAGCGGGAGCATCCAATACCCAAGGGGATGGTAAGCAAGTTTCCAAGGAGGTTAACATATACTATACTAAGAGGATCATTGCACCGATATGGGAAGAAGGCACTATCTGTAAAATAGTGGTTTCTTACAAACTAAATTATAGTCTCGAACTAACTGATTTAGTCTTGTTCACATGACATAGTTCTATTGTTTAAACTGAAATAAATCTAAATTACAAATGCTAAACTTCCAAGATTACAGATTTAAAACATTTACAACTAATTCAGCTGAAAGTAATTATTTAACCACCTCTAGTTTTTAACCGAAAATAAATGTACTTGAAAAGAGATTCAAATGAATTATACATGATCATTTAACTATCTCAACATACTAATTTAAAGTATATGACTTTCAAGCTTGAAAAGAAAAACTAAAGTTACAGATTTAAAAGAACATACAGATTATTTGTGAAACTTCCTTAATCGGTTGTCCAAGCTCTAGCTTTGGTGAGAGGAGAAGCATTGACATAGGCTTAACCTCCCACCCGCAGACCTTTACTTATCCCCACAGGTTCTAATTTAATAGAATGGCCCTCCCTACCCCGAGGTCAGGCTTGGGATGTTCATTGATCCAGCCATCAAAGTATCCACGTGAGTTGAGGTCCCAACAGTTATTCGACGAAATAACTAAAGCCTCTGGACAACAACAAGATCAATTGTTTCCGGCAAATCTACCTAATTCCACCCTAGCCAAGGATTTCAAAATGTGGGTTTAAAACCCGATCTCCGCCACTCAGCTTGACAACTTATTTCAGAAGTGGAACTTGCATGAGCGAATGCATTAGTTTATTTATGTGTATATTGGTTTCTGATTTCATTCTTGTATTTTTCTTTAATAGGTTCATCTATGCTTCCTCATCATAATCAAGCCATCTAGCCGGTGATTCCTTGGTGCCATCAATTAACTTTTTAGATATATATTGTACCTTCTTCTCCATATTCTGGCTTTTAGCCTGGTGAACTCCTTGGTACTCTAGTTTATCATTTATTCTCAGTTAATAATCATTATATCACATAGCAAAAATGAATGTAATTCGAGATGACAAATTTTCAAGAAGGATTCAGATTATTGCATATACGAATATCATGAAAGTTTCAGACTTGAAAAGGAAATTAATGTTATGGCAACTGACTGATCTTAAGAAGGTCATACTGATTATAAAAAAGTCTTAGTTGACTTCACTCACTTTCTTGCATTACGATTGTCTCAGAGGCAGAGTAAAAAGGTAAAGAAAAACTTCAATCTCAGATCGTAGTTTCTACAATAATACTGGCACACTTAAATTGAAGGTGAAGAACAAGTACAACTGCTACAGGAACGATTACCATGCATTAACAAATAGTATGGAACGGAAGATGTTTTCATTGTATGCAATTATAAAACCTTACGTGACACTGCAGAGTTATTGACTAGCTCGAATGCTTGAGAAGACTCCAAACCATGGCAAGCTTATTCAGCCGTATGCAAGGTAAAACCCTCTTTTACTTCTGCAACTAATTTGATTGCTAGCTGGGGAAACTCGGATGCAAATGGCTTGAAAGCCTAAAGTAGTAATGGACGCTAAAGCCAGGAATATGAGTGTCGAGTTATGCTTGATGGTTTCATTATAAAGATACAAGCCAAACCTTTTGGCTTCCATCGGTTTCAAGATCATATCCGAATTCTTTTATTCAATCGGCTAGAAAGAAATAAAGAGAAAGAGGGAAAAATTAAAAAGAAAAGAAGATATGATATGATATGATATGATAGATTTTAATGACGTCCACGAGACTAAAGTAGTCTATGGGACCCATGCAATCACCCTCTCGAGTCAGGAGCCAAACTAGTCAGTTGCAAAGTTTTGGTTAACTTGTCTCTTCTTCTCTGAATTTTGATAATCAAATCCGCTGTTCTCTTCACTTGATCTTCCTCGAATAAATAGTTGAAGTCCTTGTTCTGTAGAATTTTTGTATAATCAGATCTGATGTCGTTGTAAGCCAGGCATTCCTTGACAAAGTGTTGCTCTGTCTCAACTGTTCCCATATTGCAGAATAAACATGTTCTGTCTGCCCACTCTTCCTTTGGAACTTGCCATCTACCAATTTCACATCGCAGCTGATGAAGAGTTTATTTAAATAATTACTATTATTTATATTATCTTATTTTCTTGATTAAGTTTATGGGTACGTAATTGTAAGGTGGCATTATTGGATTAATGAATTTAATGTAATGATGCCACTTTATAATTATTTATCTATGATCATAGTTAAGCGAATAAAATAATATTTAAATGATATTATTATTTGATAATTTCTTAAAGGTAAGAACTTATGTTTATTTGTATTGTTTTTAATATATATTGTTTTACTTATAGCTCATGCGGTTCCACCATGAAATTATGTTGCCAAGTCCTAATAACCTTGCCAGGTGGTTTTTAGGTCAAACCTGTCGTTTCTGATGACTGAACCTTATGACCATCCCCTTCCGATGACCTCGTTTCACAATGCCTCCCCTCTCTCTTCGGTCTTCATCCTATGATCAGTCACAACAACATACTCGCCAAAACATCAATTCAAGATTTATAAATTGATAATTAAAATCATCAAGTGACTGTTAAGATTTTTATCAATATCATAATAACTGACTTATTCATCATATATGTACAACGGCTACAATTAACTGACTCCATTTCACATGATCATGAATAAATTAATACAACGGCTAGAATTAACTAACTCAATTTCATATGATAATTAAATCAATTCAACGGCTATAATTAACTAATTCATTTTCACATGAGCATAAAGGAATAAGCAACGGCTATATTTGACATGTTATAACAACGGCTATAATTAACTAATTCAATTTCACATGAACATGAAGGATTAAGAAACGGCTATAACTAACATGATATAACAACAGCTATAATAAACTAATTCAATTTTCACATGAACATAAAGAAATAACTTGGTTCAACGGCTATAATCAGTTAAAATTTTAGGGCAAAAATTGGAATGTAACACTATCGCTCTTATTGGTAGCCCGAGGTGCATTGTTTCCGAGTACAAGGGACTCTCCAGGGACAAAGGGTCATAGTGATACATGATAGTGGGGCTACACTTAATTTCATTGTGTCATCACTTGTGAAGCGAAGAAGTGGTTTACCTACAAAGGTGCATGTGGGATTCCAAGTCGAGGTCGTGGGAGGAACCCTCTTATCATGTACCCATCTAGTCCCACAACTGAGCATTACCATAGGAAACCATATAGTGACAGACAACTTCTTTATAGTAGATCGAGAAGACATGGAGGTCATTCTAGGCATCCAGTGGATGAAGACTCTTGATGAGTACACTCAAAGTTTCAAGCAAATGGAGTTCTCCTTTACAGATAATGATAAATAGGTTATTCTGAGAGGAATGGAAAATGATGGACTAAAGGAGAAATCGGCATGACAGATGGAGGCCATCTTTCGATATGATGACATTGTCTAGGCAGCACATTGCTTGGTCTCGATAGAACTTATTTAATGGGCAAAAAAGTTACTACCAAGATGATGAGCTTTAGGCCATATAGGATAAGCATTAAATGGTTTTCAATGACATTCCACCAAGCATACCTCCACACCAAGGTCTTAAGCATATTATTGAACTTGAGGCTGGTGCCAAGCCCATCATCACCACACCATACCGTCATCCTAAGAAGTTTAAGGATGAAATTGAAAAGACAATTTAGGAACTTCTTGACAAGGGATGCATTCGGGCCAGTTTTATTCCCTTTGCCTCACCGGTAGTGTTAGTTAAAAAGGATGGAACCCTATAGATGTGTGTGGACTATCGTGCGTTAAATAAGAAGAGCATAAAAAACATGTATCAAATTCCCAGGATCAATGAGTTGATGGATGAGTTACACAATGCAATCTATTTTTCCAAGATAGATCTTCATTCCAAATATCCCTGAATCTGCATTAGGGAGCATGATGCAGAGAAAACAGTCTTTCGTTGCCATTATGGACATTATGAGTTCTTGGTCATGCCATTTGGGTTGACCAATGTTATGGTCAAATTCCAATCTTGTATGAACCATATAGCAACTACTCAACTTCCTGTTGGTGTTTTTCGACAACATGCTCATTTACTGTAAGACATGGGAGGAACATATAAGGCATTTGGAAGTGCTCAAAATTATGGAGTCACAGTCATTGTTTGCCAAAAGGTCCAAATGTTAATTTGGAATACTAGATATATTATATCCGGGACACATTATCAATAGTTGAGGGGTTGAGATGCATCAGGAAAAAATTCAAGCCATTCTGGACTGCCCACCATCGATGACTCTCTCGAAACTATGTAGATTCTTTGGGTTGTACAATTATTACAAAAGGTTCATGAAGGAGTTCGTACAACTCAGTGCGTCATTGATAGATTTCAAAGAGAAGGGCTCTTTCCAATGGAATGAACACATACAACAAATGTTCGAAAAATTGGAAATGGTTGTGAGTTCCTGTCTGGTCTAACACTACCAAATTTCACTCGACCTTTCATTTTAGAGTGTGACCCATCAATAGAAGGCACCGGAATCGTACTAATTACAAGACCGACACCTAATTGCATTTGAAAGCCTAAAACACTTAAGGGTTGAGCGGTTGTAATCCATCAACATCAAAGAAATGCTTGCCATCGATGTCAAAAGTGCCTTCCTAAATGGTGATCTACAAGAAGTGGTGTCTATGACAACCTCCTAGATTCAAAGTTTCTGATAAAGAACATTAGGTACTTAAACTGGTGAAAGCACTACATGGGCTCAAATAGGCTCCTTGTGCATGGTACACAAAAATTGATGAGTAAACCACAAATCAAGGTTTCCAGAGGATCCCTAGCTTGAATTTGTTTGTCAAGATTACTCGTAGTGACATCATTCTTATGGTTATTTATGTTGGCAATCTAATTATCACTAGTAGTTCAACATCTTGAATTCATGAAATCAAATAAAATTTATGTCAGTCTTTTGGCATGACTGACCTTTCGGCTTCTACATTATTGCCTAGGTGTCAAGGTTCGGCAGCAATCACATGAAATCTTTATCTCTCAATCTATGTATGCATGGGCTCTTTTGGACAAATTCAAAATGCAGGACTGCAAACCTACATCTACATCTATGGAGTTTGGTCTAAAATTGTCAACTAAATTTGGTTCTCAAGTTGACAATGAATCTGCATTCAGGCAACTAGTGTGCAATTTTCTCTATCTCATCTCCACTCGACCTGATTTCAGCTTTGCAGTGAGTTACATATCTCACTTTGTGACAAATCCTACTTCAGATCATTGGATTGTTGCAAAGCACATTCTACGTTATGTCAAAGGCACATCAGATTTTGGCATTCTCTATGGACAAACCAAAGATCCCCGACTCGTCAGTTACACAAACTCGGATTGGAGAGGCTTTGTTGATGACAAAAGGTCCACTTCAAGGAATGTCTTGAGTTTCGGCGCCGATGTTATCACTTGGACTAGTAAGAAGCAACAGGCAATATCTCTTTCCTCCAAGGAAGTTGAATATCGAGATACAATCAAAGCAATTTGTGAGGCAGTTTGGCTTTGTAGGATGCTTTTCGACATCCATATGTCTCGAGCAATCCTGTCAAACCTCTTCAGCAACAATCAAGGGGAGCTCAAACATGCCAAAAATCTGTTCTTCCATAAGAAATCCAAGCACATTGATATTCACTATCATTTCATCTGTCAACTGGTTGAAAATGGATCCACAAATTTGCACTTTGTTCCTACGATAGACCAGACTGCTAATATTCTCACCAAGTCCCTACTTCTAGAGATGTTTGTCAAATTCAAGGGGCAGCTTGGTATTGTTTATAGGTTGAGCACTAAGGGAGGGCATTAAAATATCTTGCAAGTTAGATTATTTCTATATTTAACTGTCAGTTGTAAATATTGCCAATATCTTGTATGATAGATTATTTCTGTTATTTGTATGATTCTTTTTAGAAACATTATTTCTTGTAAACTCCATAAGAACATTGTGTTCTTAGTTAATAATATTCGATTTTTTACCAATTATTTCCATAATAAGCTTCACTCCTCACATAACTTGAAAAAATATTTAATTTTGATGGAGACTGCATTCATAGTTAAATTATAACTCCCTTTATATTTCTCATGTAAAAATGACTTTGCTTCCTTTGTATTTAATTCATAAATTGTTTTATTTTCATGTGCTCACATTGAGTTAGGGAATTAGTAATAAATAAGCCTCTTCTTGATAAGTAACATTATAAATGCAAATGACTAAGTCATTTGGCTTCATTTTAATGATGAATTGACCCCCCTTTATTATAGTGCAATTATAACCTGATTTCATAATCTGCCATAAATCAATAATTTTTGATAAAATATTACTTTATTAATAATTAAAACAACATAACTCCATGAATACTCAATATTCTTCAGTTCTCTCTGAACTAGGGAGTCAACCATTGAATCCACTACATATCTAACCAGCTTACTAAACATAATAAGGGTCCATCTCTATCAATCTCAAACTTACTATAATTGGTAAATTTTTTAACCTAATCAAACCAAAGGTGTCAAGGGTCATCACTACAACTGAAGTCAGTCCAAACTAATACAAATGGAGAGAAATCTTGAACACTTCTGACCTCTAGAACGGTATTGGCTCATTGAACAGTTAACTAGGACTCCCTAACCAACTAACTTAGTCTATAAGGGCCACTAATAGGCTAATTCAAACCACCAACCATGGTGAGCTAAAAAGTAGACATTACACATTCCATCATAGATACTTCGACAAATCCTAGGACGGAAATTTTAAGGATTTTACTTGTCCTTGTGGAGGTCATTTTTCCACCCGTTCCATGAAGTTGAACATCTAAAAACAAAAATCCATGACCAAATTAAAAATCTCTCCTCTAGAATTGAAAGAAAAACAAGAATAAATCAAAAGAAAATTAAAAAATTGAAGGATTGGAGGTGGAAATTGAATAATAAATAGATTCAATAAAATACTCAATTTTACACAAATCCTTGGGGTCTACATTCAACTTTGCATGAGTCTCGAAATCAGTTCTTAAAATGCAATTACAATTTGTCGGCAACATGCCTTCAAACATGCTAGGCAAAAAAGGCCGAGTTACTTAAGAAATCTTTAGTTAAAGACCTTGAATCCGCTAATTTATCAATCTACACAATCATCAACTATCCACCCCTTCTAGTGATCTATAACAATCCGATATAGGTCACACAACACGCAAGTCAGTTGAGAATTGAATTACATTCCCCAAGAATAGGAAACGCGTTACCACAAATACGTCATGTCCTAAATTGTATAGAACTCATTATAGAAAACTCGTTAGATATGGTGATCTGAGATTTAGGTCCTCGCATGATCCAAGAACATAGAAGTATGCACCCCAAATCATCACAAGCCATAGATTTCCATCACAAAACCATAATTCTCAAATTTGTCACAAACTAGCAAGAACACACTACTCAAGAAGAAATCCAACATAACTCGATCAATACAAAACCTAAAGGGTTGTACATAGGAATGTGCTTAGGACTGGATGCTAATTATAATTTGATCATAGCAAATGCTAACTCAAAGATATGATGACTTGCCATTAATCTCTCAATCCGTACAGATTGGTAAAACAAGAATTGGCAAAACAAGAACAACAGGAAACAAAAATGCTTTGGTTGATGCAAGATTGCTTTGAACTCAAGAAGTTCCTACATCAAGTTCAATGGGAAGGATCCCTGTAAAGATAATGATGATTAGGAATCCTAAGAAATGAAGGGGGTTTGACTCAATGAGATAAAGTTCAAACGAGGTTAAACGACTCCAAGAGAATCGAGGACAAGATTCACAAGCAAGGAATATGAATAAGCCACACAAATCAAGAGGATCGCCATGGAGATAAAGGCATGAATTTCAAAACAGTAAAGGTCCAAGTGCAAAGAATTCAACTACCATAAGGTTTAGAAATCTAGGAGAAAGAATTCCAAGATCAATGAAGAATTCCTAGGGATAAGGAAGTGGAATTCAAATAAAGATGGCAAGAGAAAGAAGCATACATATTCTTCAAGATGATTTGCTGGATGACTAAGTGTCTTCCTATTGGTTCTCCTACTTTTGAATTCTCCAATTGGCCCATAGGGTTGTGCCTCATTGTCATTGGATGAGCATTTAATGTTTATCACAACCCTCATTAAGATTTTCTATGAGTTACTCTTGGCCGTCATTTTCAAATCAATCTTTGGTCATTCATTGTATTTAGGGGTCCTATATAAAACCTCACCTTTCATTTGTAAAAGGGAAAGTCCTATTGAAATTGTCGTCATAACGCTATCAAAGTAATTGCAAATTCATTGTTCGTCTTCATTGTGAAATACTTGTGTTGCTTTGGAGTATTGCATCGTTTATGCATTTTCTCATTTCGACTAGGGAATTTATTTCATGTTGATTAAGTACTATTTACTTGAATTGAAGATATTTTGGTGCACTTTGGTGAACTCGCATAAGACCAAACCACTAGTTTCTTGCTAATTGTAAGTTTGTCTCACATGGTCAACTACTATATTCATAAGCTTAACTTCAATCATTGCTTTCACAGTGATATGCATTGGTGGATAGTATTACCCGAATGGTAATAGTTTGAGCATTTCGCATTTACCTTGGGAGATTGCACTAGCTTCGTTGATGTTAATGCCTAAACTTAGTCTATTAAAGTCATAGAGGCATTCATTATCACTTGCATTCTAGGGGTACAATAGTTTCCTAAACCATTTCCCTTTACAATTTGTTTGGTTGGAAAAAGTTGAAGCATGTTATATCCATTGAATGAATAGCGTAAGTCCATTTGTGATACCTAGTATATCACATTACAAAACTGAATAAGTCAATAAGGAGCCTTGGGGCTGTCTCATTTGATCACACAATCTATTTGTGTTGCAACATTTCACAATTTTATTAATTTATACAACTAACAAAATATGATCAATGTATAAGTACTTTCTTTGTGATCAAAGTAGCTTCTATTTGATTATTTTACTGTGTAGCCTGAAAGATTTCTAAATCCTTAAAGACATCTTTGTCTCATGGCTTCTTCAATTTGCTGACTCTTTGGTGAGTCTAGGCAGTGGATTTGAGTCTAGTCAAAAAAATAAATCGCCAAGTCCAAGGCAAGTCTAGTCTTGTAGCACTATATATGTGTATGTATGTTTTTATGTAAAGATTTCTTAAGCTTCTTAAATAAGTGTTTTGTGCACTCATATGAAAAGAAATCACTCGATAGTAATTAGTATTGCTATCTTGTTGCTAAATTGCTGTTGAGAAACTATATGTTCTTATGTGTTTTTGAATACCAACGAATATATATCTAAGGCTTTTTATTGCACTAGCTCGTAATTTAGTTGTTGAAATTTGAATACAGTTACAGTGTCATGAACCAAGGGATAACATTTATGCTCTCAATGAAGAGAAATATGGTGACATATTGAGTTTCCATGTGCATTGTGAGTTTAAGGATAGGGTGGTTGGGAATCGATCATTTTCATCGTAAGCCCCTAAAATAGATTTAAGACTTGACCATTGCTCAAATTCTATAAAGTTTAAACCATTTTGATTTATCAACTCAATTAAATTTTGCTGTAAATTATGTTCAATTTATAAGCATATTCTGATTAAAAATGTTATTTGGAAACAATGTATATAGTTGTACTACTTTATTATTTTGTAAAGCCATACCTAACGTTGTATTAAACCTAGAAACAAAAAATAGATTGGCAAAATTGTTATACACAATGTCCACAGTTTACTCAAAGCAACAACTTAGCTTCAAAATCAAAGTCATCAAATCCTATCTACATGATGAGAGTAGACTAATATACAAAAGAAGGAAGGCTGTTTCCACAATCCAAGACAAGTTCAGTAAAAATCTTGTGACCATAATCTTTGATCAAAAGTCACTTATAGGCATTTGTTATCAGGAAAAGAAAATATAAATGTATTTCTACTGTGGAAATGAAAATGCATTTTAATTCCAGGTACCATTTCTAATGGGGAAGCAAGTCCAAGTACTTACAGAAAATAATGGGAAGGAAGTAATTACTCGCTCCAAGAAAATGAATAAATCGACGTCTGGCTGCACAAATTTGCAATTTGAAATGACAAAACGAATATTAAATAGAGGTTATAATATATTTATTTTCACATTAATGTCAATCACTAAACAAATGAAAATATTCTTTGATGTAGACATAAAGATGTCAAGGTACACACAAATATATACCAAATCATCCATTGTGTTCGCAAAACTTACAAAGTCAGTTGATTTGCTTAGTTTCAAGTTTCAACCAATGGGCAGTAAACAAATTATCAGTTAAATAAAGAAATTAGGCCCCGGAGATAATGTATCTAAGGAAGTAAAGCCTCAATTACCTCAAAGCTTTACTTACTAAGGCTTATTTCTACTAACCCTCCTAAATATATTTGATGTTACTGAGAAAAAATAAATATGAAATGCCAATAATGTGGATTTCTTGATCCCATTTGTGACAACATATGATTGTAAACAATAAAAAAAAATTACACCAAGCTCTGATCTATTAACATTCCGCTCCTACTAATAGATACTGCTAAAAGACATATTGAATTTTTAAATGCAGAATCACAAACACTACACGGAGATCACAACACTTCTCTTTCTGCCACTGTATGGATGATTCAGCCAACTCAAGGATTCATTTTGGGATTTTCATTTGTATTTAGAATCAAAGCTTTGATCACTTTGCTGGATATCAACAACCCAGTGCTGCATTGATCAGTATACTAGCTCTCATTACTTACCATGTTGTCTGGTCTTCTATTTATGTTTGTTCATTTTCCATAAAGAATCATCACCATAGTGCTAGAATTATAAAATATTTGTGAGACTTGCTAATTATTCTATTCAATTAGCTAATTTGACTCCATAATCATGTTCCACCAATATCAGCATGCATTATAGACAATAGTTACTCACCAATTTGATATCTAAAAACTTGAGCACTCTGTTGTACATTCGCCCCAGTTCACTGACATTACAGTTAATGATGACCTGTATAAAGTTATAAACACATCAAATCCAAATAAATACAGAATTTAATTGCCAAAAACATGTCATAAGATTCAAATGACTTTGCCAAATAGACTTGAATTCATGCTACAACATGATGGAACTGAATTATTTACAAAGGCCACAAGAAATGCTTAAAGAGATCTTCATTTTGCATATCAATTTATGCAGATGTTTCACTTTACTGATTAATCAAGCTCAACAAATGTCAGTTTCTTATACTGCCAGAAGTTTCAATTTAGAATTGTAACCAACCATTTTGTTTCAAAGAAAGTTCTGATAAATTATCTTAAATTTTAACCAACTAAAGTGTATACATCACTTCATAGGAGAAAATAAGTCCATGAGTTTTTTGTAAGCCCTTTCTTGACAGCAAGCTGATATCAAAAATCAGACGAACACAAAGAAAAATCATAAAAAATCAATTCCACAAAACTACAGAAATGGCAATTACGAAACCACTTCAATACAAGTTCCAATATAGCTTTTACATACCGCAACCTCTATTATTGTCAAAGGAAGATGACTTTGTCTAATGATCACATAGATACAAGCACCAATTAGAATTTCAAACCATCTTCCTGCACCCCATTGCCCCTGTGTGAGTTTTTCAACCAAATATTTAACCTCATGAACTCTTTCTTTAGATAATCTCAATAATGATGTCAACTCCTTCAATTTCTTCAATGCAATCGCCTGGAAAGGAAGAATAACTTAATTAGAAGCAATTATTTGTCACTCAGAAATATACAGAGCTGATTCTGTAAATGGCTACCATTAAGTATATGATGCAAAGAAAATCAAAAGCAAACTGTACATAAGCTGCTTTTGCAATTTAGGTTTTGGTTATGCAATAAGGAATAGGGACCCTAGGAATAGTTTATTGTATAAAAATGGCACCATTGCAAGGTGGAAAACTTTCTAATGGCAACCTGTGTTGTCCAATGAAAATGGCAAAAGAAAATGAAAAGAAAACAAATCTAAAAATGTTAAATATGATAATGAAAATTACAAACTAACATGTAATTTGTCGTCACCTCAAAAGCACATGGTTTGTATCAGCATCAACTCAGGAAGCCTAAAGTGCAAGATTTGACTTCACACTTATAAAATATCTAAGTAAACTTCATAATTATTTTTTAACCCATTTCCTGATTAGTCTGATATTTTAAAATTTTCTAAAAAAGAGTCAATTGCTTATTTTCCCCAAGAGTAGAGTGAAAACAAAGATTATCTGGTCATCTAGGATAAGTATGGGACCCTGGAATCAGATATCACATAAATACACCATCAGATATTGATCTGATGGTATGGGCAATAAAAGTTGGCATTGTGTCAATTGGGACAGGTTTTGCAGGCCTAAAAGGTTGGGTGACTTGGGTCTTGAGATTTAAGAGCACATGGGATTGCTTTGGCTTCCAAGTGGATTCTCAAAGCCATGCAAGGTAATGAACCCTGGAAAGTACTTGCGAGAAACAACATCAATAGATCTATCATTAAGAAGAGTAAACAGTGCAAAGATATCTTATTATATGATATTGTTCTAGGTGAATTTGATTTCAGAAGATTTGCTCCAATGTGTTTGCCTCACTATGGGGAGCATGGTCTCAGATGAGGAAGTTGCTCTATTCCATGTATGTTTGTTGGTGGACCTCCTTCATACTCTGTTGTTTATCGTTCTATCTGGTGGCAAATCTACCTTAATAGCAAACCTCTTGCCTTAACACAATGTTGTTCCACCAAAGCTACAAAGCTAAAGGGATCTGTCTTATCAGAGACATTTTGAATGACAACTGTTTAGGGTCATAGGAAATCAGTAATAACTATGATATACACCCTTCTTAGAAAAAGAAATTCCATGAAAGATTTAGAACAGTGATGATTTTGTGGTGCAGATAAAATGGCCTGAAAATGCAGTTTTTTTATGTTTCAACTAAACAGATTTACATGACTAAAAACAACTGTTATTTTTAGATGGATTAATCAAAATTGGGGCCTGGACTGGTCAGACTCTAGTTGGCACTTTTTGTTTGATTACTTTTGGCATTCTCGGCTTGAAGACAAAAAAAAAAAAATTGTTTTCGTTGGCTCCTTTTCCTAAAAAAGCTTGTTGTTGGCTCTATAAAGTATAATGTCTTCTACTGGCATTGAACCTATCAAATGTTCCGTTTGCAACTGCCTTGAAACTTTTGCCATTTGTTTTTTGAATATATATATGCAAGCAAAGTGTGGTCTCTCTTTTTTGGGCAACCTATTGTGGGAGGAGTATAGAACCCTGCAATCAGGTAATACATAAATGAACCATCGCATTAGAGGAAAAAAGCTTCCATACGGCTCATTTTTTACCGAATATGAAAGCCTAAAGAACTTGAAAATGGAAATGACTTGGCAAGCCAAAGAATAATGAATTACCATAATGCTGATTAAAACCAGCTCACTTCAACTAAGTATAAATTTTCATGATTACTTTTGATGTCAATTTTGCAATTAGACAGAAAAATATCAATAAGTTGGATAAGTATTAAATATACTTGCTTCTTGAAGAGTCAAGCTTGTGACTATTTGGTAATTTAGGAATAATATTTTATAAATGTCATCTGTGCCAACCTGTCCAGAATTTGGCAAGTGCATGTTCCCATTTCCTTCTAGATATCAAGGATACCTGAATGTGTAAATGATGTTGTGGGTGTAAACCCCATTGGATATCCCTCTGTGACAAATTGGTTCCATTTAGCTAGCCTCACTAGCGGGAAGCTCACTGCAAGCCCCCAGCGACCAGTATTTCTTGAAACAGATCGAGAGATTAAAATGTAATAATTATAGGGTGCATTCAAGGATAACCTATGTTTGCAACTTTTAAACATGTGCTCAAGATGATCAAATCCTTCAACAATGATAAAGCAAACAATAATTTTGGCAGAGAGATCATATTGTGGCAAGTTTGGTGAAGCTTATTTTAATCCCCTCCCACGAAAAAAAATCCATGCAAGAACCCAACAGGTACTATGTAATGGGCACCCCTAGATGTCCCAAAAAACTAAACCAAATTGCTGAAAGGAATTATGTCAAACAGTTTGCATTCAACTTCTTATTTCTCCGTTTAATGTTTTAAACCCCTTATAACTCCGGAAATCAAACATTTATTGTTTGTTGTGTTTCGTGCATGGAATTGGTATCATACAACATAAACAAGAAAGAAACTACAATGATATGCCAAAAAACTAAACCAAATTGCAGAAAGGAATTATGTCAAACAGTTTGCATTCAACTTCTTATTTCTCCGTTTAATGTTTTAAACCCCTTCTAACTCCGGAAATCAAACGTTTATTGTTTGTTGTGTTTCGTGCATGGAATTGGTATCATACAACATAAACAAGAAAGAAACTACAATGATATGCAAAGTGGAAATGAACTGCTGCTAATAAAATGTTATTTTCAGAATTCATAAAACCAAATACATGGCAAATTTATCAACTCACTAATTACTTCAGCAGTATTGACATAATACTCCAGCCCATGCTTACGAACTTGCTGCTACAATACTTTGTCCTTCAATCAGTCCACTACCTTCATAATACCATTCCCTCCAAGCAGCATAAGCGTCGGACAAGTAGTGAAGAAGATATGAGCAAAATACCAAATCTGCCTGTAGCCGGAAATGCAACTAAACTGCCTGATAATGAAGCCAATAACAAAGAATTCCATAGGCCAAACCCCAAGGGAATGACGTCTAGAATGTTACAAGAGAGGATAGACGTCCTCAAATGCCAAGAACGGAGTTGCAACTCACACACCAATTTCTTCTCATATTCAACCTACCTAATGAAGCCACAAATGCTTCCTTTTATTCTATTTCCAAGGGTCCGCTCAACTCATATGGGCAATGTGGGATAAAAGATGTGTAATATATAAAACATATATTAAAATACCCCTTATGTCTCCCTTGGGTACACATCACCATAAAATAAATATTAAAGTAACACTTTAATATTTTACAATTAAATTAGATGTTACTTTAATAAAACTTTAGGCATTAAAATGTATTAGCAATCGGACTCCGAATAATGCGAGTGATAGCTCATCGGAAAGCTCTCACCGAGGAGTATCGAATCCAATCACCAAAATTGACCTGCACTATGTCCTGCCAACTTACTAAAAATAGTAAGTATGCCTGAAACTGAGTAAATCAACTTCGTTTTGGCCCAAACTGGAAATGACTAGGCCAAAACACTCCAAGATCCCATTAAACCCTTCGTTAGCCCTCAGGACCATGTAGAACAAGGCTAACGCACACACACTTGGTCAACTGCTAAAATGGGGACATTACAGTCCACCCCCCTTGAAATTGCTTTTCCTCAAGCAATCTCAGTCCAGCCTGCTGAATAACCTGCTCACTCTCCCATGTAGAATCTTCCTCCGGCAGGTCTTTCCATCTGACCAAATACTCCTTCACTATCCTGTTTCTAAGCTTCCTCTCTCTGGTGTCCAGAATAGCCTCGGGTACTAACACAAGCTTCCCCTCCTCATCCAAAGGGGGTAAATCTGCAGAAGGCACTACACTCTGACCAATGGCTTTCTTAAGCCTAGACACATGAAACAAATTGTGCACTCAATTGCCCTCTGGAAGCTCAAGCTCATAGGCGACTTTGCCCACTTTGCGAATCACCCTGTAGGGACCATAAAATCTATGGTTTCAACTTTTCAGCTCCGCTCTTCTTGAGCGATGACTGTCTATATGGTTGTAGCCTCAAGTAAACCATATCCCCTACCTCGAAGCTGCGCTCTATTCGGTGCTGATCAGCATACAATTTATGTTGATTCTGGGCCTGTCGTATATTCTCTTTGAGCACTTTCAGGATGTCCTGACTATCCTGCAATAAGTTTTTGGCTTTGGGCACTCTACTGTCCCCCAAAACTAAATCCATGAAGCTAGGTGCTTCATAACCATAGAGTGCCATAAAAGGAGTCATCTTGATGGACATATGATAAGTGGTGTTATAACAATACTCTCCCATATGCAACCATCTGATCCAAGCCTTTTGTTGTGTAGTTACTTAGTTCCTCAAATATCCTTCCGCCCATTTATTCACAATCTCTGTTTGCCCATCTGTTTGCGGATGATAACTAGTGCTAGGTGTAAGATCTGTACCACACAACCTAAACAACTCTTGCCAAAAAACACTCATAAACTTACTATCCCGGTCGCTGACAATGAATCTGGGGAGCCCATGTAACCTGAATATCTCTCTAAAGAAAAGATCTACCACCTGTGCTGCTATGTAAGTAGACGGAATAGCAAAGAAGTGAGCAAACTTCGTCAAGCGGTCCACCGCCACATAGATGCAATCCCTTCCCTGCACTCGTGGTAAACCAGTGATGAAGTCCATCGAAATACTTTCCCATTTCCTATCAGGAATGCGCAAGGGCTGTAATAAACCTGCAAGAAATGTGTGCTCTCCCTTATTCTGTTGACAAACCACACACTCCCTGACATACCTCTAAACATCATCCTTGAGCCCTTTCCATGAAAATCGCTCTCGGATCTGCCTATAGGTCTTGAAGACCCCCGGATGTCCAGCTGTGGGTGCATCATGAAATGCCTTCAGTATCGCCTCTGTCAAATGTGATGATGGAATCAAATAAACCCTGTCCTGAACTCTGATCAATCCATCTATCACCTCATAGCAATCATCCTGTATGGTACCTGAAATCAATCCAGAAGCCCAAGCATCTCCGACATACTCTGCTATAATCCGATCTCTCCAATCTCCTGAAATCTCTGCCAGAGCACATAAGTGAGGTCTCCGAGATAAGGCATCAGCCACCACATTTTTCTTACCTTTGACAAACTCTATGTCAAAGTCATAAGCCTACAATTTAGTCACCCATTTTTGTTGCCGGTCATTAAGATCATGGTGGCTCATGAAGTATTTAATACTGTTGTGATCAGTCTTGATCACAAAACGTCCACCTACCAAATATGATCGAAATTTGGCCAATGCATGCATTATGGCCAACATCTCCTGGTCATAGATAGAATAACTTTTCTCAACTCCCCGGAGCTTCCTACTCTCAAATGCAATGGGATGCTTCTCCTGCATCAATACTACTCCAATCCCATCACCTGATGCATCACAATGAGGCTTCGTGAAATCCGGTAGAGCTAGAACTGGACATGAAGACATTACCTGCTTGAAATGCTCAAAACACCTCTGTGCTGCCCCTGTCCACACGAAGGCTCCTTTCCTGGTAAGATCTGTCAAGAGTGTAGCAATCTGTGAGAATCCCTTAACAAACCTCCTATAAAAACCACATAAACCAAAGAATCCCTTAAGCTGTGTAAGGTTTGTGGGAGTAGGCCACTCTACAATAGCTCTAATCTTTTCGGGATCAACCCGAACGCCATCTGCACTAATGATATGCCCAAGGTAAAGGAGCTCAGTCATGCCAAACTCACATTTAGATTCCTTGGCATACAATGACTCTCTCTCTAGAATAGATAACACCTCCTCCAGATGATGTAAGTGCTCCTCCCAGGTCTTACTGAAGACCAAGATGTCATCAAAGAAGATCAGGACAAATCTCCTCAGCTGCTTCCTAAATACCTGGTTCATACAACTTTGAAATGTAGCAGGTGCATTGGTTAGACCAAATGGCATAACCATGAACTCAAAGTGGCCATAGTGACATCGGAAGGCTGTTTTCTCAATGTCCTTTGCTCTCATCCTGATCTGATGGTATCCGAATCGCAAATCAATTTTGGTGAAAAAGCATGCCCCATGCAACTCATCAATCAGCTCATCAATCCTAGGAATGGGATATCTGTTTTTAATTGTTTTCTTATTCAGTGCCCTGTAATCGATGCACATGCGCATCGTCCCATCCTTCTTCTTTACCAATACTATTGCTGAAGCAAAGGTGTTCTTACTGGACCTGATATGCCCCATCTCCAACAAATCCTTAATCGCCTTCTCTATCTCATCCTTGTGTTCCTTAGGATGACGATAAGGAGTAATCATAACTGGTTTGGCTCCCTCCTCAAGCTCAATAACATGTTCCATCCCTCTGTCACGAGGAACCCCATGAGGAATATCGCTAAATACTTTAGCGTGTCTATCAAGTATCTTCTGGATATCTGGTGGATGACTCTTTTCTTGTGGCTCTGGTGAAGTTGGCATAATGTAGCACTCTGCCGCCCACTCTATGTCATCATGACAAAAAAGTCTCTGCATTCTCCTCAAGGACACTACTCTGCAACCTCCATCTCAAAGTCCTCTAAGTACCACAGTTCTGCCCTCATGCTGGAATCTCATCTCCAATTTCGCTAGATTGAGTGTGAACTCAACTAGTGAAGCCATCCATGTCATGCCGAGGATGACATCATAATCTCCCATGTCCACAACATAGAACTCATCCTCCAACTCGTAGCCATCTCCAAACCTGATGCGAAGATTAGATATCTTCCGAGTACATAATAACTTATCACCGTTTTCCACCATGACTCTAAACCCATCATGCTCCTCTGTCTGTAACCCTCTCTTGGCTACCAACTGTGCATCTATGAAGTTATGTGTAGCCCCAGTGTCAATAAGAGATATCACTTTCTGCCCCTGGATAGTACCCTTGACCTTAAATGTGATTGCCTTTTGGGCCCCTGTCAAACGTGCCAACGATCTATCATCCTTAGGAATGTTGCTCTCCTCTATAGTGTTACCCTCATCTGAATCGGAGTGTTGATCCTCCCCTTCTAACTCTGACTCTTCTGCTGAAAAATACTCCATTTGATTTGCCTTAGCCTTGAGAGAACATTTATGAGATAAGTCCCAAGGCTCTCTACAATGGAAGCACAGCTTCTTCTTTCGAAGTTCATTCAAGGTTTCATTGTCTAGTTCTTTTGATCCTTCTTTGGGTTTGCTATACTCTTTCTGAAACAGTTTTTTGTCTTTGTCCTTGCGGTAGGAAGAATCTGTTGAGTGGTTTTTTCCTTTGTATACCGAAGGGGCTAAATCTCGTGCCTTTTTAGTTGCTTCAGCTAAGGTGAGTGGATCATGTCCCTTCACCCAACCTCGCAATGGATCAGCAAGACCATCACAAAATAACACCACCAATCTCCTAGGAGAGATATCAGTAACAAGTACAGACAAGCGCTGAAACTCGGCAATGTAAGCATCCACAGAACCTGACTGTTTTAACTGTGCTAGCTCCTTGAAATGTAACTCGGGATCCTTAGTGTCAAATCTCCCAATCAATGTTTCGGTGAATTCCTCATAAGATGTAATCTGATTATGCCCCAAAGTCACCATGCCATGATGCCACCATTCATGTGCAACGCCATCCAAGTGCATAGCCGCATACTTGATAGCCTCCTCCTCAGGCATAGGATTTAGCTGCAAGTATGTATCTACCTTCTGCACCCAAGCTCCTGCAGTCATCTTCCCTGAAGCATCATAATAAGGTAAAGAAAGTTTTCCAACTTTCTTCCTCAGCTCAAAGTTTTGATTCCTCTCTCCTGCTTTAGGCATGTGTCTCATCCTCAAGTCCATATAATCTCTAAGAGAAATATCCGCCTGAAACTCCGGTCCACTAGCCTCCCAGTCCCTCCTGAACTGATCCTGTAACTCGGTAATCTGCGGTTCGTTTACTAGTTGAACCGGATCTCTGGGTGGGAAAGTGGGTAGAAGAGGTCTCGAGCTCGCAGTCCGCGCTGAGCGTGCAACATGTCTAAAGTTATCAGCCTCATTCCCATTGTTGTCGTGTCCATTATTACCATTAATGTTATTCTCAGGACCATTATTGTTGCCTTGGCCTCCATGGTTATTGTTTCCCCCGTTGTTATTGTTTCCCTCGTTGTTATTGTTTCTGTTGTTGGCATCACCTGGATTAATATTGACACCCATCTGTCTAGCCATGAGCTGCAACATCATGTCCATTCGCCTATTCTGCTCCTGCTGCATACGCTGCCCCTGCTCTAATGTATCCAGTAACTGTCTGAACAGTACCTCCCCCTGATCTGGACCAGCATTTCCGCCTCCGCCTAATCCTGTATTCCTGTCATCTCGATCACCCATATTATTGTCCTGATCAAAGAATATCTCCTCTGTGTCTGTATGGTTGGATTCAATGTCCACCAACACAGATGTACTAGACTGTTTGCTTTGCAAGCCTGAAATCCTATTTTGTCTTGCTCTGGTATCGCGGAAATTATAAGACCCCTGTCGCATGCTCAAACATAAATGCTTAGCCTGTGTTTTTATTTATTTCTGATTTTAGTGTTTTGACATTTCGTCAAACACTTTTTCCCTCTATCCGGCTATTCCAAATTCCCTTTAAGACCTCCACAGGATGGCAGGACTTATAGCTCTGATACCACTGTAATGGGCACCCCTAGATGTCCCAAAAAACTAAACCAAATTGCTGAAAGGAATTATGTCAAACAGTTTGCATTTAACTTCTTATTTCTCCGTTTAATGTTTTAAACCCCTTATAACTCCGAAAATCAAATGTTTATTGTTTGTTGTGTTTCGTGCATGGAATTGGTATCATACAACATAAACAAGAAAGAAACTACAATGATATGCAAAGTGGAAATGAACTGCTGCTAATAAAATGTTATTTTCAGAATTCATAAAACCAAATACATGGCAGATTTATCAACTCACTAATTACTTCAGCAGTATTGACATAATACTCCAGCCCATGCTTACGAACTTGCTACTACAATACTTTGTCCTTCAATCAGTCCACTACCTTCATAATACCATTCCCTCCAAGCGGCATAAGCGTCGGACAAGTAGTGAAGAAGATATGAGCAAAATACCAAATCTGCCTGTAGCCGGAAATGCAACTAAACTGCCTGATAATGAAGCCAATAACAAAGAATTCCAAAGGCCAAACCCCAAGGGAATGACGTTTAGAATGTTACAAGAGAGGATAGACGTCCTCAAATGCCAAGAACGGAGCTGCAACTCACACACCAATTTCTTCTCATATTCAACTTGCCTAATGAAGCCACAAATGCTTCATTTTATTCTATTTCCAAGGGTCCGCTCAACTCATATGAAGATGTGTAATATATAAAACATATATTAAAATACCCCTTATGTCTCCTTTGGGTACACATCACCATAAAATAAATATTAAAGTAACACTTTAATATTTTACAATTAAATTAGACATTACTTTAATAAAACTTCAAGCATTAAAATGTATTAGCAATCGGACTCCGAATAATGCGAGTGATAGCTCATCGGAAAGCTCTCACCGAGGAGTATCGAATCCAATCACCAAAATTGACCTGCATTGTGTCCTGCCGACTTACTAAAAATAGTAAGTATGCCTGAAACTGAGTAAATCAACTTCATTTTGGCCCAAACTGGAAATGACTAGGCCAAAACACTTCAAGATCCCATTAAACCCTTCGTTAGCCCTCGGGACCATGTAGAACAAGGCTAACGCACACACACTTGGTCAACTGCTAAAATGGGGACATTACATACTAACTCTAACAAACACCTAATTGCTTCACTTTTCAAATGTTTGACATTTTGTCAAACACTTATCATGCAAGTTTTGAAACCACTGGTACGAATTTTCTGATTGTCTTTTTTGAGTAAGTAGGCTGCAAATGAAGTTATTGAATACTTCTAACAATGCAAGGTTGTTATAGAAATGATATAGTAGTTGTTTCAGACCTTTGATAAACATGTAAATGACTGAAATTAACTAGTGCAGCTAATTGAATAAAGACAATCAATTGTCATACATCCCAACGTACACCAACAGCCACTAAGCATTTCAGTAAACAGGTGGCGTACAAGCCATATGCTGATAATAAACCAAATACAATTAACCATGCTTGAGATTTCCAACTATATTGCTAACATTGCACAAGACAATCATACACACTAATTTCCAAAGAATGTCTATTACAATGGCAATGACATGCATAAGAAATTTATTCAGAATTTATAGAGGAGAATTATCCAAGACAAAAATCCAAACATAAAACCAAGCATGCTCAAAATGAGCTTCTCCGTGTTCTTTAATACCACAGACCTGTGACTCTTCCTTCCCTCTGCATATCTCTTGGAATTCCTATTGTCTCTTTATATTTCCTCTCTTTTAATTAAAAATAGCTTTACTGATTTTCATTGAGCTCCGGTAATGTTATTTAATATGTTATAAAGTTCTCATTAAATTTTATGTGATTTGACAATTTTAAAACTTTATTATTTGATTATCTATCCAGAAAAAAACTTAATTTATTTGATTGAAATCTAATGTTACAAAAAAAGGGACATTACAGCATGTTCTAATTGAGTGCCATTTCTTAAGGAAGCAAGTAATTGAGCACCAAGGTAAGCAAGAGTATGTTGCTACTATTACAATAATAGATAGCTTCTATTATTATCCATTATTATTTAATGGTTATCTATTTGTAATCTATTTTAAATATTAGAATGTTTCTAATGTTTAGTTACCTGTAATAAATTGTTAGTTTTCTATTAGCTAGAATAGATTGTTTCTATTCTTTATGATCGTTTCCTAAAAAAACATCATTCATTCTTTTGTATATATTGACCTCTCGGTCGTTGATAATATTAAGCAAGTATTTTACCAATTATTTCGTAATATGGTATCAGAGCCAATACTTTAAAAAAAATTGAAAAAATTATAATTTCTTTCAAAGTTATTTGCTAAAAAAAATTCAAAATTATTTCTGCAACCTTCTCTACAACCCATATAGGGTTTCCATTCTGAGAAATCCGACAGTGAAGAAAATCGCAACCAGGGTTTAGGGCCATTTTTGGCATGATTTTTCTCCTTTGTTGCTGGTTTTTGGTTCTTAATCGTGATTTTTTGGCAGCAGTTTCTTGTGTCTTTCTGCGTTTTTTGGATGCATTTTTTCTGCTCTCTTTTTGCAATTTCTAGATACAATTTGTGGCTCCATATCCTTTGGTTCTTGGCCTTTTTTTTTACAGACATTTTTTTGCAAAAGGATTTTCCTCATTCGTGCGCCTATGACTGCAAAATAATGTCATTTTTGGTGTCCAATCTCTCCCCGCTGGCACCGTCTCTACCTTAACACCTCTCTCTGTGGAAAAATCAACCATATTCTCCCTAAAATCTCCATTTTTCTGCAAGCTTTTCCTTCCATGGCTACCGACTAGGGTTTTGTTCAAAAACCCTAATTTATTGGCTCAAAAAAAATTTGATTGCAAATCTTTGATGGGTTTTTCGAGAGTTCAAATGGGTTGTCAGCATATTTTCTCGGTGCGTTGATTTTTTATCCAGCTGATCCAGAATCTGACAACATATTTTGCTTGAGTTTTTCGAGCTCTTTCGAGTACACCTTCAATTTTTCTGTCTTCTCTATTTTTGCCTTGAAGTACATGCCTTCATAGAGTGCAATAGTGACCTACAAGAAGAGGTCTACATGACACAGCCTCCTAGTTTCAAGGTTGCTAGTAAAGAACATCAAGTTCTTAGATCAGTGAAAGCTCTCTATGGCTTGAAGCAGACCCCTAGGGCATGGTACATAAAAATTGATAACTACCTCAATGATCAAGGCTTCCAAAGGAGTTCTTGAAACTCAAATTTGTACATCAAGACTACTGACAGTGATATCATCCTTCTGGTTATTTATGTGGATGATTTGATCATCACTGGCAGTTCGACACCTTTGATTCAAGGAATCAAACAGAATTTATGCCAGTCTTTTGATATGACTAACTTTGGGCTCACACATTTATTGCCTAGGAGTTGAGGTTTGCCAACAGTTTTCTTGTATATTCATCTCTCGGTCCAAATATGTCACGGCTCTTTTAGACAAATTCGCTATGTAGGATTGCAAGCTTGCATCTACACCCATGGAGAAAGGTCTCAAGTTATCAGCCAAATTTAATTCTCCTCCCCTTGATGATATTACATACAAGCAACTTGTAGGCAGCCTCATCTACCTCTCTACTACTAAGCATGATATCAACTTCGCAGTCAGCTACATCTCACGCTTTATGACAGCTCCCAAGGCTGATCACTAGGTGGCAGCAAAGCGTGTGAGTTGTTATGTGAAGGGCACTATAGATTATGGACTTCTTTACTCTTCAAGTTCTAATCCTACACTCAATGGGTTCACCAATTCAGATTGGGCAGGCTCTGTTGACAATAAAAAGTCAGCTTTTGGATATGTGTTTAGTTTGGAATCCAAGTGTTGTCACATGGACCCGTAAGAAGCAGCAGGTAGTTTCTCTCTCCTCCACAGAAGCTGAATATCCAGGGATTGTTAAGGCCGGATGTGAAGCTATTTGGCTTCATCAAATGCTTGGGGATATGTAGATGTCGCTAGTAGGACCGACCACTTTGTTTGTTGATAATGAAGGTGTAACCAAATTAGCGCAAAATCCTATCTTCCATGAACGAACCAAGCATGTGGTTGAAGACGGGACAATAGACTTGATGTCAAAGATGGCATGATTCTTTTCATTGATGTCAATGGACTAGTTAATGGTATTCAAGTTTATTTATTCAAGGTAGAAATAATAGTTTATTTTGGACAGTATCTTCATATGTTTTTTGGTTGACCTGTTTTTTTGCAAATTGCTTTATAAAACTATTTTTCTACAAGTTTTTTGGCAGATCTACCTTTTGCAAGTAGTTTGATGGATGGCCTATTTTTTTGCAAGTTGCTTCTAGGCCAACCTACTTTTTCATGAGTTGCTTTTTGGTCAACTTAGTTAGAGAAGGGTATTTTAAATATATAAAAACAAACTATTGGCCAACCTAGTTAAGGGGCCATAACCTTTGTTGAAAGATTATATTTGAAGGGGTACAAAAAGATGTCACTTGAAGTTTATTTGATGATCAATTCATTGAATATCATTTCTACTTTAAGAGCATACCTATAGCAGAAGAAGAGAAAACTTATATAATAAAATCAGACTGTTTGGAGCAAAAATAAGATATCATTTCATGAAGGCATATTTCAGATTTGCGAGAATTCATTGAAGATCCTATTGTAGATTCAAGTGGAGTTGTATTGTAGATTCAAGAACGAAGTCTTAAAGGACATTTTGTTGATATTGTGAGCAGATTTTGAAAATCATCTAGATCAGATCCAAAACATCACTATTATCTTGCATTTTGAAGGTTGGAGCCTTCTATTCTAATAGATTGAGAGGTTGGTGCCTCTCATTGAAAGAGATTGAAGTCCCTTGTTGAGATGGAGCTTAAAGGAGGAGATCGATGTCTCTTGTGGGTTGGCACCTACAAATTTGTAAGAATATTTCAATAAAAAGCAATATTTTACTGTGGTTTTCTCTCGCAAGCATGAAATTATGTGTGGATCTTGTGTTGCTCTTGTTAGATCTTAATTGTGTAGATACTTCATTCATTGCTTTCAGATTGCTTATAAATGCTAAAGTTTTAAAGTGAAAATATTGTTCTTAAACTGATTCAACCCCCTCTCAATATAAGTGAGTGTGTGTTTTCTTTACTTTTGGAGATCACTGACTGAGGCAACTAGGGTTTCTTACCAGTGCTGATCATAAGCAAGATCTGAAGCTGTTTACTGGTAGTTTTTTATGCCCTAATTAAAGCAGCTAGGGTTTCTACACTTGCTGATCATTAGTGCAGTTCTGAAGCTGTTTACTAGTGGTTTTGTTGCCCCAAATTAAGCACCTAGGGTTCCTTAGAGTTGCTGTTCCTAATTACAGAATCTGAAATAGTTATTTTGTTGTTTGATCTCACATATTAAGATAGCAAGGGTTTTTCACAGAAGCTGTTCATAACTATATGATCTTAAGCTGTTCATCAGTTGTTTGGGCTCCTTTTTAAGATGCTAATCATTGGTTATCTTCAGTATTGCAGCCAATTTGCTTGCATTGGCAGCTAATGAGTATGTTGATAATGCATTGGAATGAGATTACTCTATCTATATATCATTAATTTGATAGAGTATTGTACTCTCAGTTCATTGATGATTGTAAGGGTTTCAAATGTTTTGCATTTATTTATTGTTGTGCATTCAAATTCAAGAATCAAAAAACACGAAATTTAAACTCTGCAAACAGTATTCTACCAATCACAAAGTATGCAAACTGTCTGTTAGAACATAAGAATTTTTCTATTAAAAGCAATATTCTACTGTAGTTTTCTCCTGCAAGAGTTACTCCACATGAAATTATGTGTGGATCCCGTGTTGCTCTTGTTAGATCTCCATTGTGTGGATACTTTGTTCATTGTTTTAAGATTGCTTATAAATGCTAAAGTTTTAAAGTGAAAATATTGTTCTTAAAATGATTCAACCCTCTCTCATCATAAGTGTGTGAGTGTGTGTTTTCTTTACATTTGGAGGTCACTCACTAAGGCAACTAGGGTTTCTTTCCATTTCAGATCATAATTGCAAAATCTGAACTGTTTATTGGTAGTTTTCGATGCCCTAATTAAAGCAGCTACAGTTTTCACACTTGCTGATTATTAGTACAGATCTGAAGCTGTTTACTAGTGGTTCTGATGCCCTGAATTAAGCACCTAGGATTCCTTAGAGTTGCTGTTCGTAATTACAGAATCTGAAATAGTTATTTGGCTGTTTGATCTCACATATTAAGATAGCAAGGGTTTTTCACAGAAGCTGTTCATAACTATATGATCTTAAGTTGTTCATCAGTTGTTTGGACTCCTTTTTAAAATGCTAATCATTGGCTATCCTCAGTATTGCAGTCAATTTGCTTGCATTGGCAGCTAATGAGTATGTTGATAATGCATTGGAATGAGATTACTCTATCTAGATATCTTTAATTTGATAGAGTATTGTACTCTCAGTTCATTGATGATTGTAAGGGTTTCAAATGTTTTACATTTATTTATTGTTGTGCATTCAAATTCAAGAATCAAACAACATGAAATTTAAACTCTGCAAACAGTATTCTACCAATCACAAGCTATGCAAACTGTCTGTTAGAACATTAAAAAAATTCCATAAAAAGCAATATTTTACTATAGTTTTCTCCTGCAAGAGTTACTCCACGTGAAATTATGTGTGGATCCTGTGTTGCTCTTGTTAGATCTTAATTGTGTGGATACTTCGTTCATTGCTTTAAGATTGCTTATAAATGCTAAAGTCTTAAAGTGAAAATATTGTTCTTAAAATGATTCAACCCCCTCTCAATATAAGTGTGTGTGTGTGTGTGTGTGTGTGTTTTCTTTACTTTTGGAGGTCAACTCACTAAGGCAACTAGGGTTTCTTACCATTGCTGATCATAATTGCAAAATCTGAAGCTGTTTATTGGTAGTTTTTGATGTCCTAATTAAAGCAGCTAGGGTTTCTGCACTTGCTGGTTATTAGTACAGATCTGAAGCTGTTAACTAGTGATTTTGATGCCCTGAATTAAGCGGCTAGGGTTCCATAGAGTTGCTGTTCATAATTACAGAATCTGAAATAGTTATTTGGTCGTTTGATCTCACATATTAAGATAGCAAGGGTTTTTCACAGAATCTATTCATAACTATAAGATCTTAAATTGTTCATCAGTTGTTTGGACTCCTTTTTTAGATGCTAATCATTGGTTATCCTCAGTATTGCAGTCAATTTGCATGCATTGGCAGCTAATGAGTATGTTGATAATGCATTGGAATAAGATTACTCTATCTAGATATCTTTAATTTGATAGAGTATTGTACTCTCAGTTCATTGATAATTGTAAGGGTTTCAAATGTTTTGTGTTTATTTATTGTTGTGCATTCAAATTCAAGAATCAAACAACATGAAATTTTAACTATGCAAACAGTATTCTACTAATCACATACTATGCAAACTGTCTGTTGGACCATACGAGTTGTTCTATAAAAAGAAATATTTTACTGTGGCTTTCTCCCGCAAGAGTTACTCCGTGTGAAATTACGTGTGGATCCTGTGTTGCTCTTGTTAGATCTTAATTGTGTGGATACTTTGTTCATTGCTTGAAGATTGCTTATAAATGCTAAAGTTTTAAAGTGAAAAGATTGTTCTTAAACTGATTCAACCCCCTCTTAATATAAGTGTGTGTGTGTGTGTGTGTTTTCTTTACTTTTGGAGGTCGCTCACTAAGGCAACTAGAATTTTTTACAATTGCTGATCATAATTGCAAAATCTGAAGCTGTTTATTGATAGTTTTTGATGCCCTAATTAAAGCAGCTAGGGTTTCTACACTTGATAATTATTAGTGTAGATCTAAAGCTGTTTACTACTGGTTTTGATGCCCTAAATTAAGCAGCTAGGGTTCCTAAGAGCTGCTGTTCAAAATTACAGAATCTGAAATAGTTACTTGGCTGTTTCATCTCACATATTAAGGCAGCAAGGGTTTCTCACAGAAGCTGTTCATATCTATATGATCTTAAGTTGTTCATCAGTTGTTTGGACTCCTTTATAGATGCTAATCATTGGTTATCTTCGGTATTGCAGTCAATTTGCATGCATTGGCAGCTAATGAGTATGTTGATAATGCATTAGAATGAGATTACTCTATGTAGATATCTTTAATTTGATCGGATATTGCACTCTCAGTTCATTCATGATTGTAAGGGTTTCAAATGTTTTGCATTTATTTATTGATGTGCATTCAAATTCAAGAATCAAATGACATTAAATTTAAACTCAGAAAACAAGTATTCTACCAATCACATAGTATGCAAACTGTCTGTTAGAACATTATGGCAAGGAATGCAATCAGCAAGAGTGTCAATTGTTTGACATTATTCCTTCAAAGCTGAATGGGTGAATGAAATGCAACAAAACTCAAATGGGTTAGGACATTACATGATTCATGTTTATCTTAAGAATGCATCCAAAATAGGTAACCAGTAATTCCAGCAAAAGGACATAGCATATTTAGAATCTTATGGATATAGTCAGGACTCACAATTTAACCATATACCGCACTATAATAACACAGTCCAGTAGAAACAACATTATCTAGCATTGGTGTATAAAAATGAGCCATGTTCAATAGCATGACCAGAACAACGGATCAAACACAGGGACATGTTTTCATGACAACAAGGTACATAATGCCTTTTTTAGGAGGCAACATGAAATAGCAATCATAAAAATATGCAGAACTTATAAAAAAAAAAATGATTCAAATATTCATATGATAAGTATTTACCATATTCATTATATAGCCATAATATGAAACATTAGAGATGAATTGACAATTCACATTAGTCAACATATAGATGCAAAAAAATTCAGCGTCTAATTATTTGAGTTTCCACTACCAAGATGCAAAAATTACAAAAGGAAAAAGGCCCAGAGGATACAGCTACACACTGACAAAGAGTAGACAACTAGATCTAGTATTGCTATGACTTTGCCTTATCTTTGACTAAATCAAAATTTGACTTTGAATCTAGTCACAACCAATATGAGAAACAATCTCATCCAATGTAATCCCCAACAATCCCTTCTACACCCCCTCCTCATCAATCTATGTGGCATCTACGAGATCAACATCCCTATAAAGCTAAAAGTTGTTGACACTCAAGCATGTCAATCCTTAAGACACAAAACACTATGCACGGCCACCACCTTCTCCATCCATCAAGAGGAAATTCTATTCCTATTGACTAGTTGAAGGAACTTAATTGTGGATCAGCTCTAGAAGAACGAATTGTGGACATCTGAAACAAGTTGTTCATAGTGCTCCACCATTGCATTACAATGAGCCTTATGTGCCCCAAACATGTTTCCAAGTCAAGACCACTACTATGTGTAGACACCTAAAAATCCTTTAGAAAATAATATTTTTATTTTCTGAAAAAAGTCCCTGATGACATCATCATTTATTAATTAATTAATTATTTAATTTATTTATTTATTTTTATGCCATTAAATCCCTTTATCTTAATTAAAAATATTTAATTAAGGAATCCCTCCCAAAAATGTTTAAATCTTATTTAAACATTATTTCCTTATTTATTAATTATTTAATTAATAAATTGACCAAAAATCTCAAAATAAATTATTTATTTATTTTTTGCCCAAAACTTGGCCAATTTCCTTAAGACCACTAACCTCTTCCAAAATCTTCTAATTCTTCTTTAATTTCAATTAAAAGCTAATCTCATCATTTCCTACCCCTAATCCCAACTCAAAATATTTAATTAAGATTAAATATTAATCCTCATGTTTATTAAAAATATTTTAATAAATATCTCCTCAACCTAAACCCTTGAAATAAATAAAACTTTACTTATTTCCTAAAAACCTTATTTATCTTCATCCTAAGAAGTTCTAGACTCTTCTAGAAAGTTTTCATCCTCATCCAAAGCCTAGACTCTTCTAGAAGATGTCAATCCTTATCTTTAATCCTAATCCTAATCCACCCCCTAACCTTGTCACATTCCCTAAACATGGGTTAAGACTTGCTAACCCAAGCCAAAGTTAACAAATATCTCCTCCTTCACCCACCCTCATTTATTGTCATCCACTTGCCCATCTCTAACAAGTCTAATCTAATCTTAACCCAAGCCTAATCCAAGCCTTAATCATTTGCACATTCCTAAGTCAAGTTTAAGACTTTCTTAATCCAACCCAAGTCAAAATATCTCAACTCTCTCACAAATATCCCAACCATAAAATTTTATGAAGCCCACAAAGCCATAAATGACTCTTACAAGCCCATTCATTGCTCTTACAAGCCATTATGAGGGTCTTTATGAGCTTTGAGCCTCCTTTGTTGACCCCTCAACCCCTCTTGCTCTAACCAATGACCCTGTGACATGTGTCACTCCCTGATTGGCTGTAAAGAAGCACAATCTATGTGCTCTCCTCTCATTCAATCTAAACCTTCCATAAGATTTTTCCCATCCTTGCATCCTAGCCCTTGATCCCTCAAGCCCTTTGCCTATTTAAGAGATCCTCTCCCAAGCCATTTAACACAATCTAGAAAGTAAAAGCCATAATGCCATTTTGAGAAGCCATTTTTACATCAAATCCATTCACCAAAATCTATCAAAAATCTTCCATTGAAGCCCATTTGAGCATTTGAGCACACATACATAATCAAGCCATCTTAGCTATTAGACACACCTCTACATCATGTGATCATCCTCATTGAGAGAGCCTATCTATGGCTCATATTCTCATTTGAGGACTTCACTTTGTCTCTCATGAAGTTATGTTAAATTAGTATGCAAATGTTTTTTTATTGTTTTAATTTAGTGTTTCTAACATACTAAAGTAGCATATACACTATGAATTGCAAACTTCGTCTACTCAAGCATGTTGTCAAGCATCTCATATAACCTGCAAAGGAAACTAGAATCTATATCAACATCCTATGATCCATACAACATGGAAAATGAAAGGAGAAAAGATATTTGTAAACAAAATGTTTAAAAGAGAATAATACTCAAATGAGAAAGAGTGAATACTAATACAAAAATAATTTACAAGTTATAAACACTAGTAAGTTAATAATTTAATGTTACAATCAGCAATCTTTCACCTCCAAATGGACAACCACTCATCATAAAGAAATCTGTGTAAGGACCAAAACTAAATGCATTAAAGACAAAAAAGACGTAAAAATACTCCAGCACAAATAATTCATTCTTATGAATTTAATTCAGATATGCACAGAGCATTGAACTACACTAGATTGATACAACTCATTCTTTGCACCAAGCATGCAAATATGAATGCCTAAATGATCATTGAGACTCTGCAACAAATCTTAACACTTTGATTGTGGATGTCACTTTGTCATTTGTGCTATCACTCTAAACCATGAAGTCTTCTACTTGTTACCATCCCCAAGAAATCAAGGCAAACAAAATGTTTAAAAGAGAATAAGAATGAAATGAGAAAGAGTGAAGACCAATACGAAAGAATTTACAAGTTATAAACACTAATAAGTTGATAATTTAATGTTTACAATCAGCAATCTTTTGCCTCAAAATAGACCACCAATCATCATGAAGAAACCTGTGTAAGGACCCAAACTAAATGCATTAAAGACAAAACAGACACAAAAATACTCCAGCAGCAAATAATTCATTGTTTTGAATTTAATTCAGATATGCGCAAAGCTGCACTAGATTGTTACAGCTCATTATCTGCACCTAGCATGCAAATCTGAATGCCTAAATGATCATTGACACACTGCAACTAATCTATTAATACTTGGATGGTGGATGTCACTTTGTACATTCGTGCTATCACTCAAAACCATGAAGTCTTTCAATGCTTCCCATCCCCAAGAAATCAAGGTGAAAAGCATGAAGGGCTCTATATACAAACACTACCAGTTGTTGTGACATCACGAGCCTAAGAGTAAAGTTGGATTCTTTTTTACAACTTTATTTTTCTTTTCCTCCCGAGACTTCATATATACTCTATGATTCCTCAATCATAGGCAAACCAATCTCAATCAATGGCAATTAATCGACATGTTCATCTTTATATAACTAACCATGGCTAGCTATTACGCCATGTATCCTTCTTTAATTAAACCTAAATATTCGTACATTGTTGATCCACTCCTGCAATGTTACTCCTGTGCTGCCTATTCGAATAGGGGCATTGTATTGCTGGCTTCACACTTCCTAAGCTTTGTTCACCTCTGGTCATCTACCTCACTTTCGATTAACCATCATGTCTCAGTACTCACCTTTTTTGCTAAATTTATATATAATATCGCCACACCCTTATTGAATTATTCAAATCTCTAATGGAATCTCAGAGCCGTACTAATAGCAATACCATCCAGAGTGATGGCATATACTTAACAATTTTCATGAAAGCGGCATGAATTAGACGTGTTTCTAATCTTTTGTTAAGTCTAAAAGAGTCACCTGCTGTTCTACATTTTGAAAAAAGTTCAATTTCCTTGCCAGTATCCTCCCTAGTTTAAATATAAATAAAATTACCAGACCACTGAGAACCCGGAATAATATATGAATCAAAATGAACTGAGAAATATATGTACCTGTTTCCTTTCATGATAATCGTATTCTCCAGCACCGTGTACCCAACGGCCATTACGCCTGGCTGAATAGAGACAGGAAGCTCGCGCACCGGTGTCTGTGGCGGACACAAAGTTTCCGAAGCCTTCTCCTGTTGCGGCGTCCCACGCCGACGTGAAGGCTGAATCTTCCTTCACACACCCACACGACTCACACACCACAATACCCGTAATCGCATCTGTCGTCACTCTTTTCTCTCCGCACCTATCACACTTCAATGGCTCTTCCATTCTGTGGATGTTTTCCCTCAAATGGTAAGATGGCCCTCTACCACGCACTTCCCTTCGACTCTGGACAGAGATTTTGCGATTAATGTCTGTTTGTCCCACATTATCAAAGCCAAATTTTCAATGCCATTTAGGTTATTGGGACAACACCGGCACGAGGAGCTCTCAATTACTAGGTGCCCGATAGATCGCTTTTATATACTCTGCTACTGAATTTGTCGGTCACTTTTATATGCTCTGCTTCTGAATTTGTCGGTCTCAATCGATAGAGCACTTTTATATAAGACCTTGTTGCGCTTCAAGGAGAGTATCTGAAGTGGGGTATGAAAACTCTTGCACTGCACATCACTAAAATCTTCAACAAAATCTGTCAAGAAAGTTTTCGAAAGATTGGACAATCAGCCTTGCAATACCACTTTTTAAGAGTGGTGATGTTAACAATCCCTCCAACTATAGGACCATAATGATCAATCCCCTCTTTGCTAAACTTTGTGGCAGCATAATAGAAACTAGGATCAGCAAATGTGCAGAAGAAAATCATAAACATGCTAAAGGGCAAGTTGGTTTTAGGCCAAAACACTCGACAGTGGATCATTGTGTCACTCTGAGACACATTATTGAAAAAGACTGGGAGAAAAAGGAAGAGGTTTTTTGTTGCTTTGTTGACTTTAAAAAAGCTTTTGACACTGTCCCGAGAGACAAGCTTTGGTTCAGGATGGAAGAATTGGAGATTCCTATGCATCTCAGAGCTGTTGTTCATAGGATGTACGAAGAGGTGAAAGTCAAAATCAGAACTTCAGATGGCATTTCAGAATGTTTTAAAAGCGATATCGGGGTCAAACAGAGTTGCCCTTTATCTCCTACTTTGTTTGGTTTATGTATTGACAAACTGGGAGAGTGGTTAAACATGCAAAAGGGTGAAGGCATTCAGCTAGGTGAATTTGTTATAAAGTTGCTCCTATATGTGGACAATCTCATTTTAATTGCCAAATCTGCCTGTGGTTTGCAAGATCATCTATCTTCTCTTGAGCACTTTTGTGGAATGGTGGGGATGCAGGTCAATATCAACAAGACTAAAGTTATGATTTTCTCTAATAATAAAAAAAGCATCAACATGAATTTTATTACAATGGAAGTGTTCTTGAAGAAGTTGCATAGTATAAATACCTTGGCATCGATTTCAACAAAAAACTAAGCTAGTCTAGTTGCAGGTATAAAAGGACATTAGGTGAGTGGAAGGTTTTTTATGCTCTTCAGAATAGGTGCCATGAAGCAGAGTTGTGAGATTGGAAAACTATTCAAACCTTGTTTTGTCTTCTTGTGCTGCCAATTGTTCTTTATGGGTGTGAATTATGGGCCAACAACACTACTATAGCACAATGGAAACAAATCGAAAGAATCCAAAAGCACTTGATCACAAGCAAGTTTAAAATCAAAAGCATTGTTCCATATGATATCATGCTAAGTGAAACGGGGGCTGCTCCTATTGAGGCACTTGCTATGGTTCGCCTTCTAAGCTATTTAAAAAGAATCGAAAAAATTGAAGAGGATAGATAGTCTAAAGTTGCCTTTAGTGACACACTATGTAAGCGAAAAAGGACATGGATACAACAAAACATCAAATGGATGAGTAAATGGAATATTCAATTCAATATGTGCTCCAAAAATAATAAAGAAATAAAGGTCTTTGTTATGGAGAAATTCTACAAGAGAAATTGGGGAAGCGAGATCGAGAGGAAGAAACTATATTATATAAATGAGTTCAACCCCACTTATGATCAACTCCATAAAGCGTATATAGGAGCCAACATTTCTTGGAGGGCTAAAATTCTTATTGCTCAGCTAAGAACCAACTCTCACCAACCTTGTTGTGAGACTGGGCGTTGGAAGAGGCCAAAGGAGGCTTGGGAAGAGAGAACTTGCAGATTCTACAATTTTGGGAAAGTGGAAACTGAACAACACTTTATTTTAGAATGTGAGGCCTACAAGGATAGTAGAGATAAATTTGCAGATACTATATGTGACAGTTCTTGGCATAACCTATTCAATGAAGAGTACATTGAGCAATTGGGTGGACTCATCATCATCCTACACAAGAAGCGAACAATGCTACTTAAGTCTGCTTGAGTTGTCTTGCTATCCCATAGGCTATTTTTAGCCTCGTGGACATTAAAATTTTATCTATCTATCTATCTATACTCTACTTCTGAATTTCTTGGTCTTGGTAGGTAAAAAACTTTCAAAAAAGTATTTTTCAAAATTACGAAATATTTTTATATACAATTTCTTGGTCTTAGTAGGTTAAAAACATTCAAAAAAGTATTTTTCAAAATTTAAGAAGTTTAATAGTATATGGAAACGAAATGTTTTTAAAATTAAGTGTGATGAATCCTAAACAAATAAGTCAAGAATGATAAATACATTTGTAACGCCCCGCCAAGGGATCCAAAAGAATTAACCTAAAGTTTCACTAAGTTTGCTAAACATTTTTTTTATTTTTTTTATTTTTTTTTTAAGTAAGAAAGTACAACATACACATCAAACACATAGTAGCGGAAGCAATAACATGTAATCATCAACAAACATAAATTGCAAGTTACATTTCTTAAAGATCCCAAGACGTTGAGTCACGTTTAAATTTAATCAATTCTAAGTCTAACAACTATCACATACATATGAAAGAATATTCAGAAACTCCAATGTCCATAATATACATTTGTTCTGAATGCCTCTCGGCAAATTAATTCGGAATGCTCAATCACCACTGTACAAGTCACAGGGTATGAAAGGCTTAAAAGAATATACATATGTAAAGATCAAGATACAATATCCTCAAATCCATGATACAAAGTACAGTAAAAATATATGAAACTATTCACCATACATGATACATCCATACATCCATAATGATAAAACATCTATCATAAAATCTAACCATCCATCATAATAATCCAAGAACATAGTGAAGGTAAATGCCAATCACGAAAACTTCAGCCACGGTGACCAAGGAACGGATCTCAAACACATACACCTCAACTTCACACAAGAAAATCGGAAAGCAATAACAAACAGTAAATACATCCATCATAGAGCATACAATCACATTATCTTGGTTGGTTTGAAAAGATCGAGAAGAAATCATCATAACATCACATTCACAAACCCGGGCCTCTGGTAACAACCTAAACTGGTTAATACTAGAACAACCCAAAACACGGATAGTATAACAAAACAATATAATATGATTCAGTTCATAGTTCGGGTTTGTTTCCATAATACACCCTAAGGTTTTAAGTTTGAAATTCTCAGTTTGAGTTTCAACGAATGTTTTTTTAATGTAAAGGTTTTTTTTTTTTTTTTTTTTTTTTTTTATTTTTTTTTACTATTACCCTTATAATTTGACCCAATTATTTAATCTTCATTTAATATTGACTCTTTTAATATTTTCAGATATTACTTTATCCATAGTTAAATAAATAAATAAATATTTTACTTAACTATACAAGCATTTATTATTATAAAAAATTATTAATAAAATATATATATATATATTTATTTATTTATTTATTTAAAAAAAATTAATTAAAAATTTTTTTATTATTAATATCTATTAAAAATTTAAATTATTAAACATTGTTGAAAATTTTTAAAAAATTTAAAAAAAAAAAAAAAAAAAACCTTTACATTAAAAAAAGTTCGTTGAAACTCAAACTGAGAATTTCAAACTTAAAACCTTAGGGTGTATTATGGAGACAAACCCCAACTATGAACTGAATCATATTATATTGTTTTGTTATACTATCCATGTTTTGGGTTGTTCTAGTATTAACTAGTTTAGGTTGTTACCAGAGGCCCGGGTTTGTGAATGTGATGTTATGATAATTTCTTCTCGATCTTTTCAAACCAACCAAGATAATGTGATTGTATGCTCTATGATGGATGTATTTACTGTTTGTTATTGCTTTCCAGTTTCCTTGTGTGAAGTTGAGGTGTATGTATTTGAGATCCGTTCCGTGGTCACCATGGCTGAAGTTTTCGTGATTGGCATTTACCTTCACTATGTTTTTGGATTATTATGATGGATGGTTAGATTTTATGATAGATGTTTTATCATTATGGATGTATGGATGTATCATGTATGGTGAATAATTTCATATATTTTTACTGTACTTTGTATCATGGATTTGAGGATATTGTATCTTGATCTTTACATATGTATATTCTTTTAAGCCTTTCATACCCTGTGACTTGTACAGTGGATGATTGAGCATTCTGAATTAATTTGCCGAGAGGCATTCGGAACAAATGTATATTATGGACATTGGAGTTTCTGAATATTCTTTCATATGTATGTGATAGTTGTTAGACTTAGAATTGATTAAATTTAAACGTGACTCAACGTCTTGGGATCTTTAAGAAATGTAACTTGCAATGTATGTTTGTCGATGATTACATGTTATTGCTTCCGCTACTATGTGTTTGATGTGTATGTTGTACTTTCTTACTTTAAAAAAATAAAAATAAAAATAAAATGTTTAGCAAACTTAGTGAAACTTTAGGTTAATTCTTTTGGATCCCTTGGCGGGGCGTTACAACATTTTAAACATTTAGAAACTATGCATTAATTTACCATTAATATTTTTTAATCAAAATTATTGATCTTTAGGATAATTAATTAGAATGATAAATTCATTTTTAAACATTTAGAAACTATGCATCAATTTATCATTAATATTTTTGAATCAAAAAGTATTGATCACTTATTTTAAATACTTTCAAAACATTAAAAATAAATAAAGGCAACCATGGTTATTTTTATTAATGTTTTTTTTTTTCTTTTTTAAAAGCTAAAGTAATCAAATAATAAATATCATTGAAAATAGGGCAGTCATGATTATCATATCAAAGAAAACAAAGGCTAACGTAAGTGTTTAATCACAATATACAATTGAACTGACTGAAAGAAGTCGAACATCCATTGGCGCGACCTTCCAGGTTGGTGCAAGAGCACCCACATAAAGATTGTACATGTTGCCGCATTTCAAACTCTACATCATTAGGATAAGATCTTTTCTTGGGATTTGTTCAAACCATTATGGGTCGTTCTTCCCTATTCTATATTGATCTAGAATATTTTGTAAGTCATTTTGGTAAGAAGTCTCTTTGGGTCGGTTTTCCTATTTCATAATAATCTAGAATGTTTTGTAGACCGTCCTAGCAAGTATAAATAGAGATTTTAGGTTTAGGTTTAGTCAAGTTTCTGTATATGAAGTTACAGGAAGAAGAAATCTTTAGGAGAGCAAGTGTATTTATTATTCATTTGATGAATCAATTAAAAGAATATTGTTATCTATCTCTTTCTGGTGCTAGTTTCTTTTGTTTTTGCTTCTGTTGAGTTTATTTTTGCATCATTTTTGGTATCAAAGCTTGGGGAAAGCTCTTGAGGCAATTGGGCTTTATGTCTGGATCAGAGTCAGAAGCTTAAACATAAAACATGGTCACTAATGCTGAACTGGCAAAGAAGATGCAAGAACATGAGAAACCAATAAGTGGTTATTGGATGAATTTGAGAAGTTGAAGGGCCAGATGGAAAAGAGAGCAAAGATTTCCTCAAAGCAAGAGGAAGAAGGGGAAGAAGAGGATAACCCTAAGCAGGAGGTGGTTAACTTACCTGCAGACCACAAATACTTCATAAAAGCCCTTGAAAGAGTTGGCAAGAAGGATGCCAAAGATGACCTACCCATCTTCTCAAGAAAGATGGATGTTGATGCTGTTGTGGATTGGATAGAAGCCTTGAACAACCATTTTGAATGTGAAAATATAGCAAAAAAGGATAAGATAAAAATTGCCAAGTCAAAGTTGAAGGGACCAGCCCTCATTTGGTGGAATTTCACCCAAGGAGAAAGGGTCAAAGGAGGTAAGAACATGATAGCTTCATGGTAAAGGATGTGTACCAAGGTGAGAGAAACATACTTACCTAAGGATTATGAAATCCAACTTCATAGAAGGAGACAAAGTTTAAGACAAAAGGAGCTAGATGTCACAACCTATACTGAAGAATTTCAAAAATTAAGCCTAAGGGCAAAGCAGAGTGAATGTGAAAGTGTAAAAGTTGCTAGATATCTCAATGGATTGAGGTTGAACATTCAAGAAGAACTTAATTTATTGTGTCCTGATACAGTACAAAAATGTTATCAACTAGCATTGAAGGTGGAAGCCAAATTGAAAAGAAGGCAAGAACAAAATAGTAGAGGAAGAGGAAGAAATCAAAGGGGAAGAGGAAATTTCCAAAGAAGAGGACAAAACCATGAAGATCATAAGGAGATAAAGCAAGAAACTAGTCAAAGTGAAGGAAATTTCAGAGGTAATTTCAAAGGTAGAAGAGGCAATTCAAGAGGTAGATTTGGTGGTGGAAGAGCAAGTCCGATCATTTGTTTCAATTGCAATAAGGAGGAACATTATGCATCTAGGTGTCTGGATAGAGCTAGTTCAAGTTCACAAGGTGAAAGAAGAACACATTTGGTACAAGATGATGAATACCAAGAGAAGGAGATGGCTGACTCGGATAGTGTACTTGAAAGAGGAGAAAGTTTAATGATGAAAAGAACACTTTTGAAAGTGCCTACTACCATGGAACCGCCACAAAGGAAAACTATCTTTAAGATTGCTTGCAAATCCAGAGGTAAGGTATTTAAAGTCATTATTGACTCAGGATCTACTGAGAATTTAGTTTCTATTGAGATGGTTCAGAAGTTAAAACTTAGGAGAATACCTCATCCTTTTCCTTTTAAGGTTTCGAGGCTAACAAAGGGTCAACAAATCTTGTAAATGAGCAAGCACGGGTTGATTTTCAGATTGAAAAGTATAAGGACAAAATTTTGTATGATATATTGACATGGATGCATGCCACCTATTATTTGGTAGGCCTTGGCAGTATTATTTGCAGGCACAACATGATGGAAAAATCAATATATACACCATCAAGAAGGATGGAAAGGTGAATAGATTGATTCCATTTGTTGATCATGAAGAAGTGGAAGAAAATAAAGAAAGTGGAGCCAAAATTATGATGGTTGATAAAAAGGAATTCTTATGGGACATGAAGGATGAACCTAAGCCTTTTTTTATTTTGATGCCTAGCCCACAACCACAACAACCCATTAGAAATGACAAAAAGGAGGTTGAAACAAAGAAGGCAATCCCTGATGAAGTGAAAGAACTTTTGGATAAGTATGAAGGTTTGATTTCAGAAGGTATGCCAAAGTCTTTACCACCTATACGAGACATTAGTCATTGTATTGATTTCATTCCTGGAGCTACTTTACCCAATAAGGCTGCATACAAGATGACACCTCAACAAAATGAGAAGATTGCTAGACAAGTAAAGGATTTACTCGATTTTGGCTTGATTTCGAAAAGCTTAAGCCCATGTGTTGTACCTACTATTTTGGCACCCAAGAAGGAAGGAACTTGGAGGTTGTGCGTTGATTCTAGAGCCATTAACAAGATTACAATCAGATATAGGTTTCCAATGCCAAGAATTGAAGATTTGCTTGATTGTTTGGGAGGTGCAAAGCATTTCTCCAAGATTGACTTAAAAAGTGGGTACCATCAAATAAGGATAAGAGTTGGAGATGAGTGGAAGAAAACATTCAAAACCAATGATGGATTATATGAATGGAAGGTAATGTCATTTGGACTCTCTAATGCTCCTAGTACCTTCATGAGACTTATGAATGAAATACTCAAAGACTTCAATGGCAAGTTCATCATAGTATATATAGATGACATATTAATTTTCAGCACGAAAAAGAAAGAACACCTAGAGCACATTGACATGGTTTTGAGAAGACTTCATGAGGAGAAATTGGTAATAAACTTGGAAAAGTGTTTGTTCATGCAAGAGGAGTTGATATATCTTGGTTTTGTGATCTCCCAAGGTAGCTTGAAGATGGATAAAGATAAGGTAAGTGCTATACTATCTTGGCCACCCCAAAAAATAGTTAGAGATGTTAGAAGCTTTCATGGTCTTGCTACATTTTATAGGAAATTCATAAGAAATTCCAATCATATATGTGCTCCTATGTTAGAAACTATTAAAGGAGGAAGGAAGTGTAAGTTTGCATGGAGTCAATCAACAAATGAAGCTTTTGAATTGCTTAAGAAAAAGGTTAGTGAGTAGCCAATTCTTTCTTTACCTGATTTTAACAAAATTTTCCAAGTAGAATGTGATGCTAGCAAGGTTGCTATAGGGGCAGTTCTTAGTCAAGAAGGAAAACCAATGGCTTTCTCAAGTGAAAAGCTCAATGAAGCCAAGCAGAAATACTCTTCATATGACTTAGAAATGTATGCATTGGTTGAAGCTCTCAAAAGGTGGAGACATTACTTGTTGCCAAAGGAGTTTTTTGTGTATATCGATAACCAAGCAGTTAGTTTTCTGAATAGCCAAAACAAATTAAGTCATAGGAACATGAAATGGGTGGAGTATTTATAGGCCTATACCTTCACCATCAAGCATAAGAAGAGCATATCAAACAAGGTTGTTCATGCTCTTAGTAGAAGGAATCTGACTGTCTCCTAGATATAGCTAGAAAGTGTGGGAATTGAAGCACTTGAGGACATGTATGTAGCAGATCCAGATTTTGGTGACATCTACAAGGTATGTATGGAGTTTGGTGAAAGATACCATGCTAATTTTCCTAATTTTTTGATACAAGACTGACTTCTTTTCAAAGGAGGAAAACTATGTGTACCCAGGTGCTCTATAAGGACAAACATTATCAAAGAGAAGCATAGTGGAATAATGGATGGACATTTTGGTTTGGATAAAACCTTAGAATTGGTTAGAAGGTACTACTATTAGCCTAAACTTCAGACTGATGTTAGAAACTTTGTGGAAACATGTATGATTTTTCAAAGGGCCAAAGGAAGGACTACAAAAGGGGCATGATAGTGTATTTTTTGTAGTAGATAGGTTCAGCAAAATGGCTCATTTCTTACCATGTAAGTCAACCAATGATGCTTCTCATATAGAAGATCTCTTTTTCAAGGAAGTCATAAGGATTCACGAGCTACCTCTCAACATAGTTTCAGACAAGGATGTGAAGTTTGTAGGACACTTCTGGAGAACTTTATGGAGGAAACCTAGAACCAATTTATCATTCTCATCAGCCTACCACCCTCAAACTGATCGCCAAACAGAGGTAGTTAATAGAACATTGGGCAATTTGTTAAGAACACTCACAAGACAACATGCAGCAAAATGGGATGTAATCTTACCCCAAGTTGAATTTGCATATAATAACTCCATCAATAGAATTACAGGAAAGTCACTATTTCAAGTGGTGTATGAAATTCATCCTAGAGGGATCTTTGAGTTAAGAGATATGAGTTCACAACAACAAGTTAGTGCCCAAGGAGAAGAATTTGCTACAGCCATAAAAGAAATCCATGATGAAGTCAAAGCACAACTCCAAAAAACCTTTGAAAAGTATAAGAAGCATGCAAATCAGAAATGAAGACACTTAGAATTTGAAGTGAGAGATTTAGTATGGGCAAATCTCAAGAAAGAGAGGCTACCAAAAGGTAAATCTACCAAGCTTATGTTGAGAAAACTAGGTCCTTGTCAAATATTGAAGAATTTTGGAACCGATGGTTATGAGATTTGATTACCACCTAAGATTGGCATCTATCCAATCTTCAACATAGAAAACCTCACACCATTTAGAGCAACCAATGAAGAAATTGATACAAGACCGATTGTTGATACAAAAGACATTAAACATCTACCATTTAAGAAGACACTACATCTAGAAAGGATACTTGACACCAAAGTCATCAAGCAGACAAGAGGAAAGGAGTCCAAGCAATATTTGGTAAAACTTAGAGGTTATTCAGATGCAGATGTTGTATGGATAGCTGAACAAGATATCAAGAAGCAGAGTACCACTCTACAAGAGTTCATCTCAAGTGGGCTTGAGATAAAATTTCTTGGGGAGTATGGTGCAGGAGTACCCACATAAAGATTGTCCATGTTGCCACATTTCAAATTCTAAATCATTAGGATAAGATCTTTTCTTGGGATTTGTTTAGACCATTGTGGGGTCATTCTTCCCTATTCTATATTGATCTAGAATATTCTGTAAGCCATTTTGGCGAGAAGTCTCTTTGGGTCGATTTTCCTATTTTGTAATAATCTAGAATATTCTGTAGACTGTCCTAGCAAGTATAAATAGAGTTTTTAGGTTTAGGTTTAGTCAAGTTTCCAGATGCGAAGTTACGGGAAGAAGAAATCTTTAGGAGAGCAAGTGTATATACTATTCATTTGATGAATCAATTAGAAGAATATTGTTATCTATCTCTTTTTGGTTATGGTTCCTTTTTTTTTTTGCTTCCGTTGAGTTTATCTTTGCATCACAGGTAGACCCCCATTCGACATATAAAATAGCCATTGTGAATGGAAGAAGAGGCATCAAATGGGAGGAAAGGGCCATAGTCCAAGTATCAAAGAATAAGTGCATTCACCATCGTGACGTGAAGTAGAACAACAATCTCAGTATCGGAGGAAGAACCAATTCAAAATTAGCATAGACAAGGAAACATTACGGGCAGTTTATCTTCTACAGGAACATTCAAGACCCAGTCCCATCAGGCTGAGAGACATAGAAGGAAGGAAATATTCGATAGTAAAAGCCACTATCGACACCATCATCATTATCCAAGTTCGACAGTAACAATCAAGGAAAGTGTAGACACCATCATATCCTCTAAGCACTAGTAGGAAGATACGTATTAGGAGAAGATTGATTGGAGCAAATTAAAGAAGTAATAAAAAAACTATTCCCTCTGATAAGCATCAATTACATATATCATATAGGCATTGAAACATCCACAAACTGATTTACTGTTGAACCTAGAAACTTCCAGTCTTTTGCTACAACACTCACATGACAACAAGGTAGACAAGAACAGTTTGTAGTAATCAGTGGATTACTACATCACAGAAGAATTAGAGATTCACCCACTAAGATAGAATATATTACCAACTCAAGAGGCTTAGCTTGAGATATATTTAGCTAGGAACCACATTAACAAACATACATATAGGGGGATTAGAACAATTCTGAATCCAAATAAACAGGAACTAAGGCAGAGGTCATTTATCTCTGAAAGTCAGTATACTAAAACTTACAGGCATATGCATATGAAAGGATGGATAGGCTATTAAGGTTATCCATAAGACCTAGACAAAGAAATCTTCTAGTGTATTGAAACTTACAACCATATGCATATGAAAGGATCGATAGGCTATTAAGGTATCCATAAGGCCTAGATAAAGAAATCTTCTAGGAAGGAGGGGTAAATCAAAGATGATTACCCATAGGTCTTAACAAGAGGACATATAGTGAGAAGACAATACTTAGTAGAGAGTTACTCTACCGAGCGAAAGCTATAGGGGACACTCCCATAGGAGTTAAGTATCTAATCACAGCCGCTCATTAAGAAGGGGAGTAATTGGGATTAGGAACTTATTTTATTCATTTTATTTAATAGATAATAATTTGTAATTCCATAAAACTACTAACATCCTTACATGTGCAAAAGATAAAGGTGGGGAATTAACTAGTTACACTAGGGACATTACATTAAGATAAATTAAGATTGAGATAGATGGGTTATTGATCTATTGGTGAAGTTGAAAGGTTCTTAAATGAACAATCAGAAATCAAGTCTATCAAAAAGACATGAGGTTGGGAATGTGTTATGATAACCCTTAATCTTAACTCTTTGAATAATTTTATTTTAAGTCAAGATAATTTTATTTTAAAGCCTCTATAAATTAAAAATGTCATGTTAAGTGGAGAGATTTACTTAAATGTTATCAAATTTTTTATATTGCGAATAAAAGATTTTGATATCTATAAAATTCATATATATATCAAGAATTATTAAATTCAATGTTATTGTCTATTTAATGAGAATAAAAGATTTTAATAGCATCCAATTTCATTCACTTTTTATTATAAATTATGAGTATTTTTATACATCATATTTTTTAGTATTGTCAATATAGTATTTTAATAATATTAACAAGTTTAAATATAAATAAATAAAATTTAAATATTTATTGTGTTTTTAATCAAGATTTGATAAATGTGTGTGTGTGTAAATAATTGAAGGTTTGGACAAGTAACGTTTGATTAAGAATATATCTCGAACACACACACACACACACACAAAACAAAGTGGTCATTTAGGAAATGAAATTAAGCATAACCTTGGTTTAGGATAGGACAATACTTGTTGAAGCCCCTTACAATAAAATACAACTTTTAATGGTATAGATAGAAGCTTGGAAACACTAATTCCCTTTTTTCAAATTATGAGTTTTTTCTTCTTCTTTTTTATTATGTCTCTCTTTTTTCATGGAGGTCCTCCATGAAATATTTGTCACTATCCGATATGGGAGCACAAGCCTTGTTGCTGAACCTCTTCACCTAAGAGCTAAGGACTGAGGGGTATCCATTCCACCAAATTCATCCCAGGCACAATCCCAAGCACATCCCTTTTCAATTTTGGAGCCATGCACTCAGTGAAACTTGATCTCTAGTGGGTTCTTTAAGAACCTTTTAACAAAACCAGTAGACCAAGGGCCCACTGACAATTATGAGTATCTTTAGAAATCATATTTATTTAGTATTGTCAATATAGTATTTTAATAATATTAACAAGTTTAAATAGATTTTTTTTGAAATTTGAGTATTTTTTGTGTTTCTAATTAAGGTTTGATAAATGTGTTTGTGCAAATAATTGAAGGTTTGGACATGTTTGATTAGGAATATGTTTTGAACACACATTAAACAAAGTGGTCGTTTAGGAAATGAAGATAAGCACAACCTATGGCTTAGGATAGGACAATACATGTTGATTCCCCTTACAATAAAATATAACTTTTAATGGGATAGATGGAAGCTTGGAGGCACTACCTCCTCCTTACACAACACTCATTTCTTGGGCACACCAGTTCGAGTTTCTAGAGACTTGAAGACCTAAAGAAATTATCTATCTCAAATTAAAGAGTACATGAGCAATTTCTTCAAGGTGCACATATCACAACCCTAAGTCCACGAGTAGACACTTCCACCCATGGTTCAATGTTGAATTGGAAAGCCTCCCTTCCAGGAGTTCACTTGTTCAACTCACGTCACTACAGTATAAAAAAAAGTCCATGAGTAGGGGATTTTGATTACTAAAATAATAAGTTTCTAGTAACAATTCAACTAGCATGTTACAAGTGTCCAATGAGCTACTTAATGCTCTAAAAAATCCTAGTAGGAGTCTAATATACTCAAAGGTAAGCCTCATTTCAAAGTGGCACTATATACTAAGTGTCAATATTGGCTAAACTTGGTATTGGCCTTAATTTACATAGTAGACCAATGGACACTTGCTTGAGGTTACTCCCTTAAGGTGAGTACCTCTCCCCCACCAAGGCATGCCTTTCTACTAGGGTTCTATCTTAAACAAAAATATGTTGAAGGACCAAATGAATTAAGTACTTCATAAATTTTAAGCACCAAAATGAGGTGTTTGCTAAACTAAATAAACAATTGGTTCCAACGTGATGTCTTTGACAAACACTTGCACTAAATAGCATTAGTAGTTTCAAAATAATATATTTGAGAATTGGCCAATACTTGTAGAAGCCCAAAAAAGTTGAAATTTAGCTCCCCCAAGAAAAATAAAAGTAAAACATAATCTTGAAAAACAAAAAACTAACAAAACAAAACGAATCTAAAGAAACAAAAATTAAATATAGTTAATGAAAAATTAATCTAAACTAAAAAAGAAGCTAATCTAAATAATAATTAATCTAACTTAGTTAACAAAAAAAAACTAATCTAGTTAATTATTTAATAATCTAAATTAAATAATAAGAACAAATTATAAATTAATAATAATAAGTAATCTAAGTTAAAACAAAAAAACAAAAAAAACTATATTAGTATACTAGCTCTAAATAAAATAATGAAAACTAGTCTTTAGAAGAACAAACTAACTCTGTCCTAAGCAAGTCAATCTTTGTTGATATAATAATTATCCAAGAACTAATAAACTCTGCTCAAAATAATATGGAACCTTGTATGTTAATAAAATTAGACATTCAAAAAGCTTATGATAAGTTTGACTGGCATTTTTATGCAAGACTATGGAAGCCTTCAATTTTTCTCATCAACGAATTAACTTGATATATAATTTTATTTCAACTCCCAAAATATACCTTCTTATTAATGGTACGCATGAAGGTTTCTTCAATTTATCTAGAGTTATTAGATAGGGAGACCCAATCTCCCCTTTCCTATTTATCATAGTGGAAGAAGCATTTGACAGAGTAATAAAAAAGGCTCAATTGGATGGGAAAATTAAAGGTGTTATAGTAGCAAAAGAAGTTCCAAAAATAATGCATTAACAATTTGTAAATGATACAATCCTTTTTGGAGAAAGCACAATGGAGAAGGCTCAGAACTTGAAAGAAATTATAATAACTAAATGGAAGTGTTGGGTCAAAAAGTAAATCCTAATAAGTCAAAGATCTTTTTTCTTAACACCTCTACTGAATTAGAAAGAAATATATGTAATACAATGGAGTATAGGAAAGGAAATTTCATTTGCAAATATCTTGGTATCCGATTGGAAAAGGGTGTAAGAGAAAGCAAAAAACGGAAACTCATATCAGAAAAGATAGATAAAAACTTGGAAAGTTGGAAAGCTTAATGGCTAACTAATGTTGGAAGATTGACTACGATTAAATCATTCTTATCAACCATCCCTACTTATCAGATGGTGTATCTACCACTCCCAAAAGGAGTAAAAAGATACCTAGATAATAGATTAAGGAATTTCTTTTGGAAAGGAACGTAAGGGAAAAAGAAACAAGCCTTAATAAAATAGGATTGAATATGTTGATGTAAAGAGTATGGAGGTCTTGGAATTAAGAATTGGAGTTGTCAAAATGAAGCTTTAGGAGCAAAAGTAATTTGGAGAATGTTTCAAGAACACGAAAGAAAATGGGCAAAAAAATTATACCACAAGTAAAGGAATAGTGTAGATCCATTATCATTATTTACAACCAGGAACCTGCCAAAAGGATCTAGATCATATAATCATGTTGCAATTCTTGGAAGTCTTTAATTGGACACTAAGATACTTGGGGGGGGGGGGGGGGGGGGGGGGGGGGGAGGGGGGGGGTGAATTAGGATCTATAACGCTTTAACCTTTACAACAATTTTGTAATGCATTCACCACTTTTACCATCTCAAATCCAATTGTTTATGCATGCATCACTTATTTAACCAAATTGTAATAACATGTTGATCTAATCTATCAATCACATGCATAAAAAGTAATCACATAACACAAATATTTTGCTTACCCAGAAAAACTTATGAATGAAGGTAAAACTAGGGTGGGGATGACACCCACAAATCTTGACTACTCCAGTAATAAAGTTAATCTATTAGGGTTACAATGTTTGACCATATCAATGATTTACCCTGTGAGGGGTCCACCCTATTAAAAATTTTTGGAATTGTTAGATCTCAACTTGTTAGAGGATTTCACACTTCAACAAACTAAGGACTCTGTTAGGAGATTTACAAAGATCTGTTAAGACCACTCTATTAAGAGATTTACCCTAACTCAATCTATTAAAACTGATTCAATACCTGATCCTTAGTTTGCTCTAATAAACTGATATTAGATCTCCTCTTTCCAATATGATATGATCTTCTTATTTGATAAAGCTTTTATGTCCTTCACTGCTTGACTAGGTCACTTTCTCTATTCTGGAATAATAAAACTCTTTTCCTCTTCTGCAATATTCACACTTGAGTTGCATGAATAACTTATTCGCTCGTTCATATCACCCTTCACTTCACCTTCATCTTAAGTCTTCTCTCTATATCAAAATAAGTCAAGTTTTTTCCTATTTAAATATTTCGTAAAGAGTTTTCTAGATGCTTCCATGTTTTTCCTCTCCATTTGATTCGTTCATCACAAAATATAGGGATCTGTGATCCATATCATAAAATGCATAAAACTCTTTGTAACAAAATCTTCAAATCAAGGTATTTTTTAGTGGCTAATATTCACAAATTGGCTAATTTTAGAATTTTTTGGCTAATAATTTAAGATTTGACAAAACCTAAATCGCCATAGTTTTATAAATTTTAGTTCTAAAATATTTAAAATTGCTCAATAATTTATTTCATTGAAAAATTCAAACTCGAATATTCGCCAAAATATTCATTACATGATTAGAATTGAGCCACCTAAATATATTATATTATTGGAGAGATTAAATTTAATTTACCAATAATTATCATAATTATTAGTTACTTTAGGGATATATCACCAATATTTAGTTTTTACTATTGATTTAAAGTATATGTAACAATCCTCATAATATTCCACGGGGTAAAAAAAAATGTTCAGTTTTGATTTGTAATATTCCATGGCAATTAATGAACTTCCTATTATTATTAAGATTCGTCAATATATTATACAAAAAAAAATTATGATTAAAAAATAATCACCAATTTTAATCATATTTAGAAGAAAAAATTGAGAGATTCGCCAATAGAAATAATTTTGGTTTTTCAAAATAATGAAAGATATGCCAATATTTTATATCTTTTTTTGGAGGTGGCTTTCTTAAAGTTTACCCTACTTCAAATATTAAATATCACATCCATGTTGGCTTGAAAATGGTTTACCTCAAAGTTTGCATCATTCCTAACTTGAATGTAAATTCTACGTTGCTTGGCACTTACTCTTGTATACACTAATCTAATGTGCTAGAAATACTAATCTAATGAAAGCATTTACACATTAAACTAACATAACATATAAGAGAGACAAAGAGAAGACAAACTCAAATGAGAATGTGAGCCATGGATAGGCTCTCTCAATGAGCTTGTTCTCTTGTTTTTGAGATGTGTCTATGTGTAGATTGGGGATGTATGCTCAAATGCTCAAAGTTGCTTCAAATGGTGGAGATGGATAATAGCAAATTGGTAGCTTTGTGAGCTCTCAGTTTGGCATTATAAGGGTATGGGTATGGCTTTTGGCTCTCAAAAGGGCATGGTAACTTTAGCTCAAATATTGTTGATGAAATGGCTTGGGATGGGATTCAATTTATAGGCTAAGGGGTAGAGGGATGGAGGGATTAGATGCAAGGATGGATGAAGGCTTAAGGAGGGCTAGGATGCACTCAAAGGAGAGCACATGGATTGTGCTTGTTTAGCACCAATGGGAAGGTGACACTTGTCACAAGGAGGATGAGTGTGAGAGGGTAGGGTAAAGGGTTGGTTAAAGGCATGATGAGTGGGGTTGAGTATGTAAGAGGGATGTAAGAGGAATGAGTGTGGAAGAGGGAAGAGTGTGGAAGATGGGTGTAAGAGTCATGAGTGGGCTTGTAAGAGTCTTTTATGTTTTGTAAGAGCACTCATGACTTAGTGGTTGGGTTTTTTGAGGGGAGACTTTGGTTTGGATTAGGAAAGTCTTAAACTTGTTTAAGGAATGTGACAACATTAGGGGGTGGATTAGGCTTGGGTTTAGGATTAGATTAGGGATGTTAGAAATGTACAAGTGGATGGCATTAATGAGGGTGGGTGAGTTAGTGGCTAAGCTTGGTTAGTATGGGTGGATGGGGTGGATTAGGCTAAATGGAGAATTAGAGATAGGTTAGGGGTTTTTGAATTTGAGGATTTCATTTATCAAATAGATTTATTTAATAAATGGGGATTTTTGGAATTAGATAGGAGAAAAAGATTTAATTGATAAATAATAGATTATTTGATTTATCAATTAGGACTATAGATGATTAATTAAATTAATCAACTAGGGATGGCAAAGGATTAATTAAATAAGAATTTAATTAATGATGCCTTTAGAGATGGCTAAATTAGATTACCAAAGCAATGTAATCAAATTTAGGTGTCTACATTTTGCCCCTCTTTGACATAGTGTTGAGACAACACTATTTCAAAGAAGTTCGAATGAAGACGACACGAGGAAGATGTTTTAGCAACAAGGTTGCCCCAGTCTCGGATAAGAAGAGGAGAGACTAGACTTAGATGATGCCCCCTCAAGAAGGCGACAAGGAGAGAAATGAGGCTCGACGACTTCTTGAAAAGTACAAGAAATTGAGATGAGCTAAGACATAGGTTGGCAAAGAGAAGGGGCTGAATTAGCTCAAACTCTCACTACGGGAGAATGATAAAGGGAAATCAGAGGCACAAAAGTAAAGCAAGCTTAAGACTTTCTAGGATTGGGGGGGGGGAGATGGAGGAGCGGAGCGCTATAAAAGGAATCCATGGTAGGGAGATGGATGATAGAATGATATAGCTGATGCAACAGGATTTCAAAGAGTCAGATTGGCAGAAGATGGGTTTCGGAGATCCCTAGGACTAGGATTGTGGATCTTGAAAGATGAAGCTTGGTGGATTGATTTGATTGGTGGATCCCTAAGACTAGGATTGTGGATCCCTAAAGCTAAGCGTGAGGAGTGATTCAAAGAGATACTGATGCATACGCTGGGGTAGGAGCGAGAGATGCAGAATATAGATGGGGGATAATGGAGATGAAGGGAATCCATTGAAGCTTTTTGAGCGGGGGGATACTTCAAAGAGAAGTACCACCATGTAGTTGAGCACTAGATTTGCTATAGGATTGTTGGTTAATTGCCAAGGTTACCAAGAACATCAAGGCCTTTTTACCAACTGTCCAAAGGACTGACGAACTGACTCAAAACAAACACACAAGGATTGCCCCAGTATCACACATGAATCCCAGAGGAAGCAGCGTGGAAACGACACTAGGTAACCCACAAGCAGAAAAAGAAAACAAGCAAAAGACCTGATCAAGACCTTACACTCTAATTGCCCCATTTGCAGCATACCATGATATGGAAGATCGTGGCAACCTTGAGGAGGGAACAAGGAGATTGCTTGGAAAAGATATTTCAAGACCCAAAAGGGAAGATCCCAAATCAAAAGAAAGCGAAAATCCAAAAGAGAACTGTTTGCCAACGAGATGGGTAGGACAAGGTACTAACGGACCAAGATCAGACATGAGGAAAGCTATATCCTGCAAGGATCTATCGGAGAGCAGCTAAGCTGGTAGATTTTGGATGAGTGATGCGTCTGGCAAGCTGAACTAAGAAGGATAACACTTTGGTGACAGGAGATCTAGCTAAAGAATGCATTGGAATAGCTAACCAAGGTGTGCGATGTGTGCAAGATGTTGATCAAGGACAAAATGACACGAACGCTGGATAGATACAATGGTACTAAGCTAAAGAGGATGTACAAGCTGACGGACCAAGATATTTACAAGCTGAAGCTGACCAAGATAGTTACAAGCAGGCAAAAGCTCAGGATGATAGGATAGCAGGATGGAAGGGCGAAAGCTAAGGATGGGGTAATAGTAGAAGATATGGATTTGGGGAGGATGCATCCCAATGATGATGGAAGATTTTGTGACCAAGGATAGCTAGAGGAGCAGGATGAGATCGTTGGATAGGATGGTAGATAGCTAGGATTATGATGGATATAAAGAGATGACATTGGGTTTTGCATGAGGATAGCCTAGAGCTAGATACCAATGACAAGGGAGGATGAACAAGACAATATCTCCAAGGAATACAATGCCCCTAGTAAAAAGATGACATGTGGAAGAAGGTCTTACAATGGATGCAATAGGATTGAAGCTAGGATGGAAAAGCTGGAGGTGCTAGGGAGATGGATGATAGCTAGGATGCTTGGCTGAAGCTGCAGGAGATAAGTGGATGGTGATAGATGGAAGATGGAGGATGGAGGATATGTGGATATATTGGAAGATGGAGTTGGATGTCAAGATGTGACCAAAAGCATGAGGATGATAGGCTGAATTGGGGATGGTTGGATTACGCATGACGCTTGTTTGCCAAGTTTTCATCATGGTACTTGTCCAAGGCGCTTGAATTGTCAAGTTTTCACCAGTGGACGCTTTCTTTTTCTTTTTGTTTTTTTTTTTGAATTTTTGACTTTGGACTTAGCTGGAATGCTTTTGGATTTCTTTAGCTATTTTTGGCTTTTTCTTTGGTACTTTTCACTAGCTAATTGGAATGGTCATTTTTGTTGCTAGGATGTTGGTACACTGGATGTGAGATTTATGCAATAGATTGGATTAGATGGGATTGATGGTAGGAGATGGAAGGATAAAAAGGTTGGAAAGGAGTATTAGATGGAGATGCTTGCAGGATCAACATTGGCACATGTTGGGACAGGTGTGAAAAGAGCATATGGGGGATAGATGGTAGATGTGGGCTTGATGGTGGATTTGTGGAAGCACGCTTGGGGATATAGGCACCCAAGATGGAGTTAGAAGATGGGAGACATGAGTCACTGGATGGAGGATTAGCAATGGTGGATGCCATTATGCATTGGGTTTCAACTTTTTTCTTTGGGATCCACATGGTTTTGGATTTTCTTTTCATAGGATTTTGCATTGTTTTGCATTCTTTGATTGGATTTTGCCTTTTTGGAGTATGTCTTTTAAAATAGACATATGATTGCCTAGGGTGTGGATTTTTAGCTTTATGCATTTTGAAGTTGGCATTTACATTGTTGTGATAAGCTTTGGGAAGATGGTTAGGAGAAGCTTTGTGAGATGGAGAGGATATGGAAGAGCATGTAGGGGGATGATGATGGATGATGTGCCCTGATATGTGCCTTTGTTGATCTTGCATAGGAACAGATGGAATAGGATTTGAATGATGGCTGATAGGAGGATGGAGGATGGTAGATTTTGGGACATAGGGACCCAAAATGGATTTAGCAGATGAAGGGGGGATATGGTAGGTTGTTTTGGGCTGCAAAGATGGTGGAGGGGGGATGACATAAGCTTTCTTGAAGGAGTGATGGGAGGCTGGCATGATGGGCCTAGAGATAGGCTTGATTTGGGGGTGTGGTGTACCAACACTTTTAGATGGTGAGCCTTTGGATACATATCCAAGACCATGAGATCTTGGATTCTTTTGTGCAATGATAGGCTTTCTGATTCCTTGCTCTTGTGGTCCTAAACCTTGACCTTGATAATGCCATCGATTGAGCATTTGAACTAGCTGAGGATACTTTTTGCTTGCAGAAAATGGTGGAAGTGCTTTATCAGATGTACTACAATGGGGAGATACTGTTCTTAACTCTTCTGCTGAGAGGAGGCCACCATGGATGAATGTAAGTGAACCAAGAGGGTAGATTATAGATGGTGGAATAGCTTGAATAGGTGGTAAGATGGGAGCATGGAATGGAGGAGATGGTAGGATAGGCTCTTGATTTAGCTGATGGGATGAAAAGATATCCTGCAGTAGAGGAGGTATGGCTTGAGGTTTTGGAGATGGAGGGGATGGTGACTGCGCTATGGATGGAAGACATGGTGCAAGGATATCTTCGTTTACGCTTTAGGGGATGTCGACATGCTTTTGGGCAAGATCTTGATAGGATTGGATTGGGATGGATGGTGTGATAGGAGGTGACGGGATGGATTCTTCAAAGGTAGTGGATGGATAGATGGGAGATTCAGTAGTGGAGATGGGTGAGTAGAAGATGAATGCATAAGGGTCATCACAGGAGATTTGGGAAATGCTTGGAGGGGATGTGGATAGGATTTGAAGGGATTTGACAGGTGGTGGGATTTTGGTGCTTGCGGGAAGTGGAAGGATTTTAAGCAATTTGATGGATGGTATGGGGATGATAGCTTTGGGAGATGGAGGTGATATTATAGATGGGGAAGCTTCATCACTGACTACTTTACATGGTTGGATTAGATGACATGGCTTATCGACTGTTGGAGGCTATTTTTCTTGTATTTCCTCTAGGAGATTCCTTGGAGACTTGCGTGTCAGAGGTGGAGGTGGATTGACAGGAACAACTAGTGTGATGGGGGTGGAAGACTGGAAGCTTGGTTGATTAGGTGATGGAGGAGAAGTTGGGATACAAGATGGCATGACTAGATAGTTTGGAATAACTCTTGGATTTTGGGGGATGGTTGGTGGAATGTTTCTAAGGTTCTCAAGATACCCTTCATAGTCAACAAGATCTTCATCATCATTGGAATAGGAGGTAGCAGGAGCAATGACAATACAACCAAATATATCATGATAGGATTGGTACTTCATGCTTTGACGATGAGTTTGATGGGGATGGGGTCTTGCATATGGATGAACACGGAAGCCCATGGTCGGATTTGGATTAAGCTCAGATTTCCTAGGGAGAGTCAAAGCTGTATGACAGACCTAAGGAGGATTGGCTGGGGATTTTTGGCTTTCCTATGGATGGAAGACTTCAAGGGCATGCTGTCAAAAAGTAAGAGTTTTGCTTTCCTATGTGCAAGATTGGTGGAGATTGTGTCAACTTAAGGATAGACTAATGATCCTATGGGCATGACACGAGATTGACCACTTGTGGATCCCAACCTTTAGCTCAAGGTGATGAGGGATACAAGTGACAAAGCTGGATTACCCTAGACAATGCTCTGTCAGAGGGATGACCTTGGTAAGATTGGTTGATTAGTAGGATTGATTGGATAGCAAAATTCTGGCTGAGTAACAACAACTCTCTAAAGGCTTGGGTGTGATTTTGGATTGGGTTGCTAGCTGGCTGGGGGGGATGATTTGGATGGACTTTGGATTTGGGATTGTTCTAAAGCAAAGAACTAAGGGAGCTTGGATGATCTTCTGATGAGGTAGTGACTACGCTAAGTATGCCTTGAGTTGGGAGATTTCTGCTTTTCTAAGATTTTGACCAAAGTTGGCAAACATTTATTCAAAGGCTATGAACAAACAAGCAAACAAAATTTTGGAGCAAGCACGCCAAACACACCAACATCCTAGGAAGCTTTCTACAAGGATGAAATTTGGTTTAGCTAGGGAGTCCTTGATATACGCAAGGTACGTGAGGCCCATATGTGTAGATGAAATCAAAAAGATGTCACACAGCCGAGAGGAGCGGTAACCCACTTCTCCTCTTTCACTTCTCAAGGGTATAAAGTTCCTTGAGGCTTAGCCCGAGTGACAAAATCTTGATCCCAAGAGAGGTGTCTTTCGATTCACCTCCCGATTTTTATACTCCGCCGGAACGTTGGAGTTGAGGTTGTCCCAAGGGGTGATGAAATCCCCAAGCAGGCCTCCTAAAAAAAGAAAACAAGGTTTTGGATCCTAATCTTATGCACCCAAGATGGCCTCAAAAGACGACAAGGGGAGAAGACTTGGATGACCTTGGGCTAAAAAGCAGAGTTCTTTTCCAATTGATGACTTAGATTTTGTAAGCTATGATTGAAGACACTCGTGATTACGGCATACAATGTTCATTCCAACTTGACAGCGTCGTCAACATAATGGAAATCGAGAATTCGTCAACGTAAAAAATGCGAGCGTCATTGAGATGCGTCAAAACCATGCAATGTTCATTGATTGTTAGGCATTCAAGATTGTGTTAGAGTTTTTTAAGCCTAAATTGGAAGTGTGAGATATTGCAATGGTTAATTGATCCTTGGCATTCAAGATTGGATTTGTTTGTCTTAAGCATACATTCTAAGAAAGATTGATTTTAAACCATTGCATTCAAGAGTGTGTTTTGAGCAACATTCATTCAAATGAAAGATGTGTTTAAACATGCAAGTTCATTCTTAAAAAAAACTTACAAAAAACATGATTAGGTTAGTGGGACGCTCCAACCTGCAATAACTACAAAAGAAAGTCAAGTTGATTAGTAATCCCAAAAATCTCAAAATTTGAAGCTTAACTACGGGAAAAATAAAATCAACTTTTTTTGTTATTTTTCCTACGCGTAAAAATGCTTTAAATGGTCTAAATCCTACGGAACCACTAAAAGTCAAATTTTGATTTATACTCTTTAAAAAAAAAAAAAGATTTTTAGTGATTTTCAGAGTTTTGAAAGCATGCAAAGACAATGACTTGGACAAGACAACCAAAAACTAGGCGACAAATCTTGGAAAGCAATACAACAGGCGGAGACGCCAATATGCACAGACGCTAATCTGTGCAGATGCTGATCTGCGCAGATGACAGTCTGATGAAGAAAGTAGCTGGCAGCGTCGGAGATGACAGTTGGTAGATTGCGGCAGCGGAGACGACAGTTTGACAGGCGGAGACCCCAAAATTCGCAGACGACAGTTGAGCTCGCGCAGACGACAGTTGTGCAGGCACAGACGACAGTTTTGCAGGAGCAGACGACAGTTGTGCAGGCGCAGACGACAGCTTATCTTTCGCAGACGACGTTTTGAGTTTGCGCAGATGACATTTTGCAGAGACGACAGGCAGAGACGCTAAACTGCGGAGACGACAGGCGGAGACGCCAATCTGCGCAGACGACACTATGCGACGTGAACCGACAGGTGCGGGTTTTTTCCAAATTTTTTTGTTTTCTTGGTTGTTTTTGAATTTTTTGAGGGTATTCTTCTCTCTAGTGCGTCCTTCAACCTATAAACACAAACAAAAACACCCTACAACACACTCAAACAACAACAATCATTAGATGGTTAGAAAAAACAACATATAGATGAAAATGGATGATTAAATGACCCATAGCGGGCTCCCACCGGGCGTGCCAAAATGTATACACTAATCTAATGTGCTAGAAATACTAATCTAATGAAAGCATTTACACATTAAACTAACATAACATATAAGAGAGACAAAGAGAAGACAAACTCAAATGAGAATGTGAGCCATGGATAGACTCTCTCAATGAGCTTGTTCTCTTGTTTTTGAGATTTGTCTATGTGTAGATTGGGGATGTATGCTCAAATGCTCAAAGTTGCTTCAAATGGTGGAGATGGATAATAGCAAATTGGTAGCTTTGTGAGCTCTCAATTTGGCATTATAAGGGTATGGGTATGGCTTTTGGCTCTCAAAAGGGCATGGTAACTTTAGCTCAAAGATTGTTGATGAAATGGCTTGGGATGGGATTCAATTTATAGGCTAAGGGGTAGAGGGATGGAGGGCTTAGATGCAAGGATGGATGAAGGCTTAAAGAGGGCTAGGATGCACTCAAAAGAGAGCACATGGATTGTGCTTGTTTAGCACCAATGGGAAGGTGACACTTGTCACAAGGAGGATGAGTGTGAGAGGGTAGGGTAAAGGGTTGGTTAAAGGCATGATGAGTGGGGTTGAGTATGTAAGAGGGATGTAAGAGGAATGAGTGTGGAAGAGGGAAGAGTGTGGAAGATGGGTGTAAGAGTCATGAGTGGGCTTGTAAGAGTCTTTTATGTTTTGTAAGAGCACTCATGACTTAGTGGTTGGGTTTTTTGAGGGGAGACTTTGGTTTGGATTAGGAAAGTCTTAAACTTGTTTAAGGAATGTGACAACATTAGGGGGTGGATTAGGCTTGGGTTTAGGATTAGATTAGGGATGTTAGAGATGTACAAGTGGATGGCATTAATGAGGGTGGGTGAGTTAGTGGCTAAGCTTGGTTAGTATGGGTGGATGGGGTGGATTAGGCTAAATGGAGGATTAGAGATAAGTTAGGGGTTTTTGAATTTGAAGATTTCATTTATCAAATAGATTTATTTAATAAATGGAGATTTTTGGAATTAGATAGGAGAAAAGGATTTAATTGATAAATAATAGATTATTTGATTTATCAATTAGGACTATAGATGATTAATTAAATTAATCAACTAGGGATGGCAAAGGATTAATTAAATAAGAATTTAATTAATGATGCCTTTAGAGATGGCTAAATTAGATTACCAAAGCAGTGTAATCAAATTTAGGTGTCTACAACTCTTTCTTACACTCGACATTCATTGTATATGTTGTTGACACTCGGTCTCTATTATGCTTGGTACCTTCTATATAACTCAGCTTCAACATGCTTGAATTGTTCGGTTAACATTACACTCATCTTACATTGAAAATACTACTTGGTGACCACATCCTTGCTTGACTCCTATGGAGCTCGATATATACAGGTTTACATACTTGACTCAACCTTTATAGAGTAGCTCAATCACAATGATGACTGAATGACTCTGCTTAGTAAATGACTAAGTGTTTGACACTAATAGACAATAATAGTTAGAGAGACCAACAATCTCCCCCTTTGACATTAGTGGAAAAAAACACTGTCATGATTACAGTTTTACAAATATGAGTACTCACCCTATGCCTATGAATTAGTTCAAAAATAGAACTACAATTTTTTTTACTTATGTTGAATAAACAGTGAACAATATACACATGACTCTAAGTAGTCTAATTATTTCAGTGTCATACCATGTTTGCCTTCTGCATTATGATTGCCTTTTGATCTCTCTTCTACACTCTAAACTTTGATTGTCATTACATTCTCTGTTGGGACTAAAAATTGCCTTCTCGGTTTGAGTACCATTCCAAGCTTTTGAGCCCTCATGAGCACATTTAATGAATGCATACCCGACTGTTCGTTTGTGGCCTAAGAGGTGTTTAATGTTTCTAACACTTTGCATTCAGTGTATCCATGCATCCCATGAAGATAAATTGTCATTCCAAGTCATTATGTAAAGTTTCATTTTGAACAATGTCCAAATTTGCATTTTTGCCTAAGTGTCAAATAGCGATAGATAGCGTAGTTTGCATTTGAATATCTTGCACTCAGTGATGTTTCATGACTTGCCACTTTGGGAGTGTTTAGTATGCATAAATAGAGGGAAAAATAAAAGTTTAGAGAACAATAATATATATATATATTTTTATTGGTTTTGACGTGCAAGGTCTTTTAAATCAAAAGGGCTTTTATATAAAGTTTTGACTTTAGGATGAAATCAATTTTTTGAAAAAACAAATGTAGACCTGTAAGGTAGTTTTAAAATTTGAACTTCAAATGGAGATTCTGGGCATTCCTTATATGCAGATATAGCACTACTATATATTGTCAGAATCGGCAAAAGATGAACTCTCCAGTTTGGTGGTTTGTTTCTACATAGGAAGCCACCTGTTTGAGTTATTTAGGATTTTGTATTAGATACTCAATTTTTCAACCACATCTAGGTATGGCAGTTTAGTTTTGATTTTAGCAAGATGGTGCACTGGATGTGTGCCAGAGGCAGTAAGAATGTAGTTAGCAATAGTTTTTTGCTCTCATAGTTCAGTGAAGGTTTTATCAACATTTCGGATGCATACCCGATGCTTTTGTTAGGAAAAGGGTTTCTCATCATTTAGGAAGGCATATTTTGAGTTTTTTACACACAATGATGAGATTCAATGATCAAATTTTGCTTGTAGAGAGAAAAGAGATGTTTTACAACAACAAGGAATGAAGATTCAAGTGTACACATGTCACTTCTAGATCAGATCTGACTTCTTTTTCCTTTCCTATATCTATCTCTTTCTCTCTAATTTTAAGGGTTCCAGTTTCTTGGATGTTTTTCACTATTGTGATACCACAAGGATAGTTCCAATTAGGTTGAAATTTCTATCATCACTGTGATACCATTCTCTTCAACATATTTCTCTTTTGTATGAACAATAACAATGAAGCTAATGTAGATAGCTTTGATCTATTCAGTAGTTTTATGGGTCATTTTACATGCGTCTTGAATGTATAGTTTCAAATAAATGAATAAAATGACCAAGAATCTTCTTATTTTCATTTTGATTCTTGTCTCCTATCTTTGTAATCTGAAATGTTGTGCAGTTTAGGGACAAAGAACTTAGACCCATTTGCATCCTCTTAAGGTTGTATGTATTATATGTTTTGTTGTTGGAACAAAGAGCCAATTAAATACTTGATCTATTTGACAAGGTTGTTGGTTATTTCAGAAGGATATTTCATGAGAATGAGGTCTTTATGAACATCGATGTCTAATTCACAAAGTGATAAGATAGATCTGATATCTTGATGTATGGAATATGTCACTGGTATCATAGATGTATGTGTATGATTTATAAAAATGTCCAATAGATAAGGCACTAATCAGCTACAGGATCAACTTGTTCTTATTGTTTCATATTTGGGGATTTGCTAAAATCAAAATTATAATCATCCATTTCCCTTTATGTTTAAGAGTTGAAAGGACGCCCTTACTTAGCTTATCAATTTCTTAGGTCATGTTATTAGTTATTTCATGTCTATGATCTTTGCATAAGTATAAAAGATATTAGGGTTTTATTTGCTTTGTTTAGATTCATTGTACATGCTTTGAATACTAATATCATATTAATGAATTTGAGGTACACCCACCTAGGTTTTGCAGAGCTTGAAGTAGAAGAAGGGTCTAGCCTCATAGTTGGCCTGGTGTCTGAAAGGATATTTTGCAGATAGGAAATAGCTACCCCTAGATGTATTATGTTCTCATCGGGATAATTTGAAGCATAACTTTTTAAAACACCAACATTCGCCTTGATCTATTCTTGTCCTTCTTCTGCACTCAAAAATATGTACTCATTATTACACTTCCCTTTGCTTTTGTCACTTATGGTTGTTGTTGGGGTTGAATGAGTGCAATCAAACCATTTTTTTCAATAAAAGGTTTATGAATTTGGGTGATCATAGAAAGTGCATGATCCCAAGTGAATCTTTCTAATTCTAAAGTATGATTTTGCAACTGTAGCCTAGTTGCCAAACCAATCAAATTGTCAACCACTAAAACATTATGATCTTCATTGATAAGATCTTGGGTTGTTTTTAGTTTCCCTCTACATGACCTCCAAGTGAAGTATCAATCTTGTTTGAATGGAGATCTACTATGATCTCATGTTTTTGTTAGCTACCTGTAGCTTGACCAATTTGGCTTGAACATCTAATAAGTTATTGTACTTTTGTGAACTAGATTCAACTGGTTGTAAAGGAGTGTTCCTTGGTGTCTTCATGTCAACCTGAATCTGTTGGATGTTTGCCTGAAGATCACCTGTGAATCTTGGCAGATCACATAAAATATTGTATAAATGTTGTACTCTCTAAATTAGTTCAGTTGTGTTCTATACACATTCCTGCAATTGCACTTTCTACTCAACAATTATTGTAGAAACTTTGTCTACAACCTTATGTTCAAATTTCTTTGTAGACCAATCCATCAACTTTTCATTGGATTCTATATCTCTATCTTTTATTTTTTCAACAATATTTACAAGCTGGGAAATTATTGGGGCTTTCCCATCAAAATTTTGAATATCAAATGCCTCGACAAAAATATCTTTAATATCATGCAATACTTGCCTTTGTTCATGTTCTCTCCTTAGTTCTTCATGTCTCATCTTCTTTGCCAAAATTTCTTGTAGAAAAATTGTTTGCTCAAGAGTGAGATTTTCCAAATCTAATTGTGGCATCTCAATAACTTCATCGAGACTAACTTTAATATCTGGAGAGAGGTCCTTTGTTTCTTTCTTTGCTCAAGGTGTAGAAGTGTTGCTTCTTAGCACTATTTTGGGAGATGGTAAGGAGCTATCACCACTCGATCGTGTCTATAGGTTAGTGCTAGAGAAAACAATAGTAGCCACCAGCTTTATTTTTATTTCCTCCTTACTCACCTCAATGTGAGGTCCAAACTCTTTTGGTCCTTCTTGATCTTTTGTAGGAATGCCTACACTAGTATCCTTATTAGTTTCTTCCTCCTCTTGCTCTGCCTTTTCTATATTTGAGGACATCTTTGGAGTGTCAGGACTGTCGGCATGAACTGGTGACATACTTCCTTATGGACTTGACACACCTGAACTCATCTCATCACTCTCATTATCTAGAATAGTCACTGTCTCGGTGTCTTTTTGTTTTGTTGTGAGACCAAAAATACTCTTCCAAAATAACCTATTCTACTGAATTACAACATCAGTCTGGTTTTGCAATAACATAAAAATTCTAAATTTAGAAACAAATCTATTCCTATATCTCTCCAAAAATGTTTCCTTCTAATCTTGTGATAGATTAGGCATAACCTTTGCTGTGTGTTAGTTCTTATGTTTTTCTCTTCATCTTTTGCATGTTGCTACCTTTGAACAAGTCTATCATAGAAATCTGTAGGTATTTTCTTCTCTACTTCATTTGGAGCTAGCTTATGATTTTCCATCATATCTAACATGGCCTCCTCAACTTTTTTTTTATCAACATTATCCAATGTATCATATTTTACAATTCTAAAATTGGATAAGCCTAAAGATTTTCTTAGGTCAGGACATACCTCATCAATAGATTTTGTTTTGCCTGCGGGTTGTCCTTTCACCAATCTTGTTCTCTTTGGTTTTGATCTGTTGGATTCAGTAGTTTCCACTACTCTTTGTTTTATAAACTACTCGACACTAGCTACTTCCTTAGTCCTTGGTTTGGTAGGTGATGAAGGAGAGAGGGGCATCGCTACTGGCTTCTTTGCAATTCTTTTAACCTTCTTTCTAGGTAGTGTAACAACCACTAGGTATTTTCCCTTAACTCCTTCTTCTTCTTCTTCATTGTCACCGCTATCCTCTTCTTTATCTTCTCTAGGAGCTTGTGTTAACTGTAATGGTTCCTTGCCCATGCCTTGGGTGCCTAGCTTTGTCTCTATGTCTTCAATCATTTTCTTATTTTTCTTTTCCTTGGAAGCTATTTTGATATTTGTCGTGACTCTTGCCTTAACTTCTTCATACTTCCAAAAGGTTATGCTTCATTTTCAATGTCTTATTTTCATAATGCAACAATGTTTACATTCACAACCTCACTATCAATCTTGTGGTCAAATATTATTAGTCATGTCTTCCTTGGCTTAACTGCCTGCACATATGTGTTGTTTGTATCTACAAAGAAACATACATCATTATAATGTTTCATTACCAAGTCTTCTGGTATCCTCATCCTCATTCTTATTCTCTGTCTGAGTTCTTCAAAATATGTATCCATAACATTCTCAAATTTTTCTCCCAATTGAGTTATATACTCATTGATTTGTCTTGTTATAGGTTTCCCTTGTTCCCAAATAATGTTTCCAATACCAGGAAAATATTTCTAAATTTAAAAGAAAATGCACATGCTAAGTGAACCAGATGTACACATTTAATTCTTTACCTTCTTGATAGTTGTCAGGTTTTCTACTAATTGTAGCAAATGCAACTCAACAAGATCATATTCGTGATCTTTCATAACTATCGTCCATGCTTGATCCACTACCATACATGGCACACTATTCAACATGCTAGATTGATAGAATTTGTGAGAAATAACTCTCCCTACAAATTTGATTAAATGTATTAGGAATGTTTGTGATGGACAACCCTCGTCCATTCTATTTGATACCTGTGTTTGCTTCAACTTCTTCTCAACCCAAACTTTACATGGTCTTCTTCTTATCCTATGTGGGATGACCAATAACCTTGTGAATCATCTTCTTTGTTATTTCAACTGGTCTATTGTGTAGCCAAAACTTCATGTCATGGATCCTTGTAAACACAATCTTAATCCATTCGATCTTGAAATTTCTTAAAAATTCTAGGGCACAAGTTAACCCTTTCTTCTCAACAATTTTGAATTCATCCTTCAAAAATTCTTCAGCACACAATTTCTCATATGCTTCCTAAATTTCATAACCACCTACTTCTCCAATCTTACACATGTAGCAACTATGCACATCATGTATCACGATTACCTTGCATGGTATCGAAGATAGCCTACCTATTGAGTCACCTTTCATTCAATCTCAAGAATAACATGAAATTTGGGTGGAGGACAAGTGTCACTGCTCACCAATTGAATATTATTAACCTCTATTCCTCAACTCTTTCCTATGGATGATGAAGCTATCATTTTCTCTTTGTTAGGGTTAAAAAAAACTTTCTTCCTCTGGATTACTTGACACAGCTTAGATCTTCACTCAATCAATAGTCTTTGCTTAGATTTACTCTTAAATCACCTTAGAATCTATTTGTCGCTCAAATCTCTCTGTGCTCTTGAATTTTGTGTGCAAGGTATGAAATAATGCTTTCAAGTTTTGATATATACTTCCTTTTTCTTGATTTGGGGTCTCCATTAATGTTGTGTACTCAGGTAGGTGGAAGCCAGTTGTCTTGGTCAACATTGTGTCTTTGAACTAGGTCTTCACTATACAGCTCGGTCTCTTCCAACTCAACCTATTCATTAGTTTAGCTTGTGAAGTACTTGGTCCATATTTAAATGCTCGATCAATATGGGCAATTTTATTGATGTTCAACACTATTATAAATAAATATTTTGCACCGATCCTTTCATAATTATGTTCTTGCGCATCTTTACTTATGTAAATATGAACTTTGTCGCATTTGATGTTATTAATTGATGTAAGATGTATCATTAGATATATACAGTTCCATACATACCTTTCTTTCTTAGTTTGAGATGATGTGATTAGCTTCTCCATTGGATTGGGTGATCTCAACTCTATTTGTTCCACTCTTTCCATCTTTTGATGTTTTCTTCCATGTTTGGTTCATCTCCTTTCTTGTTTTCTCAATGTCCACTTTTCCTTTACCCTTGGTGTTGTTGTGATTTTTTGTTGGTACTTGGGTTCTATAGTGTTTGCTTGAATGTCCAAACTTGTGCCATTTGGAACATACATTGTTAGGTGCATGGTTCTTCTTTTGATTAGTCTAGTAGGGTTTAGTCTGAGATCTGCATTCACTTGCTCTATGTCCAAACTTTTGACAATTGTAGCAATATCCTTCAAATCTAGGCATAGTAGATACGTTCTTCATTCTTGAACTACACTCATGTATTTGATGTCCTTGCTTCTTACAGTAAAAATAGTAACTGGTAAACATAGGTTTAGGGTTTTGTATACCATTTATGCTTCGATAGATGTTTATAGTATGACCAAGTTTTCCACAGTGATAACATGTGGGTTTTCCCTTTGTGTTTGCATTTCTTAGTTCTCCATTCCTGGATGATTCTCCTTGCTCGATTGATGAATGTCCTGATTTAGTAGTGTTGCCATATGTCTTCATAATTTCTTCAAAGTATTTCATTGCTTTGTTTGGCTTGTTTAATCTCTCCACAAGTTATTTTTTAGTTTTTAGTTCATTCTTTAGTAAGTCCTTTTGTGATACCATATTTGCTATTTCCACATCATTTTTGTTCAACTCTTGAATTGCAAGCATTAGTTGATTCATCAAGTCAAGTTGAGTGTTTGTGAGCTTTTGTACATCAGATATCCTTTCTTTGAGTCTAGTTGTCATTGTCCTTTTATCTTCCTCACTGAAAACCCTGTCTTCCTCAACTTTCTTATTTTGCTTAGTTACTTCATATATCCTCATTGGTTGAATCTCATATTCCCTTTTTAGTCCCTTGACTCCATCATTTGAGAGTTTGTTCATATTTAGTAGACCAATAGTTGCTATGTCATTTGAATTTATTGGTTCAAACAATCCTTCCGTTTCAACTTCTTTGTAAGATTTTTTTTAATCCTAAATATCCAATTCATTTCTCCTTTTCAGAGATTTCTTCAAATCTTGTCTTATTATCTCAAGTTTCTATAGTAGGAGCTTGATGTCAATCACTTGCTTGTCAATAATTTTGTCCAATCTGGAAGTCTCCATCTCCAAGATCTTGAATCCAAGTTGTTAAACTTCTCCAAGAGAACTTAGCTTTGATACCAATTATTGGAAGTCTTTAATTGGACACTAAGATACTGAGGGTGGGGGGTGAATCAATATTTGTAACACTTTAACCTTTTCAACAATTTTGTAATGCTTTCACCACTTTTACCATCTCAAATCCAATTGCTTGTGCATGTATCACTCATATAATCAAACTATAATAACATATTGATCTAATTTATCAATCACATGCATGAAAAGTAATCAAATAACACAAAGATTTTGGTTACCCAGAGACACTTCAGAATGAAGGTAAAACTGGGATGAGGATGACACCCACAAATCTTCACTATTGCAGTAATAAAGTTAACCTATTAGAGTTACAATGTTTGGCCATATCAATGATCTTCCATGTAAGGGGTCTACCTTATTAAAAGATTTTGAGACTGCTAGATCTCAACTTGCTAGATGATTTCACACTCACAACAAAGTAAGGACTCTGTTAGGAGATTTACAAAGATCTGTTAGGACCATTCTATTAAGAGATTTACGCTTAGTTTTCTCTGATAAGATGATATTGGATCTCCTCTTTCTAGTCTGATTTGATCTTCTTATCTAATAAAGTTTTTATGTCCTTCACTACTTGACTAGGTCACTTGCTCTGTTCTAGAATAAAAAAACTCTTTGGCTCTTCTACAATGTTCACATATTCACACTTGGATTGCATGAATATATTATTCACTCCTTTGTATCACCATTCACTTCACCTTCATCTCACTTCTTCTCTCTATATCAAAATAAGTCAAGTTCTGTCCAATTTAAAGATTCCATAAAGAGTTTTCTAGATGCTTCCTTGTTTTGTCTCTCCATTTGATTTGTTCATCACAAAACATAGGAATATGTGATCCATGTCATAAAACACATAAAACTCTATGTAAAAAAACTTCAAATATTAAATATCATATCCATGTTGACTTGAAAATGGTCTACCTCAACATTTGCATCATTCCTAACTCAAATGTAAATTTTGCATTGCTCAACACTTACTCCTTCTGAAACTCGACATTCATTGTATATGTTGCCGACACTCAATCTCTATTATGCTCGGTACCTTCTATATAACTTGTCTTCAACATGCTTGAACTTCTTGGTTAACATTACACTTAGCTTACATTGAAAAAATTTCTCAACAACCACATACTTGATCGATTCCTATAGAGCTTGGTATATATAAGTTTATATACATGACTTGACCTATATAGAGTAGCTTGGTCACAATGATGGCCAACTAACTTTGCCTAGTAAATGACTAAGTTATTGACACTAGTAGACAATAATAGTTAGAGAGACCAACAACAATGCCATCATCTTATAACCATCAATCTCACTTGGGATATTGGTCAAGGTCAAGAGGTTCTATTTTAGGAAGACTCGTGGGATGGACTTCCTCCACCTGATAGTTATAATCTCCTAGCTAATTAAAAAAATTATTTAATTGACTTGTGGGGTCATCATGTTAGTGATTATAAACAAGTAAGTAATTCTAACTGATATAGAGACTGGAAGTGGAAATCCATTGAAGAAAATAATTTGTCGAATCGAGATAAACAATTTTTTGAATAATTTATGAAAAATAGACAAGCTAATCATAAAGATAGGAAGGATAAATTAATTTGGGGGGCTTCAAAAAATGGGAGTAAGTTTTAAAGAGGATATGAAATATTATTAACTCCCATTAATGGGAAAATGTAGATATCCCTCTAAATATTTGTTGGGATGAATCATGGCTACCCAAGGCTGGAATTTTCTTTGGGAAGCTCTACAAGAGAGAATCCTAAAAATGGATAGCTTTACTAAGATGATGGGCTTCAAGGGACCCACAAGATTCTTTGTATGTGAAAACAAACTTGAGATGGCTGATCATTTTTTGTTTCAATATCCCTTTTCTAGGAAGTGTTGGCAATGGTTATGCCAAAAACTTAATTAATCAACTGCATTCTTAGAAAATTTAAGAAATATTTCTAAATAGTTGGCCTAAAAATGGGCATAGTAGGATCTACAATAATTTATGGAAAATATCTCCATCCATACTTTTATGGGAAATTTGGAAGGAAATAAAAAAAAGAATATTTATGAACGAATGTATGGTCTTAACTTCATTTCTCAGTAAAGTAGAAGCATGCATTATAGAAGTAGAAAATGATAACTTGAGAAATTCTAACAAAAAAAGAAGGCTCTTTTCCGAGTGGGATGAAAAAATGTGCAAAAAATAGTTTCATCTCATTAACCCATCTATGACCTATTTAAAAGATAATAAACAAGTTAGGATTGTATGCAAATGGGAACCTCCTCCAAAAGGATGAACTAAACTAAATTTTGATGGAGCCTCAAGATGCAACCCAAGCCCTATAGAACTAGGTCGTATTATCCACTCTAATAAAGGCTTGTGGATTATAAAAATAATCCAAGCCTCTAGGGGTTCTATCAAATAATATAGTATAGTTAGAGGCTTTGATTGAAGGATTAATCCTTAGTTTGGAATTGGGTATAAGAAATCTAGTTATTGAAGGAGATTCACAAATCATTTTAAATCCACCAAGGCAAAGAAGTATGCCAAATTGGATATTAAACTCTAAACTTGACTATGTGTTAAAGATAATTGAAAGATTTGAAGAAACAAGCATCAAAAATATATATCAAGAAGGAAATAAGGAAGCAAAAACATTAGAAAACAAAAGAGTAGATGGTGAAGATTCTCTAATAAAGAATAAACAAACTTTCCAATAATCCAACAATTGAAAAAGTGATAAAAGCTGTAGGATGAAATATATTTTACATCTAGAGTTGACAATAGGGTGTGTTAATATTTGATTAGTTTACTTATCACGCTAGGATGAACAATCCTTTCATAGGTTCTATGCTATATGTAGGATTTTTTTATGTCTTGAGGTATGGTGTCTTTTTCCATTTTTCTTTTAGGCCTTCTCTTTAAATAGCCACTCACTATCAATTTGATTGTAACTTATTTCTATATTATAATATTGAATAGATGTGTATTTCCTCTTCTAGATTTAGGTTTATATGATTCTTAGTGCCTCTTAGTATGAGACATTGCTAATAGTAACTTTCCTAATAATTCAAATTTTGCTCTATCATAAAATAAATTCATATTTCATAAGTGGTTAAAGAAAAAAGATACTTTATCCATTCATCAGGAAAAAAGCTATTTATAGAAGAAGAAAAATTCAATGTGATTTTTATGATTCACTATCACTAATAGGGATCTTAGCCTATATATATATATATATATATATATATATATGCAGGTAAAAACATTTGGTGACTTGAACTTTGAACTTTTAAATTGTGAGTCCTAGACTAAACTAGGGGTTTTCTTCCCCATTCTTTTTCCCCTAGTGCTTTCACTTTGAACATGGAAAAAACAATAATGTAAAATTTAAAATTTAATAAATATTGGCAAAAGCCTTTTACCGATCAAAGAAAAAAAATAGTCTTAAAAAATATTAATAAAGATAATCCAATTGATATGCACTAATTATGTGAAAATTCAACAATGTAAATAATAATAATAATAAAATTTGATGATGGCATGTCTATTCTCTAGATTTCAAAATGGAGAGTAACAAACTACTATGTGCGGGAAGACAAGACGATGAGTAAGAAATGAATTTAATGCAAATTATCCTATAATAATTACACCACAGATAAATTTTATCACATTATGAAGAAAATATATTATTGGGATGAACTCTAGTCATGTAATTATTAGAGATTTTGAGATATCATGTGACACATTTTGTAAAACTTTGATCGAGTTGACATTTATGCCATATTTGTGAATTGTTGAGTCATGATGTTTGCAACACCCACTTTATAAAATAGGTAATTTATTATGGATGTAACAATTCATATCAAAGGAGTGAAGTGTAATTTGAGTGGTCCAACATACATTCATTTGATAATGCCATATCACAGGGGTTGGGTCATTCATTATTACTACCAACCAAAGAGATAATAAGTTACTTAAATATGCATGGAGATACATACTTTTAAAAAAATTATATGTATAGAACATGTTCATTTTCATATTAATTACTTATCACATGGTACATGTAATATTCATGTTTATGGAATTATCACATCATTTGGCTATGGAAGTGCTAATATGATTCAATATTTTTTATGTATTTGCAAATATTTCTTGTGTTTCTATAATATTTGATGTTTTTTTATATCATGCCATGGTCATTGTGGCTTTAGAGTGTCCTTTATGTTTCTAAATCAATGTCACCTTCATATCACCTTTAATGCAAGTAATATGTAGACTCTCATGTACATAGAGAGATGTACTATAATCGTGAAAATGATTATGAGGTTTCAAATATTTTACAATGTATGGAAACTCCAAAAAATAAAAGAAAATAATCCAAACTATGATTGTCATGATCAAATTTGTATGATCAGCAAATTCATGGATATAAGACAAAAATATATACATTATTTGCAATTCGTGTGGAATGGAAGGTCTTTGGAACATTTATAACTAGGGCATAAAATTTCTACCAATACATAAAACCTCTCAATCAAATATCACCATCAAAGTTTAGAGAATCTTATGGCCTATGAAACTTCAAAGTTATAGAATTTTGCATGGTGGATCATATGGGAAATATTCTAATTTGTTACCAAACCCTTGTTAATGAGGGTTTATGACTATTTTAGAATAATTTTTTCATAATACCTTTATCCTACATGGAAAAGGCTCTAACCATTTTTATAATTAAGTAAACCTATCATTCTTAATATATTTATAGGTTTAGATTCTAGATGAATCCAAACCAATCCAATATAAACTCCCGATCAACAAAAACATGTAAAAGCACATTACAAAAATAAGAGTTTTATTAAATTTTCCTCCTTCCAAACACAACCATTCACCGTGGTGGTCCATATTCAACCTAAAGAGGATTTGTAGACCTTGGATATACTTTTCCCAGCTATTTTTAACCAATATTTAAACCAATTGGTCATTGAGGAACAAAGTTACGAAAGTTGCCATAGAAAATTTTGAGCCCTTTTTACATTTTACAACCAAATCACTCCCCATGAACCTCTATTATCAAACATGTCAAATATGGCACAAACCCTGAAATAAATAATTTTCTTCACATTTAGGTTCCTTTAGAGGCATTGACCAATGTTGACCCACTTAGGACCTAGTTGGTGTAAAGATGAGAAAATAACACAATGGCCTTAGAAAGTTGTAGGTTTTAAGTGGGCATGAACCACTGCTACCAACACATTTGGTTAAGTGATTTTAGCCAAGGTCTAGTCCATTTTTGGCTTCCTATTCACTAGAATATGTAGTGTCATACCCTACTGACATATTCCCTTAGGTGCACTAAGTACACAAAAGTGGCAAACTTTGTTAGAGTATTTATCTCAATTTGGGGCACTTACATATGATTCATATATATTTTTAGGATTATGAGAGGCCCCTCTATAATAGGATATCTAATATTTTCAATACTCCAAATGGTTTTTTGTAGGGTATTGATTTTTTTATTGATGCATAAATTGTTAGAGGTGTTAAATGTAAAGGTGCAAGGTAGTCCAGATATCTATGAGTTCTTCATTAAAATGAACCACCACCACCACCACCACCACCACCACCATGTCCATTAGGTTGGATTAGCCAAGGAATTATCCATTTGTGGACACTCACTTAATAGAACAATTAGTATCATACCCTATCGATAGTGTTTCATAGGTGCATTGAGTGGACAAAAGTGACAAGCTTTGTTAGGGTATTCTCTCAATTTACAACATATGCATATGATTTTTATAAATATATATGATCATTGGGGGCACCTGTAAAATATGATATCTCATATTTTTAAGACTTTAAGTGGTAATTTTAGGGTAGTGACTTTTTTTTTTATGCAAAAAATATTAGAGGCATTCTATGGAAAGGTTCAAGGTAGCAAAAATATCCACGAGTTCTTTGAAGGAAAAAACCATCATACCACCATCACATCCAATAAGGAGGGCTTATCCAAGGCATGGTCTATTTTCAGTTCCCCACTTTTCAAAATACTTGATGCCATGTATTATTGGTAGTGCCCCTGGGGTCTAAATAAGGAGGGTTTTTGGAACACACCCATACACTCTTCTCCAATGTTGACCAATCACTCAAATACATTGCATATAACCTTCACACATTATCCAATCACTCACATGATAAAGATTTTAAATATGTCAAATAACCAAGGGAGGTAAATTAGTTATTCCCACACACTTATAGAGAGTTTTGATCTTTTGAATACTTAACAACCAAAAAACATCCCTTAATATCTACAAATGATAGCTTAGTAAATCAAGAATGTAAAGATAATCACGAATTCAAAAAAACACTAATAGAATCAACATGAAGATTTACATGGAAAATTAGAACTGGGAGAAACTACAAATTATATAATTCTAATGAAATGAAAAACATTATCTAGGGTTACACCAGCTAAGGATATTTTATACAAGGCTAAATACCTAAAATAATCACTTTAATATGAAAGGGTAGTAATGGTAGGCTTTATTGCCAAAGAGGTTACACCCTAGAAATACAATAAGACTCCTTACTATTAAATAAAGGATTACTGCCAACATGTTTATAACGAGTACATGAAATAAGTAGGAACCACCACAAAATGTAGTTGTTGAGCCTTTACAATTATAGTTTTCTTCTTTTTCCCCTCCTTGAATAAATCAAGAAAATTTTCACTTGCATCACATATAGATCACATACAAGAAACAATATCACATTAAAACTTTAATTCATGCACTTTTATACATCCCTTTTAAAATGATGCTTTATGTATAATTAGGTACATGTCACAAATCTATCAGGTAAAATAAATTTGAGATCTAGGTCACACCACCTAAAGAAATATGATGATCCTAATATGATTCTTTATATTTTCATGAGATATGGGTTCATGTGCATCTTTACTCATGAAACACGAGTCAATGACTTTGACTCAAAAACTATACAATTGAATCCTAATAACAATATCAAAATTTGAAATGTTGTGTAAAATATATCCTACTCAATTGATGAACTTAAGACACTTTCAAATGAATGGTTCATAAGGTAGAATACTTGGTGAATATTTTTTAAATGGGTTTGCAAGTAGAGTGGATTTAACCATGGAGGAAACTTTGTAGTTAAGTGTTATGAAGCTAGAGTAGTATTGGGATGGGTGACCTCCTATGAATTCTTAGTGCTTCACCTCAATGAGAATCTCCTAGATCCAATGATTGTTAAGTGTTCCATTCATTCTCGTGAGAGATGGGTTCATATCAATCACTACTCATGAAACATGGATCAATGAGTTTTACTCAAAACCTAGACAAATGAATCTTGATAGTTAGATCATAATTTGGCTTATTGTGGAAAATATCTCCTCTTAATTTATTAGATTAAGGGGATTTCTAATGAATGTTTCATAAGGAACAAAACTTGGTGAATTTTTTTTAAATGGAGTTGCAAGTAGAGTGGTTTTAATCATAGAGTAAACTTTGTAGTTTAAGCACGCTTAGGCTAGAGTATTATTGGGAGGGGTTACCTCCTGAGAATTATTGGTACTTCACCTCTATGAGAATCACCTATATCCAATGAGTTTTAATTGATGAGTTCATGTGAACCACTACTCATGAACATGGTTCAATGAATTTGACTCAAAAACTATACAGTTGAATCTTGATAACAATATTACAATTTGACTTGTTTTAGAAAATAGATCCTATTCAATTGACAAGATTGAGGGGATTTATAATGAATGGTTCATAAGGCACAAATTGGTGAAGGTTTTGAAAATGGGGTCATAAGAAGAGCTTGTTTAACCATGGAGGAAACTACCTAGTTAAGTGCACTCAAGTTGGAGCAGTACTGAGATGGGTGACCTCTCAAGAAGTCTCCATGCTTCACCTATATGATCATCACCTAGATCTAATGAGCATTAATTTTTCCACTCATTCTCATGAGAAATTGGTTCATGTGAACCACTACTCGTGAAAAATGGGTCAATGAGTTTGACGCAAAAACTACACAGTTGAATCCTGATATTAATATCACAATTTGACTTGTGGAAAACATGTCATACTCAATTGAAGAGTTTAACGAGATTTATAATGAATGGTTCATAAGGTATAACACTTTATGAAGGTTTTTCAAATGAGATTGCAAGAACAATAGATTTAACCATGGAGTATACTTTGTAGTTAAGTGCACTCAATTTGGAATATTACTAGGATGAGTGACCTCTTGGTAAGTCTCGATGTTTCACCTCTGTGAGCATCCCCCATATCTAATGTGTGTTAAGTGTTTAATTAGTTCTCATGAGAGATTGGTTCATGTAAATCACTACTCATGAAACATGGGTCAATGAGTTTGAGTAAAAAAGTACATAGTTGAACCCTAATAGTGATATCACAATTTGACTTGTTGTGGAAAATATATCCCACTTAATTGATGAGCTTAAGGAGCTTTCAAATGAGTGGCTCATGTGTCACAACACTTGGTGAACATTTTTTAAATGCGGTTACAAGTAGGGTGGGTTTAAATATGGAGAAAAAATTGTAATTGAGCACACTCAAGCTGGAGTAGTATTGGAATGGGTGACCTCTTGGTAAGTCTTGTGCTTCACCTCTATGAGCATCACCTAGATCCAATGACTATTAAGTGTTCCATTCACTCTCATGAGAAAGGGGTTCAGGTGATCCAATACCCATGAAACATAGGTCAATGAATTTCAATAAAAAGCTATATTGTAGAATCCTAATAGCAATATCATTACAATAGCATACTAGAATTACTTCTAATGCTAATGGTTATGATGAACACATTAGGAAAATAATTGATGGGACCCAAATTGAAACTACATGCATCACAAGAATTGACCAAAAATGGTCCACAAAGAATGATACATAAGCCAATGAGGTATGAAGTATTAAGAAAATTAAATCTTAACTAATAGTAAAACTCAACACCTAATACAAAGGTTATTGATAGACAGTAATAAATGAAAAATGGATACACCAAGCTATAGTTACACATCCAATGACATGCCATAGGTTGAGAGAATGATGTTGAGATCAATGAAAACCATCAACCTCACATTCTAAAAATATCCCCATTTTCCATGGATGGAAACATTCATCAAAACCAAAACAAAGAAATAATATTACCATAATAATTACAAAATTTTGTAAAATATATACAATTACCCATTACACACTCTCATCTCTTGAGAGAAATAAAATCAATATTAATCTATAAATATATCTATATGTAAAAACCTACTAGACCAATGCACACATCAGTGTATACTAATGAGTGTCATGAAGGAGAATAATGCCCACCTTCCCTCGAAGATAGTGAAAAAATCCTTAGAAAAAGGTTTTGTGAAAATGTATGCAATCTAATTGTTTCTTGGTACACACTCTAACATATCTTCTCTAGACCTATTCTTTTCTCTAATAAAGTTAGATTTGATATCAATGCATTTTTCTATGATATGCATGATCAGATTCCTTAACATAGAGATAATACCAATATTATCACATAGTATATGAACTAATTCTTGTGTTCTTCAAATATTCCTTCATCCATAATACCAATGAACAACACAAGTATGCTACAATATATTATAATTCTACGGTAGAAATTGTTATAGAATCCCACTTCTTAATTTACCTTCCAACTAACTAAGATTCAAGAAAGAAGGTACCCCCACTAATACTCTTCCATTTATCCAAAGATTGTGCCAAATCCAACATTAAAGAATTTTAATTCACCAATCATAGGAATATCAAAATCCTTTCGTATATCCTCAATAAACTTCTTTCTCAAGTCATCTTTGGCACCAAATATGATAGTGTCCATATAGAAACAATAATTATAATTCTATTGGTATCTAATTTTAGGTACAGATTGTTGTTTTCCCAACCTTTCTAAAAACCTTGACCAATAAAGTATTTATTTAGCTTACCATACCAAAAATCTAGGTGCATGTTTCAAACTATAAAGTTCCTTCTTTAATATGTAAAAATTGTATCTAGTTTAACCTCTAATGTAAATTCTTTCAGTTTCTCAATGTAAACCTCTTTATTCAACTCACCATTCAAAAATCATGATTGACATCCTTTTGATAAACCTTGTATATTATGAAAGCTTCAAATGCCAAGAACATTCTAGTGGTCTTCATCCAAGAAAAAGGTTCATAACTCTCATCAAAATCAATTCCTTCAATATGATAATAGTCTTTCTATATAAGTCTAGCTTTATTTCATAAGAGGATTTGAGTGGTCTTTATCCAAGCAAAAGGTTCATACATCTCATCAAAACCAATTCTTTAAATATGAGAATAGTATTTGCATACAAGTCTAGCTTTGTTTCCCACAAATTTTCCATTCTTATCTTATTCATTCATGCAAACCCATATAGTTCCAATCATGTTCTTAATTTCTAGTATAGGAACAAGCTCCTAGGTTTCTTCTCAAACTAGTTTAGCTCTTTATTTCCTTGATCCATTTGTGACCATTACAAGATTTTGTCATATATTTAGGTTCAACTTATATAAATATATAGTATAGGGCTTGTTCTTTCATTGCCTTACTCTTGGTATCAACACCCTTGTCCTTATCATCCATAATATGAATTTTTGAATGATTTTTTTAATACATAACTTGGACTCTAACCAATAGAATAAGGTCTTAGAATTGGTTCTTCTTCTTCCTTCTAATCATTATATTTCTTGTCCTCAATATCATATTCATAATTGGTGTAGGAGCCCCTAAGGGTAAATTCTAGATTGAAAGGCCTTTTATAGTTCAATGTGAGAATAAGGATGTGTTTATATTCCACTAGGTTATTTGTGAAGTTTTTTTAAGGTTTTGAGTTAGTTTGTGCCAAGTTTGGCCAAGTATTGCCTAGTTGGCCAAAAGTTGTCAAGTATGCCAAGAATGGGAACATAGCACAAATGACGTAATAGAGGGAATGAGACTTTTTTATGTATTTTATATGATTTAAGGACCTTAATCCATCATTCTACATCATTATTTTGAGATTTTTTTAGTGAGGGAAAAAAAGATGTTCATTGGATGCAAAGTTGCAATGACAACTTTTGTAACTCTGCAATGTTGCATTGACAATTTTTGTCTAGGTTGTGCAACACATTCCTAATCAGTTATGGTCATTTAAATGTAGTTCGAACATGTTTTAAGGAAATATATAAATTATCTCAAATAATTGTAAATATGTTGGAAGATATTTGAATCATTTGGCAATAATGAAACCTCGATAATATTTTGGCAGACTATGTACATATGCTCCGCAACTCGAGAAACTTGATTTTTTGGATTGAACTTGAAATTTCTTCACTATAAATATTTAGAATAGTTTTTTAAAATTTCTTTCTATGTTTTTGTGTGGTTAGATTCATAGTTTTTCTTGGTTAATTAAAAATCCAACTATAGATTGCAGTGCACTGGTAGTTCTAGGGTTTGGATTGAAAAATGCCTCTATCTTAAATTGCTAGTGTGGAAATCCAACGACCATTATAGATTTATAAGTAGAGTAAATTTACTTTATAGTCAAACTCATTTTTTCCATAATTTTTTGTTTTTAAATTTTTCCATCGAGCCCTAGGTGAGTAGGTTGATAGCCTAACTTGGAACTTGAAGTGTGCAGACACATTTTCTTGTAGAAGTGGACTAGGAACAAAATCCAATGATGTCGTAAAGTGTAATGAGGCTAGTAAAATCCTTGGTTGAAGGATAAAAATATTTTGAATCCATTTTAGGAGGTTGTGAGTATTAAAAGTTATTCCAACCTTTTAATTAATCTTGTATAGACTCAATTTGGGGTTTGGCACTATACAAAAGGTTTAGGACCCAAGACCTACAAAATATTTTTGGCCTTCTGAATGGGTACTCTAAATGGTCATTTATTCATAGGTTCATTTTCCAAATTTTCAAGTTAGAGCCCAAAAACCTAAAATGGATTGCTAATTGTGATTGAAAAGCCTAGTAGGCCTAAAACTACCCAAGTATGAAATCGATGAAACAATGCTTGGAAGAACTATTGAATTGGAATTATACAAGAGCATCTTTATGAGTTTTGAAGGCTTTTACTCCTACAAGATAGTTTCATAAGTGATTAGGAAGTCAATGTACAAGCTTGTGTAGATGATCTTGGAGACTAGTTTGAATAGCCATTTTGAATTGATTTGGAGCTGTAGGGAGGAAAGTTGTTGACAATTTAGACTTTCTAATCCTAAAATATTATGCCTTTAAATGGTCCTTGAAATGACCAAGTATTTAATGTAGTAAATTGAGTCTCGATCCTCCCTATCAATAGTCAACAATCTTCTCTAGTTTCTTCTACAAATCTCTATCAACTTTCACATTTATACTTTCCTCAGCTTTATTCAACCTTTTATTATAACAATGATATACTTTTCTTTTTATAGAGTTTCCTAGAAATATTACTTCATTACATCTACTATTTAATTTTTCTCAAATTATCTTTATCTCTATGAATATAATAATTACTTGCAAACATTTTAAAATATTTTGTAGTAGGTGTCCTTCCCTGCCAATTCTCATATAAATTCTTATGATATATCTTTTGCTAGAAAACTCTAGTCAGTGTATACACAATAGTGTGCATGAATTCCATCTAGTATACTTTCAATAGATTTGCTTCTTTGTGTTGGAAATAAAGAGAGTAACTAAGAGGGGAAGGGTAAATTAGTTACCACAAAAACAATTGCTTATCCCTAGATGTCAAATCAAACTCTTTAGTAGTAGTGAAATACTCTATCTTGCTCAATTAAAACTAAGTACTTGTTGTAACTCAATCAACAAACTAGTATTATGAATATTAATTGGTTATAACCTTTAGTAGCTTAGATGAAAAAACATAAAGTGTAAATAAAATAACATGAACATAGATGACATTAATATTTAACGTTGAAACCCAATTTGGGAAAACCACCATGCAACTAGTTACAATATTCTTCACTCTTCTAAAGTGAGCCATGTTAGGAGCCAACCTTGTTAAAGGTTATAATAAATATTGTTAAGTATGACCCAGTTAGAGGATTTGGATCACCCCATTAGGAGTGGCCTGGTTAGAGGTCTTCAAACAATTCAATCTTGAAATGTCACCTTGTTGAAGGATTTACAATATGACTGTTAAGTCAACCCTATTAAGATATTTCTTCACTACTAAAATGGTTAGAAAGTAACAATAATTTGACCTAATTTATGAAGCAACTTATTTTGCAAATTTAGATCTCTATTCTAGCTTGACCTTTGGATCCTTACTGATCAGAATGTCCTTTGCAGCTTATCTTCTACACTTTCTTGCTATGCATTTTCCTTCAATCACATATCCATCTTATTCCATGTATTCCACTCACACTCTCTCCATTTTGCTTCTTTATCTCTATCATATATCATAAGCTTTGACAAGTTAGCTTGAATACCTTTTCAAATAACCATTCAACATCCAAATAGTTGGCCTCAATTACTCAAATAATTTACAAGTGTAATCTATTGATACTCGATCAATATTGGGATTAATCTCTTAGTTAACATTGTGATTCCTTTAATGCCAGACCACTTGTTTAATACTAACATTAATCACTCAGTTAACATTGAGTACCCTTCATTTCCTGACTACTCAGTTGATACTAAATATGCTCGGTAATTGAAATTTGTGTAACATCAATGACAAAATAGAATTTGTAGAATTGTTTTCGACAATCTCCCTCTTTGGCATTGATGGAAACACAACATGTCAACATGCAATGGTACAAGTATGAGCAATTAGGTAATATCCTTAGTTTGATTTTGATTCTCATCCATACCAACTCCCTCTATGATTCTACCTTGATTTTTCTCAATAACTTTTAGATGAATTCTCCCTCTTATATCTATCATCACTTTGTTGTGTACTTTTGTCATTATTCTCTCTCATTTCTGTAAATTCCATCATTTGTATACTTTCCTTCTTGAGATACTAAAACTCTCCCTCTTTGACATCAAATGCCAAAGGATCAAATACATACTTTGATGTTACTATGTACCTTTAATTGTACTGATTCATATGCAATATGTTTTTCATTTCACACTTGAACTGTGACAATCTGCATAAACTTGATAGGTCTTCAATGAAACTTGGTTAATGCATCACTATCTTGTGCTTTAGTGAGCATAAAATAAGGGAATAACCCCTAGTTTATCTCTTACATACATAAATACATCCTTAGGTAATGCCTTTGTAAATATGTCTTCTATTTGCTCCTTGGTGTTCACATATTCCAATCTCACATCTTTGTCTAGAACCAACTCCCTTAGGTAATGATACTTGATTGCAATGTGTATTGTCTTTGTGTGCATCACAAGGTTTTTGGATATATTGATTGCACTTTTGTTATCACAATAGATAACCACTTTTTCCTTGATTTCCTCCTTCATTCTTGACAACAATTTCTTTATCCATATTATGTTAGAACAATTAACTACTACAACAACATACTCCATCAATGTTGTGGATTGAGAAATACAACTCTTCTTCCTACTTGTCCAAGATACTAATCTCTTTCCAAGAAATAATGTTCCTCCATTGGTGATTTTTCTATCATCAATACTTCCTACCCAATTTGCATCAGTAAAGGTTCTTAACTCAAGGTTTTCTCCTTTATTATACCATAGCCCATATTCTTTAGTTCCTTTTAGGTACCTTAGAATCCTTTTTAGTGCCATCATGTGATTTTTTTTAGGATTTGTAGAAAGCCTTGCAACTATGCCAAATGTGGATGCAATATCAGGTTTGGTGTGTATCACATACTGAAGTTTCCCAATCATTGATCTATAGGTAGTCTAATTTACCTCCTTTGAATCATCATTCTTTGAAAGTTTATTTCCAGAAGATATAGGTGTTCCAACTAGTTTATAATATTCTATTCCAAATGCTTTGAATGTTTCCCTGATTTACTTTGACTGAGTGATGAATATTCCATCCTTTATTTGATCAACTTGTAGGCCGACAAAGAATTTTATTTCTCCAAACATAGACATTTCAAATTCTTTCCTCATTTCTTTAGCAAATGATTTGCATAACATCTCATTTCCTCCAAATATGATATCATCCACAAATATGTATGCTAGTAATATCTTGTCATGTGGTCCTTCCTTTATATACAAGTTAGTATTTTCATTTATCTTTTCAAAAACAATTCTTACTAGATATACATGTATCCTTTCATACCATGCTCTAGGAGCTTGCTTCAGTCCATATAGAGCTTTGTTTAGATTGCATACCATGTCTCTTTTGTTTGGATCAATGAAACCTTCAGGTTGTTCAATCTAGACTTCTTCTAAGATTTAATTTAAGAAAGTTGGTTTTACATCCATCTGATATACTCTGAATCCCTTTTGTGTAATATATGCTAGTAGTATCCTGGCTCCTTCAAGTCTTGCAACACAGACACATATTTCTCCATAGTCAATACCTTTTTTTGTGGATAAACTTTGCATAATAGTCTTGCTTTGTTCCTTGTTACTTCTCCTTTCTCCTCTAACTTAATTCTGAATATCCATTTTGTACCAATCACATTTTTATCCTTAGGTCTAGGTACAAGAGACCAAGTATTATTCTTTTCTATTTTTTCAGTTTCTTCATTCATTACCTCTATTCAACTTTCATTTTATAAAGCATCTTTTACAAATCTAGGTTTAAATTCACTAAGTAAGCATGTACCTTTTGATTTGTTCCGTATCAGTATGCTAATTGTCTCTCCTCCAATTATTTCTTTAGGTGCATGATATCTTTTGACATATTTTAAATTTTTGGATCTTTCCTTCTTATTTCTGAACTTTAGTTCACTTAGTTCTCCATGCTTGTGATCTTCTATCTTTTTCTTGAGCTCCTCTAGCTATAACGCAGGTTCTTGTAGCTGTAACTCAAGTTCCTCTAGCTGTAACTCAAGTTGTATTGCCTATGACTTGGGTTGCATTGTCTGAAGTGATTGCATCTTAGGTTTTATTGCCTGTGACTCGGGTTGCATTATCAGTGACTTGGTAGGTTCACTTTTTTGTTGCTTGGCTTCAACTATTTATTGTAAAGTCTTAGGTTCCTCCTCATAGAAAACAAACTTTTTTCATTCTTCAGGTTCCTTGTTGATCTATTCTTCACTTATTTCTACAAACTTGTCAATCTTCACATGTGCACCTTCTATGACTTTGTAAGTAGCAAGATTCAAACATTTATATGCCTTACTCTTATTGGAGTAAACTTGAATATACCTTCATCACTTTTTGCATCCAATTTTTCTTTCTTTACATCTTTCATGATATAACATTTGCTACCAAATACTTTTAGATAACAAACATTATACTTATATTCATACCATAATTCATAAGGTGTTTTGTATGTACCTTTCTTTAGTTGAACTCAGTTTAGTGTATGAAATACTATGTTGATTGCTTCTCCAGTATTTTGGTGCAACATTTTTCTCAATCATTAGTGTCCTTGCACATTCCATGTTGGATCTATTCCTTCTTTCTACTATACCATTTTATTCTGGTGTCCTAGGAGTTGATACCTGTCTTTGGATTCCTCTTTCATTGTAGAATTCATTTGAGATGAATTCACCTCCTCTATATGATCTTAGGCATTCATATTCTTCCCTATTTCCTTCTTAACTCTAGCCAAATACCATTTGAAATTTTGAAAAAAATCTCATTTATCTTTTAAAAAATTACAGTCATCATCCTAAAATAGTCATCAACAAATAGAATGAAGCATATGTCTCCACAGTAGTTTTCTATACCTTTTGGTCCATAAATTTTTTTATGAACTAGTTCCCAAAATTCTTCAGAATTGAAAGACTTACTTCTGAAGGTTCTTTTACTCATCTTTCTAATTTAACACTGTTTACACGAGGCCATCTCAGCTTTTGTTAGATTTGGTATGCCTCTTACTCTTTTGTTCTTGCTTATGGTAACCAGATTATCAAAGTTAACATGACACATCCTTTTAGGCCTTAGCCAAATTTCCTCTATTGAGCCCAAAAACTTATATTTTCAATGAGACCTAGGTAAAACTAGTTACCTTTTATCTGATTAATACTCCCAACCAAGTTTCCTTCACCATCTAGTAGCTTAGCTTTGTCATTCATGAATTCTACCTTATATCCTATGTTGTTCAGTTGTGCCACACTAAGTAGATTATGTCTTTGTCCTTCAACCCAATAGGTATTGCCACATTTGATTCCTTGAGTTAATGTTATGAATCCTTTTCCTTTTACATAATATAGTTCACTATTTCCAAACCTAACACTTCCACCATCATAGTGTTCTAAATCTTCAAACTTAGTTTTGACACCAGTCATGTGATGAAAAAAACCACTATCTATGAATCATGTATAATTTTTACTAACATGAGAAACAAGTACCATTTTTTCATTTTCCTCATTATCAGATTCATCCTTAATAGCAATATAAACCCCTACTTCTTATTATCATCACTATCAGAATCTTTAGCAATGTAACAAGATTGCTTACCTTTGCCATTATAGTCATTGTACTTCTTGGAGTCTTTCTTGCCTTTGAAACTATTGTTTCTTTTCTTATCTTTATCTTCTTTGTTTGCACATCTTGTAGCAATATGACCAACCTCTTCAAATGAGAAACAAATCAATGAAATTTTGTCTTTGAATTTTCCTTTCCCTTTTGATACTCTTTTTGCAAGAAGGGCTTCAATGACTTCAAGATCTTCATTTGTTCCATCTTCTTCTTTACTATTAACTTGTTTTCCTTTCGAGTTTCCTCCTTTTCTACCAAGAGTTAGTTTGGTTTTGAATGTATATTCAAAGTTACTAGGATTAGAGGCAGAGTTATCAAAGTTGTCCAATTCAAAAGAAGTCAATCTTCCCAAAAGTGCATCCAAGGTTATATCATTTTTTAGATTGCATCTCATCTAAATTTTTGAAACTCTAATTGCATAAATAGGAAGTAGATTTCTTAGTACCTTGCTGACCACTATTTCATCAGTTATTTTTCCTCCTACATCTTTGATCACACTTACACTTTCTTCGATTGTTTCATTGTATTGGACAATGTTTTCACCTTTTTTCATTTTTATATGATCAAACTTGCCTCTCAAAATTTTTTCCTTGGCTCTCTAGACATTTTAATCACCTCCATATACCTTATGTAGTTTTTCCCACATTTCAAATGTAGCAAGACAATTTTTAACCTCATCAAATTTAGAAGAGTTGAGAGAGGAACCTATATCAATCATCATTATATTATGATATTTTGCCTCTTTCATCTATTCTAAAGTCATAGGTTTAGGTGGTGGCACATATCTACTTTCCAAGTATAACATATCAATATCTCCAATGCTTGATAGGTGTAGCTTCATCAATTCTTGTCACACTGAAAAGTTTTCTTTGTTAAGATTGGGAATCCCCCTTTTGTACGACATCTTGATCTTTAGCTTAGGTCCTTGAAACCTTTCCTGCAAGCACCAAATGCTTTGATACCAATTGTTAAAAATGAAGAGAGTAATTGAGAGGGGAAGGGTGAATCAGTTACGAGAAAAATAATTCCTTATCCCTAGATGTCAAATCAAACTCTTCACTGATAATTAAATACTTTGTCCTGCTCGGTTAAAACTAACTAGTTATAACTTGGTTAAAAAAATAATCTTATGAATATTAATTTGTTTTAATCTTTACTAACATAGTTGCAAAAACATAAAGCATAAATCAAATAACATGAACACATATGACACCAAGATTTAACATGGAAACTCAATTTGGGAAAACCATCATGCAACTAGTTACAATATTTTTCACTCTTCTGAAGTGAGCCCTATTAGGAGACAACCTTATTAAAGGTTATAATACATACTATTAAGTATGACCCTATTAGAGGATTTAGATCACCCTATTAGGAGTGGCCTGGTTAGAGGTCTTCAAACACTTCAATCTTGAAATGTCACCTTGTTAAAGGATTTACAATATGATTGTTAAGTCAACTTTGTTAAGATATTTATTTACTGCTATAATAGTTAGAAGGTAATAGTAATTTGACCTAATTTAGGAAGCATCTTCTTTTGTAGATTCAAATCTCTATTCTGGCTTGACCTTTAGATCCTTATCGATCAGAATGTTCTTTGCAACTTATCTTCTATAGTTTCCTGCTCTACCTTTTCCTTCAATCACATATCCATCTTATTCCATTTATTCCACTCGCATTGTCTCCATTTCACTTCTTGATATCTCTTACATGTAATAATATTTGACAAGTTGGTTTGAATACCTTTTCAAATAACCATTCAACATCCAAATAGTCAGCCTGGATTAGTCAAATATTGACAAGTGTAATTTGTTTATACTTGGTCAATACTAGGATTAATATCACGGTTAACACTATGATTCCTTTGATGCCTGAGCACTTGGTTAATACTAAGATTAATTACTTGGTTAACATTGAGTACCCTTCATTGCCCAATTGCTCGGTTGATACTGAATATGCTCGGTTAATATTGACATTTGTGTATCATCAATGACAACATACAATTTGAATAATTGTTTCCAATAGTTTGATCATAGTCATTTTTTCCTCCTAAATTGTTATATTCATTATCTCCATAATACCATTCTATTGTGGGGTTCTAGCTATAGAAAGTTGTATCATTATTCTATTTATGTAGAGCCTCAAGGAAAACTTATCAATTTCCTAGGATATTGATAATCCAAACAATTTTTCATCATCTATAAGCATGTTCTATCCCTTGTCACCAATCAATCAGTTAGATCCATTGATTCAATTAGCATCAATAATTCAACTAGCCTTCTTTATGTAACCATAATATATATGATAGGTTCCCCAATCCTATCAAATAAGATCTTACATACCCATGAACTCAAGTATTCAATTAAGATAACAATCAATCATCTTCAAGGTTAAACTCAACCTTTAGGGAAACAATATTGTATTCAGGGCTATTCTTCAAAATTAGGGATATTACTCAACAAAAAAACATTGTGATCTATTACTTTTTCAATACTCTGCAAGTTAACCTTTAAACATTCAAATAAATGTTTGCAATGAACATTTCTTATCAAAATAACTTATACACATCACCATTTTACTTTGTCATGCTCCATATTTTGTCCTTGAAAAAATCCACTAATTCTAATTAGTTAATCATTGTCTTGATTCGTCCTACAACATACATCATGAGGATGTGATACATCCATTCAATATCCAATTACAAAATTTGTATACCTCACAATCCATCACCCAATTTACACATTGGTTAAGGTTCTTTACTTGTCCACACTACACTTCCAACATAAAAATATTAGATAATACATTGTTCTTCCATATTCAAACTTAACATTGAACCATTAGTCCTTAGCAAGTGTAATGGAGTCTCTACTAATGATTATAACAAGAAAAATCATCAACTTCGATTAAAATATTCAATAAAAACTTAAACTCTATCATGAAATAGTGAACCATTACTCATCATGTTTTTACATTTCTTCTTTCTCAAACTATATTATTTTTATGAAAATGAACAAATAGTTTTACCCAAAAATTGTCCTTTCTTATTATTCTATTATTACAAGAAATATTTTATCAATAAATCAATGAGATAAATAGTGAATTAGACATAACCTTAACTAGAACTTCACTAATAATTAACATTGTATTCAATCACTAATAATTAACATTGTATTCAACTTATTTACAATCAAACCTTTAGTTTATCATACAATTTCCTTCCATACACATTCCCAAGGTTATACCAATTACTTTCATCTTATCTTAATCGTTATATTCAATTCATTGCTAGGATTAAACCATGAACAAAAATAATAATTACATGCAAATATAAAGAATATCAGAAAATAATAGATCAGATAGAAAAGAACACAAGACACCAAGATTTAATGTGGTTCACCCAAACCTTGGGCTACATCAGCCAAACAACAAGTCCAATATTATTACGATCCAGTGATTACAACCAAATTACAATTTGTAATCCCTTACATCTCAATACCACTACAAGAACCAATTTTTGCATCACAACACTGAAACAATCCCTAACCCTAAGCACTTTTATACAAGTATTTTTACTGCTTTAGGGTTATAATTAGTAATTACATGTTAGCCCAAAATCCTGATAAAATAGGGCCCAATTTTTTTTTTCACAGTACTTTCCCGATCAATCACCACAAACTAACATTCATATCTCCCACAATGCCAATAAAAGTCTATAATACATTTTTACTATTGAAAAACACAAAATTCCTCAAGAAGAGCCCGCTAAATACTATTCTTCCTTATGCCTTCATATAACATGAGACCAAATACATATTAAAGAGAAACTAGTATACTTCTAAATCTTATATTTATGGATTTTTTGAATGGTTGGAAATAAATATACTATGAAACCCTTTCTTATAGGTATGAGACCTTCAGTGCTAGCTTTCAAAAAAATTTGGATGTCTATTGATCCATCTTTAGATGCTCAAAATGGTTTGTCTACTATTTAATCACATTTTCTTACTAACAGATCCCACTTTCTCATTTCACTAATTTTGATCTTTTATCCAATTTGATTATCATTCGAGCATATTATGATAATATTCTTCATCACTCGCACCCTCTTTCAAATCAACTACATATCATTTTAGAATCTATTCCTATTTTATCTAAACTTTTTGGAATCGCCTCTAATCATTTCAACATCATCAGAATCTCATCCAATCAACCCTAAACAATTTCAATATAACTAGAATCCTTACTAATCAACCCAAAATTATCTTTAATCAACCCAAAACCATCCCAAATCAACCCTAATCAATTTGAAACATGTCAAATATCTCAAATCAATCATCACTTATCCAACCATAGCCATTGTTACGTGCCCCAGTGCCTTGGAAATCTATCAAACCTATCAAACCTATCAAATATGACCTTAGCACTACCATGTCCCTTAGCGCAAGGTCAAACTAAATTTTTATCATCTGATCAACGACATTTTTGAGTCCCTCAGTGTTAGATTGTGGTCCTATCCAATCAATTTAATAACATTGGTCATGTATGTTGATGTTATTATAATTAATATTACCAATCAACTTTGATCTTGTGGCATTTACAATGTTCATTAAATGTCACATGTCCTCAATCCATGTCATATGTCCTTGGCATGTTATCAATCCTAATCACTTGATCAATTTGATCATGGCTTTGATTTACCCACTATCATCCTAGTCGATCTGCATTATCATCACATTTCATAAAAAGATTAATCCCACATTTATTTCATTAAACTGGCCAAACATTTACTAACTTATCCTATATGATTAGTTAACCCATAATCTATTTTTATGTCATTTCACATTTTTCATCCCACTTTACTAATTATTCTTATTAAACAATATTCTCAATTAATTAGTATTTATTAATTAATTGGTCTGTCTTTGAGAACTATGAGAATTCTCAATTTCCTAAGTCCTGTTTTCCCATTTCTAAATTCTAATTTATTAATTTCCATTTATGTGAAATTATGAGTTTTTAATTCAAATATTCCACCTAATCTTAACACATGGACATAATGAGTCATAGATCCTCTTTCTACACTTGGCTAATATGTGTCATATTTGACATATATTATTCCTTACACATGACTATAATAAGGTATATTAGTCATAGATTCTTTTCTACAAGTGGCTTTGATGTGCCATATGTATGTCATATATTATCTTCCACTTTTAGCTGTGTTGACTTGTATGTGTCACAGTATCCTATATGTGGCATATTACGTCATTTTTGTCATAGATATTCTAAGGAATATCGTGCCAAGTTTCACACTTGAATTGAAATTTTTTCCTCTCCTCATTCATGTCTCACCTCTTGCATTTTGGCTATAAATTGAGCCATCTTGCATTCATTTTGGGTCTTCAAGCCATATCCTTAACATCCATTTTCTCTAGAATTATGCCCAAAGTACGTTTCTAGTACTCTCAATGGCATTTATCCCATCATCATATCACTTTGTCATTTGCTTTCAAATATTGTGTGTGCACTATAGGTAATTGAAGCTACATCAACAATGGAGAGGACAAAAGGACATGGGAACTACAATTGAAAAGGGTTTTTTTACTTGTTTTAATCTCTTTATTTTCATTGGTTTTCATGGTAAGATTAGATTGGTTTATATCATATGCTGAATGAGTTTTGTGGTTTCTCATAGTATGCTAAGTTTTAACCTATTTTCTAGTCCTACAATTGGTGAACCAACATGAAACATGTTTACTAACTTGGGTTTTCTTTGTTTGTGCTTGTAGATGGAAGGAGGGAGCTCATTTGAAGGAGTCTAACATTTTTTTTTATTGTGATCACACCTAGTGTAATTAGGGGGTCCAAGAACAATCTTTTATCCATTGTTTAAGCATTTTTGCAGCTCTCTATCTTAGGTGTGCACTTGGTACTATCAAGGTGCACTTGGGTACCTTCGAAAGCTATTTTAGGTGCTTAAAACCTAATATCACCTCTTTCTAATGTTCTACTCTAAAAAACTATGCCCCTAAACCACCAACTATGCCCTTCTAGGCCCCAAGTGTGCTAGGGGGACACTTGGCATTGTTAGAGTGCACTTGATAGCCCTACTTTGAGTTTTGTAGGTCATAGGTACCATTTTGATAATGTATCACCCTATTTGGTTCCTAGCTTCCTAGTTGTGCCCCTAAACTACCAATTGCACCCTTTTGGGACATAATTTCACCATAGGCACAATTGGCATTGTCCAAACACACTTGGGAGCTTTTTGAGTGTTTCTGGCCCTCTCTAGTACAATTGGCTCACAAAAAGGTCAAGTTTCAAGAGGTAAGACCGACCCCTATCACTCAGAATGAAGCTGCCCTATCCATCCATCTGTGGCGATAAGGTCCCTATCCATCCATTTGCTGAGACTAGACTAGACCAAGTGGCAACAACTATAACTATTAGTTTTTTTGGCGCTAGGCTATCTGGGTGTGCATTCATAGGGAATAGTTGTGAAATCGACAAAGTGCCTATCTCTGTGCATCCAAGTGATTATCTACATCTAGGGTTTCATTTTGATTCTAGAACTTATATTAGAGTTTTTTCATGTTACTTATGATCTATTTATAGCATGTGGTACTTCTTGGGAGAAGACTAATCACTTGAAAACTACTAATATGTTTGGTGCAAGACATTGACAAAGACTTGTGTGTTTTTCCAAACTATGTTCATAGTTTTCTTTAGATTAGCCAACACTTAGTTTGGTACTTTAAAATGAACTTTCTTTTCTATTTGGTATCTTTGCATTGTTTAGAATCCAAAGAGTTGTATGGGCATATCCTCTCCCCTCACCATTCATGGATCTTGGTTGTAAGAGAAATCCATGCAATTTCTTTTAGAGAGGCTTGCTTTGGAACCAAGACTCAACACTTGGTGAGTCCCAGGGGTCAACCTCAAAGTGGTAGCAAGCCAATGCCAGGTCTACACTCTAGCCATTATAACAAACTTGATATTGTTAATTCCCTATTGGTGGTATTGTTGAGTGATAGCTTTCCTCTAATACACTTGTGGTATGTAAAACTTTGATTCTCAGGGTTGGGAGACCTTCTGAGGAAGTTTATCAGTCACTTTCCAAATGGAGTGCCCAAACTAAATACCATGTCTTAGTGGCCAAAATCCTTTCTATCTACTAGCTTAGGGGGTCAACCATGCCCATGAAGATATCCCATAATCTTATGGTCCTTCGTAGAGGCAACAATCCCTTGGAAAGTGATGACCCTTGGGAAGAAGATCTTAGTAGCCCTAAGAAGTGAGTGCATTGTAAGGGGGAGCCTGTGGTGCCAAGATCCTAAGTTTTCCACTCTAGATAAGTGCAATTGAACTTTGGTTGAAGTGGGAATTCAATGGATACAGTCTTAAAGCCTAGGTTGTGATGTATCTTTTAAGTTTAAGAACAACCATTCTTGTCTATCATGTCTTGTGTGTGTGCATAACATTAATATAACCAAATGCCAATTTACAAACTTACACCAAACAAATTTGAACCTTTGACACTTCCAAACAATCACACGATCAAAACATTATAACCCTCTTGTCAGAATATTGCAAACATTATGTCAAACCCTTAAGAACTTTGTAAAGATGAAGACTTGTAGCCTTAGGAGTCCTTGGTATGATTTAGACTTCATCTTTGCATAGAATACTCTTACATTCTCCATCTTTTGATCCTCATACTTTCATCTTTTAGCCCTCATTTTTCATCTTTAAGTCCTCATACAACATCCCTTATCCTTCATATTGTGTCCCTTAGTCTTCATTTTGCATCTCCTAGTCTTCACCTTTTAGTCCTTTTTCTTCATCTTGCTTCCCCCAACTTGAATTCTTGCATATCTTAACCCTCATTTAGAAATCCCTGGTCCTCATTTCTCATTTCCTAACCCTCATTTTTCATCCCCATTCTGATCATAACATTGTCCCCAACCAACCTACTCTTTGGCATAGCAATCTAAAAGTCATCAAGTCTAAAATCCCTAAGTTTTCATTTCACTTCACTAACTGTGCCCCTAAACTATCAATTGCACCCTTCTAGGCCCCAACTACACCATAGGCACAAATAGATCTATCATAGCACACTTGGTGTTTTCTAGGAATACTTGGTTACCCAAACAACCCATTTTGACTTCCAGATTGCATTTTGAGACCCTAGAATTGCCTCTAGATGCCTGCATAGGTCCTCATTCTGAGTATGTCTTGAACATCATTTTTCTCCCTAGGATCCTTTCATCTTGCATATCCAATTCACATAGCCCTTATTTTGACCCCCCTCTAAACATTATTTTGAACCTAAGATCCCTTTGAACGTAGAAAAAAATCAAAACAAAGCATGAGTCGTAGAGTATCGATGGATAAAGGATCTTGACCTTAGTCTTTTTGTCATTTTTCTTTGGTCAAGCTCCATCTATGTCTTGATGGATTTGACCTTGTCCTTTTTATCAACTTGATGTTTTTTGATATTTGCCTCTTTTGGTCAAGATCCAATGTCCATCTTCATAAGTTTAGACTCTTAGATTGGTACTTTCGAAAGATTTTCTCCTAAGTTCAAACCTCACATACACTTTTCCTAACCATTAGCAAATATTTAGTCTCCCTAAATGTCATTTTTCTTAACCCTATTTGCATAATCATTTCACCTTGCATAGTCCAAAACCCTAGAATTTCCTCCAAGTATCAAAATCCCACAAAACACCTCCAATAATCAACTTGTCCAAATCATTTGTCAAACCCAACACTTTACACAATTCCACATCCCTATCTTGCATGTCCTAAATGTCAGTATCAACCTTAGCATACCCACTTTTCATAAATCCAATCTTAAGTTGCATACATCAACCTTCAATATCATTTCCAAGTCTAAGGTCCAATAAAATCTACACTTTTCATATGTTAGAGTCATCTTCATATTTGTTAGTCAAAGTCCAAAAAACACTCACATTCGCATTTGTGCATCATCCCCTTAGGTCATTTACACCTTTCATATCATAACCCTAGGTGATTTTTCACTTTCATAGCTTGCATAACACATCTAAACCCCTAAAATTCAAAAAAAATTCATATCTTCCATGACCCCCTTTCAAATTATCAAGTTTCAACCTATTTGACCAACTGCACCCCTATTTTTACCAAGTGCACACCTCAGGGGCACACTTGGTAGTTATAAGGCACACTTGGTAGTTTCAAGGTGTACTTGGTATCTAGGGAGTCCATCTTAGGTTCTAGAATCGTAAACTACATTTCCACAACTTGCATTTCATGCCTACAACTCAAAAAACCCCTTTAAAAACACTTAGAGTATACATACTTTACATCTTTGTCACTCAAACACCTCATTTACCAACTACACCTTTCTAGATTCCTAGTGAACACCTCAGGGGAAGACTTGGTATTTTTTGATGGTAGGTGCTAGTTTAGGTGCACACTTGGGAGACAGATAGTCCATTTCAAAATTCCCCATTGCATCTACATACTTAGGTATCATGCCAACTCTCACAATGACACAATCAACTCAAAGACCAGAAGAATTATATGAACCCTTGTTTTCTCAAGTACGAACACAACCAAAACCTCATCCATGACAAAATAAGACCAAAAAAGCTCAACAAACTTTTGACACTAATCAAACCAAAGCTTCATAACCATTACTCGATCGTGGACCCGCTAAGCATGTATCCTCGAAATAGTGACCCCTAAGACATGAGACAACAAACCCCTAACAACATGTCCAACATGAAATTCCCTCTTAACACATCCCCTACACATGCAATGGTTCAATGGAGTCCCAACTTTGAACCTATATTTGTACCTATACCACCTGGATGTGGAAGTGTACCTACAACACTGAGGATCAACATAACCATTCATTTGAATTCAAAACCAAACACAAGTACCCATAATCCTTCAAACATACAACAAGTTACCTTACACTTAAGAGATAATTCTGGCGCAAACTATGGTATGCTTGATGAAGAAATGGCTAGAGCATGTCAAGACAAAAGCTTTCAAAAGAACTTCAAGCTCTTGGCGGCCCAAGAAATAGTCAATTTTAAGCTCAACTTGGAAGGACCTAATTCTAAAAATCAAGACCATCCTATATTTAAAAAAATACAACCTATGATTAGCTTAGACTTGGATAAGTAGAAACAACCTTTGGGATTTTCAACTACAAAGTTAACACCTATGAGACCTCACCAAGAATCAACCATTGAGATTCTCCACGGTACCTTTGAACACATCAATATCAATCCTCTATTTGATGAACCTCCATCAATTAATGGAAACAAGACTCTTTCAAAATATCCCAAAAGGACATTAAGGATTGACCTTAATCAAATGATGCAACAACAAGAAATTCCTAACGATACTTGCACCATAGGGATGCCAATTATACCTCCTTTGGAAGAAAATCAACAAAATGCACCCTTACTCTTAAACCTACCAACTAGTACAACATCAACTACCATAGAGCCTTCTATGAATATAACCATAAAGGAAGAGCCTTATTGACATTTCACCAATGCCCCAAAGGAATATGGTCCATTGCCAAATAAATATGATGTCCCAAGGTGAAGCATAAAAACCCCAAGCATATCAAATTAGGGATCCTAACACAATTATCACATCTAGGGGACATAGTCAACATCTAAGACAACAACAACATCAAGTGGTTATCACATCTAAGGGACATAGTCAACATCTAAGACGACAACAACATTAACTGGTACAAGGACCGAACATTCCTAACACAGAACCTAATCAAAATACACTTAACATACATGCAACATACCAACATCCAAAGAAACAGTAACAATGTCAAGTGGTGCAAGGATCAAATGTTCCTAACATCCAACCTAATCTAAATCCATTTTACTTGCAATGTATCAACAACAATTCCAACAACAACAAGAAATGTTTGCAAAATAACAAGAGCAATTGAAACAACAGTTGGAATATCAACAATGATTGGAACAATAGTTTGCCTATCAATACAAATTGTTACAACAACAACATGTACCACAACAGGCTCAACAAATATCTATGCAACAATAGTCTCATACATGGCCATACATTTAAGAAATAGAGGTACCACAACCAATGGCACAACAATCACAATAAATACCACAAAAACTACAACAAGGACCTTTCCATCTTCAAGATTCCAACATACCTCCCCCTCTTAGTGATACATCACTTAAGTCTTTAGATATAGATATATTAGAACCAAGTAGACATAGTTTTCACCATAGCAAAAGATCTAATTGAAAACACAAAAGACTCAAAGGAAGGACTAGTGTTCAACATCCTAATGAGGAATTGCTACACCAAGTCAAACAATTGGATAAGAAAGTTGAGGCATTATGAGTACAAAAGAAATAAATCTTATACATAGAAATACATTTACGTCATACTCTCTTCGATAAGAGTCTATATATGCCTCCATTTCCAAGACATTTTGAGGCACCAAGATTTGAGAAATATCAAGGAAAAGGCAACCCACTTGACAATATCAAAGAATTTTGTGCCTCTTGTACTAAGCTCAATGATAAACCTACATACTTTATGAGATTATTCCATCATTCTCTCGATGGGCCAATACTTGAATGGTACTCCAAATTATCATGTAATAAATCTTGGTTAAAATTAGTAGACAAATTCATATCCCACTTCACCTTTAACATAACAAATGAGTTGACACTATACAATTTGTGATCATCAAAGAAAAAGAAGGGAGAACCATTCATAACGTTCTTCTTACCTTGGAGAAACCTTGTCAGTCAGTGTTCATTGGACATTCTAGAAGAACAATGAGTCAACTTATGCTTTGAGAGCCTTGTTCTCAATCTAATGTATGAACTCAAGATCAAAAGTTTGACCACTATTGCCAAGTTAATGAAAAAGGGAGATATCATATAAGATGTCCTCATTTGTAATGGTATCCTAAAAAAAGAAAAAGAAAATACCAATACAAAATCATCTAATGAGAACATTTTTTCTCTCTAAGAATAAGAATGTCACAAATGATGGTACTATCGATGCCCAAACAATTAGCATGACACAACCTTAGATGACCCTTAAAGGTATAAATCCTAAAAATTCAAAAACTTCTAACCCAATGCCACCTCAACAAAAAACAATTGATACCTCAACACTAGATAGACCTCGAAGATGTCTCAGGAATAAAGACAAAAAATTTACACCCCTGGGGATATCACTTGAGACTGCACTTCAACAATTACTCAACAATAACTTCTTACAGTTACCCCCAGTCAAGGATGAACCAACAACCAAACCCTCTTGGTGGAATGACAAGAAGTTCTGTGACTACCACCATACCAAGGGTCATTAGACCATTTCATGTTTCTAGGTTAAACATGAAATCCAAGATCTTATCGATGAAGGAGTAATTACTGTAAACCCTTCATTGTCATCCTCTAATTTTGATCAAACTATTTTCAAAGATCCTTTGGAAAATAATGATAAAGGAAAAGCCTCTAGTTCAAATTTAAACTCACAAGCTAATTACACTCGCACTGGGTATCACTACACCATCAACTATTTTAAAGAATCTAACTCACACATGTCCACATTCACCTTAAAGGATGAAGATCCTCATTGTGATGTCACACGTGTGATACCAAGATCACCTTACTTAGAGCCCCTGCTAGACCTACAACCCTTGATAGACTTGCAGTCCTTGGTAGATCTATTGCTCCCACCTCTTCTGATTACAAACTTGTTGACCAGCTTGGTAAAAACCCCACACAAATATCTATTTTGGATTTTTTGCATGCATCCCTCCAATATGAGAAGATCCTTGACCAAGCCCTAAAAGAGTCAATAGTACTTGATAACATCATTGTTTCCCAATTTCAGGCCATGGTTGGGAACTTGTCCACATCACAACATATCACATTTTCACCTCAAGATGTCCCTAGAGATAGACTTAATCATAATGATCCCCTTCCTCTTGAATTATTTATCCATAATGCTAAGATCAAATGTGTCTTGATAGATGGTGGGGCAAAGATTGAACATTTATACCCTTAAAATTGTTAAAGGTCTTGGCTACTCTAAAGAAGATGTGGATCCCTCTTGCAGAACAATAATAAAAGCCTATGACGAGGGGGAACATTTCCCCAAGGGTGTTATCATATTACCTATCAAAGTTGGTCCAACCACTAAGAACACACTGTTCCAGGTCCTACATATCAAAATGAATTGTAACATGATACGGGGACATCCTTGGATTCATACCATGAAAGCAATACCTTCTACATATCACCAGTGTTTGATTTTTTCCTATTAAAATGTAGGGGTTACCACCCTTGAAAATCCAGACCCTTTACAATTTTTTGCTTTCCTAAGAGAAACGACTGCATACCAAGTCCCAACAAAAAATGAAGTGCAACCCACAACATCCTTTAAATATGTGGACTTGGATATACTCCTTAATAGGACTTAGGAAAAGTTGAAGATTGAAGATAAAGGTTGTAGAGAATACACTATGTCTCAAGCATTTCATATTGGGAAGTTACAACTTTCTCCAAAGTCTAATAGTTAACCACAACTACTGCAAGCACAACACCCTGAGATCATAACACAAAAGGAAACCTCTATCAATTTCATTAGTGGAGGTGGCCTACATGAAGAACATGTCTATGAGAATACATCCATCTATATTGAGAAAGCTAAAGAAGAAAAATAACCCACCTTGATATCTCCTAACAAGTACAGACCTAGGTTTACTATCATGTAGAAACAAGGCTATGATGGATCTATTGGTTTTGGATCTCAAAAACAAGGAATAATTGAACCTATCACTACAAAAGTATGAACGACCATTATAAATAGGTCCTCCTAGTACTAAGGTACTGATGTGTGAGAGTATGAATGTTTTGAATGATGAAAAGACATATGAGGATACCCAACTTGAAATGGATGATCTTGATACTCCTTATGCACTTGAATATATCTTTTTTGACCCTAATTTGCTACCTATGGAGAATAAACACCTTACTATAACTCCATCTATCGCTCAAACCCATCTTGAATCTTATAATGAAACATTATAGGTTCCACTTCCTCCAGCTTCTAAACATGACCCCAAGGATACCACTGAATCTGATACCCACTTATATACCTTTGACCATAGCTAGCTCAACATGGATGATGACATTTGCTCAAATTATCTTGAACTATTAGATTGGGGCCAACATGGACCACCAATCTTCGATCAATTTGACAATGATGATGCTCATGTAAAAGCATTTGAACTCTATGAAGGAATCACAATTGATGATCGTAAAGAATTTTTTTATCTTGAATTAAATACATTGACATATTTTGGGATGTTAACTCCATCTTCTAGTTTCAAAACTAATTTTTTTTAAATATAAAAAAATGGAAAAATGATAAGAATAGGTCTCTTGGTGAAAACTAAAAGACACCATTAAACCATGAAAAAGAAAAAGATAAGAATCTCCCAAGGATACAAAATGAAAAATTTGATGCCATGGATATAAGTGTTATAGTTTTCAACATGCCACAAAGTCTTTTTCTTCCTGCATTTGAGCTTTCTTAATTTAAGTTCGTGTGTGGATTTGTTGGTCCCAATTCCCCTTGGTATCAAGAAATTTATGACTATCTACATGCCTGAATCCTACCCCCTAACTTATCCAAGAACAAATGTCGATCCTTTATCTGTTAAGCCGCTAGATACATCATTATTAGTGACATCCTTTACAAGAGATCCTTTGACCAAACCCTTCTCAGATGCCTTGACTCAGAAGAAGCTAAAATTGCCTTACACAAGGTACACAAAGGTATTTGTGGAGGCTATTCCAATGGTTTGAGTCTAGCCAAGAAACTAGTAAGAGCTATAAATTACTAGCCCACCATAGAACAAGATGCTTATAGTTTTTCCAAAACATGTCATAAGTGCTAGATACATAGTAATCTGATCCATGCACTAGCACAAGAATTTCAACCAGTTATCTCCCCATGGCCATTTTCATAGTGGGAATTTGACCTTGTTGGTTCTATTTATCCTCCTTCCTCTGATGGCCATAATTTCATCATTATAGAAACTAAATACTTTACCAAGTGGGTTGAAGCTATCCCTCTAACTTTCACTACTGGAAAGCAAATTTCAAGGTTCATCCTGAACTATATCATATGCCACTATGGAGTCCCCCTGGCTATTATTTTTGATAATGACAGATCATTTCAAAATAAGGACATTAAAAAGCTCTATGAGAAGTACAAAATCTACCATGGGTACTCTAGTATTTACCATTGATAGGGCATGGCCAAGTTGAAGCATCTAATAAGACCATTGTCAAGATCCTCCAAAAGACAATTAATGAATCTGGTTGAGATTGGAACATGCAATCAAATCTAGCTCTTTGGACCTACAAAACAAATGTGCTTGCTCCTACCAGTGTGACACCATACTCTCTAGTCTATGGCACTAATGACATCCTTCCTATTGAAATTTAAATTCTATCATTGAGAGTACCCCTACAAGACATTATTGATGATGAAAACTATAGAATATCCATACTGCATGAACTTGAAATGCTAGATGAGCGGAGGCGAGCCACCTTGACACATCTGTAAGCTTATCAAAAAGTGACTCAAAAGGATCTATAACAAGAAAGTCCAAGGTCTTCATTTTGAGGTCAGTGCTCTACTCCTAAAAAGGAACTAGAAGACCTAGCAACATAAAGATAAACTAGGAAAATTTGAACCTATTTGGGAAGGACCCTATGTAGTCACTGTGACATCTGGGTTTTCTGTATATCAGCTTGTAACTCTAGAGGGTGAACCACTGCCTATATCTATCAATAGTATGCATCTCCATAAGTATTATACTTGATCCTATCTAAAACTCCTAAAAAATACCAAAAAAATGGCAAAAAGTCCTGAGAAAATATTATTTTTTAAAAGCAAAAAGTCATGGAAAAATGGATGTCTTGGTGAAAACCTAGAAAATGGGCATCTTGGCACAAAAAATTGAGTCAAGAGAAAAAATTTGACCAAAAGTGAAAGCCTGGCAAACATGTGTCATGTGTAATCAATTGTTGCTCCTCCATCTATCAAGATTCCATCTGGTTCCCTCCCCCCCTTGTCATTCCTTGATCACACCCTTCATACCATGAGACATCCTTAGTCCTCGATCATGGCCTACAAACTGGTTAATATCTATTTTTATCTTACCTGAACATCACTAGTCTATACATACTTTGTCTTTGGCCTTTGTACATAGTTTGTGTCTTGTCTAAGGACATATTACTTATACAGTGTGCAAGTTTGAAATTAAACTGTCGGCATGTCCCTAAGCACACGTTATCCATTAGACTTATCACATATCAGATTGGAGCTAACACTTGTGAATGCTTTATGATCCTAAAAAAACCCTACAAATTTAGATATGATCCTGAAAAAACCCCCAAAAAAATTCCAATATAATCTAGAGAGAAGATCGAAAAATCATAAAATGGCTTGAACAAATCCACAAAACTCATAAAATATCCTGAAAAAAATCCACAAAAATCATAAAATGTCTTGAAAAAACCCATAAAAATTATATGTCCTAAACAAACCCATAAAAATCATATAATATCCTAAACAAATCCATTGAAACCATATAATGTCCTAAAAAAAATCCATAGAAATCATAAAACATCTTGAAAAAATCCATAAAAATCACATAATGTTCTAAATTTTTTGATAAAAATCATAAAATGTCTTGAAAAAATTAGCAACCCAAAAACATCAAATATTTTTAAAATCCTAAAAATAAAAATAAAAAACCACCAAAATTTGCAATAAACTTTGTAAATAATCATTGTGTATAATCACCCCTTTTTGCACATTCATAGACTAAAATTCAAAGCACTGTGCAACAATGATAATCACACCTTCACCTACCATCTGAGCAATGTAAACCAACAATCAATCCAACTTGTCACCATGATCCTATCAACCAAACCAACAATCAAACCTATCACATCATCAATCCGACAAAAACTAAAGACACTAAAAAAAAAGTAATAATGGATGAGAATAACCATTAGATCAAGCTATTTAGTGAGTGAATTATTTTTTCTTTTTTTTTCTTCGATCGTGTTCCTATACCACTCAACGATATAAATTGATCTATGAGAGTGGTCGGGATGGTTCATGGTCATCTCTTATTTTTCTATCATTTAAATGTCCCTTGGAGAGTCTAGGGCATGTATATATGCCAATGGATGAATAAGGTCATTTTTTGTCTGCAACATGCTTGTTTATGCAAAAGGCTTGCACTTGCACTCTGGTCCTTTATACCATGATGCATTGCATTCTATTTTCCATATCAAAATAAAAATCCTTTGACATATAGTGTACTTTATGAAAGCAAAAAGTCCTCACCTCATACTAATTGGTCCTCATCTCCTCTTTCATCTAATGTTCATCTTGTCCATCACCACCATGGTCTAGTACTCTAATACACCAAAAACATGTTCATTCTGCATTCTTGCATTCACATCATTTTACATTTCATTTGCATTCATTCTTGCAAAATGCTTGCACTTACGCTCTAGCCCTTTATGCCATGATGCATTGCATTCCATTTTCCATGTAAAAATAAAGATCCTTTGACATATAGTGTACTTCATGAAAGAAAAAAGTCCTCACCTCATACTAATTGGTCCTCATCTCATCTCCTCTAGTTTTTGACATTAATCTCACCCACCACCACCATGGTCTAGTACTCTGATACACCAAAAACATCTTCATCCTACATTCTTGCATTTACATTATTTTACATTTCATTTGCATTCATTTTACAAGAAAAGCATGGCATTCACATCTAAAATAAATTGAGTAAAATTAAAACTAAGGAGACAATCCAAGTAAGCTTGATGTGAATTTTTTTTATCATAAACCAAATGATCTTCCCAATGGATCAACAAGAATGAAGATGAGATTTTGGGAGGGGAAAGAAAAGAAAACCCCTTGTGTAATATTGTTATTGTTGGAAAAATCCAGAGAGAGAGAGAGAGAGAAAATAAGTTCATTACAATAACATCAGGAAGATGTGAAGAGTTAAAGAATGAGACATAGGCATCTCTTTTATAGAGATGAGAATGGAGTTTCATGTGTAACTCCCATTTCTATGAATGCACCATTCATAATAAGTGTGTGAAAAGTGTCAAGATACTCTTAACGAGGATAAACTAATTTCCTTATAAAAGGAGTTACAAAAAATGAGTTGTTCTCACACATGGACAAGAGGACAAGTAAATGGCATGTCCTCACATGTGTACTAGAGGACAAACAATACAAGGAATACCTTGGTTTATCCCATTTAATAAATAAATACAACCAAGAAAAGATTACTAATTCTAACACCCCCCCTTTGATCTTTACTTGGGGAGATTACATCAAAGGGTGTCAAACCTAATTTGCAATAATATTGTTAGAGTAATTAGATATTTTTTAATTAACTCTAGTTTGCTTAAGCTAAACTTTAGGCATCTAATAATTAATTCTTTTATTAATTATTGTGATGCAACATAGGTTAGACCTTTTTAGGGTTTTGATCTCCTCTATAAGGATGATCTCTCTTTATAATTATTAATTCATTCACTTTTTGATAGTAACAATTTCTCTTTTTGCTCATCAAGAATGTCTCAACTGCGGATCTAGGAATTCCAACCTCCATAGCTTTTGCTTCTCTTTTTCTATGATGGTGTTTGCATGTAGGTGATTCTTAGGAGCTGTGGGGTTTATCTTTCATCAACTCCAATATGGTATCAGTACTTCAAGTCTTCATGCCCAGTTCTATTCCTAAGAGATTTGGCATCATTTTTCAGATTTGTGGTTTTTAGAGGATTTTGTATTGGATCTGGGGGGGGGGGGGGGGGGTGACCTATTTTTTGGAGCACTTTGAACCCAAACGAACATCACCATTGAGCTCAGAGCATTGGAAAACCCCTATCTCCATTTAAAATATGTCTATTTTGGATGTTGTTAAAATCAAAGGCAAATTTTTTACATCCAAGCTGTTTTAGCCTAGGTACGCAAAACGAGGCAGCAATTTTGTTGAGGCAGCAATTTTTTTATAGAAATATTTTTTTTGTTTTTTTGGTAAAAAAACTTTTTGAATCAATGCATGGAAGGAGCATCCTTTTTTATTAAAAAGATGTTATAGTGAAGCACTTTTTTCTATGGAAGTGATGTGACCCCTATCATAAGTCAATCTGTACCCTACCAAAAATTTTGGTCAGTGCGTAAGGAGATGTTTTGGTTCTCACAAATCTCTCTCTAAAGGACACATTTTCTTTTTCAAAAATCTTATTTTATTAGTGGGCATGCCCTATTTTGGAGGAAGGGCCCTATCACTTGCTGCCACATCAGCAGCTGTAGAGGTCTCCCATATCAACCACTGTTTGAGGTCCTTTAAAACTCTACATGCATATGGTACGAGATTTATTTTAGAGCTCATGATTTGAGTGGTTGGTGGCTCTTTACCCAAAGCTCACGCGACTCTCCTTAAACTCATGGGCTTTACCACTAGTGGGTTGTGCCTTGGTTTTTACATGGTTGTTCTTTGGAATTCATGTCACGTCCTCGACTCTCCCCACCTATCTTCTTTGGGGACTTCTTCATGTATTTATGGTCTCCTTGAATGCATGAATAATTGCATGCGATATTTATATATGGGTGTGCAATTTTATTTGGGAGATGTGCTTGGTGTTTGGAGATGACCATGGGCCACATGGCTCATTCAACTGCAGCTCCTCATGTCATGCCTACATCCATACATTGGATTGGTGCTTTGTTTATGGAAGAGCTCTATATTTGATGGACTCTTGGGCTCCTTCCACCATCAGTGATCCCTATTTTTTTTGGCCCTCATTGATTTTGGGCTATGAATGATGAAGGGGGCACAATCTCCCATGCATATGCTCCTATTTCACTTACATTATTTTACGTAATCCTTTTTGGGGCTGACCTTGTTTGGGCATCATGCCTTCATTGTTTATTTTGGTTTTTTGAAGGATTGTCTGTCTTGGCTTCACTGACCCCACTTCCACCAATATCCTAATCCACCATGCTCCATGCCATATCTTCTATTGATATTTTGTATTTGTTTTTGGAGGCTTATGCAATGGTTTTCCCAGAGTCTATGCCCATTGACCTTGGATTATATGATTGGTGATTTGATGATAGATATTTTTTCTTTTTTGGCCCATTATTATCCACCAAGTGTCTTTGATGTGGGACATTTTATCCATCGATGTATGTGGTTTTAGTATCTATTGCTTAGGCCATTGTTTTGCCTTATTTGGCAATTATTATAAAACACATGCATTAATTATTGGCCACCATATTATTTTTTTGGCAATGGCCCTTTGCTCGACACTTTTTTCTAGCGGCTAGGTTTTTTTTTGGAAGGGGTCCCTTTTTAGGCATTTTTTTGCCTCAACAATCATTTAACCATCAAATTTGGGCTCATAACTTGGTAACATCAGTGCCATGTCAACACTACATCATCAATCTGTTTTCCCTTCAAGCTTAGTTTGGACCTACCTTCACATTTGTGCTCATATCTTAGCCATATAGACTCTATTTTCTGAAAAAAAGATATCACTAGAAAGATGGTTCTAAGCCCATCATAGTGGTATAGGTGATTTTTCATTTTGATTCTTTTTTGATGGCTTTTTCTGCTATCAAATTTAGCAATATACTTTTGCACTTCGGGGGACATATCTTGAGCATATGATCTCTAATTTTGAAATTATTTACATCATTAGAAAGATCTTTTTGAGCTCTTTTTAGTGATGCTAGTTGTTTTCTTAGATTATGCTCTAGGCACATTCTATTCAGTCTTTTGCATTTTTACATTTTGGTAGATATCTTGGTTGTTTCAAGTCTAAAGATCGATTTCATTGCTTTAGATGATTTTTCACAACTTGTACTATCTATTTTATTAGTCTTATGTCTCTTCTGGTCTATTCAAACATCATTATATGCATTCTTGCAAATACACTGAGATAAAGTGCCATACTACATCTATATTTTTATTTTAGTAGTTTTTCCTTCTAATTCAAGCAATGCCATCTGAGGACACTCATGCAGATTATTGTATTCTTGGGATTCACCATATCTTGTGTCTTATTGTACATGCACTATTCATGATTAATGTATAATGGGGGGTTGATGTTTTTCCTTTGTTTTCCATCTTCCTTTGTCTAGTGAACTTTCCTTCTATAACATTAGCCTCATGACATGTCTGAGATTGATCACCTCATTATACATATATCTATATTTTTGTGCATCTTGATCATGGTTCCTTGACATACAATTCTATTGGCCCAATTTTCTAGTTTCTTGTCACCTCATCCTTGTTTGAATTGGAGGGGGTTCTTCTATTGTTTCTCATGCTTCCTTGGTTTGATGGAGTGAGCTGCGTATTCAATTTTTTTCCTATGTACTAGGCAGATGCAGTGGCTAGGTACCTATACATTTCAGCAAGATGGATCATCTACCATATAGACACTCTTCTTGTTGTTACCACTTTGGATGTAGCCTTCCATGTTTGATTGATCAACTCTTCAGGCTTTAGTATTTTATGCCATCTGTATCTTCAAGTTCAATTGTTTTCCTTTGTGTGCCTCCTGATTTGATGTAGATTATAGTATTCTCTACTTGGTCAAGTTCTATTTTAATGGAGGTTCTTCATATCAATAGTTACTTTTGACAGAGGTTTGCAACTTCAAGATGCTCCAATGATGTTCTTCTTGATCATCTTTTGTTCCTATCTTCTGGGACATTCCCTAGTTTGGAGGCTTCTTTTTTCCTTCACTAATTTCTTTCAGCATGCTTTCCAGCTCTTTCTGGAGTAGGGTTTTTCCCATTTGGTTTTCTCTATTTCTCCTCTTTTCAAAGATTTGGTTGTGCTTGGGTACCTCAACAAGCCTTATTTGTCGAGGCCCAAATCTACTTCCAGTAGTAGTTTCTTGGTTTTTAGCTACTCCCTAAATTTATCTTGGGAGGGGTGTTAGAGCATTTAGATATTTTATAATTAAATATGGTTTTCTTAAGCTAAACTTTAGGCATTAATAATTATTATTTTTATTAATTATTATGATTGAACCTAGGTTAGACCTTTTTAGGGTTTTGATCTCCTTTATAAAGACAATCTCTCTTTATAATTATTAATTCATTTACTTTTTAACAATTGCAATTTCTCTTTTTGCTCATCATGAATGTCTCAACTATGGATCTGGAAATTCTAGCTTCCATAGGTTTTGCTTCTCCTTTTTGTGTTGGAATACTTTGGAATAACTTAGGGGGGGGGGGGTGTTGGGGGTGAATCAGTTATCCTAAGTCCAGATGTATAAATAAAAATTTTCACCGCTTAGTGAACCCTTAAAACATTTATCTTCATGCACGCATTCATAAGATTATGAAATCACTTAAAACTTGTAGGTTATTGTAAAATCAACTTGCAAAAATGTAAACATGAAACATAATAGATTCATCAACACACTTGACACAATGATTTACGTGGAAACCTAGTTTGGGAAAACCACTAGTAACATGCTATTCTTTTTCACTCTTATGAAGTGATGCCCTGTGAGAAGCCAATCCTATTAAAGGTTACAATACACACTATCAAATGTGACCTTGTTAAAGGATTTCAATCACCCTATTAGGAGTGAGCCTTGTTAGAGGACTTTAGACTATTCACTTGGAATGTTACATAGTTATAGGATTTACAAATGATTGTTAGGTCAACCTTAATCCAAAGGATTTATCCTAGATTGATACAATTATTAGAGAGTAACAATAAGGCTTGATCTAATAATAACTTACAACTCCATTTGTAGATTATAGATCACTATTTTAGTCCTCCATTCTACTTGGCCTTTACTCATTGTAGCTCTGATAGCTTGTTCACCCTTCAAGCATTCATATCCTTAAGCCTTATTGCTTAACATGTCATTGCTGACTCTTCTCTTAGGTCACTTGATGAAGCAAAAACCCTTGACTCCTTGTCTTCCTTAAGTTCTTGCACATGACAACTTTTGCTTCTGACTAGTCATTCTCATAAATAGGAAATTAAGATCTTTTGCCGCTCATTCTCCATCGTCCAATTTAGGGCTTGGATGGATTAGGTAGGATACATTGAATCTACCCCACATTCCATATCTCTTTTAGAAAATTCTCCTTGAATCCTCTTTGAATTTTCCTAAAAATAGTTTACCTTGAATTCTATGCCTCTAGCGCATCAATCTTATCTTCCACCTAGTTCACATAATCGAAGAAGAAAAACTTGTCAGCTCAGAACCATCAAATTCATGACTTTGAAATAATGTAATAGCTCAACATTATCTAGTTTTTGATGCTCGACACATGCTATATTGTTTGGCATCTTCTGTAAAATCACTTGGCATGAACTAAAGTTTACTGGTGCTCGTCATCAACTAAACTTTACTCGACATTCACTGTTCTACTTGGCACACACTAGAATAAACTTTTACTCAACTCCAATTGATTTTTTGCTTGGCTTGCACTGACTTTGCTCGACACCTACTATCTACTCGGTTAAGCTTGGCAGACAAACTTTGTGTAATTTGTTCTTCTAAACTTTCTTAGTGTAACCAACCTTTGTAACCTTAAGTAGCTTATCAATACATTATGTTATCATTGTCTTATCTGATTCTTGTACTTCTTTACATAAGCATAACTCAACCTTTCCTCTAGGTGCTATTGTTACATCTTTTGATCAAATCCTCTTCATTAATCAAATAAGTGATAGTACTTAAATCATATAAGTAGTTGTCTTACTAGCAAATAGTAGGTTTGACATCAGTGACAAAACAATGATCAAAACATATTGATCATACTTGTATTTTCTCAACAATCTCCCTCTTTTATTGTTTTCAATCTATTCTCTTTTTCTATGACAATTGTTTGCATGCAAGTGATTCTTGGGAGCTGTGGGGTTGATCTTTCATCAAATCCAACAAATACAACTTGATTTTTTTGAAATATCTTTGATTGTGCAAGATGTCTCTTATTAGCATGGGTACATCTTTAGAGAGCCAAGAGAAGTGAATAGTCCTTCAAGTGTGTTGCTTCAAGTGGATTCATGTGGCATAGAATCTATACAACACATACTGATGTCTTGTATGTGCCTTGATGGATTACTTGATATCAAGATAAATAATATACTCAAAGAAAAAGTTAGATATGAAAAGTATTTATCAAAGATCTCATTAAAGTAATATAGATTTAGGCATAAATGATCACAAACAAGGCTAGATAATGAAACCTATGTCAATAATGCATCAATCACATGGATATAGATAGTCCACTAATAAGTCATCTCACTGCAACTTAATGGGTGATCAATCCATAACCTGCATGACTCACAAATTAAGCAATGAAGTATGCAAAACATTATATGTCATGTTTCCAAAGATACCAAAGGGAAGGATTATGAGCATTAACAATAAATTTCCTTCAAATAAGAGTAAAGTGCCTTCAAGATGGGTCAAAATAACTGAAATTGGAGGGAAACTCCAAGAATAACATCATCTTCATGAGGGACAAAATGGAACAACATGGAGGGAACTCTGTATATATCAACCTCCAAAGTAGAACCAATAAAACTAACTGGAGGGAAACTCCATATAAATGTCAACCTTGAAAAGTGGAACACATATAACCAAATAGAGAGAACAATGATATAAATAAATGGTATAAATTGTAAAGTGCCAATATGGGAATAAAATAATAGTAGAAAAGCATAAATTGCACCTATGTGCCAGTCAGTAGAATGAAAAAAAAATTGTTGAAGGAAATTGTGTATAATAAATCATAATCCCAAGGAATAAGAAAGAGAAAAAAACATTTACATATGTGAAATATATAAAAATGCACTCATAATTGACAAGTCACAAAAGATACAATAGTTTGTATTTTTATTGGGATATATATGTGTGTGTCGGCCCACATATATATACATGAATAAATATACCTAAAATATCATGGTATGAAATCATGCGAATATAATTTAGATCATGTCAAAGTCACAAAAAGTCAATGGTTAATAGAACATAATTATTTGGAGTATAGTACTATCCATTGGTAAAATCAACATAATTTCTAGGCTTTGCAACATACTAAAGAGAAATTCCAAAGATGAGGAATGAGGATCATTAGAATTTTTAAGATGAGACATCAAACCATATTTGCAATAATTAATTCTCCTAGGTTTAAGTCGACCTATTCTAGTAAGTTATCTCTTTTACTAAGTAATTTTTGAAACCATTTAGTTTTTCTCTTAATAGATTTATCACTAGAAGAAGATTCGTGATTTATAAATGCATCATTAGTATCAACATTAGCACCACTACCATTGTCAACATTAGCATCATTACTATGATCTATAAATGCATCATTACCATTACCATTGTAAGAAAGAATAGGAGGAATAAAGGTAGATACATGAGGAGTAGGGTTTAGATAAGGAGGTTGATCCTCCACTAACACAATTTTGGTTCCACTAAATTCTTTATTTTGAGCACTGGAAGAATCATGTACATATTTTTTTGCAATACAAAAATTTCTTGCAATTTGCACTTTGTTAGTAATAGGATTATAAGCTTGATAACCTTTTGTATTTTTCATTTTTTTTCTCATGCACCCAGTACATGGAATCTTAAATGGAACAATAGGAGGTAAAATTTCAACCATATTAGATGAGATACAATTAGAATTCAAATGGCCAAGCCTTTCATGCTACATATTAAAAGTAATATTTTTCGGGCAAAGAGTGTCTTAAATAGGTAAACTCAGAAAAATTTAAACAAGTTATCATGATCTAACTTAGCATTAGCAACAACTTGATTAGTATTAGGATCAATAATAGAGCACATTTCCTTATGAAATTCAACTTTATAATCTTGACATAATTTAGCAATAGAAAGAAGATTATATTTCAAACCAGGAACATAAAGAACATCATGTAATTTTCCATTTGGAACACTAACATTACCAAATCCTTCAAATTTACAACTATGATTACCAACTAATTGAATTGGAATATTAGAAGGACCGGGTTGCAAAGAATCAAACACTTCGTTATGAGATGTAGCATGATGAGAAGCACTAGTATCAATAATTCATTCAAATTATTTAGAAACATTGTAACTAACAGTAAAAATAGATGAGACAGATGAGAGTTTTGATTATTGTTATTGATAGGTTTCTTATCATTTTACTTTTAAAAACAATTATTAGTTACATGACGATCTTTCCCACAATAAGTACAGTGGAGTTTTTTATTATATTGATTAGGATGAGCATTATTAGGATTTGTGTTTTGATTATTATTATTAAGATTATGATTATTGTGATTATTATTGAGATTATAATTATTAAAAGTTTGATTATTATGAGTATGATGGGAATTATTATTAGAAGATTTGAAATTCTAATTTTGACTTTTAGACATAGAGGCATGTTGATTAGATCTAAGAGTACCAAATTGCAACACCTTAGCTTCCTCTTGACACAACAAATTTTTAAAAATAGTATAAGTTAATTGAGTAGACAAAGTAGGAATAGCAAGTTGAGAATGAACATTAGTAATAAATTTTATTTTATTTTATAGTGAAAAAGTGGTATACCACTTATATATATATATATATATATATATATATATATATATATATATATATATTAATGAAACCTAGTTCAATGGTTCATGAAGGGAAGAACCAGTAAGAAACCCTTCAATCATCACCAAATACAAATAAATTCTATAAATAATACAATTAGTCCAACTTAATGTAACCAAGAACAAAAGCTCTCATAATATTTGAGCTATTTACATCAATTTTGATCTTAGACTGCTACCCATCTCATTACCTAAACCCTTCATTGATACAAAGACCTCACGAGAATATTCACAAATTTACAAGTATCAAAAGACAAAAAATACCCCTAAGGGTCCCAAAACAGAGTAAACTATAAGTTGGCACAATGTAGTCAGTCCACCCTGCAACTAGAGATAACCAATCCACTTCAAAAATTTGAGACCGCTGAAAGATGCAGGAAGCACTTCAACAAACTATACTACTAGTTCCCAATCCATTATAGTCGGATCATCACCATCATTCAAATGCAGGTGAGCCATTGGATTATCAATTTGAAACATATTGCTTGACCCTTGTTCATGAAAAGCCACAGGAAAGCCAGCTTATTCCCAGGTTTGCAGAGAACATGGAACCTCATGCCCATGAAGGAGTAAGTCACAAATGAATACTGCTTTCTCACAAATCAAATTTTCTTCTTCAATTGACATAATTTCTCTATGATTCCATAGAATGACATTTGGTGGGCCAAGATCCCACATGCGATGGCATAATCATTCTCGGTAGAGCTAGGTAGAGAAAATATGATCCCAAAATGCCCAAGACATCTTCACAACATTTCAGACACCTCAATTTAAAAACCTCCTCCAAATTGAAAGTGGACAGCCAACCAAAAATTGGGACTTCCCTATCATAGCATTTCCTAATCACCCTGAAGAACAAACCATTCCCTTCCATCATCTTGCAGAACAGAAAGATCACTGTTGATTTCACTTTCAGTTTTCTTGGGGAAGAAGTGAAAAAATAAAAATCTCATCTTTCTTAAATCGACCTCTTCGCACATGAGAATATCCATTCTCATCAATTGGCTCTACTCAAAATTGACATTAAATCGTACTCGACATGCTGAATGCACAGAGAAGTCGTTAATATGATTGTGTGTCGGCTGGGTATTAACATGCGATGTACCAAATGTAATTCACTATCCATAAATGATACAATAATGATTAGCAAATCACATGTCTAAATGATGTCAATGTTGTATTACTTGAAATCCCTCAAATTCACAATACTTATCATAGATTATGCAATACCGATTTTATCCTTGTCGATAGCTTTGAAAAGATTAGGGAATAAAATGACATAAAATGTACTCACTACCATGTGTGGTGTTTGTAAATCACACCCCAAGTTGGATAAAATATCCGCAACCTGATTCCCTTCTCTCAAAGTATGGGAAAATATAACAGAGTTAAATCTATCTATTAGATTCCATGCTTGATATAATATATACCCAAATTTCTAGTTACACACATGGCACTGTAGACAAGCATTAATCACCAAATTTGAATCACCCTCTATCTGAATCTATGTATAATTCTTTTTTAAAGCCATTTCAACTCCAAATAAAAGAGCCATTGCTTCTACACAGTATTTAGTACCTGATGGAATTTTTTTTGCTAATAAGTCAGTCACCCTGCCTTCATGATCTCTAATACATACCCCTATTCCTGAAGCTCCTGGATTGCCTCTTGAGAATCCATCAAAATTTAACTTCAAGAAACCTTTCTTCAGGGGAATCCATTGTACTTTTTAGTCTGTTTGATTTTACACTTGGCCCAGAGATAATGAAGTTATAACTAGGATAAATTAAGTTGAACCATTTGTTTGACATTAAGATATCCCAAGTTGTTACAATTAAATGCTCATTAGTTTTCTTCACATAGGCCAAAACCACTTCAATAATTGAACTCTCTAAACCTTTCAACAAGCTTCCTAAATCAGATTGAAGTTGTCTGAATATACGTTTATTCCTCTCCCACCATAAGGCCCAAATAACTAAAGTTGGGATACATTTCCATAAACAAGCATAAAAAGAGTGATTATTTGAAGATGGCCAACCATTGAATAAATCCAAAAGTGTGTTTGGTTAAGGAAACATCACATTTAACTTCTGCAACACAAATGACCAACATTCTTGAGCCACTTTACATTGAACAAAAAAATGATCAATTGATTTTGATTCCTCTAGACATAACACACATTTAAAATTCTGAACTATTTTAAACTTTTACAATCGATCCCCTGTCAAAATTCTCTTCCTAAGTGCCAACCAAGCGAAACAACCAACTTTTGGTAAAATAGTTGAATTCCAACAAAACATAAATGCTCTGGATTTCTTCATACCTAAAATCTGATGTGAAATTGCCAAACAACCCATTTTGACCGAATATTTCCCCTCCTAACTAGTAGCCCAAATTAACTCATCATTACATGAAGACACCAACACCATTCTAGATTCACATTCATTAAAAAAATCATTCTTAATCTCCTCAGGTATGGGGAGATCAGCTGGATTCTTCCAAGTAACTAAACCCGAGGTTAGATCCACTTCTTTAAAATAATCTTTAACATGCACACCCCAATACTAACAAAAGATATGTTTCCAAAGCTTGAAAGAATACATCGTATTTAAGGGTGGGAGACCATTCCAAGAGTCCTCCCAGAATAACACTGTGGAACCCTTATTAACTTTCCATGAAAGATATTTTGTAATCAGAGCCTGTGAATCAGCCATGAAGTTCCAGATTGCAGAACCCTTAGGTAAATTTTCTATTGTAAAATCCTAGAAGGAACTGGTGTATCTAGATATTTCCATTGCATAATTTTACACCATTTAGCATCTTCTCTTTCATACATAAACCAAACTAACTTAGCACCAAAAGCTTTATTTCTTGATTGCAAATTTGGCAAATTAACACCCCCACAACTTTTGTCAATTGCCATTTCATTGAGAGAAATTAATGAAATTTTATTTGCTCTTGTCATGTTACTAGACCATAAGAAGCCTCTGATTATTCTCTCAATCAATAACATTCGTAGGAGCTGATAATACAGAGAAAAAGTAGTTTGGAATAACAACGAGTACAAACTTAATTAACATGATACGACCCGATAGAGATAACCACCTCACCTTCCAAGACATAGTTCTATTCTTGATCCTCCTAATAATATTGATCCAATAAGAAGATTTATTACTTCCCATAAAAAAAGGAACTCCCAAATATGAAGAGGGCAACTGATCCTGTTCAAACTCTAAAATTTTACAAATTCTACTACTCACTTCAGACCTTGGGTTAAATAGGAAAATCTTGGATTTTGCATTACTAATCTTTTGTCCAGAAAACTTAGTATATAAGTCCTATATTGCATTTATGTATTTAGCTTCTTTAATACTTGATAATCCAAACAACAAGGTATCGTCTGCAAACAAAGAGTGAGTAACAACTAGCTCCTTACTACCAAATTGACTGCCCTGCCACTAATCAGACTGCTGGGAATTAGTAATAGCTCTACTAAAAGCTTCTGCCATTAAAATTAATAAGGCCAGAGAAAGTGGACCTCCCTACCTACTACCTTGAGATGATTGGAAGTAGCCTTCTGGAGAACCATTAATGAGAATTGAGAAGTGTGCCCCTAAAACACATGCTTTGATCCACTTACACCATTTTTTCCCAAAGCCCATCTTTTCCAAAACTTTAAAAAGAAAAAACCAATTAACTCTATCATAAGCTTTCATCATGTCCAAATTTATCACAAAAGAGGGTATTTTCTGATCTTTAATGAAATGCAAAGTTTCATGTGCCACAATTGCACCCTCTGGAGTCTCTCTACCAGGTACAAAACCCCCCTATTCTAAAGAAATAATATTTGGTAAAATAACTTTAAGTCTGAAATAAATGGCTTTAGTGAAGATCTTATATATGGTATTACATAATGATATGGGCCTAAAATCTAAGAATGATTGTGGATCACCTTTCTTAGGAATAATAGCCACATTTGTGGCATTGAACTCTTTCACCATAATACCTTTCTTCCTAGACATCTCTAATGCTAATAATAGCTCCCAGCTAAGAACATCCCAACATTTTTGAAAGAATAAGGCTGTAAAACCATCAGGTCCTAGAGCTTTATTAGGTGGAAAAGATTTCACCACTTCCCAAATTTCCCCCATGGTAAATGGTTTCATGAGTCCTATATTATCGTCCTCTGAAATTATATTTGGGATAGCATCAAGAAATACGATAAGCTGATCATCACAAGAAACATCTTTATTCCCCAAATCAAGTAGATCTTTAAAGAAATTAACCCCTACCTTCTTAATTTTTGCTTCCTCTTTAATAATCTTGCCAGAATTATGATCTACAATAGAAAAAAATGACATTATTTGCTTTCCTCTGATTTGTAGTAGCATGAAAATATTTCGTGTTTCAGGCTCCCTCACAAAGCCAAAGTTCCCTTGATTTTTGCCTCAGTATTCTTCTTCTCTACTACATAACGCCACCCACTCAGCTTGTTTTCCCTTTTGCATTGAAAATAACTTCGAGTTCAGTCCAGACTTGATAATCTCTTCATTAATCTCTGTCAATTGCTGAAAGACAACTTTCTTTTCTTCAAAAATATTTTTATAAACTTGCTTATTCCAGTTCCTAATCTTATTTTTAAGATACTGCATCTTTTTGAAGAATTGAAACATGAGATTCTCCTTTACTACTGGTGCACTAGTCCACCATTGTCTGATTAATGGTAAAAAATGAGGATGTTTAAACCACATTCTCTCAAACTTAAAAGAGAATTTCTGCTTATTCGAAGACCTAAGTGTATTCTTATTTATATTTAAGGCAACTGGAAAATGGTTAGAACCTAGAAAAGATAAATTTTTTGAAGAAAAGCATAATGTAGTTAAATTCCAAGCTTTAGCAATCAAAAATCTATCACGCTTCTCTACAATTTGAAAAAATCCATCCCTTTTATTAAACCAAGAAAAAATTCCATTTGAAGACCTTACTTCGGACAAATCATTATCACAGATAAACTTATCAAATTCCTCCATCATTTTTGTAGAAGGGAAAATCCCCCCTTGTTTTTCCTTAATATCTCTGATAGCATTAAAATCTCCTCCTAAAATACAATTTTGATCCCTAAATCTCTGAGTTTGCTGGAAATCACATCCCAAAGCTTTATCTTCTCAACACCACTCATTGGCCCATGTACATTAAATATCGTATGGAAATATCAAAGTGCTCAAAATGGCAACATAACCATCTCATTCCTTTATCAATTAAATGGCCTGATATTGATCTAGGATTCCATAAAGTTATTAATCCTCCTGACACCCCATTGTTTGAAACATGAACTAATTTCCAATTTTTTGACTTAGAAACTGTATCATGATATTTACTGTCTGACAATTTTGATTCTTCTAGTAAAATGATGTCACTCTTTGAGTTATCTAATAAATCTTTAATTCTGTTCCTTTTGTCAGTGGCATTGATGCCCCTGACATTCCATGTAATGATCCTCATGCTATAGCGAGGGGACCTCTGGTCCTCCTGGTAACTCTTTTAACTGTTTTAAATTTGTCTTCCAATGTAGATTGAATCCCTACAACAATTTCCTCTTTTGCTTTCACACTTTTTCTTTTCCTACCATGAGCTTTAGGAGTGTGAACAACATTTTATTTTTCACTAGGGGTTTGCATAATAGATAAGGTCTGTGAAAAATCAAATTTGCCCTCCTCAACCTCTTGGATTTTATTTGAATGTCGATGATCACAAGCTTCTTGCCAAATCTTGTCTGTTGAGCCCTGATACAATTCATACTCCTCATCAAAAAAAAATTAATTCCTGACTATCATCTTCTCTACTTATTTTGTCTGCTAACACTTGAAATTGCTTAGAGATAATGAAGTCAGTTATCTCATTTGCCAAATTTTTCATTTCCTTATTTGCATTGTGACCCATCTTAACATATTTCATAATTTGTTGACATTGTGGAATAAACTCAGCCAATGATGAGTTATTAAACATGACTTGTTGAGTAACAATATCTTCATAATTCTAATCATGATTATCTCTAGAAACCTTATGATTGACTCCGATAAAGATTTCTTTACATAAGGGATAAGTGACTGTTAAATGGAGGACTGAAACAACGTATTCCATAAATTTAAACTGGTCCTTAAAACTAAAACTTATTATGTAAATAGGGAAATGCAGAGCAAAACAACATTTAGAATTCTTCCTTTGACAAAGAGACATTACCTCTGAAACTAGAAGCAATTGCTGAAAATTTGGAGAGTCCTTATTAAAATTCTTTATAAAACCCTCTTGTTGATTTAATCTCAAATCTTCAATGATTGACTCGAATAGCAAGCCCCTCTTCCCACTATTCATCGTAACTACTGTAGTGATGTCCCTTGTAACATCCATCTCATTAGCAATAGCCTTATCACAACTTGAATCCTATTTTTGCAAAATTTCATGCATGTTGACTTGTTGAATTGGAGATTCTAGTAACTTAGGAATCTCCTAATTGTCTCAATATCATCTTCATTCTCAGTCCAACTTGAAGACATCTCTGTACTTCCATCTGTAAGAGTTTCTACTTCTTTCCAAAATTTACAATTTTCAGCTATAGTAGAGTGATCTTCACATACCATAATTCTATCAGCATTGTTACCCCAGCATGTAGAATTAAAATGTCCTAGCGACATAGAATATTTGTCAATTTCACCAGGGCCTTGAATAACAATCTTTTGATACCAAACTCCCCATTTCGAGTGATAGATTAAATTGTTGGGTATTGGTTTTTTATTACTCATCAAGATACAGACCCTTACTGACCTAAAAATATGCTCATAGGGGATCAAATCATGTTTAGTGAAAATTCCCATCCTATTTGCTATGAGTTCAATAATCACAGGGTCTCTATATTCCAAAGGTAAATCTAGGAATTCTACCCTGTGTGGAAAGAAGATCACATCATCAAGCTTTGGAACAAAATTTGGTGAAAAAAGGAATGTAGATAAACCAAAGCCCTTACAGAACCAACCTTTAAACTTGTGCACTCTATCCCTATCCAAAGCTGATTGAAATAAAACTGTAAAACAATTTAAGGCTGATTCATGAAACAATAAATCTTTCATACCTTCCTAGGTTTCTTTTGTCCAATCTAGAATCTCTTGCCTATTTAATCTGTTCTCTTGAATTTGCACACGTAATGTTGTGTTTCTCAAAAAATCCACATGCTGTGCTAAAAGCTTTTATGGGATATTGATTTCAAGAGTTTCTTGACAAATGATATTAGTATACTTCTGCACCATAGTTTCAGGCTACTTTTTCCTCCAGATTTGTTTAACCTTTATGTTCTTTTGCAAACCCTTGCCATTATCTGAGACAAAATTTGGGTTAAAGGTAACTTTCTGGAAAGAAATCGTGAACTACTTGTCAAATTTCACTGAATGCGAACATTCTCCCACTTTCGCATTTGTTAATCAATCCGACTCTACCAAATCATCTTGATCCACAAAGTCACTACAAATCTTACCATTGAAAGGTGTATTTCTATCATAGATATCAAACGGCTCCTAATGCTTTTCCTTACCTTTTTGTTTTAACTGAAACCGTGGATTAATAAAGAACAGTTTCATTGGTTGAACCACAACCTTCTTATGGAAATTTTTTTCCCACGGGACATTCTGCTCATTGTTGTAATCACATTCATGAAACCCTCTGAATTTTTTCGCGAATCTTATAGATTGAAATTGTTTTTCATTTGCATTTGATACAACCCGATATTCCCTACCTACCTCTGTGCTTACTACTGCTTGCTTAGCTCCATGATCCTACCCTTCTTGTATGGTGCCCAAGAATGGACCCTGTCGAAATCCTCTGTAATTTCTCGCTCGCTCGCCCATCATTTCTCCCATTAGGTCAGAGAACTATTGATACATGATATTGCACTAATACATTTAGCCCTTAGTAATAAATTGTTGAAATTGCCTAGGAAGATATTTATTTAAAATAATGGTAATTAATCTAATATTAATTAGAGTAATACCTAGTCCAATTAATTGACTTTTAATATAATCAAATTTAAGTAGAAATTCATCCATATATTTGAAATCAATGTACCGTAAGTCTTTCAAATTATCTTGTAATTGAATCTTGCGTGATTTAGATGATTTGTCATATGTTTGCTTCAAAATATCCCAAGCTTCATGGGTAATAGTGTAGTGAGAAATCACAATATACAAATCAAGATTGAGAGATATGTAAATGAGGGCAAGAGCTTCATCATTTTTAATATTCCATGCATCTTTTTCATCTTGTGTAGCCAGGCACCGAGAACTGAAGAAGGGTCAGTAGCAACATCTAAAATATGCTTAAATCAAAAAAAAAAATGAAAGATGAGTTTTACAAGCATGATAGTTCAAGTTATTTAACTTGATCTCAGGAATCAAAGTCGACATGATGACAAAAAAAAAAAAATCCCCCTCGACTAAATGAATTTGAAAATTTAAATATTAAAAAAAATAAAAAGAAAAAATTTGTCCCTCCTTATATATAAGAATAATTTTTTTTTAAAAATAAAAAATAATGTATCAACAACAATATATATATATATATATTTTAAAATGTGAATTAATTTAATTATTAAATTTCGTATTTAATTTAAACAAAATCATCAAAATTCTTAAACATTTTTTTTTTGGTTTTTAAAAAAGTAAGCATGCCAAAAGATTAAAGACTTTTAAAGTTTGTTTTTAAAAAAATCTTTTTTTTATGAAAAGCAAAATCACGTAATCCTTATGTTCTTTTAAAATAGAAATATAACTATTTATATATTTTTTAAATTGAAGTTGGAATTGCCATTCAGAAGAATAAAAAATAAGGAAAGTCCCCTAAATTGATAATTTGAACACAAGAAAAGAAACAATATTATCATAATCCAATTAAATGTTTTAGGGGTATCAAAATTGAGATACAAATGTGTTGATTTTAAATCAACTCTTTAAATTGTAATAGTTTTTTTTAAAATTTTTTTTTTTTGATCGGCAAGAGGCCAAAGCCAAGATTCATTATTATTATTATGTGATATAATTAATTATTATTATTATTATTTATTAATCTTGTGTGGAGTCAAACTCAAGACTTCTCAGATAAGATGTTCACAATTTACCATTGTGTTGTAGGCTCTTGCCTTAAATTGTAATAGTTTTGAATGCTTGAATGATTATAAATATTTTAAAACGATTGCGAATCTTGTTAGCTAGTGATATACTTGAAAGGATTTCTATTTTAAAATAACATGGTCACACTACATCATAATAAAATGATAGAGAAGACTTTACTCAAATATAGTAATTGAAAAAAATGCTAGATAAGAAGCATATGATGAAACTATCAAATATAAACATAAGCGTTATTAAATGTAACTTTACAAAAATATGTTAAACTAAATTAAGAGTGTAATGAGGAGAAAGAGACAGACCGAGTTAGAGATTCATAGTAGAAAATAATCTACCAAAAAAGGTGCAATCAAAAGGTTAGGTGTAACCACTGCTTAAAACATAGTTTCTACAAAAAAATGAGTGCACAAACAAATTCAAAGTCTACAATTTAATAAAAAGTGCGGATAGATGGAAAGGAATGCAAAGTAGAGACAACTTGGATGAAATGAGCAGCTGTGATTGAGAGATAAAAAAATGGTTTTAATGATTTCCTCAATGAAATATCAACTTATGGCAAGTTATATTGTTGGATATGCACATCAATTTGTTTTAAAAATGTACACATACAACATAATATATTGAATGATACCAAGAGGGATACAAACTAAAGAGACACAGGCCAGAGACAACCCAAAAACTAATACTTCTAAGTTATATATATATTAACTTTAGCTTGAAAATTAGTAAAAGAAAATACCAAGAGATATGGTTCATATTTGTTCCAGAGATACAATTGAAAAAATGAAGCTCGAAAGAAAATACAAATAAGAGGATGCGCAACGATAGGTAACAAAATGCCAAGAATAATATGAATGAAGGTGAGTAGAAAAAAATGATGACCAACCAAAGAGAATGAGCAAGCTAGGTTGAAATGAAATCAAAGAACAAAATACAAGAAGATCAATAAATTTTGATATAAGAGGTCTTCACTTGCAATGATAGAGATCAATGTTTAAATGAAACTTACAATATATATTATAAACTTGCAAGATTAATGATCAAACAATAGGGTACTAACGAATATTCCTACAAAACAATTTTTAGTTTAAGAGAACTTGCAAAGAAAAATAATGCTCAGCTTCTCCTATTTTGGTAGCAAGCCTTCTAAAACAAGATAGACAAAAATGCAAGAAAATAACTAATTCTTTGGTGGTAAACCTTCCAAAGAGGGTTAGAACAAAAAATAATATAAGTAAACCTACAACACAAGATTACAAATGAATTTTTTCTCCTCTTCTCCTCTTAACAAAGATCTTCAAAATGGTAACCTTCACACAATCTCAAAATGAGGATTAGAAAAGCTCTGATACCATGAAAGAAATCAAGTAAACTAATGTTGATCAAATAAATAAGATTGACAAATGAGTGTCAACACACTTAACCATTTTCACTATACATGCCGAGTATACAATGGAAACCAAGCTAGAACTCTAACACATGCCGAGTTATAGATAGTGCCGAGTAGACCATAAGATGGTATGTGCCGAGCAAGTTACAGTAGGTGCCGAGCAGATGAGACCAATATGTGTCGAGTAACTCAAGATCCAACAGGAGCTGAGAAATGCAGAAAACTAATAGGTGCTGAGTAATGCAGTAATTCTATAGGAGCCGAGTAACACAAGAAACACAGTGGATGTCGAGAAATCCAGAATAGATGGTGCCGAGCATCAGTATTACTTCATGTGCCGAGCAATGCAGGATCAGCATGAAAGTTTGTGCAATTGTAAACAATGATGTAAAACGGTTATGCATGACTCATAGCAAGTTAAGAAGATAAGATCAAATCCTCTCATCCACCTATGCAATCCTCATGTAGCCAATCAAAAAATTGGAGATTGCATGCAGCCAATGGGTGAATTTCAAGGGTTTGAGCGGGAACATTTTATCCAAGGATGCATAACAAACCACTAATTTTTATAAGGGAGTCTTGACGCCATTGAACGAAGAAGTGAGAAGTGCAAAAAGAAGAAGGAAAAGTAGAGTTTGTTATTGCAGAACATTGGTGTCAAAGATTTAGTGGAAAGGATGGCATTTACACATCTAGTTGATCAGAACAGAACATGGAACATAATCAGCAGATCGGATCTAGCAGAGATCAGAGATAGAAGAGAAAATCAAGAGCCTCAGATCAGCATTAGAGAGTGCATTAGATTAGGTGTATTATCTTAATACTCTCTCACAATTGTATTAGGAACTTGGAAATCCTATTGAGTTAGGTAGGTTTAACAGCCTTATGTAAATCCTTTAACAAGGTGACATTCTGAGTTGAATTTTCTTAAATCCTCTAACAAGGCACACTCCTAATAGGGTGTAGAAATCCTTTAATATGGTCACATTTAACAGTGTGTTGTAGCCTTTAATAGGGCAAGCCTTTAACAGGGCAAACCATCAGAAGTGGTTGAAATCAATTGCTGCAGTAATTTTGTGGGTATCATCCCCACCCCAGTTTTACCTTCTTATTCTTGGAGGGTTTCTGGGTCACCAAAATCTCAAGTGTTATGTGGTGATGCATGTTTATTTCTTATGATTGTTTAATGTTTATATGCATGCATGTTAATTTTAGTTATATTTTATTAAGGGTATACAAGTGGTTAAAAGGCCAGTACTTATGATTCACCCCCCTTCTCAGAAGCACTCTTCCCATTAAGACATTCCAACAATTGGTATCAGAGCTATGTTCTCTCAAGAAGAAGCCTAACAGCTTGAGGAAAAGATCTGAAGATGGAAGTCATCAAACTTGGGAAGATCATTGAGAACTAGGTGATAGATGTGCATCTCACTTTACACAAGGTAGAGGAAGCTAGAGAGGAATTAAAAAAATCCTTAAAAAGAAGGAAGGAAATAACTATAGCCAAAAGCGATATTCACTACAAGGAGATTGACACCACACAAGTATTTTCCAAAGGAGATTCCAAAGAATTTGATGCAGCAATAAAAAAACTGATGGAGAAAAATAGAGTTCAAGCAGAAGAGATAAGAACTCTTAAGATAGAGCATGAATCACAGGCCATGATGCTATGTTAAATCACTGAACAAAAGAAAAGAGCAGTTGAGGATAGAGTCATGATGGAAGATGAAAAAAGAAATCTTATAAACAAACTTGAAGAAAAATGTACTGAATTAAACATGCAGATGGATACACTTGCCCAACTGATGAACCTTCATCATGAACTCAATATGAAAGATATTGAGATCTCTACTTTGAGGATGCAGAATGAACAACTGCAAAATGAATTAAAGAGAGAAAAAGAAATAGTTGAGAATCTCAAAAGGTCAAGTGAAGCTATCAAGTACTTTGAATAGTTGCTAAAATCCCCAAGATCAACCCATGATACATCAAGACTTGGGTACATCAGCACTGAAGTTGGTGAATCATCAAAGAGTGTTGAGCAAAGAAGTGACAAAGGTAAGGATTCTAAACCCACCTGTCATTACTGTAATAAAAGGGGGCATACTGCTAATGTTTGCAGGAGTAGAAGGATCAATCAGCAAAACACACCCAAAAGCAAGGGTTACTGTCATAAGTGCAACATGCAAGGACATATGACACAAGACTGCAGGTCTAAAGTCACAAGGACACACAAATTTGATGGACACTGCCACAATTGCAAGAAGTATGGACATAGAGCCTTTGAATGTAGATCAAAGCCTATGTGGACACCAAATCAACATGTAAGGAGGGACAACTATGTACATCATTACAATTGGGACTACAATACAAGGCAACGCTGTCACTATTGTCAAGAGTATGGACATATACCCCAAAACTACATAAGAACACACTTCAAGGGGAACTATAAAAGATGGTTGAACCAAACTACTTGCTTTAGTTGCTTGAAAATTGGACATGTCAGTAGGAATTGTCCAACAAAGGCCAAGGCACCCAAGATTGAAGTAAATAAGGGCAAAGAAAAAGTTGAGGAGGCACACATCAGAGAAAACGTAAAGAAGACATAGCAGAAAAAGGATGGACCAAGTACATCCAATGGAAGGGTCACTTCACCCAAGAGGTCAAGTGATCATATCTCATCCAACTAATCACAGGATGAGCCTATGGGGCTGATACATATAACAAAGTATCATAAATCAGCCCTAAACCATGATGAAGCACTGCAAAGTATAAATTTGCATGAGATAAGATGCTAAGAAAAAACTTGAATGATGATGCCGAGCTATCTTTGGTTGTCGAGTAAAACTGCTTTGGAAGCTGAGTTAAGTAGTCAAGTGGAAGGCAAGTAAAAACTGTAGTGGTGGCTGAGTTATTAACAAAGTTAGTAGATGCTGAGTGAGAATAGCTGCCGAGTGGATGCCGAGTTGAAAAACCTTTGGAAGCCGAATGATAGCTTAAGGTACAAAAATGCATTAAATGCAAGGTTTTTTTGAGATGCTTAAAGGTGAAAATCATTTCATTTTGAGCTATTCAAATGAAGAGCGATTACTAGGAGCGCAACTGAGTGATTTTCAAGAAATCAACCAGTGATTCACAATGATTCAACATCTACCCAAGTGATTTAAGCGTTTGACCAGGTATTTCCTTTAGGTGCCAAGTTGTATAGTTTGAGAAGTTTATTTTAAACATCAAACCCTAGTTCGGTTAAAGATGACATCTAGTTCAAAGTCCACCAAAGGGAAAGAGAGCCATGAGATTCAACTTGTTAGCAACGAGGTTAAGCAACTTGAATTCAGCCCAATCCCAAAAGTTTCATATAAAAATGATCCCGTTGGTGCCCTATCTGCCATTCCTGAAAAAGTTGTTATGGTTTAGGATGTCCAAAAGTGTTATAGCTCCAAAATAGGAGCCATAGGAGATTTGGAAATCTTTAATGCCTTTGATAAACTCTGTGACAACGGTATATTGAAGGATGAATTTTCAATCGTAGAAAAGAAGGGTTTAACCAAAGCCCTAGTTTTTCCAATCGTATTCAAAATTGAGTGGATACGCATAATACTTAGCAGAATCCATGATGGATCATTTTGAATAGAGCAAGGACCAGTCAAGATTACCAAGAAAATGGTTCATAGGGTCACAGGTTTTCCAACCCTAGATTGGCCAAAGACATTGAGAAGTGACAAAAAGGAAACAATTGAGAAGAACACGTGAGCAAAGTGGAATAACAGAGGCATGACCATAGACACCATAACTGATCCCCTTCTAGACTTTTCTATAAGGATCATATCACATAAGTTTTATCAATCTAGCAGGTTGAACAATGTACCCTGCATAGCAGTGGATGTGGCATATAAGCTTGTAAAGAAAGACCACACCTATGAACTTGTAGAGCTCATATTGCAATAGATTAATGAAAATTATGGAGCTATTAGAAAGTCCAAGGGATCACAATGTAAATTTGGGTTAGTACTAGTTTGTATATTCTTCTATGTGATGAAGGAATTCCCTTCATTTGGAAAAGTCAACTGGAGTCGGAACAAAACAATTGTTGATCAAATAAATGATTTCATTACACAAATGGGAGATAGCTTTGATGATCAAATGTCTATCTATTTTGATGATTTCAAGAATGCAATGAAGAAAAGAATGAGGATACCAGTTTCACTGGTAGAAAAGCATGTAAATAACACATGCTTTCTTGTTGACATTGATTTGACTTTTATTCAAGCAGTCCTTCCAAGAGCAAGATGACTTAGAACATTGGGATATGAGCTTGATGTTGACCAAGCTTCAATAGAAATCACAACACTACTTGTAGAAGAAATGGACAAAACTGCCAAGGCATTTGGAACTTATGACATTTTCAAATCAAGAGTTGTTATAGAACTCAAGATAGCCACAATAGTAAAGAAGAAGGACAAGCTAGTGAAGAAGATAAAGAAGAAATTTGGTGTTGAAGAAACAGGTGTAGCAGGCAAAGTAGAGGAGATTAGTGAAGGAGAAGAAGAAGGTGATGATGAGAAAGAGGAGGATGAGCCAGAACAAAGGCCACTGGAATCGTCACAAGGCCAAGGTGAAGACAAAGATGAGAGTGCCAAGGAAGAAGAAGCCAAGGAAGCACCATCAAAGGCAAAGTCATCAAAAGGAAGGCAAAGAAACCTCCTGCTCCTCAGCCTAAACCAAAGAAAGCTTCCATGCCAACATCCAAGAAGCCAACAACTAGAGCTACAACAAGGGCCTCCACACAGAAGGCCAAAGAGGAAGCCACAAAGAAGAAGATAGCCAAGAAGGCATAGGAAGATCCAAGGAAAAGGAAAAGATATGTGGCTCAACCTGATACTGATGAAGAAGATTAGACTGAAAAGGTAAGTCATCCTCCTAAGTCTTCAAGTGATACATTATGTGAAAAGATTAGGAGTGGAGAATTAAGTGAAATGAAAAAGATTGATTTCAATAAGTTCACCAAAGAGGAAAAAAATAGAATAGAAGAATTAGTCTATGCATTAATGGGACAGTTCAAGTATACACCTCTTGAACTTGATGGACAATTGCCAAAGGAATTGTCTAAAATTATAGAAGACAGATGACATTTCTGTTTGAAAATGGAGAAGGAGATGAGAGAATCAACCTTAGCAAGCATACTGCCTGATTTGACAAGGGAACAGATAACTAAAGCAATCAAAAGGCATAACACTAGGTTTACACCTAAGTATAGGGCATTCTCCATTCTCCAAAACAAAATTGAAGTTGTACAAAAAACCACAAGATTGTGGAAGAATTTGTATAATAAAACTAAAGATGTCCTTGAAGAGGAATAGAAATAAGGAGCTATTGCTAAACCTGAAGAGAGAAGAAAGAGGAGAGAAGAGAAAATAGAAGTAGAGAAAAAGATTGAAGAGGAGGAAGGAAAAGATGAAGACAGGGGTACTGATAAGTAGCAAAGTGTGCAAGACACACAACTTCCACCTCCTAGCCCTCCTCACTCTACTATCACAATTGCAGAAATCATAAAGAATAAGGATGTTTTTGACACCTCATGTCAAAACATCAATCCACTAACTGCAGAGGATCTCACTAAGATCCTTGACCAAACAACTCTTCAAGCACAGTTGTGTACAAGTCCCATATTGGTTAGTGTAGACGATCTCCAAAAGTCCGTAGATAAACTCAAAGAAGCCAAGGTGTCACCACAAGAACCACCTCAAATCACTCAAACTACTAGACTTCCATTTATGCCACCTCCATCACCACCAAGAATTGCCATGCAAGCTCATCAGGAGCTGAGTGCAACAACAGAGGCAGATACAAGTATAACAGTTCAGACAATGAGTACACCCCCGACCACAGTGATACAAGAAGAAGATAAGCAAGAAGAAGAGGATAAAGAAGAAACATAGGATAAGGAGGAGTCTGCAATACAAACTTTGGTTGAATTTCCAAAAATAGGAACTCCTACCAAACCTGTTCAATAGCTGAGAACTGACAAGTTGACCTTACAAGTCAATACACCAAGCTCAAGTTCTACTAGGGTAGCTAGGACCATTCATTATGGCATTCCTGAGCTTTATGAAGAAATCCAAATACCCTATTATGATTCAAGCACTTTAACTAAAGAAAAGATGAATGAAATACATAGTGCATTGGATAAGAGAAGGAGGCAAGAGGCATTGAGGAAAGACTACAAATACAAGTAGGCAATGAATGAGATCAAAGATATATTCATGGATGCATTTAGCCTACAACCTCCAGATTCAAGCAGGCCAATCCTTGAGCAACTATCTAATATAGTTGATCAAGTGAATAATGAAGACCATGATACAAATGTAAAACTCATGGAATGGTCAAAAAAGAAGTTTGTAGGAAAGGTCAACCAAAAGATAGCCAATAACATAATTTTAGGACAGGTTGACCTAGCTAAGAAATTGGAGTGTAAAGATTGTGTTAGGGAACATCTTTTCCCTTTATAGCAAATTGTGTGATTTTTCCAGGTTCACACAAGAAATAAATCCAAAAATTTTGAACCTTGAGAACAAATTAAAGCTCTCCAGCATGCAACTACCCTCAAATCCTGCACACAGTGAGAAGCATTTTTCTCAAACACTTCACACTCAAAGGGAATTAGCTGCATTATCAACAGAAGAGGCAACTATTAAAGAAAAGATGATGCAAATACAAGCCTCTATCATTCCCCATTTGGAGATATTACATAAGGAGAAAATGTATGCAGAAATAGTCCTGAAGAAGGATCCAAATATTTCTACAAATGAAGGACTTGTTGATCTAGCAACAGAGCTTGCAATCCAACACAAGTCATTGGATATTGCATTGAATAATTGGGATGCAGCTCTCAAAATACTCCTTGAGGTAAATAAAACATTTTTGGCCAAGCATGGCATTACCATTTAGGACCCTTTGACATAAGTGTCAAAAAGGGGGAGATAATATTCTAAGGGAGAGATATATTAAAGATGTAGGAGATAATATTCAAAGGGGAAGATATATTAAAGAAGGAGAAATGCATATAGTAAATAAGGAGATAACAGGATCAAAAGGCAAGAATAGGTCAGAAACAGGTCAAAGAATAAATGGCACAAGACATAAGAATTTATGACATAATTAACTCAGGGGGAGTCGTAAGGTTTATTGTTGTTCACAATATCTTTTTTGAAATTTTGCATGAAAAGAATGTACATATAATGATTGGATCATGAATAATCAGTTAAGTGTTTTTGACAATCGTGTCAAAGGGGGAGATTGTTGATCAAATAAATAAGATTGACAAATGAGTGTCAACACACTTAACCATTTTCACTATAAATGCCGAGTATACAATGGAAACCGAGCCAGAACTCTAACACATGCCGAGTTACAGATAGTGCTGAGTAGACCAGAAGATAGTATGTTTCGAGCAAGTTACAGTAGGTGCTGAGTAATGCAGTAATTCTATAGGAGCCGAGTAACATAGGAAACACAGTGGATGTTGAGCAATCCAGAATAGATGGTGTCGAGCATCAGTATTACTTCATGTGCCAAGAAATGCAGGATTAGCATGAAAATTTGTGCAATCACAAACAAAGATGTAAAATGGTTATGCATGACTCATAGTAGGATAAGAAGATAAGATCAAATCCTCTCATCCACCTATGCGATCCTCATGCAGCCAATCAAAAAATTGGAGATTGCATGCACCTAATGGGTGAATTTCAAGGGTTTGAGCGGGAACATTTTATCTAAGGATGCATAACAAACCACTAATCTTTATAAGGGAGTCTTGATGCCATTGAACAAAGAAGTGAGAAGTGCGAAAAGAAGAAGGAAAAATAGAGCCTATTATTGCAGAACATTGGTGTCAAAGATTTAGTGGAAAGGATGACATTTACACATCTAGTTGATCAGAACAGAACATGGAACATAATCAGTAGATCAGATCTAGCAGAGATCAGAGATATAAGAGCAAATCAAGAGCCTCAAATCAGCATTAGATCAGGTGTACTATCTTAATACTCTCTCACAATTGTATTAGGAACTTGGAAATCCTATTGAGTTAGGTAGGTTTAACAGCCTTATGTAAATCCTTTAATAGGGTGATATTTTGAGTTGAATATTCTTAAGTCCTCTAACAAGGCACACTCCTAACAAGGTATAGAAATCCTTTAACAGGGTCACATTTAACAGTGTGTTGTAGCCTTTACCAGGGCAAACCATCAGAAGTGGTTGAAAGCAATTGCTGCAGTAATTTTGTGGGTATCATCCCCACCCCAATTTTACCTTCTTATTCCTGGAGGGTTTCTGGGTCACCAAAATCTCAAGCGTTATGTGGTGATGCATGTTTATTTCTTATGATTGTTTAATGTTTATATGCTTGCGTGTTAATTTCAGTTATATTTTATTAAGGGTATAAAAGTGGTTAAAAGGCTAGTACTTCTGATTCACCCCCCCTCTTAGAAGCACTCTTCCCATTAAGACATTCCAACAACTAAAAACTAAGGAAACAATCCAAGTGAACTTGATGTGAAGAAGTTTACTCATAAACCAAATGAGCTTCCCAATGGATCAACAAGAATGAAGATGGGATTTTCAAAGGGGAAAGCAAAGAAAATTCCTTGTGTAAGAGAGTGGGGGGGTGGAGTGGCAGAAAATAAGCTCATTACAATAACATCAAGAAGATGTGAAAAGTTAAAGAATGAGATAGAGGCATCTCTTTTATAGATATGAGAATGGAGTTGCATGTGTAACTCCCATTTCTATGAATGCCACCATTCATAATAAATGTGTGCAAAGTGTGAAGATCCTCTTAAGAAGGATAAACTAATTTTCTTATAAAAGGAATTAGAAGAAATGAGTTGTCTTCACACATGGAAAATATGACAAGTAAATGACATGTCCTCACATGTGTACTAGAGGAAAAATAACACAAGGGATACCTTGGTTTATCCCATTTAATAAATAAATACAACTAAGGAAAGATTACTGATTCTAACAACATCATTCTACATTTCATTTGCATTCATTTCATGAGAAAAACATGTGACAAAAACAAATACATCATTTCCTAAGCATAACATGTGATAAACCAATGCATGATGTCATCATATAAAGTCCACATAAAACAAGTAAAGCATGTAAAACATATATGTAATCCATCTCATATATTCATCATCACATAGGTACATATCATAAAAATGTCTCAAAATGTATCAGATTACATGATCATGGTTTACATCAATACTAATTGCTTGTAGGTGTGAAACATGAAAGAAAATAGAAAAATCAAAGAAAGTCCCTCTGCACAAGAGTGTGTCTATGTCAATCTGTGTTGTCTCTTGCCTCATAGCCTCTATTCAACCTTGATGATGACCCCCATCAGTTTATGGTACCCTCATCAATCCCATCACACCTCCACTACTCTATGTCCTTTGTGTTCGCTGAGAATGTGACCTTGACACTCAGTAGCTCTTTGCCCTTTACTTTAGTGCCACTTCCATCTCATAATTCATGCTCTAGTACTACACCTCCGTACATACCTCACTCACCACCATGGCTACCTCCTGAATAGATGCATCCCTAATGCTACTAATGAAGACTTTAAACTCCTAGACTGCTTTATCTGCCCTCTGTATTGTTACATCTTGAGAGGCTATTACAGTATCCTTCTCTTCCATAACCTGGTCAATCACTTCCTATCAGTCCTCTTACTAACTCTACAACCCTTTCATTGCCTCCATCATTTTCATATTTGACTCACTAGGCCTTTTCTCTACTGGTACTAGCATCCCCTCGGTGCCATCTAATGGGTCATCCTCTATATCCATCATCGTAGTATCCACACTTTTGTCCTCTCCTCTATCTAATGCCTCTCCATCCTCACCATCTCCACCCTCCTTGTCATCATCCCCACCCCTACTATCTCCACCCTCCTCATCATCCTCTCCCCCATCATCATCCCCACCCCTACTTTCTCCACCCTCCTCCTCATCATCTCTTGCTTCCTCATCACCATCTCCACCTTCCTCTTCATCATGCCCACCCCCACTATCTCCATCCTCCTCATCCTCTCCCCCGTCATAATCCCTAGACCCACTATCTCCACCCTCCTCCTCATCATCTCCCTCATGATTATCTCCCCCCTTCTCATCACCCTCCTCATCCTCATCATCCCCTCCCTCCCCACTTGTCTCATCCTCACCATGACTCTCCTCATCCTCCTCCTCCCCAACCTGATCTGCCTATGGTCTCATATGTGATACTAGAAATGTTGGATCTATCAACAACCTTAGTCGATACTAAGAAAGCTACCTATTATATGTTGTTTTCATGCCCACATCCATCAAATCCACTATCACTCCCCATAATCTAGGCTATAGCTCCTCCAACTATGCATAGGTTACTTGTGTAATGTTAGGTGCCCCCATTCTCTAACCTTTGCTCTTGATTGGGAAAATATAGCAAGACCTATATGCACATCTTGCCTCTCTCCAAACCGTCGATGTACTTTCTTTGGCAAGTACATCTCAATAAACCAAGTGTCCAATAATGGTATGCCCAATTAGATATCTCTCCTATTTGTAGTAGGGAAGGTGGATCTCATCATCCTCCCACCTTGGGAAATCTCTATAGGGCTCCATATAAACTACCTCATAGTATCCAACTGATGTCTAAAGAACATGGTGTATCCTAGTGGTCCTTGCACCAATGCTCCTCCGTAGCTATATACATATGGGAATAGCCTCTACCAACTCTCTCTCCACAAGAGGTATGAATATGAAAATATGTCCATAAGCCCATATCTATAGTAATCTACCTCCTGTACTAAAAGACAACCTACCTCTATAAGCAACCTAGTGAAGGTAGTAGTACAACATCCCTAGCATGTAGCCCCCCCAAGAAAACATCATCCCATCCATCACCATCCTCTCTATGTAGTGCCTCTCATGTTTTCATTATGTACCTTTATATATTTTTTTTTTGAGAGATAATTTGACACTCATGTCAGATGACATTCAAGATGACCTGATGGTCAGATATTATATTTTGATTGCCAGTATCATAGATTTTAGATGCTATATTGTTCAGTTTGATCATATCTACATGATAATGTGTATTGATGTGACATGATATTTTATGATGAGATTTGGTTATTTGTATTTAGACATATACTATGTTTATGTTTATATGATGGACTTATTGGATTCAAGATACTTGGAATTGATGCTATGGTTATTTATTTCATTCTTGCTTTGTGATGTTTTGTGCGAAAGTGAGTGATGTAAATGGATTATTTTAGTGCAATTAAATAAATGGTTAAATTAGGTGATTTAATGCATTTATCACTTTTGCTATATTATTAAATGAAATTACACTTGATCATGTTGTTTAGTGTGTAGGATTTATTTCCCAAGCAGTGGCACATGGAGTTAGTGACTCGGTTGTTCATATTTAATCAATGTCGTCTCTGTATGGTTGATGTATCCTATTTAATTATTTAAATTAAACCCTTTTGTAATGTTCCCATTTTAGCAGTTGACCAAGTGTGTGTGCGTTAGCCTTGTTCTACATGGTCCCGAGGGCTAACGAAGGGTTTAATGGGATCTTGGAGTGTTTTGGCCTAGTCATTTCCAGTTTGGGCCAAAACGAAGTTAATTTACTCAGTTTCAGGCATACTTACTATTTTTAGTAAGTCGGCAGGACACAGTGCAGGTCAATTTTGGTGATTGGATTTGATACTCCTCGGTGAGAGCTTTCCGATGAGCTATCACTCGCATTATTCGAAGTTCGATTGCTAATACATTTTAATGCCTGAAGTTTTATTAAAGTAACGTCTAATTTAATTGTAAAATATTAAAGTGTTACTTTAATATTTATTTTATGGTGATGTGTACCCAAGGGAGACATAAGGGGTATTTTAATATATGTTTTATATTACACATCTTTTATCCCACATTGCCCATATGAGTTGAGCGGACCCATGGGAATAGAATAAAAGGAAGCATCTGTGGCTTCATTAGGCAGGTTGAATATGAGAAGAAATTGGTATGTGAGTTGCAGCTCAGTTCTTGGCATTTGAGGATGTCTATCCTCTCTTGTAACATTCTAGACGTCATTCCCTTGGGGTTTGGCCTTTGGAATTCTTTGTTTTTGGCTTCATTATCAGGCAGTTTAGTTGCAATTCAGGCTACAGGCAGATTTGGTATTTTGCTCATATCTTCTTCACTACTTGTCTGACGCTTATGCCGCTTTGAGGGAATGGTATTATGAAGGTAGTGGACTGATTGAAGGACAAAGTATTGTAGCAGCAAGTTCGTAAGCATGGGCTGGAGTATTATGACAATATTGCTGAAGTAATTAGTGAGTTGATAAATCTGCCATGTATTTGGTTTTATGAATTCTGAAAATAACATTTTATTAGCAGCAGTTCATTTCCACTTTGCATATTATTGTAGTTCCTTTCTTGTTTATGTTGTATGATACCAATTCCATGCATGAAACACAACAAACAAATAAACGTTTGATTTCCGGAGTTATAAGGGGTTTTAAGAAGTTGAATGCAAACTGTTTGACATAATTCCTTTCAGCAATTTGGTTTAGTTTTTTGGGACATCCAGGGGTGCCCATTACACCTTTGGTGATATAATAAATTCAGACTCATTTGTATTATGTGATTAGACCTGTGCACATGTCTATGCATTTAGAGGTTTGCAATTTTCATGAAAGTGATTAAGGAATTCTGTGATTTTGGTTTAAGGAAATTTTGGGCTTTATTTTTATTTAATTTAATTCCCACCAGCTTTGTTCTAATTGAATTCCAATTACTTGGATTAGCCTATTTTCATTTGGGTTATTTTAGGGTTTAACTAGGTGACCAGGATAATTACCCCAATCCTTTATTCACTCAAAAAGTGAATAAAATATCAAAAAAAGAATTTTATTCCTCACTCCTCACTTTTTGAAATAGAAAATTGAGAGCAAATTCCAAATCCTCTTCAAGAGGAAATATTGTTCTATTTTTTGTCGGAGCTACGGGCGTGGGATCGTCCCGAGGTTGTTCTCGTTGGATCCAACTTGAGGAGACCTTGGATTGCCAGACTTTCGACAGTTTCTGTAGAGTTTTTATTTTACTACTCTCATTTCCATATTTGTCCTTTTGGCTGTCAGGTAGAGCTCTCCTATTTTACTATTTTAGCTTCTATTTTTGGTAGCTATTTGTTAGGAGGTGGAAAAATAGTGTTCCCCTCCATTTCTAGTTGTTACCTCTACCTCATTGGATGGGTATGAGAATTTTCCTATTTTTTGGGATGGGGGTTTGGGGTTTTGCACTATTATTCTAGCCATTTTTGCATACACACTTCAAACCTAGATTTTATTTGATATTCATGGCTTTTGTACCCAAAGAAAAAAATGGGTTTTAATTTCAATTTTTTTGACTTTTCAGGTTTTTGCCTCTATTTTCATGCCACCTGATTTCTCAAGTTTTCTTGACACTGTAGTTGATTGTGGATCTCTATTATCTATAAGGAAATCTTCCTGTCACCTATTGTATTTTATTGCATTAGGATTCATGCTGAATTTTGTACTCTTGGATATAGGTTAGTTGAGTGATTTTTTTATTTGTGTCTTTTTATTTCTCATCCAAATCTTGTTATTTATGATCATTGTGTAGTTGGTGTGCCCAAACACAAGCACGTGAGTGTACATTTGTCGATTCTTGTGAGACTGAGCTCCTAGTTGTTGTCAATTGAGTTATGTTCATTGGGGTTGGGTTGGGAAACTGCATTACCTATAGGCACTTATTATGTAATGAGGATGGGTATGTAGGGTAGGCCAGTGTGGAGGGGCTTCTCTGGTAACCTCGGGTTGTGTTCTTGACAAGGTATACATGTATAAGTTTCTGATAAATGTTAACTAAAAAAACTCTTGGGTAATTAATTAAGATAAGAAAATACTATGTACCTATATGGCTCTTCTGAAGGTATGTGCTCGTCAATTTATCTGAGGGCCAAATATCTACATGATACACCTATAGACATAACACTATGGCCTCACGAGGGAGTGTTTCTATTAGGCACTTAGCTTGGGCTCTGCAATGCTAAGAAATCTACTATCCACCAGAGTCCCTACATAGTAGACCCATAGAGTGTCTAACCAAGAACTATTTTATTGCATTGTCTCATGATCTTGGTTTCAATCCTCTGTACTATTTGGCATGAGTGTTAGCCATGGATGATTGTCTTATGTGTGTTTGAGCTTAGATTATTATGTCCATCAGCACAGTAGGAGTGGGCCTATGGTTTCCACATGGTTGGGAGGCATAGCTACCTTTACCACTACTAGGGACCAACATAAAAAGTTAGCCTTTCTCCATGTTCAGTTCTAGAAGTGGATGCTCACATGGTTTTCCGTTTCTTCCAGAGTATGTTCCATGTGATTTAAATTATTTCATTTCTTAGAGATAGTTGATTTATGCTCATGTATGTTGTTGCGATGTTACTTTTCTACATTATTTCTAGATGCTATTGATTAGATGGTTGGTTCATCCCTTCTATTATGCTTAGTTATTTTTCATTCATTTGAGTGTTCGAGCCTCAATTTCCATAGATCTGATACTCCCCGATGTGGAGGAAATTATCCTATTTTATACTTTGCATGTTTTTTTTTGATTTTTCTATTGCCTTACCTCATGCCAGAGAGGATATTCCTCATGTAATAATATATTCTCTCACGGAGAAAATGTTTTCTCGCACAGAGCATGCTAAAAGCTCACGTGAGAAGATGTTTCCTCGCGCATAGCTAGGTAGATGCTCTTGAAAGCATCTTGATAGAGGGCCACACCACCCTTAACCACTCACAATCAAGAAAGCAACAATATGGAGACCAATAGAAATAAAAAAAAATGCTCCACAAGCAATTTTATTATACTTTAAAATCCTTACAACACCCACAAGATGATATGATAGATATGACTTCTTCAAAAAGAAGTTTACAAATTCTTCAACATAAGAGAAATCCCAAATAAGAGTCTTCACACCAAGAGCTTCACCAAAAAATTCTACTTGAAGAGCTAAACCTTTAGAGCTTTCACACCTTGAAGTCTTCACGCCTTCTAGCTTCTACTTCTCAAACTTGATTAGAAATGCTCATATGCCTTGCTTAAATAGGCACTTACCACCCCATGCATGGCTTATCCACAACCTTCTAGAATTCCTCCTACACAATATCCACAACCTTCTAAAACTTCCATAACCTTCTAGAATTACAACTAAGCACCACCATGTGGCCCAATTAGAAAATTACATTTCCTTTATGGATCACAAAAAATATTAAATGCAAGATTTAAGAAACTTTCCACAAGCTTCTAAGATGCCACCTACACACCTTGATTAATGTAATGACAACTATTTTTAAAAAATTTTCTATTTATGCCACCTATGCACCTTGAAAATAAAAATCCTCTTTTCCTTTCTTTTCTCCTTTTTATTTTTTATTATTTCTCCTCTAATTTTTGTCACTTTCTCTCTCCTCCAGTGTCTTTTTTTTTTAATTTTTAAATTTTACATTCAACATGTCTCCCCTTTATTTTGGATGCAAGATGCTCCTGCATCACATCTACCTTACTAGTAGTGTTTTTGGCTGGCGCCTCTTGCATTCTATCACATGAGAGGGCATTCTCTCACATCCAATGGAGTACTTCCATGTGCGCAAAGGTATTCTCTTACGTGATTCTATAGGCTAGTGTTCCCTTGCACAAGAAATAGGGGGTATTTTCGCTTGTATCTAGAAAGCATGATTGGGTGTTTTGAGTACCCTTTGGGATTGCATGCCTTCCTAGACTTTGAAAAATTGGATATTCTAGGTTTCATAATTGTCTTACTTTTATAGTTGGTTGATTTTGTCATTAAGTAGTGATGCTTGGAGATCATTGGATTTGTAGATCATTTGGTTAAGTCTTTGGTTGCAATATGTTTATCGATTGCATATTGATGTGTTTGATTCTATGCTTACTCTTTTTAAAAAAATTATTGGGTTTTTTTTAATCCTTGTTCCAAGGATCTCTAGGTGGGGCATTACATCTAGTATTAGAGCCGATGTTGCAACATTGTGATCTCTATGTTATGCTCCCGCTATGATATTTTTTGATTATGTAGTATGGTATCCTATTTTAGCTTACACTTATGATACTTATGATTATTACATATGACTTTAAACCTTCTCTTGTTTCTCCTTTAATGATGCCTCCTACACATATACCTAGTGGTCGGGTTAACAACTAATAGAATACAGATGAAGATGAACACCATGAGCAAGAATGTCACGAAATTGGGGGAGGAAAAGAGGATATCAATCAGGATGATGTCAGGGCACTGATACCTTTATTAGAAGAGATTATATCTCATTTGGGACCTCAAGTTGAGGAAAATTGATAGGACCATAGCCGAGAAGAGGGTTCCCACCATGGAGATTCCCACCTATCAGAGCATGGAGGTGAAGAAGAGCATGGGTAGGAACATAAGCATTCTCGCACACCACCTGGTAGTAGAGGTGACCATAGGAGAGGTTGTGGTTGGGGTGATGGAGATTCTATTAGAATATATATAATGGGAGACCTTCAAAGATCTAAGCCACCACTATTTGATGGCCTAGGAGGAGGTCTCAAGGGTGAGACATGGTTACTGGGTATGGGGTGTTACTTCTTCTTACATCTATATGAAAGCAATGCGAGGGTCCAATGTGTCATAACACAACTAAGAGAACAAGGATTCATGTGGTGGGATATGGAGAGTGATAAGCTTTAGATTAGTATGATGAATCTCATCTGGGAGATCTTTGAGGAGAGGTTCAGGGAGAAATTCCTATCTCCATAGTACTAAGAGACTCATGCAGTTGAGTTCCATGAACTTAGATAGGGGAATACGATAGTGGATTAGTATGAGAGGTAATTCTTTAGGCTAAGATTAAAATCTAGTTACCATTACAATGAGGTACTCCTCATACAATATTTTGGGAGGGGTCTTAAAGAATCTATCATTAGGGATGTCCATCTTCATCAGCCTAGGACACTTGCACCTTCTATTGAGAAGGCAAGAATTACTGAGAGCAATGTGGCTAGGGGGTTCAATGTTAGATTAGGCTCTCAGGGCCACAATAGATTATCCATAGGATAGAATGTACTAGCCCCTCAGACACAGGTTGTAGGGTAAGGTCAATCCCAGTCAACATCCTCACAAGGTGGTTGTAGAGGTCAAGATCAGTGATGTCAACATTATCCATAGAAAGGTGGATAGAATTCAGTTACCACAGGAGAAAAGGGGCATGAATAGAGTCGAGGTCAATAGACCCAACCAAGTTTTTCATATCAATAACCCAATGATAAAAGTAATGATAATGAAACCCTGTACTCCCAAGAAGAGGAAATTTCAAGAAAACCTCTTGAAGCAACTACTATCAAAATGTCTGTAAGCAAGAGGAAACAAAATAATTCTCCATGCCTATGTACACTTCCTACAAGGTGAAATTGCAAGGCTTTCTGAGGGAAATAAGGTTACTAAAGCCTCTATTCCAGTGGTTAACTTAGAATCTTCTGAGGTTGAGAGGGAGTCCTCTTAAGAGGAAAAATTGCAACAAAACATAGCTGTTGATAATAAATGTAACAATTATCTAGTCCACAACCTGAAGTTTACCTTATGTTAACTACATGATTGTTGATAGTGATAATGAGTCTGATGAACCTAAAGCATTTGAGGAATTTGAAGAAATCCTTGTTATGTAGGATATTGGTGAGAATCCATAAGACCTTCCTTTTGAGGACTATCCAAAATTTAGGAAAGAAATTGTTGAGGAAGTAATGGAAATGCTCAATCAGGATGGATTAGATACATTGGTGATAGCAACAACTAAATCTAGTAAGGAAGACACTGTGATGAAAATAATTGTCATAAGAGAAGGAGAATGGTCCACACCACAAAGCGTCAACAAAACTTCCCATTTGACATCTAAATGTATAGACTTTTTTAACCAAGAACCATTGCCACCACCCAATTTTTCCACACCTTTTTCTATAAGAATCGATTTGTTGAAACAATTTTTATGGGAAAGAGCTCAATGGAAGCTTGAAAAAGAAAATTTGAAATATGTTATTAATGAACAGAGCTATTAGTTGAAACATAGCTTAGACCAGAATGAAGTTTTGAAAAGGAGGATTGAACAAGTTACAGGATTGATTCTTGAATTGATGGAATTCAGATCACCATCATTAGGGTATGCATTATTTTTTAAAGAGCAGTTTGTAATTTTTAACTTGACTAGAAATTTGGAAGGGCTTAATCCCTCTATTACAACTCCACATGAGTTTTTTTGATGCATTCTAATCTATTCCAATACCTTTAAAGAATCTATTGTGTGAATTGTATCTCCATAATTTAGTAGTGCCTGATGACATAAAATGGAACTCACTCTTGTACATAGGGGATGTGCAGTTGAGAGTAGTGATATCTTGGATGTAGAATGAGGTAAGTAGGGAACATCAAGTTGCACCTTAAAGGGATAGTGAAATGAAAGCAGCTCTGCTCATGAGACCAAAGTTCAACACTCTAGACAAACATTTCTGGATTGGATTTGTATTCTAGGCAACCCTTCTGGAGTAGGTAAAGTATGCTCAGCCAGAGAACAAGCCTTTGTAGATTGGGAACAACACTCCTCTCAAGATGTTGAGACTACTATTGTTGCTTCAAGAAAAAGGTGGACACCGATGCCACATGAAATGAAGATAAGAGAACCCCACCCTCCTCAAAATTTAACTCTTGCTGCTATTATGATTCCATGGTATATTGACTTGGGAAGGAATTGGTGCAAATATTGGCTTCCATTAAAGAATTTGTCCCCTATCCTCCTAAAACCACTACTAGTAGTAAAATAATGCAGAGGATCATGATATGACAACAGAAGTTTAGTGATGGAGAAGGCTCAAAGCAAATTATGGGTACTTTGACTATGTTAAGAATGAGCCAGGGGAGTAGACAACTAGTGATTGGAGAGTTTGGGCTAGAATTAGAAAATTCATGGTTGTTGGGGACTAGAAATAACTTAGTCAGGGGCAATGATGGGCCTCTAAAAGGCCATTATTTTAAGATCTTTTTATCTTGTTTTAAAGTAGTTATCTTGTACAATCATGACTTTATGGGTCTAAGAAAATGAACTTATGTTTTCATGTATATGCTCTATATATGATGAGACATTAAGTAGAAGTATGAATAGTTCAAATATGCTATAATTGCTTGAATCTGTGGACAAAAATGGTATAATGAAGTAATGTTGCATGCTAATAAATGTTTCCTCATTTATGCTATGTCTTGGGTAGTTTTCCTCTTGTAGCCATAGGATTTTCAAGAGTGGTAATTTAAACTTACAAATTTTCTAATATTGATGATAAAATAAATATATGTATGTGGAAGTGGTGTGCGCATTGAATGCTTTTCAAGTACTTGTCATAGATATTCAACAGTCAACACTTTAGCATTAAAGTCAGAGCCAACTAGATTACTGAATTGTCGTGAGGGGAGCAAGTCATTATATGCTTTCTGTTGGAATAACACATGAATGTAGCTTCCACAACTTGCTATATTACTGGAGGATTTATTTATGGTTATGCCAATTCAATTTCAAATTTTATGAGTTTGTAATTGATCCTCATTAATGGAGTGATTGTAGAGTTAGGAAGTAGTTGTGGTTTCTTTTAAACAAAATTGGTTGTAGCTTCAAGAGTAATTTTTGAAAAAGAAAGAAGTTGGGTTTATCTTCATAGTAGACGAGTACAATTCAATTTTTAGTCCTATAATTCCTTCACCATGAATGAATAGAATGAGTAGTTGAAGTCTATTTCCCTTGTCTTGATTATCTTTTTTGTTCACTCATTCAAGGGCGCCCACTTGGTGAGTGAACTATTCTATTAGAATAGATTTCATTTCCTTGTTTATTTCCTTGCAAGATAGAATTGTGTTGCTCCTACAACCATTGATAACAAAATCAATGAATTGTTCTTGTAGTATAGGTGAATAGATAGGTTTACTGTTGCATCATTACTTTCAAGCTTTAAGTTAAGTGTTGTTTTAGTTGTTAGCATAGATTCCCTTTAGCATTTCCTTCGTATTAGTTGTAATAACTTGAAGGGGAATTAGAGCATAGACTTTGTAGTCATCCTGTCAAGTTTATGCTCCCAGGTTGACAAATTAAATGAAGTCAGTGTACTATTTTAAGTAAACACATGATGTTGTTTGACCATGAAATCATTAAGAAAGGATGTCCAATCCTTTGTTATAAAAGTAATTTTCTAGGAAAGAAGGGGAAAACTAAATGGCAATCAGATACATTGTATTTGATGGATCTAATCATAAACCCTATGATCTATGGTGTTGTCTAAGTAGAAAAAGATTAGAACTACCTATTTAAGGAGCTACACGGTAGAACTTTCTATGTGGTCAGAGAGATTATGTGTGGGTGAGGAGTTCTAAAGAGTTGAAGTAGTTAATGATGTTACCAACGAATCTAAGCAGAAGGTTGAAATAAGTTGAGAAGAAGACACAAGTGATTGCTTGAAGGGTTTCCAAGTGAATCAAGGACATAGATGAGAATCAAATCCTATAAGTGAGTCAGCTCATGAACTAAATAGAGATCTGAACATGCAAAGTGAGTTGTACTTAACATACTAAAACCCTATTGTTACTTTCCAACCATTGTAAAAAGTATTTGAAATCCTTTAATTAAGGTAGACCTAACAACCATATGTAAATCCTTTAATTGGATGACATTCTAATGGAATGTTCTAAAGTCCTCTAACAAGGTCACTTTTAATAGGGTGATTAAATCCTTTAACAAGGTCACATTTAATAGTGTGTTTTGTAACCTTTAACAAGGTTGGTTCCTAACAGAGCTCACTTTAGAAGACTAAAAAATATTGACATGTTGTTGTTGATTTTGTCCAAATTGAGTTTCCACATTAAATCCTAGTGTCAAACTTGTGTGGATGTTATTATGGTGTTTTACTGATTAATAATTTGACTATGCAAGTCTACTATATTTAGAATAGTAGACAGTTAGCTGATGTTGGTAATAGTTCACAGTGGAGACCAAGCAATGAAATGATAAGATCTAGGGTTATTTAAGTTTTTTTTTTATTCAATTGGAACATTTGAACCTTGAATAACTAATTCACCTCCTCCCCCCCACCCTCATTTATTCTAAATATTCTAATAATTGGTATCAGAGAATAGGTGGTGGTAAAGAGAAGTTTGAAGGTGTTCAAAGCTAAAGATCATGGTATACTAAAGGGAGGTACCAAAGTTGAATAAGGAAAAGTTTCCTGCATGGAAAATGTTGATGAGTCTACATATAGATAGTATTGGTGATGTTGCATTGGATTTTCTGGGCAATGCATATGTGAACATAACAATAGTCTATTTGACTACTCAATAACTGAAAGAAAAGCAAAAATGTAATCAGTCAATGTTGGAGATTACTTCAGCCCTAAGTTATGTTGAGTTTGATGACATAAAAGAGTGCAAGAATTCAAAGTAAATGTGGGATAAATTGAAGACCATCTATGGGGGAAATGATAATTTCTTAAGAGCCAATTCAGAAAGCTTGAGAGGAAAATTTGATGAAATGAGAGTGACAAAAGGTGAGAACATAGTTTAGTATTGTACAAGAACCAAAGATGTTTTTGATTCTATTAGAGGTGCAAATGGAAAGATTAAAGATGAAATAATAATAAGCAAGGTATTAAGAACTCTACTTCCTATATATGTTATTAGGGTTTCTACAATACAAGAAAAGAGATGTACACCAGGTAATGACCTAACACTAGAAGGTGTAATTGGTAGGCTTGTTTCTTTTGAGCTACCAAATTTTGATAATTACGCTCCTGCTACCATGGAATCTTCTTTTAAATCATAACTAGTTCTTAGCAATAAAGGAAAAGGAATACATGTGAAAAGTGATAGTGATACTTTTGATGATGAATTTGATGAACTTGAAGCACTGATTGCTAGGAGATTTGGAAGAAGCAAAGGTAAATACAAAGGTAATCTTCCCATTATATGCTTTTCATGAAATAGAGTTGGTCAATCTTGATAGAGAAGACAAGAAAGGAACAAAGCAAGTACAAAGTCATAAGCAATGACTGAGACTTCAAGAAGAATAAGGACTACAAGGACAAAGGTAAGAAACTCTGTTATATTTTCAAAGAAGAAATTAATACTGAATATAAAAGTAATGATGAATAAGTAGTCTAAGTTTCCATGAAAGAAGATTCTGATGAAGATGAGAAAATTGCATTAATTCCTTATGTGAATAAAAAGTGATAGGTGGATAGTTGATAGTGGTTGTTCAAATCACATGACTGGTGATAGAAGTAAATTTGAGGACATATGACCATACAAGGGTAGTTGTGTTAAATTTGGTAATGATGTTCCATGTCTTATGAAGGGCAAATGATCAATTTAACTGAATAATAAGATTAAATGTGATCATATTTATTAGCTTGAAGGACTTAACTATAATCTATATTGATTCACATGTAAACAAATCAGGTTACAAAGTTAAATTCCATCACAAAAAGGCCAAAATATTTGATGTTGATGATAAATTGATTGGAAGTGGTGATCAAACAAAAGCAACTTGCTCTATCTAGATTTATCTGATAGACATGTGTTTGCACAACATAAATATTTTTGGTTATAGAACAAGAGGTTATGTCATGTAAATTTTGACAATTTGGTTAGCATTAGTAAAATGGAAAGTATAAGAGCTCCAAAACTGAAGAAACCTAACAATTCTATGTGTAAATAATGTCAACTAGGAAAAATGACAAAGTCTAGTTTCAAGAGCAAAACATACTCATAAAAGGATATTTTGGAGTTGGTGCATACTGACTTATGTGGACCTATAAGTGTTCAAAGCTATTGTGGAGACAAATATTTCATTTTATTTATTGATGATTACTCTAGAATGGTGATTGTGACATTTCTTAAAGAAAATTTTGATACTTTTGGTTATTTAATTGATTTTTGGCTAGAGTTGAAAAAGAAATAGAGAAGAGTTGGAAGTGTTTGAGAAATGACAGAGATGGTGAATTCATTTCCAATGAGTTCAAAATATTTTTAAATGACAGAGAAATCAAAAGACAGATGTCAGCACCTACAACCCCTCATCAAAATGGAATAGTTGAAAGAAGAAATAGATCAATCATGTGCTAGAACATTGATGATGGAGAAAAATGTCATAGAAATATTGGAGAGAAGATGTAAGTAAAGATTTTTATACTCTGAATAGAGTGTAAGTGAAGAAAGGTACAAATTCTACACCTTTTGAATTATGGTATGGATATGCACCTAATGTAAAATATTTCAATTTTTTTGGAAGAAAATGTTACATACTAAAGGCAATAGAAATGGAAAACTTGATGCTAAAAGTGATTAAGGTATATTCCTAAGATATTCCACTAAGAGAAAAGCTTATAAGTGTTTGAACTCTAACACTAACAAAGTTGTGGAAAGTACTAATGTGAAAGTTGATGAATATACAGAGAAAAATTAAGTTGAAAGCAAGAAAGAACCTAAAGATTACAACTCATTCATATATGTGAATGACAATGCTCCAAGCACTCCACATGAATAAGAAAATAAAGTTGTAGATCCTCAGCAAGTTGGGAATGTCGAGTTGTAAGAGTCAGTTGTTAAGCAGTAGACTATGGGTTCCTAGCAACAAAAAATGATGTCGAGTCATGGACAGAGGAAGCCAAACATCAGGAAGGCAATATCAAGTGTGTAGACCATGAACCATAACCTGAACAAGAGAGAGATAATGAGCTTGAAATCATTTTTCAAGATGAAACTGCTGAAGAACAGAGAAGAAAAGAAACTATATTAGCAAAACATGAGAAGACATCATGAACTTGAAGAAATTATTGGAGATAAAGAGTCTAGTGTTATGAGAAGGAAAATACTCATAAGTGATACATGCTTACTTTGTGATTTTGAACCCAAATCTATGAAAAATGCTTTGGAGAATGTAGATTCGATACAAGCAATGAATGAGGAAATTGAACACATTAAAAAGAATAAAACATGGACCCTAGTACCTAGACCTAAAGACAAAAAGAAAAAAATGTTATTGGAGCAAAGTGGGCATTCAGGAACAAGATAAATGAAAAAGGTGAAGTCACAAGGCTAGACTGGTATGCAATGGATATTCACAAGAGGAAGATGTTGACTATGGGGAAATATTTTCCCCTGTAGCTAGACTAGAAGGAGTTAGAACATTGCTTTCATATTATGCTTATAAAGGATTTAAGGTATATCAAACCGGTGTCAAATATGCATTTCTAAATGGGATACCTAAAGAAATATACATAGAACAACCTGAAGAATTTATGAATCCCAACAAGAAAAATATGGTGTGTAAGCTGCAGAAAGCTTTATATGGTTTGAGATAAGCCCCAAGAGCATGGTATGAAAGACCACATAACTATTTGGTGAAGATTTGTTAGTCAAGAAAAAAATGACAATAGAAAACCATTTTGAAGACTAGCAAAAAAAATGAGGTATTGTTATCTTAAAAATTTGTTGATGATATCATGTTTCGAAGTAAGGAAGAATTATGCAAATATTTTTTTGATGAAATGAAGAAGGAATTTGAAATGTCAATATTTGGTGAGATAAATAGAAGACTATTGATTTTATTGAAAGAGTAATGATAGGTTTGAACTAAAAGTATTCACTGACTATGATTGGGCAAGAAATGTTGATGATAGAAAAAGCATAAGTGGACGTGCATTCTTTCTAGGTAAGAAATTGATTTCATGGACAAGCAAGAAGTAGAACGACATTTCCCAATCAATAGCTAAAGCTGAATATATCGTAACAGTAGTGAATTATTAAAATATCATATAGATCAAGCAATTTTTGAAAGGTATAAAGGAAGAAATTACTGATCGAGTGGTTATCTATTGAGATAATGCTAGTTCTATTAACATATCCAAGAATCTTGTAATGCACACAAATACAAATCACATTTATATCAAATATCATTACTTGAGAGAGTGAGTGCAAGATAAAGAAGTGAAATTAAAGTATGTGAACACAAAAGAGAAAATAGTTGATATATTCACTAAATCTTTATGTAAAGATGCTCATGAATATCTTAGAGGTAAACTAGGGGTGATTCCCTTAGATAAAGAAACTTAAGCGAAGATGGTGCTTTGCATCAAATGTATTGATTATACTATCTTACAAATTGATGCAAATAGTTCTACTTTAGGAGTTGTCTAATGTAGTAGTAAAGAAGAAGGATAGAATGATGGACTAGTCATGCAAGATGAAAAATGAAGAATTCAAAACTAACATAAAGATATCTACATGATCAAGATGTAAGAGTTCAAGGTTAATATTGTCTTAAATGTGTCTTTGGCATTTTTGTTAAAGAGGGAGATATTGTTTAGTCACCATGAAGGAGAAGATGTTATTTAGTTACCATGAAGGAGAAATCACGAGGGAAATATTATCAGGAAGGTTATCCAACAAAGTGAAAGTGAAATATTATTTAGATAAGATCGTAATGAAAGAGGAAGATAATGAAAGTTTGCAGAGATACCTAAGTAAGAGGGAGATATTACTTAGAGAGAGTTCATAAGACTTACTTGAGATAAAGATTTGATAAATTGAGGGTGTTTCTCGAAGTTAGTACAAGTTTTGGATTGTATGGTAACTAGACTTATTCTAGAGATTTCTAGAGGAGTTGCCATCAATGCCAAAGAGGGAGATTGTTGGAAACTACAATTGAAACAATTGTTATGTTGTCATTGATGTCAAACCTATTGGTGAGATAGTTTACTATCTGATCTAAGTGTCATATCTATTTTATTGATGAAGACAATTTGAGAAGCCTCTCATAACCAAAGCACCTAGTGGAAAGGTTGAGTTATGAAGAAGAAACTAAAAATGGACATTTGATTAGTTGGACTTTGACAAGATAAATTAATTTTTAAAATCATGCTGTAAGAGGAGAAGAAAACAATGCTAAAGTCTTGAAAGCGTGAGCAAAGATAGATCAAATGCATAGGCTTGATCGAGAAATAGAACAGAAGACTAAAGAATTTTGTAGTACATGATGAGTGATGCTAGTGTCAACTGAGCCACAGTAAGTGCCAATCAAAGTTAGTGTTGACCAAGTATCAATATCAATCAAGTGATAGTATAGATGCCAAACAAGAAATTTAATAGTGACCGAGTAACCCAGTGATGACTGTCAAAACACAATGTTGGTTGAGGAACAACATTTTAACTATTTATGAGGAATCATAATTTCCAGCCACCTAAGTTGATTTCTTGGAATATGGAAAGCATGTTGAAGATAAGGATTGATGAGTTGGCTCATTTAATATCAAGAGAGGATCAGGTAAATGACCTAAGGATTGGATTCCAAGAATATTTTCTACGAAAAAAGAGAAAAACTAAATGGCAATTAGATACATTATATTCGATGGATCTAATCATAAACCCTAAGATCTATGGTGTTGTTAAGAAGAAGATTAAAACTATCTAATTAAGGACCTATAAGGCCACATTTTTTCTACAGGTAGAGAGGTTATGTGCATGTGAAGGAGTTCCAGAGAGTTGGAGTAATTGCTGATGTTATTGACTATAAAATCTAAGCAAAAATATGAAATAAGTTAAGAAGAAAAGAAGAGTGATTTCTTAAAGGGTTGCCAAGTGAATAAAAAATACAAATGATAATGAGAGCTTATTGGTGAATCACCTCATGAATTGAACTAAGATCTGAACATTTAAAGTGTGTTATACTTAAGAGATCAAAATCATGTTGTTACTTTCTAACCTTTCTAAACAGTATTTGAAATCCTTTAATCAAGGTTGACTTAATAGTCAAAGTGACCTAATAGTCATATGTGAATCCTTTAATAGGGTGACATTCTAATGGAATGTTCTAAAGTCCTCTAACAAGGCCACTTTTAATAGGGTAATTAAAACCTTTAACAAGGTCACATTTAATAGTGTGTTTCGTAACTTTTAACAGGGTTGGCTCCTAACAAAGGTCACTTCAAAAGAGTGAAAATTAGTGACATATTGTTGGTGGTTTTTCCCAAATTTGTTTTCCACATTAAATCCTAGTTTCAAACTTGTGTGGATGTTATTATGGTCTTTTACTAATTAATTTTTTCATTATATAAGTCTCTTATATTTAGAACAATGGATAGCTAGTTGATGTTGCTAATAGTTCACACTATAGAGACTGAGTAATAAAATGATAAGATCTGAAGTTGTTTAAGTGTCTTTTTTTTTCAATTGGTAAATTTGGACCTTGGATAATTAATTCACACCCCCCCCCCCTCTTCTCATTTATTTTAAATATTCTAACAATTCAAACCTAATGATTCATCAAATGGTGGTTCTTTTGCAATAGCTTTATCTTCTTCAAGGGACGGTCTCTTCGCATATGCATATAGATAAAGAAACGCTAAGTTTCACTTGAATGAAATTATAAAAAACTGATTATGCATCCAAACTCCTAAAAATAACCCTAAAAAAGGATTTTATTGACACCATCCCTGGCGACGACGCCAAAAATTCTAGGTTAAATGATTGAACTAGAAACTAAGGCTTGTGTTCATGGATTAGACATCCAATATAGCATCCAAAACACTTCATTAGGTCCTTTTACTTAATCAACCAGGGATGTAAACCTGAAATGATGTCTGCAAATTATATGCTTTAAACCTCTTTAACTGTCATTTATATCCTACAAAATTAAGAAAAAAAATACTAAATCTATATGCAAGTGTAAGAAACTTTAACCAAATGGTAGAAATGGAAATAGAAATAGTATTCTACATTATTTTCCTTTGCTACATGAACAACTAATGGTTTTGTTACCAATGGTTGCAGGAGCAACATAGTTCTTACTTAATCCTAACACAATGAAAACTATTTATACCAACTAGGTTCACTCACCAAGTGCCCCCCTTGGATGACTTAACAACTAAAAATTTAAACTCAAATACTGGAACACAACAATAAAAACTTTTATTGATATCGAATCATAAAATAGTACAAATCAGAAAATGATAATCTATATCCAAAAATGTTATTACAATTACAAACTTTGCTAAACTGTATCCAGGGTTGGATTCTATAGCTTTATTTAAAGAAACTAGAAAAATTAACTTCCTAAGATCTGGCCTCATCAACAAGGGCCTAGCAATACAATAAACTACAGCATCATGATACACATATTGATTGAATAAGTCTTCAAAAAAATATAGGACATAATGAACTTTTAGTTTGCACAAAAGTCCGTAGTTAGGCTGACCCGATCTTCAAAAATTCATAAATATAAGGTGGTTGCATAACCTTGCTAGTAATGCCTTCGTATGCACTCCTTCCTTTGTGATGCAATAGTGGACATTAGAAGCCTTCAAATAACAAGAAATGGTGATGTTTCCAAATCCATCAACACCCAAGGTGAAGGGTCCAAGCGCCAAAATATCTATCACAGGTATAGGAAAGGGTTTAGGGAAGGTTATCACAACCCTATGATGCAAGGTAACCTAATCACTAGGCTTACCAAGTCCTAAGCACCAAAACACACAAATGCACTATTGGATTCCTTCAACAAAAAGAGGCATCAAACCCCAAAAAGTGGATATTAAGACCAGGGGTGGCCTATAATCACTGATCTAGCTTATTTAGGTCTTATGCATAAGGATTAAATGATTCTTTCATTTACAAGCAACCCATAACACTAAGTTTCTTCACACCCTATGGGTTTGGCTTGTAACCCTTCCTAGAGTGAAAATTGAACATAAGTTTGAATATCTCCAAATTGTTGGAGTTGATGAAATCCAACTCCAAAGATGCCCAAGATCACCTACATGGAATAACTTGTCAAAGGGAAGCCAAGGAGAGAAGAGCGTGGAGCTAGGGAAAAAACTTAAACGGACATGAGAGAGAAAATATGCAAACACAAGAAAATATGTATTTACAATATGTAAGAATGTGTTGTGTTTACAATGAGAGAGAGACCGCTTATAAAGGCCTCATGGAAGCTTGTAGAACAAGCTGGAAGGAGGTAGAAGATAAGGTTGACAACCAAGCACTCTTCCACAAAAAGGTGGAACGTGCTAGAAGGCAACAAACTCCCGTGTTGTCAACAACTAACCACTACAACTATTAAATACTAAATATTAAATAAATGCATTAACCTAAGTAAGCTTAAGTAATGGAATAAATAATAAATAATAAATTATTTACTCTAACACAAATGAGAGGATAGTTTGGTTTGAAATTATGTTACCCTTTTGGGTTTTACAAGATATGCCAGAACACCAAAGGATGGAAATGTGTGGAGGTTGTTGCTATTGCAATATTAGACCATGTTGATAGGCCTAATTAGGGCTCCAATTGCACTACAAGTGCTCTTGCTCCTATCCCAAAACACAAACCAAGAAACAAGACATGTCTGTGCATTAAAATAACCTAAAATCCAAGGTTTCAAGCTTTGATGAATCCCAAACCAAGATCTAAGGGTGACTGTCCTTAATTGTTGTTTGGTGTACACATAGAGATGCACACCTAGGGTATGGCGAAAAATCCAACCCTCTGCATATCCACACTTCTAACTTGCAAAATATGAAATTACATTGGTAAAAATTGGTTTCCACCAAGGGGTATCAATTTCCCATGGTGGAATGTGTCTAAAATATCAAGCCCTATGAGGAATCCTGGTTTTAAGGTTGAATCCTAGGCATGGTGAGTAAAACTTGAATATCTTCCAAACCAAATCGGATCAATACATGAGACCAATTGAAAAAGGGAGAAGACTCAATACTCCAACTTTTGGAATCACTAGCATATACCCCATTTTACATACCTATCCATACAATGGCTTGAAACATAAGATTTGTAGAGAAATGTTGTTTGTTTTATTGATTAAATGCCAAATTACATTGTTCTTCTTACCACCCACATATGAGGGCTTATGTTAGGAATTCCCAATGGTTACATTATTATTTTGAACTACCTAGCCATTTGGGAGGAGTGTTTATAAGTTTTTGACAAGTTTTAAGAAAGTTGCTCAAAGTTGCATGACAACTTTTAGAGCAACTTATAAATCTAATGACCAAACTTGGTCCTAGCACTATGATAAGATCCAACATGGATTTAAATATTTAAAAAATGGAAAAACCTAAGATCCTATGATTTTTAGACCCATAGACCACTTTTGACCCTAGTTAGCCAGGGGCTTATAATTATGCCAATCGTGGAACTAGGCCTTACAACTAGGTCTATTAGCTTGACTAGAACTTCTAAACTAAGTAGAATGTTTAGGAATCTTAGTTACATTGTTTGATGAGTTTAGAGTAGGTTCTCTTGCACCATACTCCCCTTGAGTTTTAAAACTCAAGTCCCTACTTGAGTGTAGCAAATCCATTGAAGTTCCATGTTGTTTGATTTGCTCTTCTATTAACCAAGTAGCATATATGTTGGGGGGGGGGGGGGGGGCTTCCATTTAACTAAGTACTACATGTGTTTCTTAGTTCTAGTCTGCCTTAGTATCTTTGTGTCCAAGATTTCTTCTAACTCCACTGGTTTGCTTTGTGGAAGATTGGTAACATATTCTTCATCATTGGTGTCTTCACCTTGTTGATTTCATGAACCTTTTGCTACCTTATATGATGTGAGGTCTACTAAATTAAATATGTGGGAGATTTGCAAAAATGAAGGAATGGAGATTTCATAGGCATTGTCACCTAGTTTATTAAGTATGCAGCAGGGGCCTACTTTTTTCATTTTTAGTTTGGAGTATCTTCCCTTAGGTAGTCTCTCCTTCCTTAGAAAATCCCAAACTCTATCTCCCACTTTGAAGTGGACCTCTCTCCTTCTCTTGTCAACATTTTCTTTGTACTTCAAGCTAGACCTTTGCAAAGTTTCCTTCACTTTCTGTTGTACCTTTGTAATGAGTTCTACCAATTTGTGGCCTTGATTATAAATTTTAAAATTAGAGGGGAGTTCCATCAAATCCAATGGTCCCTTGGTTTGTAAACCATATACTGCTTGGAATGGAGTCTTACTTGTTGATCTATTTATAGAGTCATTGAAGGTAAACTCTACTTGGGGTAGGATTTTATCCCAACTTTTTGAGTATTGCTTGGTTATGCATCTTAGGAGATGTCCTAGGGACCTATTCACTACCTCGGTCTTCCCATCTATCTGTGGGTGATAGGAAAAACTATAGGTGAGATTTGTACCCAATTTCTTGAAGAGTGTCCTCCAAAAGTGCCCTTGAATTTTACATCTCTATATGATATAATTGTTTGAAGCAAGCCATGAATTCTAAATGCTTCTTTGAAGAAGAGATTGGCTATATGAGATGCATCATTTGTGCTCTTGCATGGCACAAAGTGAGCCATTTTGTTGAATCTATCTACTATGACAAACACTCTATCACATCCTTGCTTGGTTTTAGGTAGTCCCATGACAAAATCCATTGATATGAATTCCCAAGATCTTGAAGGGATTGGTAAGGATTGGTAGAGCCCTTGATTTTTTGCCATCACTTTATCTTGTTGGAAAATAGTACAACATTCAATGAACTTCTTAACTTCATTGTTCAACTTGGGCCAAAAATAACTTCTCTTCACCATGTCTATTGTCTTATCAATTCCAAAGTGACCTCCTAGGCCACCACAATGTTTTTCTCTAATTATATTTGCTCTCATTGAACAATTTGGTATGCATAATTGTTCTTCCTTGAATAGAAGCCCATTCTAAATCAGATATTCAGAAAAATCAGTGTGATATTTGCCCTCCAATTTTGTGCAAATTTGATATATTTCTACAAAATCAGGGTCATCTGGGTACAAGTGCTTGAGAGACTCAATTCCAACACTTTTTAGTTGAACTTCTTCAATAAGGCCAATCCTCCTACTAAGAGCATAAACAAATTTGTTTGCTACACCCTTTTTATGCTTAATGTTGAAGGTATAGGCCTGCAATTGCTCTACCCATTTAAGATGTCTGACTGAAAGTTTTTCTTTTGAATTTTGGAAGCTTAATGCATGATTGTCCATGTAGACTACAAGTTCTTTTGGAATTAGATAGTGCCTCCATTTCTTGAGGGCTTGGATCATGGCATAGAGCTCTAGGTCATATGTAGAGTACTTTCTCTTAGCCTCATTCAATGTCTCTGAAAAGAAAGCAACTAGTTTTCCTTCTTTGCTTAGGATTACACCTATATCCAAATTGCTTGTATCTATTTCCATAGTGAAGACTTTGTTATAATCAAGGAGGACCAAGATAGGGTATTGGGAAACTCTATTCTTCAAGTATTGGAATACATCATTTGCTTCCTTTGTCCATGCAAACTTGGTCTTCTTCCCAACTTTGATTGTTTCAAGCATTGGTGCACACACATGAATGAAATTTTTGATAAACTTCATACAGAAAGTTGAAAGCCCATGGAAGCTTCTTACATCACCTTGATTCTTTGGTGGAGGCCAAAATATCATTGCATCTACCTTCTCAAGATCCATCTTGAGGGTACCTTGTGAGATCACAAATCTTGGGAACACAAGTTCCTTCTTCATAAACATGCATTTTTCCAAGTTGATTACCAACTTGTGCTGATGGAGTCATCTTAGTACCTATTCCACATGATCAAGATGGTCTTCCTTGCTATGACTAAATATTCGTATGTCATCAAGGTAAATTACAACAAATTTGTCAATAAAATCAATGAATATCTCATTTGTAAGCCTCATAAAATTGCTAGGGGCATTGCTTAAACCAAAATGCATTACTAACCATTCAAACAAACCTTTAGTAGTGTTGAATGTTGTTTTCCATTCATCTCTTGGCTTGATTCTAATTTGATGGTAACCAAACTTTAATTCTATCTTGGTGAAGTAGGAAGCACCTCCTAGTTGATCCAATAGGTCCTCAATCCTTGGCACAGGGAATTTGTAACTGATTGTGATTTTTTTTAGGGCCCTACTATCCATACATAACCTCCATTTTCTATCCTTTTTAGGGGCCAAGACTGAAGGTACAACACAAGGATTGTGACTCTTTTGGATGAGCTCTCTTTCCAACAATTCAATGACCTATTTTGAAATCGCTACATGTTGAAATAGTGTCATTTTATATGATGCCTTATTGGGTAGTGATGAGCCTAGTATAAGATCTATTTGATGAATAATGTCCCTAATGGGAGGGAGGCCAATGGGTAGGTCACTAGCAGTGACATCCTTATACTTTTGTAGAAATTTTATGACTTCATTTGCTATGGGCTCCTTTTGATCAGACCTGATGTTATCTTTGGGCTTTGAGATTAGAACAAATGGTTCCATATTAGATTCTTTCAAGGATTTTAACATCTCCTTTTATTCTATGATAATCATAGTGGGCTCTTTTTTAGATTTGTTATCTAGTAGGGGCTTCATAGTATAGGTCTTCCCATCTTTAGTGATGGAGTAGATGTTCTTCCTGCAATGATGTACAACATAAAAATCAAATTTCTAGGGCCTTCTTAGAAGGATGTGTGAGGCATCCATTTCAGCCACATCACAAAGGACCTTGTCCTTGAAGTTAGCAATAGAAAACTCTACCCAAGCTTGTTCTATGACTAGAGTTTGTTTGCCTTTGGTTAACCATGAAACATGATAGGGGTAAGGGTGTGGCTTCTTAGGGAGGTTTAACTTCTAAACCATTTCATAAGACACAAGATTTTTAGTTGAACTAGAATCTATAAAAAGATTGCATACCTTTCCATGACATTTGATCTTTGTCCTAAAGAGATTCTTCCTTTGTGGAGGTTCTTGGGTTTGTGGTACTTGAAGGAACACCTACCTCATCATCAAGAATGTTCCCTCTTCTAGTTCCAAATCTCTAGCATCAACATTGTCTTCTTACTTATCTTCTTGGACAAGTTGTTGTTGTTGGCTCTCCTCTCACCTTGGTTGTTGTTGTTCCTCTTCTCAGGGCATCTTCCTGCATGGTGTCCCAGTTGGTTGCAATAAAAACGTTTCAATGGTCCATTACCTCTTTCTAAATTTTTCCTTCCTCTATTGAAAGGCCTTCTTCCTCTATAGTTTCCTCTTGAATTAGAGTCACTATTTTTCTTTGTCTCCTTGGTGAGGCATCTTACTACTGCTGCCATTACTTTTTCCTTTGTTCCATGAGTTTTCCTTGCCTCTAAAATTATTCCCACTATCATTACTCTTCCCTTTGCCAAAGTCTTTCTTTCTCTTCCATTTTTCCTCTACCTTGAGTGTCATTTGATACTTCTTATTGACTATGGTAGGGCAGTGTAGGCTTAATTCCTCTTGAATGGGCACCTTCAAGCCATTCATGTACCTTGCCAATTTCTCTTCCTTATCTTCTACCATATTGGTCTTCATACATAGTTTTAGGAACTCCTTAGTGTATGAGCCTTCATCCATGTCAATTTTCTTCAAACTTTGCTTTCTCCTATGGATTTTTACTCCATAATCCTCAAGTACATATGTTTCTTTGATCAAGGCTATCATCCTATTCCATGAATTAATCATGTTCTTCCCATTCTTCACCCTCTCTGTCTAGATGAAGTTCCACCAAGTTAGGGCTGCTCCCTTCAACTTAGATCTTGCCACTTTTACCCTTTTTTTTTCAAGGATGTCCTCACATTCAAAGAATGTGGTCAAAGTCTCTATCCAATCTAAGGCTAAATTTGCATTCATCTTGCCATTGAAGATTGGAAAATCTATCTTCTCCTCCATGGTTCTCCTTCCCATGGATTTCAAGGCATCTATGAAAGGCCTTTGGTCTATAGGGATGCATTGTTTAGATCCATCCTCCTCTTCTTCACTCCCTCCATCATCTTCAGACCCATCTTCTTTGTCTTTTTCATCAAGCTTCTTCTCAATTTCTTGAATCCTCTTAGTTAAGGCCTTATTTGTAGACCTTTGTTCTCTCACCATCTTTACCAACTCACTATTTGTGACCCTTTCATGGATCTCCTCATTCTTAGGATTAGACATGTCTGTAATACCACTTGATGCAGCAACGGACAATGGAAGCCTTCAAATAGCAAGAAATGGTGATGTTTCCAAATCCCTCAACACCCAAGGTGAAGGGTCCAAGTGTCAAAATACCTATCACAGGTATAGGAAATGTCTTAGGGAAGTTTATCACAACCCTACAATGCAAGGTATCCTAATCATTACGCTTACCAAGGTCCTAAGCACCAAAACTCACAAATGCACTATTGGATTCCTTCAACAAAAAGAGGGATCAAACCCCAAAAAGTAGATACTAAGACCAAGGGTGGCCTAAAATCACTTCTCTAGCCTATTTAGGTCTTATTCATAAGGATTCAATGATTCTTTCATTTACAAGCAACCCATAACACTAAGTTGCTTCACACCCTATGGGTTGGTTTGTAGCCCTTCCTAGAGTGAAAATTTAACATAATTTTGAATATCTCAAAATGAGATGATAGTTTGGTTAGGAATTTTGATACCCATTTGGGTTTTACAAGACATTCCAAAACACTAAAGTGTGGAAATGTGTCGAGGTTGTTGTTGTTGCAATATTAGACCGAGCTGATAGGCCTAATTAGGGCTCTAATTGCACTACAAGTGCTCTTGAACATCCTATGCCAAAACAAAAATCAAGCATGGAGACATGTGTGGGAATGTAAAATAACTTAAAATCAAAGGTTTTAATATTTGATAAATCCCCAACCAAGATCTAAGGATGACTTTCCTTAACTGTTGTTTGGTGTACACATAGAGGTACACACCTAGGGTATGGCAGAAAATCCAGCCCTCTACATATCCACATTTCTAACTTGAAAAATATGAAATTCCATTGGTAAAACTTTTATTCCACCAAGGGGCATCAGTTTCCCATGGTGGAATGTGTCTAAAATATCAAGCCCTATGAGGAACTATGGTTTTAAGGCTGAATCCTAGGCACTGTGAGTAAGACTTGAATATCTTGCAAACCAAATCAGATCAATACATAAGACCAATTGCAAAAGGGAGAAGAGTCAATAATCCAAATTTTTGAATCACTATTACATTCCCCTTTGTCCATACATGTCCTTACAATGGCCTAAAACATGGGATTTGCAAAGAAATGTTGTTTGTTTTATTGATAAAATGCCAAATTACATTGTTCTTCTTACCACTTGACTATGAGGGCTAATGTAAGGCATTACCAATGGTTACATTAAATTTTTTTAACTATCTAGACATTTGGAGGAGTGTTTATAAGCTTTTGACAAGTTTTAAGAAAGTTGCTCAAAGTTGCATGACAACTTTTAGAGCAACTTTTGCAAAATTTGCAATATTGCAAATCTAATGACCGAACTTAGTCCTAGCACTATGCTAATGATCCACCATGGATATAAATATTAAAAACATGGAAAAACCTAATATCCTATTATTTTTAGGCCCATAGACCAATTTTGACCATAGTTAGCCAGGGGCTTATAATTATGCCAATCATGGAATTAGACCTTACAACTAGGTCTATTTGCTTGACTAGAACTTCTAAACTAATTATAATGTTTAGGACTCTTAAGTACATTGTTTTATGAGTTTAGAGTAGGTGCTCTTGCACCACTTTGACTTATTCCTACAACAAATTAGTAAGAATGTAATATTTTATAGCACATTACATTCCACTAATTAATGATAAGAATTTAATGCACATATACCAATCCGTGCTCGCAACACTTGGTTGTAGGAACCTATTAGAACTAAGAAAGGAAAGAGCATTCTCATTTATCAATCATTTATCTATATAAGTCTTAACCACAACACAATATCTAGGAAACTATATAATATCATGAAACAATAGAAAAGTAGAGCAGTTGTAGGTTTATACATATCATTATAACAAAAAGTCTTTTAGGTTAAACCATAGAAATCCCATAAACTTATGTCATCTCTTAAGCCCAACAACTGCATTTGTAGAGATATTATAAATCTTGTATTTTGTTCTCACAAATTATTATTATTTATGTTGTTTTTTAATAGTATTAAAGGGAGCATCCTACATCAAGTGGTATCAAAGAAAGAGTTCTTGAGTGTGTAAATAGATTGCCAACTGTGAGCCAATTTATACCAAGACCATGGGTTAGGTTATGTGTGTAGACATATTATTGATTATGAGGTAATTTTCACTAAGGTTTCAACATAAGTGCAAAACATGCCTCCACAAAGAGAGTATGGTGGAAGAGCTAGACATGTTACACCTGAGGCTTTTGAAGCCCTTTATAGAGAACTAAAAGCATTCAAAAAAAAGTGTATAGAGGGATGAACCTTACTGTAAGAGATGAAAGAGAAGAGGAAAGGCTTTTTAGGTTCATCTCCAAGATTGGAAAAAGACCTAAGTTTGAGGTTACTAGATTTTTGGGAAATCTTAATCTAAAGGAATTGTTTGATTAGATCAATAAATTAGAAGAATACTTTGAGTATGAAGATATTGAACATCTGGGGTCAAATTTGTGAAGGGAAAACCGAAGGGTCTTGCAAAGATTTGGTGGTCAGAGATTCAATTAGAGAATAATAGAGGAGGAAAGGATAAAATAACCATATGGGATCAAATAATAGCTAAATTGAAGAGACAATTCATTTCCATTGATTATGAGCTTGATCCACTAAAGAAAATGCAAGGGTTGAAACAAGTGAGAAGATCTATTCAATAGTTCTTTCGAGTTCTCATCAGAACAAATCATGTAGAAGTTCACAAGGAGAATTTTTTGTTGTTACCTTAATGGGTTGAGACTAACCATTTAGGAGGATAAGTAGGATATAATTTCCACAAAAAGTCAAATAATGAAGGTTTTGCAAATGGGCTTGCAAGCTTTGGGTTTAACCATGGAGGAGACTTTGTAGTTAAGCTTGCTTAGGCTAGAGAAGTACTGGGATGGGTGACCTCCCAGGAAGTCTCGATGCTTCACCCCTATGAGCATCACCTAGATCCAATGAGTGATAAGTATTCCATTTATTCTCATGAGAGATGGATTCATGTTGAATCACTAATTGTGAAACATGGGTCAATGAGTTTGACTCAAAAATCACATAGTTAAATCTTGATAGCAATATCACAATTTGACCTTCTGTAGAAATTATCTCCTACTTATCAATTGATGAGATTTAGGGGTTTTCTAATGAATTTTTCATAAGGGACAACACTTGGTGAATATTTTTCAAATGAGTTTGCAAGCTTTGGGTTTAACCATGGAGGAAACTCTATAGTTAAGCGTACTCAGGCTAGAGTAGTACTAGGATGAGTGATCTCTTGGGAAGTCTCGATGCTTCACCCCTGTGAGCATCATCTAGATCCAATAAGTGATAAGTTTTCCATTTATTATCATGAGAGATGGATTCATGTTGAACCACTACTCATGAAACATGGGTCAATGAGTTTGACTCAAAAATTATATAGTTAAATCCTAATAGCAATATGATAATTTGACTTGTTGTGGAAATTATCTCCTACTTATCAATTGATGAGCTTAAGGGGATTTCTAATGAACTGTTCATAAGGCACAACACTTGGTGAAGGTTTTTCAAATGGTGTTGCAAGCTTTGGGTTTAACCATGGAGGAAACTTTGTAGTTAAGTGAGCTGGGGTTGGAATAGTATTGGGATGGGTGACCTCCCAGGAAGTCTTGGTGCTTCACCCCTATGAGCATCACCTAGATCTAATGAGTGCCAAGTGTTACATTTATTCTCATGAGATATGGATTCATTTTTAATAACTACTCATCAAATATGGGTCAATGAGTTTGACTCAAAAATCACACAATTAAATCCTAATAGCAATATCACAGTTTGACTGACTGTGGAAATTATCTCCTACTTATCAATTGATGAGATAAAGGGGATTTCTAATGAATTTTTCATAAGGCACAACACTTGGTGAAGGTTTTGAAAATGGGGTTTCAAGCTTTGGGTTTAATCATGGAGGAAACTCTATAGTTAAGCGCGCTCAGGCTGTAGGAGTACTGGGATGGTTGACCTCCTATGAAGTCCCAGTGCTTCACCCCTGTGAGAATCACTTAGATACAATGAGTGCTAAGTGTTCCATTTATTATCATGAGAGATGGATTCATTTTTAATCACTACTCATGAAACATGGGTCAATGAGTCTGACTCAAAAATCACACAGTCAAATCCTGATAGCAATATCACAGTTTTGGCTTGATGTGGAAATTATCTCCTACTTATCAATTGATGAGCTTAAGGGGATTTCTTGAATGGTTCATCAAACACAACACTTGGTAAAGGTTTTGCAAATGGGGTTGCAAGCTTTGGGTTTAACCATGGAGGAAACCCTGTAGTTAAGCATGCTTAGGATGGAGTAGTACTGGGATGGGTGACCTCCTAGGAAGTCTCGGTGTTTCACCCTTGTGAGAATCACCTAGATCCAATGAATGCTAAGTGTTCCATTTATTATAATTATATATGGATTCATTTTGAATCACTACTCATGAAACATGGGTCAATGAGTTGGACTCAAAAATCACATAGTTAAATCCTGATAACAATATCACAATTTTGACTTGCTGTGGAAATTATCTCATACTTATCAATTTATGAGCTTAAGGAGATTTCTAATGAATTGTACATGAGGCACAACACTTGGAAAAGGTTTTTCAAATGTGGTTATAAGCTTTGGGTTTAACCATGGAGGAAATTTCGTAGTTAAGTGCACTCATGCTAAAGTAGTACTGGGATGGGTGACCTCTTGAGAAGTCTCGATGCTTCACCCCTATGAGCATCACCTAGATCTAGTGAGTTATAAGTGTTCCATTTATTCTCATGAGATATGGGTTCATGTTGAATCACTACTCATGAAACATGAGTCAATGAGTTTGACTCAAAAATCATATTGTTAAATCCTAATAGCAATATAACAATTTGACTTGTGGAAATCATCTCCTACTTATCAATTGATGAGCTTAAGGGGATTATAATTAATGGTTCATAAGGTACAACAATTTTTGAAGGTTTTTCAAATGGGGTTGCAAGCTTTGGTTTTAACCATGGAGGAAACTCCGTATTTAAGTGCGCTCAGGCTAGAGTAGTACTAGGATGGGTGACCTCCTAGGAAGTTTCAGTGCTTCACCCCTTTGGGCATCACCTACATCCAATGAGTGCTAAGTGTTACATTTATTATCATGAGCGATGTATTCATGTTGAATCACTACTCATGAAACATGGGTCAATGAGTTTGACTCAAAAATCACCCAGTTAAATCTTGATAGCAATATCACAATTTGACTTGCTGTGGAAATTATCTGCTACTTATCAATTGATGAGCTTAAGGGGGTTTCTAATTAATGGTTCATAAGACACAACACTTGGTGAAGGTTTTGAAAATGGGGTTGCAAGCTTTGGGTTTAACCATGGAGGAAACTCCATAGTTAAGCGCGCTTAGGTTGGAGTAGTACTAGGATGGGTGACCTCCAAGGAAGTCTCGATGCTTCAACCCTATGAGCATCACTTAGATACAATGAGTGCTAAGTGTTCCATTTATTCTTATGAGGGATTTATTCATGTTGAATCACTACTCATGAAACATGGGTCAATGAGTTTGACTAAAAAAACACATAGTTAAATCTTGATAGCAATATCACAATTTGACTTGCTGTGGAAATTATCTCCTACTTATCAATTGATGAGCTTTAGGGGATTTCTAATGAATGGTTCATAAGGCTTGGTGAATTTTTTGCAAATTTGGTTGCAAGCTTTGGGTTTAACCATGGAGGAAACTTTATAGTTAAGTGTGCTCAAGATGGAGTAGTATTAGGATAGGTGACCTCCTAAGAAGTCCCGATGCTTCACCCCTATGAGCATCACCTAGATATAATGCATGCTAAGTGTTCCATTTATTCTAATGAGAGATGGATTCATGTTGAATCATTACTCATGAAACATTTTTCAATGAGTTTGACTCAAAAATCACACGGTTAAATCCTGATAGCAATATCACAATTTGACTTGCTGTGGAAATTATCTCCTACTTATCAATTGATGAGCTTAAGGGGATCTCTAATGAATGGTTCATAAGGAAAAACACTTGGTGAGGGTTTTGAAAATGGTGTTTCAAGCTTTGGGTTTAACCATGGAGGAAACTTCGTAGTTAAGCTCTCTTAGGTTGGAGTAGTACTGGGATTGGTGACCTCTCGGGAAGTCCCAATGCTTCACCCCTGTGAGCATCACCTAGATCCAATGAGTGATAAGTGTTCCATTTATTTGCATGAGGTATGGATTCATGTTGAATAACTACTCATGAAACATGGGTCAATGAGTTTGACTCAAAAATCACACAGTTAAATCCTAATAGTGATATCGCATTTAGGAGGAGCTAAGTCTAGTTTGAATGAATAATGTTGAGGAGGCATACCAGTTTTCCCCAAGAGTAGAAGAGAAGTTGAACAAGAAGTTTAAGAGATGAAAAAGATGAAGAGGTCATGGTGGATGATCTTATGGAGGTTTAAATGATGATTAGAAGAAGGATGAGGAAAAAAGAAGTCAAAACTAGAAGGGAAATAATTCCAATTATTTCTATTATCAGAATAATAGAGATCAAAGATGAAGAGGTAGAGGAGGTTTTTGTGGAACCTATTTTCATTGTGGGGAAGAAGGGCATAAGGAATTTGAATATCCCTATCAGCAAGGAAGGATAGATAGGATAATTGAATGCTAGGCCAGGGTTGTGCATGTTGATGAAGATATCAAATTATCACATTGATGGTATAAGCACTAACAATATGGTGCCTACTTGGTAAAATGATTGAATTGGAAACTAATCTTTGTGCGTATGAATTGTACATCCACAATAGCATCCAAAACTATCCACTAGACCCATTTACTTAATCGACCAGGGACGTAAACTTGAAATGATATCCACAAAATATATGATTTAAATCTCTTTAAATGTCATTTTCTATCCTATGAAATTGTGAATAGGAACACTTAATCTATATGTGAATGTAAGAAACCTTAGCTAAATGACAGAAATGAAATACAAACTAAACTCTACATTGTTTTCCATTGCTACAGGAATAACTATTGGTTATGTTACCAATGGATATAGCAACAATAGAGATCTTACTTAATTCTATCACATGATAAACTAATTCTACCAACTAGGTTCACTTACCAAGTGGGCCCCCTTGGACAAGTGAATAGCCACAGTTACAAACTTCAAATATTAATTCACGATAGTAACAACTTATATTGATATCAACTCACAGAATAGTACAAACTAGAAATAATAGTTTATATTTGAAAGAGAAATTCTATTGCAATTACAAACTGTGTTGAACTAACTTCAGAGCCTTATTCAACAACTTATTTAAAGCAACTACAGAAAACTAACTTTCTAAGATCTAGATTCAACATCCAGAACTTAGCAATGAAACTGTTACATTGTGGCACACATCTTCAATGGAATGAGTCTTAAAACACATGACATAATTACTTCTAGATTTGTGTAGCAGTTGGAAGTTAGGCTAACCTCATCTTTAGCAACTCATAAATATTAGGTAACTATATAACTATATTATTAATGCCTCTGTATGCACTCCTTCCTTTGACTTGGTCCTGCAATAGATTAGTACACATGCAATAATTTGCAACACATATTCACTTCATTAATTCATGATATACATTCAATACATATATCAATCCTTTCTCATAATGCATAGCTGAAGGAACCTACCCACTAAAAGTAAGTGTTACCAAATTAACATACCTCTTAAATTGCTATGTTATGCCTGCCTTTATATTGAGCTAGGTGTTTTAAATTTCTAAGCATACATATTATAGAATGAAATGGATGTAGAAAGTAAAGTACATAAATCAACAAACAAGAAAAATTGATCATTTTTATTTGAGATAAAAGTACCAAAATAGTACATTTTATTGAAATATTCAGAACTATTTTGATAAGGTACAAAGTGTTCAAATTTTAAATAGTACTTAATACAATGCATTCAAATATGACACAAGTATTCTCAGCTCCTAACATAATATCTAAATAAACACACTATATAAACAAAAAAGTACTGATAAGATAAAGGGAAAGGCCTCCATTGCTTGAATGGAAGGATTGTTGTTTTGAATGTTGAAAGTTTGAGCCCTCATCTCCATCTTGGAATAGACCTGCAAAAAAAAGGAAAAAAAAAAAGAGGAGGGTCAGTTCATACGAACTGAGCAATGGAAACTATTCCAATTATATCTACACTACTTAGTGTTCCTACAACATGGTTATTCAGATAACTACATTAAAAGATGTGAAGACAAGAGAGATATCTACAAGTAAAATAGGTTTTATGCTAACAAGTTTGTTTCATGTGCAGATATAGGTATGAAATTTGAGTTTGTTGAAGGATCTTGCATAAATTACACACATGAAGCCTTTTAACTAAATCATGTAGAGGCCAAGACTGAAGGACTGAGGAAACTATTGAAGGGACACACATAAATTACAAGCGCGAAACCTTATGGTGAAATCATGTAGGGGAAAAGACAAATGACACAGGAAGATTGTTGAGGGGGGATATGTAAATTACAAGTATGGGACCTTCTAGTTGAACCATAGAAGAAGGTTGAAGACACAAGGAGATTTTCAAAGGGACATACATATGTTACACATATGAAACCTTTCAGTCAAATTAGGAGGGCATATGGAATTCTTAGTCTATGAGTTGAAGGAATTAGATCTTTACAAGTATACAGCTAGGGACAAATTTTTCAAGCAAGCTAGAACATAAACAAAAAGATGTTTGTAGTCATTCAAAATTAGATATTTAGTGCATGAGCATACATGTGAATAAGACAAAATTCAGGGAAATAAATTGTAGATTTCATGGTAGCAACAAGAATATTTTGAGTACAATATTTGGAAGCAAAACATATCAAAGGCACTTCAAAGGGAGAAAAGAGGATTCTTGCTATAGTACCATCCCATATGCTAATGACAAATTTGATAAAATATAAAATTAAATTACTTGCAATTACTCAAGGACATGAATGCTGCTATTATGTTGATTGAAGACAAGATATAACTCTCATGGCATATATAACAGCAAAAGAAATGGAGAAGATGCTACAACAAATAGAGATTTCCATCATAGAGCAACCATGTCCAATATAACAAGCAAGATGTAAATATTCATGCTATGAAAAGGCTTTAGCAATAGCAAAGAAGTGTCTACCATTCATGGGTTTTGGAGAGCCACGAAATCAACAAAGAAGGAATAGTTCATTATATATATTTTAGGGTAACAACATGTGTGTGCATGATTAGAAGAGTACAAATTCAAAGATCTATAATATTTTCTAGCAGAAATCGAATATCCAGATAAAAGGAATTCATAGCTACAAGGGTTTTATGGGTTAAAATGCAATTTTAGATAATACAGATGAGTAAAACATGCAAAACAGACAATGCAAATGCCAAAAAATTGTAAAATTCTCTAGATTTCTAAAAAATAGAGATCAAATCCATAATTTAGAGTTAAAAAAAACTAGTAAACTACAAAAGTGAGCTTCATGTTTATCAAATAAACAACTTATAACTACCTAGAAAATTCACACCAGTAGTGATATTACTATAGATTGAATGCATGGTGGTTCTAACAGCAAAAACCCAATGATGAAATGAAGTCATAGCTACAACATTATAGAACCTAGATTGTAACTTCAACACCAAGAAAATTGTAGAATTTTATGCAATATGGAACCTGTGCCATCAAAAGGAGAAAGCAAGCCATAAACCCATAAGTCACCAAAATCATGAGAAGAAGAGAGAAATGTGAAACCCAACAGATATGGCATCCAAAATCATGAGAAGGAGACAAAATCACAACATTTGGCCATAAAGGAGGCTCACATCCATCAATAGTAGGTAGATCCATAAATCAACAAGAAAACCCACAAAACCATATCAAGAATGGAGTTCATGCCAAGTTTTTTTGCAGATAAAACCTTTGAATATAAGAAATGGAGTCACGACATCCAAACCTCAATAAATCTACAGCCAAAGCAAGAAGAATTCATGGCATCCAAACAATAAATCAACAACAAATCCATTAAAAAATGTTTGAACCCATGAATGAATGCTAGACGTCCATCACAACAAGAAGAAAACAATAGAAATCCACAAGGAAGAATCTCACATCCATCCAACAAAAAACTTTAACAACAGGATTATGGCTTTCCAATATATGAAGCAAGAAAAATGTAGTCATTCCTTTCTCATGGTGGCTAGGGTATAAAACCCTTTTTTCTCCTCAATTGTGTGAATCACCAAATCAATAAAACTAAACAAGTTTTTTGCCTTTTTTCCTTTGGTTGAATTAAGCCTCATTTAATGTATTTTTGGGTCTGCCCTTAGAAGAGGATGTAATATTTATTAACATATTAAAATTGTACTTGTTGAAAGTTTTATGTTAATAAATATTTTTTTAGTTTTACTTTTGTTCTAAAAATAGAAATAGGAATTATTATTATATTAATTGATTTATCAATTAGTTAATAATAGTTTATACTTTAAAAAAAAAAAAATACTGATTATTATTTGCATCAATCATGTAATTAACGTTAATAAGTTGATATTTATAAATCAATTTGTTAATGTTAAGTTAAATGCAATAATAATAATTTAAAAAGGGAGTTAAGGTGAGTTTCATATTTTTTAATGCCTAAACACAAGGATATGAAGTTCAGTGGCTATTTTCGAACCCCACAAGTCAAACTCTAGACTGTGGAGTCAAACATGGAGCTATTTTTGGTGGCTAAGGGTAGTTTGAGTTTTCCATGTAGTGATGGAGCACTTTAGTGCTATTTTTGGGGATTTATGGAGTAGTTAAGGCCAGATTTGCATGCAATTCATTATGGGGACCTATTTTATGCATACTTTGCATGTTTTTGAGGAGTTTTACATGCTATATTTTTGGGTTGATTTTGAAATCCAAGTTAGGGTTTTATACATGATTTTAAGGAGTTAGAGGCAGTTTTCCAGTTATCTATCAGTTGGATAGGTGGTTGAAAGCAGTTTTCAGGGGCTTCTTCATTATTTGGATCAATTTTGACTTATTTTTTCTATGCATGATCTTGAAATCCAAATTAGGGTTATGAGCTCTATTTATTGTACATTCATCTCATTATGAGAGGATCTTCTTTCGAATTCATATTCTTGCACATTACAAATTTTGAGTTGATTGTAAGAGCAATTTGTAGCAAAGGTTTTTCAACATTGGTTATATAGATTCAACAATTCCTTCTAATTGATTCTCATGCAATATTGTGAATTCTTTACTTTTATGTCATGTTTGCCCTTCATTTAAGTTATATTCCTTATTGCAGGTTTGAATTTTGATACATGTGATTACAAGTCTTTGTTTGTGTCCATTATTCTTTTTGCACAAAATTGGTAAAACCTAGGTTTTCCTTTCGAAGAAAAAAGATTTTGGGTTCTTGAATAGAATGAATTTTGTAGTTGTGTGTTTTTTTGAGTATTGTGAATCAATTGTGTCTTGCATAATGTGTGCTGATTTGATTAAAGTTACATTCAAAATAATCGGTGTATCACCTCATTTAGGTTAGTATTCATTATTTTTCATTCACTTCTCATCCCTTTTCCCGCATATAATTTAGGTATTAGGTGATCACTATTTAGGAACCAACCTTGCTTCTGGAGATTCATCTCTCATTTTAGGACAACCCATCACTCAAGATAGTTTCCATGTTTCAACAGGATGGCTAGATTTCACATCTTTCTATAGGTACAGTCTTGATTGACAACAGTAAGAAAGGAAAAAGGTATGCACATCCATAGATCATAAATATATAATCTCATTCTTCTATATAAGTTATAACCATAGCAGTATATTCAGAAAATCATATAGTGTCATGAAACTTATAGAAAAGAAAGGAAGATATAGGTTTATACAGAACATTATAGTAAAAATTCTTTCAACTTAAATATGAAATATCACATAAAAAACCATAAAAATCCATGGACTCATGGCATTCCTTCAACCCATCATTCCCACCAACTCAGAAGTTGGTTGGTCTTCCAAACAAAATGTAGTTCCTAACCCTAGCCTTTAACATCCTCATTGATTCCTAATAGTGGATGCATTAATAGAGGAGGTTGAAACATAAGTGGAATCCATTAACTACCTCTTTTCTATTCTAGCATAACATACCATGATGCATGCCTAATTTCCATAACAAAATATTGGGGAGAGTGTCTCCTTAACCTACAAGTCATGGGGAAGTCTTATCCATCATTCAATGATTGATCTTTCTACTTCTTGTAACTCATTAGATTGTATTTCACTGAATTCTAAATAAGCACCTGCCCTTAGAGGTTTTATATGTTTCTCCCCTTTCTCAAAATTTGCAACTTTTAAAAAATCATAATAATATGTTTGTGGATCGTTCGCCCCAGGCCTCAAATGCAATGGTTCTAATTCTTCTGCTTCTCTATATGGTTTAGCTTAATTTTCTCTTATGATTTCATTTTGAACCTAGGACATAAATTCTCTCAGTTGGATATCTCCCACATACATCAAAGGATTTCATTCCCTATCATTAGGAACAACTAAATTTTGCATATATAGTTCACATAATGAATTGTTAATAGTTACAGGAGATTTTTGGAATGCATAGTAAAATTCATGAGTGTTGAGGAAAGAATTCAGACCTTGCATGATTCGAGTCATTTGATAGTTCAATATCTTCTCCTTTAGGAACAAAGTGTAAAATTGAGCTGGTGGTCTGCATTGGAGGAGTTTAGGAAACGAATTAGTCAACTGTGTGAATTTTTCCTCTAAAATCATAATCTTGTCTTCTTAATCCAACAATTCTCTCTATTGATTATTAAAACTCACTACATCCCTTTCTTTTCCTCTAACCACATAGATTTCTCTACTAAAAATTAATGGTATAAACTCATTCCTGCTGCTAATGGTGTAGAGAGGTGAAGTGGAGGTGTAGGTCCTTGATTGTTAACATCAACCCACTTAGAATAATTATCACCAATGATTTATCCAACATGAGTTTTAGTTGTAGTTTTTCTCTTCCAAACTAGATTGCCTCTTTCAAGGTTTTCAAAAGGTAATTATTGTGAACAAGATCTATCTTCCATTTGTTTTGCAGCTTGAACTAAATTTTCCAACCCTTCACTAGCCATTTCCCTAAGAACTTGCTCAACCATATTTATATTGACTACAAGAAAATTTTCATGTAGGTATTGAGGATCATTAATTTCAAGTTCTATAGGTTTATCTCTAAACATAGAAACATCATCATTCTCTAATTCATATACAACCTGAGAACGATTTCCTTTCTTTTGGACCAAAAAATTACCATGCCTTGAATCACTGTCACTTCTTCCATCTCCTACATAAACAACATCTTCTTGGTTTTGGCTAAGATTCTAAAGTGGACTTCCTAAATCTTTTCTTAACTCTTCTAATTGTGCACATTCAAGAATTCTTTCATTATTTTTAAAGGGGATTAGCTTGATAAATGTTATCTACAGGGGTATCCATGGTAATAGAATTCCTAGAAATCCTCTGATTCCTCCTCATAATTATTTCAATAGGGGTTTTAGATGCCTTCTTTCATTTCCTTGAAAACCCATCTTCTGCACGAACTGTAGGAGTCTTCTTTCGAACTCTCTTTTTATCAATAGAAGGTGAGGAAGGTAAAATATTATCATAATTATCCCCTAACCTTCATGCATGACCTAGGTTAGGTTCTTCTTGTTCTTGAACTAGATCACATTCAACCTTATGCCCAAAGGATCTTGTTTGCACACTATCCTTGAATTGAGGTGAACTAGGATTTTCTTGAATAGACTCCCCTTTTCCTTTTTCCTTCTTAGGCATGGATGGTTATTTTTCTACTATATTCTTCTTTTTTTGCCTAGGTGAGGGCTCATCAAACACATTATGCTCAATAATTTTTACAGTGCCAGTTATTGTAGAAACCCTTCTGCCTACTCTTGAACCCTTAGGTCTACTAAGTGTCGGAAAGAATTCATCCATCAACAAAAAATAATCCCAAGAGATAGTATAAACTTGTCTTAATGCCCTTTCTATTATCAATTTAATCAAAAAATGATGGAAAAATGAGTTAGGCTTGCCCGCTTGCACATATAAATATTGTTTCTTCAATAAACTAAACAAGAAATGTGGAAGGTTGACATGTCTATTAAGCAAGTGAGGAGATTAAAATGAAAACCATGTAGTCATTATTGTTGTCCTTCACACATAATGTACTTCATAATATAGAGGGCACAATGATCATAGGGTTCTTGTACAAAATTCTTCCTTGTCCCTTGCTTCCTATCCACTCACAACGGTCTATCAGTATGCAAGGTGAATTGGGTTCTTGTTGTTCATGGGTCCATATCTTCTTCAAAAATTTCCACTTCCAATCAGAACCTTGAGACTTCCAAAATGATCTCTTGATTGCATTATAACTTGAGCCCTTTTTCCATAGCTACTCCATTACTAAATGAGTTCATAAAATGAAAAGCAACTTCATCATTCCAAGTAGCGAGCTTATGAAAATACTAGAGCCAACCATGAGTTTCAAATGCTGATAGAAAACATTATCTTGAAAATTAAGTCATGAAATGTGGGTTCATGCCATATCAAACCACCTCCCATTATTATACTAGTAAAATTCCCAAAATGCAAACTTTCACACACTTCAAAAAAAAAAATGCAAGAAAAGAGGCAATTTCAAGATTTACAAAGTATACGCATTCACAGCAACAAAGAACAAAAGGTTGTAAATGTTTTAGAAAATAACATCTCATACAATAATGTCATGTCATTATTAAATTTTTACCTTTTTGTTCAAAATTCCATAAATGCAAGTTATGTGTGTACTTTCCAAATTAAAGGTAAGTGTCACATTAGCTTGATAAACGAAGAGGGAATGATATGAAATATCTTCACATAATTGCCCAAAATGCTATATACTTCTTAGAATTATGAGACTTATATGCAAAATCAAAATGTACACACACAATCCCCCTAGCTTAAAAGAGAGCATGGGTCCCACCATGCAATGTGAGAAAAGAATGTAACATCATAGAAATGCAAATTCATAAATTTAAAGAAATAAATAAGGATGCAAAAATAAAATACATTTTACAAACCTGTGTGATTTGTGTGAAAACTTGCATCACTTCATACTTGTATAGAGAATTAGAAAAGTGAAATGGATGGGTGAGAGAGACAGTAGATGAGATGAAATTATTATGGAGAAAGTGAAGATTTATTATGAACTTTGATCAGAGTCAAAGTAAGATGAAATATGAGGGAAAGACTCAGGTTCAATCATTGTAGGAGAATCTATAAAAGAAAACTACTACAGGAAGTCCTCTCGAGATTGGGGTTTATTGTAAATTTTTAGCCGATGACCATTAACCAAAAGTTTGAATTGAACTAGATTGATTGTAGCCAATTGTACTACACCATTATCATAGATTGTTTCAATCTCATAGGGTCCTAACCATCTGGTTTGGAATTTTCCTTGATGGTGTTGATATCTAGAATCATAGAGGTGTGCCTAGTCATCCATGTTGAATTGTTTCTCTTTAATAAATTTATCATGCCATTTCTTGTATTGCATTTGAATCAATTTTATATTGTGTAATGCATATTTCCTAAACTCATCAAGTCCATTTAGCTACAGGATGCATTCTTGTTGAGCATAATGGATGTCTATGTTGAGTTCCAAGGTAGTGCAGAGTATTTTATGTTCAAACTCAATGGGAACCATTGTTTTTTTACCATAGACTAGTTCAAAAGGAGTAAATATTGTAGTCATCTTCCATGTTGTTCTATATGCCCACTGTTACCCCACTTTTCATGCAATATGCAGTGTTGTTGGCCAAGACTCCTTTTCTAAAACTTGAAGTTGAATTTGAACTCTTAACATACTTCAACTTCAAGTTCAGGTCCACGTACTCTTTTTCACCCGAAAAATTCTTTACCTGTCAGCCCGAGTCAAGTCCTGCAAAGTTGAAGTTGAAGTTAGAGTTGATTCAAAGTAACTTCAACTTCAACCTCAACTTTGTGATTTTCTAATATTTTCATATTTTCTCACAGGTGATGTACTAGAAGAAATGAATGCCATTCCCGAGGCAAAAAATGGGTCCCACCTGATGGCAATTCTAAAGACATGAAAGGTAATAATTAAGACAGCTAAGGAAACTCATGCCAAAGTATAGTTGATTTTGGGATAAGGTGAAATTGAGATTTTTTGTTATCATGGGAGGTAGTTCCTCATGCTGATTTGATAGGCATTAACTATAAACAACCTTGTGAGTCTTGTCAAGAACATATGTCATGCTTATTATAAATGCTTTTCTTCACCCATATCTACCCTAAGATTTCCCAAAATCATTTCTCAAAATTTCCCTTTTGGCTAGTATAATTGCTCATTTGGTCACTTTGAGCTCTCGGTGTCAACTAGTAAGCAAAAGAGGTGGAGGGTTAAGCTCTATTAAGAATTGCAAGTGCATTATACCATTTTCCTCTGTCATTTTTATTGTACCTAGTTTTGGTTTAAAGTGTTTCATTTTATCTTAGTAAACCCTCCTTTTTCAAACCAAGTCATGACTCTCTTCCTCCCTAAGCTGCCTAAACTAGAAAAACCATGCCTATTAATCTCCCTCCTAGAAATCCGAGATACTTTTCTAGTGAAGAAAAACCTAGTTGATATATATTAGAGCAAGTGAAAAGTGTTTAGTCTAGACCCATATACTAGAAGTTGGCCAGTAGTGGGTTGCTAGAGGTTGCCACCTTTCCACCAACCATTGGGTGTCCAAAGCTAGTTATTGAATGAACAAATCATTATGACCCTAGCATCAGGTGTATCAAGAAAATTTTTGGAGAAGTGTTGGCCAGGATAAATAGGGTTACTATCAGTTTAGCCCTAAGAATTCCTTACAAAGAACCTTATGAGTCCTAGACATTTGAGGAAGCAAAACATCTGTTTAGTGACAATAAGAAAGACTATGATTCTATTGTAGCTCAAACTTGGCTTTTAAAACCAGTTGAAGGAGGCTCTAGATTGCCCAAACCCTTGTCTATTGAGCATTTCATTAGAGAAATTGCGAATTTTGTGCTACTCTTTTATAGAGTTAAGCGCAATGACCACACCTTTCATTGGGAGAGCTGGATGTACTTCTTTATCCGAAAGATTGTCAAAGGTAAAAAGTTCATTGATTGGGTTGATTTGATTGCTAAAAATTTACATAAGGGTATGTTAGCTGTGAATAGTTTTGGCTCATTTTCCCATCCTCTTTCTTAATCTACACTTTAGCAATGTCTAAGGAGTGGGAAGGTCTTCCACACTTGCCTTGGATCGATGAAATGAATATCTATCAGTACTATAAGGATCTGCAGATGGGTAAATTTTGCAAAGAGTTTAGGAGGGTAAATGATGTATTCCTTGGAAGGTTGGTGTTCGAACTCCAAGGGCATGAAAATCATAGGTTGTCTAAAGAATCAATGAAAACCATTAAAATTTATGGTGGTTTCTATATTCAGTTTCCCAAATTCACATATCTTAAGGTTGGAGGTTTTTTCGATGAACCTCTCAGGTTACCATGTTATTGTTTAGACAATATTATTTAATCTGAGATATGCAGACAATTTGTTTATGTGATAGCATCTCTTGAAATCACCAAAAGGTCACCTTCTTTCATATTTCCCATAGAGATTGGCCATTATAGATGCTCAAAATTCAAGCAAGCTATGCTAACAAAAATAGCATTGTCCTACCTATGCGTCAAACCCTGCTCTCCTAGAAAATATTTTGACTACATGGGTTTTGCCAAAGATAATTTCAAACATGAAATTTCACTGGTCCATATTTCACATCTAGAAGATTACTAGGTTAACTGCTCAGATGAGTTTGAAGTTAGAAAAAGGTTGTGGTCAAGGTTGATAGTAAACCAAATTAATATGTTCAAAGTTAACCTCAACACTAATGGAATAAAAGAAGATGAAAGTGAAGAAGTGGTTGACCCATTTTATGTCAATTAGATTGAATGTATACTAATTCCTGAAATTGATTAGAGTAGAAGGGAAGAAGATGATTTTCTTTCCTGTACCTCAAATGTTTTGAAAAGAAACAAAAATTGGTTGAAATCAAATATTATTAAATCAGCTACCCCTAGTACCCTAGAGAAATACTCAAAAGCCAGACATAAAAACCCACACCCAAGGCTAAAAGTTATCACTAACCCTAGTATTAATGATCTTATTGCAAGTTTACTTGAAGTTGAAGATGAAGTAACTTTGTGGCCACTTCAACTTCAAGTTCATAAAGAGGCACTAAAGGTTAGAAGGATAACTAGCTCAAGTACAAGGAAAGTAGTACTAGGTAAAGGAAAAGATAGGGTGACCGTTGATCTAGATCTTGTAGAAGTAAAGTCAAATCTAGGCCACATTCTTAGTTCTTCAATGATAGATAGTGTATCAGACCCTCAAAAGTTTCCTAAGAGAGACCATAGTTAGTTAGGTACCCTTGCTTTGAATAATGTTTCTTCCATGACTGGAAAAGATCCTATCACACCTAAGTGGCTGGAGACTTCCATTGAAAAGAAAAGAAGTATGGTACCCATGTCTATGCTTATTAATGATTTGGTTAGCAAATGTCTTGGAAAATCTTTGGAAGCTAAAAAGGTCATAACTGAATCTAGAATTAAGTTCAATAAAAGTTTGGGTCATTGGTCAGCTGAGATTGCCAAGCCACCAGAAGGTAGCCTACATTAGGATCTCACTCCTCAAGATTATCAAGTGTCAAGAATTGATCTTGGAAAGGGAAGTTGTGTAGTGGATACGGAGATCTTTGAAGCTTCAAATAAAAAGATTGTGGACAGGGTCTGGAAGGACACTCAGGATAAACAAAATATTAAGGAAGAAATGAGGAGCATGGTGAAATACATCAATGCTATCCTGCACCTAGAACCTAAACCTTTGAGTGAAATGTCTACAATTATGGATGTAACATCTTTATCCAATCAATAGTTCCTTGATAATTTATAGAAATCTAAAGCTATTTCAAAGACATCTGAAGAGTGGTTATAGTATGTCCTAAATGAAACTGTGAAATAGATAAATCTTTTAGACAAAGCTTTAAAGGAGACCACTACCATCATTAGAAAAGTGGAGTCAAATAATGAAGGCTATGAGAAACAAAAGAACAATTGGGTAAAAGGTGGTTCTCTGGATAGAAGAAATTTATGAATTTGGGTTGCAAAGGTTCCTAGCCAAATGCCTTATGACTGGCCTTGATGACAAGACTCTGTATGTAATTAAGGATTGTATTGAATGGTGGAACGAGGCACTTGTTTAGGGGGTAACTGAGATTAGAGAAATTTTGGATGGTCTCAAGCTTATGGATGAGATAATTCAAGGAGACCTAAAGTGGTTTAGCAAACATTGTGCAGGTAAAGAAAATGACTCTGTAGCCCAGGTTGAAGAAATAATCAATAAGGTACAAAAAAAGTTTCAAGAAATTTAGAAGAAGAAAACATCTTCCAGGAAATATTTTTCAAACATCACTCATACTGAGGCCATGTTTATAATCAACCAGAAGCATTTGGAAATGCATGAAGAGAAAGTAACAGACCTAAAGAGGTATAAGGAAGTCTAGAAACAAAGGATTGCCTACATTGATTTTCCCCACCAGTCAATTATTTTATGCATTCACCACTACTTATGGGACATAGAAGGTTGCAAGAATCGCAACTGGTGTAGACAATTCTTCTTGATATGGAGCACAATCATTGGACAATTGCACTTTTTCTCCCATTTATTTCCTTCTATGCATTTAGTTGACACAATTGTGTTAACTAAAAGACAATTTACTCCTAGTGAGGTAATTTTGGATAGTTATCTAGCCCTGTGTTGTATAAATATGTAATAGCTAATATCTAAAGGGGTTTATCTCTTCGTAGATACTAAGACAGAAATAATTTTGTTTAAGAGTTCTACACTTTGAATTTTGAATATAGTCTTTCCTGAATTAGCAGTGAACTTAAATAAAATTCTATAGTTTTATGTGCTGAAACTTTCTGAAGTAGATACTATTATCTACTTTATAGTAATTTGCATTCTTGAGAATGTTAGTTATGTGTGAAAGTTAGGTTATATTTGTTGTATATTCAAGAATTATTTGTTATTGAAGCTTGAAGGTTGTGAGAGGTGAAATTCATATTATTCATCTATTTATCAATTTTAACATTCAATCATGTGGATGATACTGACTGTTAAATTAAATGGTTATTCAATATTCACATTCTTTTTATATTCATGATATGATTTAAGCTTTTCAATATTATTAGCAAAATACTCATTGGGAAGATTTTCCCTCAATAGAGGACTTAATGATTATCTTTTCATAAAAGCTTAGCTGCACCATATAACATATAGAAAATTTCAAGCAGAGAATTCCTTATGTGTAATTTGGAATTCAATTTGTTAGTTTACAAACATTTTCATATTCAAAAGTTTTAAATCTTGGGAAAAATTGTTCACTAACACTCACAATACTTCTGGGAGCTTGGTTGCCCAATCTTTCTTGTTTATTTGAACAGTTTTTGTCAAAATGGCTTCTAATTCTCTGTTGGTTATCTTAGCTTGTCTATTAACTTGTGGATGGTAAGGAAAGGAATTCCCATGTTGAATGGTGTATTGAGTCATGAGGGCATCAAAGAGATTGGATGTAAACTAGGCTACTTGATTGGTCACTAACTCTCTAGGAACTCCAAATCTGGTAAAGATGACTTCATATAAGAACTATCTAACATTGCTATCCCTTGCATGTTTCATAGGTATCACCTCTGTCCATTTGGTGACATAGTCAATGCAAACCAAAATATACAACTTGACCTTTTGAGAGAGGATCAATTGGTCCAAAAAAATCTATCCCCCATTTGTTCAATGGTGTAACAACTACTTGTGGATACAGGGGCATTTCATTAAAAAAAAAATTGTCGTCCCATACGTTGGCATCTATCGCACTTATTTGTATATTTTGTTGCATCCGTGTGTAGATTTGGCCAGTAGTACCTAGTTGTCAGGATCTTGAATGTTGTTCATTTGGTTGCAAAATGTCCTCCACATGGTTCATCATGGTAGGTGCATAGGATATCATAAGTTTCATCCTCCCAAAGCCATCTACGCAAAACTTGATTAGGTTTAGTGTAAAACATACAACTAGCTATCCAAGAAAATTTGAAACTTTTTTTAGCTAGGAGTCATTTATCCTTAGGAGAGAAATGATATGGATTTCTCCCTATGGTAAGATAACTAGAAATGTCAACATACCATGGATTATGTACTATTAAGGAGAACAAGTGTTCATCTAGAAAATTGTCATCGATAATTGTAGGATCATCATGGACCTGCAATCTTGAAAAGAAATAGGCTACAATATTAGTGTTTCCTAGCTTTTCTATAACCTTGATATCAAATTCATGCATAAGAAATAACCAGCATGATAGGCATCCTAAAATAGCTATCTTATTCGTGAGATACTTGATGGCAACATGGTGAGTGTGCACAAAAATTTCATATCTAGTAACACAATGGCTAAACTTGTTAAGAGAATAAATCACAGTGAGAAATTCCCTTTCTCTAACAGTATAGTTGAGTTTAGCTCCTTGAAGATTTTTACTGATATAATGAATAACATGTTCAACATTCCCTTCTTTTTGGCCTAAGATAGCTCCTATAGAATAATTTGAAGCATTGGTATGAATATAGAATGGAATGTTTGAATTAGGACCTTTGAGTATAGGTGCTTTAATTAATACATCCTTAAGGTGTTGAAAGGATTTGTCACATTCTAAATTCCAAAAGAATTTAGAATATTTCTTTAAAAAATTACATAGTGGAGCTGCTATTTGACTGAAGCCTTTGATGAATCTCCTATAGTAAGTAGCATGATCTAGGAAGCTTCAAACATCCTTTTGCTTTGCTAGTGTGGGAAGAGTACTAATTACTTCTATCTTCAGGGGATCAACTTGAATACCATTTGAAGAAATATAATGACCTAATATAATGCTATCCTCCATCATCATATAACACTTCTCACTATTCAATGAAAGGTTGTGTTATTGACATCTTTTAACCACTCTATCCAAATTAGGTTTAGCTTCATCAAAGGTAGAGCCATAAATAGTGAAATTGTCCATATAGATTTCCATATAGTCGGCAGACATATCAGAGAAAATACTTATTACTGCTCATTGAAAAGTAGAAGGAGCATTGCACAATCCAAAGGGTAATATTGAATTGGAAAATATTGCACAGGGATAGGTAAAAAAATAATTGTCCTGATCTTTTGGTGCTATTTGTATTTGCTTATACCCACTGAATCCATCAAAAAAAGAAATTTGTGTTTCCTAGGCAAGTTGTCAAGAACTTGATCAGTGAAAGGCAATGGAAAATTATCCTTTTTAGTTCTTGTATTAAGTTCTACGTAATCCACACATACTCTCCATTTACCCCTTTCTTATGGTCAATCAACAAAGGTGAAACCCACTGACTATCAAAAATAGGGTAGATGAATCCAACATTCAGAAGGTTCTACAATACAATTTTTACAATATCACATAGTGTAGGATTCACTCTTCATTGAGGCTATTTGATAAGCTTACATTATGATGTAATGTAAATTCTATGAGTGCAAAGTTTTGGGTGTAACCCTTTCATGTCTGTGTAATTCCATATGAATTCTTTCTGATTGTCCTACACCAGTTCAACTATACTTTTCAAATTGTTAGGAGTGAGATTCTTACTAATATTGAGCTCCTTTCTAGGATTAATTTCAACTCTAGTGACTTTATCAACCATAGCTAACTCATTTAAGTTAAAAGATTTAATTTCATGAGGTAACAAGGTATGTAGGTAACTAGTAGTGGTAGGAAAGTTAGGCATATCCTTAGGAGGAAGAATTGTTTGTAATAAAGAATTTTGGTCACTACACAAAGTGGCATCTTCACCATATTCATTGAATAGGATGGTTGCAAGAATATCATCATCATTTTCAGGAATCATAAAGGGATTTATTTCAATCATCATGAATTTATTTAATGAGTTTAACTATGGTTCATCATCTCCTAAATTAGGCCAGACAACTTGATCATCTTGCAAGAGTGGTTTAGTGGGAGAGTACAAAGCCAATTCTTAATACTAGATCCATTGGAGATGGTCATTTTTCCTGATCAGGAAAAAATACAAGTATTTGTGGTAGCTAACCAAGGTCATCCTAGGATAGTAGGATAACCTCCCAAAGTTTCCTTAAGTGATAAAAAAAAAAATCCACTGGATACTCCCAAGAATCCAAAGTAACTATGATGTCTTCTGTCATGCCATCAGGCTTGACTGTGGAACTATCAGAAAGATGAAGTATGGTAGGAGTTTCTCGAATACAAATGATATTAAGGTAAAGAAGCACCTCCCTAGTCATAACATTAATAGATGCACCTAAGTCTATTAAAGCATTCTACAGCTATATTCCATTGATATAGACTGTGTCAATTGGACTCATTGGATTAGAATATTTTAGACCTATTGATTTGTTCAACATAAGGTTAGATAGTTGTCCCATGACATGGATAGTATGGGGATCCATTATCCTTGTACCAGGTTTTTTATACATGATTCTTTGGTATATGTTGGGATTTTCTTGAGGGAATCTAGCAATGGTATTTTGATTGTCATTTGCTTCAATTGAGTGAGCAGTTCTCATACAACAAGGTTTTCAGGGGGACTTAATGCTTGAGAAAGTCTTTGTGGAAATGGTGGTGACTGGGTTGCAAGAGGTTGTGTTGGTATAGGAAGGGATTCCTCATTCAAGCCTTCCTCTTAATTAACCTATGTTATTATTGGCCTTTTAGGATTTGGAAGAGTGGTTCCAGACCGAAGTTGTATATCATTGATTGAATAGGTTTGTTGCTAAGTGTCATTGGAAAAAATACTTATTTTTGAGAGGTCATGTTATTTGTATTTGTTGTGGGCTAAGTAGGTAACTCAGTTTGTTTGGGTGGATGATTATTGGTTTTAGGAGGAGGTGGCATTAGAACTTGTTGCTAAGGTTGTTTCAAGGTATTATATTTCTAATTAGGTTGCCACTGAGATGATTATTGCCAGTTATTTTATTGGTCTTATCACTGATTGTACTATCACTACCAATTTTGATTAGGTTGTTGCCAATCTTATTGTTGTGGAGGGGCTTTCTGGTTGGGTTGTTTCCATTGGTCAGGTGGAGGCTATTTCCAGGATTGGTTATTCCACATAGGTTAAGACTAAGGAGATCAAGAAGGATTCCAATGGTTTGGGTGTGAAAAATTAGGACCTTTCCATTGATTATTAAAATTTCCAAAATTTTGGAGAGGGTCTTGAGGCATACCTTGTCTTTGATCCCACAAACTCCTTTGAGAAATGTACTGTATCTCTCTGTTGCCATCAATTGTTGTGAACTCCACTGGCATCTTCTACAATTGAGTCTCTATATTAGCAACCATCTTATTCTTGTAAATCCTTTTCTTCTCCTCGACAATGAGAGAAGAACTCAACTAACATAGCATTAGCTTCTTCATGTTTCCTTCTGAATTGCATTGTATCTAACTAGGTTGCAACATTATTGATAATTTTTTTATTAAATTAAAAATAAAAATTTTCAAAGATCTATTTTTTATACACCAACTCCACCAGTCTTTAAGGAATTAAAATGAATTCCTCTTCCTTTTTTTACATTAGCCCTTGAATAATTCTTGCAATATCTCTTAATATGCTCCCATGTACTTTGTGTGAGGTCTCCTCCAGCCATGAGATCAAGGGATTGTACACAAGTCTCCTCTACATCCTTTAAGAATAGTTATTTCTGAGATGACTCATTCAACTAATGTTTAGTATTCCTTTGTAAATTATAAAGGAATCTTGAAACATAATCTTCAAGAGTTTCATCTTCCTTATTTCATCTTGAAGATATCATCTCCTTACATACTCCCTCTACAATAATCTTTATATTTAGCAAGCAACAAGTTCTTCATTACATCCTAGTCTACTGCAAAATTAGTGCCTAAACCCATGAACCATCTTAGGACCACCTCTTTCAGAGTAGAGGGAAAAAATTTCAGCCAATGAGTGTCAATTGTGTAATCATACCCTCTATAAAGAATATCAAATTCAAAGAGAAAGGTTTTTGGATCTTCGATAATTAAGTCATAGAACTTGGGAAGGGTGGAAGCAGGAGTGTCTTTAAGATTATTGTTATCTTGCAGGTCATGTATGGGAAATGGAAATGTAGGCTGAGCCATTCTAGGTGGTGGTGGTGGATGTCCTTGTTGATAAATGACAATGGTTAAAGGATTATCCTGATATATAGGGGCTCAAAAAAGATTATTCAACCTAATGATTCATCAGAGGATGATGAAGGGAAGTTTACATGATAGGTTGCAAAAGGATTTTTAAATGGTGGCTCCTCTTCAGCAGATAGATTTTCTTCAATGGGTTATTCTTCTTCAGGGTGTTGGTCTTCTTCTTTAGGATATACAATTTCTTCTATTTGAAATGGGTCATTTTGAGGAAGAAATCTCCCAAGGTGCTCTTTTTGCCTATGCATGAAGATAAATTAATACTAAGATGAACTAGAATAAAACTTGAACAACTGATTTTGCATACAAACTCCTAAAAATAATCCTCAGAAAAGGTTTAAATTGACACCACCTTCAGGAATGGTGCCAAAAATTCCTAGTAAAATGATTATATTGGAAACTAAGATTTGTGTGTATGGATTGTACATCCATCATAGCATCCAAAACTATCCATTAGACCCATTTACTTAATCAACCAAGGATGTAAACTTCAAATGATGTCTGCAAAGTATATGCTTTAAACCTCTTTAACTTTCATTTTCTATTCTATGAAATTGAGAATAGGAACACTTAATCTATATGAGAATGAAAGAAACCTTAGCTAAATGATAGAAATGAAATACAAATAGAACTCTACATTGTTTTCCTTTGTTGTAGGAACAACTATTGGTTTAATTGCCAATGGTTGCAGGAACAACAAAGATCTTACTTAATTCTATCACAAGAGAAACTAATTATATCAACTAGGTTCACTTACCAAGTGAGCCCCCTTGGATAAGTGAACAAATATAGTTATAAACTTCAAATATGAACACACAGAAGTAACAACTTGTATTGATATCAACTCATAGAATAGTACAAACTGGAAATGATAGTTTATATTTGAAAGAGAAATGCTATTGCAATTACAAACTCTGTTGAATTAACTTCAGATTCTTATTCAACAACTTATCTAAAGAAACTAAAAAAAACTAACTTCCTAAGATCTAGCTTCAACATCAAGAACATAGCAATGGAATTATTACATCAAGGTACGTATCTTCAATGAAATGAGTCTTATACATGTGACGTAATTACTTCTGGATATACACAGTAGTTGGAAGTTAGGCTAACTTGATCTTTAGCAACTCATAAATATTAGGTAACCATATAATTGTACTATTAATGCCTCCATATGCACTTTTTCCTTTGACTTATTCCTGCAATAGATTATTACACATCAATTTGCACCGCAAATTTACTTCATTAATTCATGATAGGCATTCAATGTGTATATCAATCCTTGCTTACAATGCATAGTTGTAGGAACCTACCCACTAAAATTAATAAACGAAAAAGGTATGCACATCCATAGATCATACATATATAATCACATTATTTTATAAAAATTCTAACAATAGTAGTATATTTAGGAAATCATATAGTGTCATGAAACTTATAGAAAAGCAAGGCAGTTATAGATTTATACAGAACATTATAGTAAAAAGTCTTTCAACTTAACCATGAAATATCACTTAAAAAACCATAAAAACCCATGGACTCATGATATTCCTTTAACCCATCAGTTTCAAAAAATATGATCACAAAGTTAAAATTCAAGTGGCAGAAACACCCATATCCATACTGCATTGCTTGGTGCAGTATGACCACAATGTTATGGTCACTTAACAGTGCCTAGTGAAGTTTAGGATTAGAAGCTACTAGGGTGAGCTACTTTGTGATGGCATAGCTATGGATATATGTCATATTTTTCTAGGTAGATAGTAAAAGTTTGACATTCATGTTGTACATTATGGTGGTGTGAATACCTACTCTTTGATATAAGATGGAGTGAAACATAAGTTGAAGTCATTGAAGGATAAAGAAGGAAAATTATGTAGAACTACCATAATATGTTTTGTTTATGGAAAGAAGTTCCTAGAGGGTGTGAGGCATGGCATATTTTTTTTCTATAATTCCAAAATATGGTAAAGAAGAAGTAGAAGAGATGTCTACAGAAGTTACTGAGTTGTTGGAAGAATTTCTAGATATTGTATCTGATAATGTGCCTAATGGATTACCGCCAATGAGGAAGATCACTCATCAGATAAAATTTATTCCAGGAGCCAATTTTTCAAATAAGGTAGTGCACAGAATGACACCAGCAAGTAAAGAGTTGAACAAACAAGTGTATGAGCTATTGCAAAAGGGTTGATTCAATAGTGTCTGAGTCCATATTTTATAGAGGTAGTATTAGCACCAAATAATGTAGAATGGAGGATGTGTACAGATTATTGAGCCATCAACAAGAGTATAATCAAGTATAGATTTCTATTACTATGGAGGGATGATATCATGGATTGTTTGAGTTGACTTGTGTATTCACAAAGATAGATCTGAAGAGTGGATACTATAATTTTTGATGTCATGTGGCTCATGAATGAGGTACTAAAGGAATTTTTGGGTAATTTTGTCACTAATTACCTAGATGATTTTTTGTTCTTTAGTAAGACATTAGATAAGCATATAATGCATATTCATAAGGTATTTGAGAAGTTGAGGGAGGAAAATTTGCTAATAAATATGAAGAAGTGTATTTTTGTGAAGGAGTTGGTGTACCTAGGATTTGTAATTTCAAAAGTATCTCTAAAAATGGACTCTAAGAAAGTGAAGACTATTCTTGAATGGCCTACTTCAAGGAGTGCTATAGAGGTAAGATCTTTTCTTGGATTGACATGTTTTTGCAAAAAGTTTATTAGAGGTTTTAGCAATATTTGTGGACCTTTGACTGAAGAAATGAGAGGGGATATGAAATAATTCAAATGAACTATAAGAGAAGATAAGAGTTTCAATGTTGAAATAGAAAGTTATAGAATAACCTATTTTAGAACTTCTGGATTTTAATAAGGTGTTTCAAGTATATTGTGATGCTAGTGGTACTACAATAGGATTTGTTTTGAGCCAAGAAGGTAGATCTATTTCTTATTTTAGCGAGAGTTTGAATGATGCCAAAAAAAATATTTTGTTTATGATTAGGAATTTTATGCTATAGTTTAGGCATTCAAGAACTGGAGACACACTCCTTCCTAAAGAGTTTGTTGTGTATACTGCTAATCAAGATTTGCAATATTTTAATAGTCAAGGAAAATTGAACCATGAGCATTTGAAGTGGTTTGATTTTTTGTAGAGTTACACCTTTTTTTTGAAGCACAAGAGTGGGAAATCAAACAGAGTTGTAGATGCTCTTAGCAAGAGACATTGTTTGCATACAAAGATGTAGATTGAAGTGGTTGGGTTCAAGGAACTTAAGAATTTTTATTTAGAGGATCCTAATTTTAGTGAAGCTTGGAAAGCTTTTATAGAACCAGTTACACTTGATAGGATGAAGTGGTTGGATTTCATAATCCACGATGGTATATTGTTCAAGAGAAGATAGTTGTGCATTCCAAGAATTTCTATGAGGGAGAATCTCCTTAAGGAGAAGCATAGTAGAGGAATAGATAGATATTTTGGTAGAGATAAAACCATTTATTTGGTTGCTAAGAATTATTACTAGCCACAATTGTAGCTAGATTTTAAGAAGTTTGTACAGAGTTGCAAATTATGTTAAATGAAAAAAGGAATAAAGAAAAATGATATTACTTGTACTAGAGAAGCCATGGAGAATATCAACATAGATAACATTATTGGTTTACTAAGGACTTGTTGAGGGAATGATTCAATATTTGTAGTAGTTGAAAAAAATTCAAAGATGGCACATTTCATTCACTACAAGAAGACTAGTGATGTTGTTCATGTAGCAGAGTTATTTTTCAAAGAAGTGGTGAGACTACATGGTTTTCCAAAGAGTATAGTTTCATATCAAGATACCAAGTTTTTTGGGTATTTCTAGCATGCATTATGGAAAAAATTGAAGACAAGGTTGAATTTAAGCTCATCACATCATCCACAAATTGGTGGATAAACATAGGTGGCGAGTCAAAGTTTGGGGAACTTGTTGAGATGTTTGGTTGGAGATAAGATAAAAGGATGGGATCCAATTTTACCACAGGAAGAATATTCATACAATAGTTTTACCAACAGGAGTACTAGTAAATAACCATTCCAAATTCTATATGGGAACAATCCCAGAAATGCTTCTAAATTATGATAGTTGGACAAAGGTGAGATATGTAGTGCTGAAGCAAAGGATTTTGCAGAAAATTTGAAGGACTTCCATGAGAAGGTGAGGAAGAACATTACAAGGATAAGGAAGATGAGGATTGTTTGGGGAATTTACTAAGATTTTGGGTTGGAGATGTGATAAAATGATGAGATCTAGTTTTACCAAAGGAAGAATTTGCATACAATGATTCTACCAGCAAGAGTACTACTAAATCACCATTACAAGTTTTATATAGGAATAACCCTAGAAATTCTTTTGAAATGAGGTAGTTTGATAAAGGTCATCTATGTAGTGCTAAAGCAGAGGATTTTATAGAACATTTGAACAACATCCATGAGGAAGTGAGGGAGAACATTATGAGGATGAGTACACAATACAAGGATAAGGAATATGAGAAAAAGAGGTATAAGGAATTTTAGATTGGGGATGAATTCATGGTTCATTTGAGGAAGGAGAATTTTCAAGTGGGTACATATAATAAGCTAGAAATGAAAAGGTTTGGACCATGCAAGATATTGAAAAAGCATGATTCTAGAAATGTTTGTAAAGTAGAGTCTGTGAACTAAATATTTTACCAATATTTAACATTTTAGATCTAACAAAATATTATGAAGGAGGTAATGGAGATGAAATCATAAAAGCACAATGGAGTATTCCAATAACTTCTTCAACTACAAAGGAGATTGAGGAAATACTAGGAAGTCATGTTGGTAGTGTTGGACTAGTTGCCAACATTCCCCTTTGGGATTTGTGACATGGATTAACCACCTCCTATGTTCAATAAGTCTAGTGGTTGTATCGGGCATTGACAGGTTGATCTATGGTATCAGAGTTTGGTCATAGGTTTGAATCTCCTCAGGTAATGCTGATGGGGGGTTTTTTGGACTGACTACCAACATTCCCCTTTGATATTCATGACATGGCTTAAATGCCTCTTATGTTCAATAAGTCTAGTGGTTGTATTAGGCATTGATAGGTCGATCTTTTGGTGCAATAATAACTCTAGCTTGTAACAGGTAGAAGTACAAGGAATATAACCTATGAAGAATATCTAGTCAAATGGAAAAAGATACCAATAGAAGATTCATCGTGGCTAACAAGGGAGGAGGTTGACCATCTTCATTTTCCTCTAAACACCTAAAACATGATTGGTTCACTTCTCAAATTACCCCAAGTGTTTGATGCAGGAGCATCCTGGGTGTAAGATTAATCATATATCATCCAAAAATATTTCATTTTTCTCTCTTGAATAAGGGTTTTCTCATTTTAGAGTTGCTATTTATGGAAGCTCACTATTTATTAAGTCGATCATATGAGCTTGGAATGTCATAATTTTAGAGGTGGAGGTTTATCTTACATATATCAACCTACTAGTTGATGGTCACTGCCATATCATGAATATTTGTGAAGTTATTTCATATTTTTCATGTGAAAATTTGGTACAAAAAAATTAGGCTCAATTTTGAAGGCCTTAGAGGCTCTGAATGATCTCTGAAACAAGGCCAATTAGAGCTTGAGCAAGTTAGGCATGTAGATCAGAAGCTAAGGATTCTAGAATGGGGTCATAATAACTAATTGTCTCAATGGTTTGCAAGTTGTGGTCTTCCAAAGTTGGGCCACCAAAAAATTCCAAAATATATGTTATAATTATTTTGAGCCAACTTTATTTGTAATTTTAGGGTTGGTCAGCCTCAAGGGTTAGGGTTTGATGTTTAGAAACTTCTTGGGAGGTGCAAAATTGCCTACATAAGGAAGGTTCACAAATTATCTAGGACACCTCTAGGAAATAGCTCCTGATTGTCTTGTAGATTATTGTAAGCAAGGCCCCATAGTGGGTTTGTATATTGTATTTTAAAATTTTATAATACTCCATTTGCAAAGATAATAGAAATCCCATATTTTTTTCTCATAAATTATTGTTATTTATGTATTTATGTTGTGTGATTATGGTATTAAGGGGAGCATCCTACATCAAAATCAATTACTCATGTGAAAAATCAAAAGAAACTAGAAAACCAACTGGAAATAAATGTGACTAAAAATCTAATTTTGAGAAGAATGATGGAATTCAGAAATTGAGGCCTCGCGATGGGCACCAGAATTGTGTGTGAATATTGTTCTGCAATTGCAACACAACACTTCAATAAGTTATTATGTTCATCATTAAAATAATTGAATAATCAAATAAATAAGCACGTAAAACTTAATTTCTTCTATTAAATATGATTACAATTGTTCTTGGATCACTAAGCTATTAGTGACTATAGACATCATTGAAATGAGGGAATTACATGTATGCAATCTAAGATGTTTTTTTGTATGTTTTCTATGCAATAATAAGAATTAATCTAAATGAGATAATCAATGATCTAAGAATGACAATATGATTGATAATATAAATAAGATGAAAAAGTAATCAAAATAAACACAATAAGGAATAATATCCAAATATTGATGCACAATATCTCTAGAGCTATGGTTAATAGTTTTATAGAGGGAAAACCTATGAGGGAAGAAGTCCTAGTTTAATAGAAACCCTAGGAAAACCTATGGTCAATATTGATTGATATAGATGGTTGAGTTGGATCCAAAGGTTAGTTGAAGTTGAGTTATAGAACCTAAAGATCAATTGTTTCTTTAAGAGGTGAAAGCACAATCGACCAAATTAATTTTAAGTGATTTTAGAAGATAAAGGACTTATTAGATCAATCAAATATGTAAAGTTTAGTTACATTTTCATGATTGAACATTTCTTTAGTTAACTTGCTTTTCTAATTTTGGCTTAGTTGATTTCTCTCCTTTTCTTAATTTAAACTCAACTTGGATTTATCCCTAATTTTCCCAATTTTGGAGAATAATTGAATATTTATCTATTTTAATTAGATTATCTCAATTTATGAATATTTAGTTCGATAATTGATATTTATAAAGGTTTGATTCAATTTAATTCCTTTTTCATGTGTAAATGAAAAATGGTTGCAATATAATTAATGTGTTGGCTTATTTAATTACAATAATTAATTTTTTTTTAAATTAATTGCCAATTAATGTTGATACTTAGGAATTAATATATTTTTTATAATTTTTGCAAATGTTGATTATTTATGCAATTCAATATTTATATCAAATTAATGGATAGAAATTGAAGTACCTTTGGGTTAGGACTTCTAAGATTTTTTATTGATATTTAATATAAGGAGCATATGGTTTAAAGTGGCATTTTATGTTATTATGCCTTCATTTCTACACACTTTTTTGTAATAAAACTAGGCTCATCATGTAGGGAATTCAAGCCTAGGGCTTGATCCCAAAATTTTCCATTTTCTGAGGCTGCTTTATAACCATTTGGAACATGTAGTATACACATAAACCTAACATATACCAAAAATACAGTCATAACCAATGGTGAAATGTTAAGAAAACTTTGTTATTACTTAAGACCTAGGGTTTAGAGACCAATTTATGAGTGGTTTCAATTAAATCAACAGACCTCCCTTCCTCTTGTGCCAAATCCATTCAAATGTGTACCAAAAGGAAGATAAGTCACTAGTCTACTCTACCATGAACCACTTTTGTCAATCTCAATTTAATCTAATTCAACATGAATGTGAATAGTACATATTTGCACAAAAACTCGGCACAAAACAATCTTTATTGGTTCTCCAAACTTCATCTCTATTTTAGATTAAGGTAAAATTAGGTTTTGAAGGGGCCCAAAACACTTATAAAAAAACAAAAGATGTTCAAATAAGCACAACCATGTTTTACAAGGACCTGAAACCTACAGTATGAAAGTTACGAAACTAGGTTTTATGGGGACTTGAAACCACAAAAAAGGACCAAAATTTGAAACCGGATTTTAGAAGGACCTAGAACCTAGAGTTTAAACAAAAGGGAAAAAAAAAAACCAGTTAAGAAACCCAAACCAGAGACCAATTACCAAAACCACCACTAGTAGTTATTGCAACTCCTTGATCATTTTCACCACCTCCTTGCCTGCCTCCACAGTGTTTTGGATAATGTTAGTAGTAGAGAATCCAGATCCCCTAGTCGCCTTAGCCACCTTCTTCCTTGAACTTTGTCTTGTTCTATGTTATATTTGTGATAAATAAGCATTTAAATAGGCATGAATCAACCAAATTCAATGGCCATTTGAATTGGTTAATCATTGGAGCCAATATTTTGTCAAATATTGTTAAGTTGCACTTAACAACATTGACAACTTTTACAATATTTTGCAACTTTTGAGTTTTTGAACAAATGTCCATCAAAAATTGGTGCAAATGGTTCATAAGATCCTTAAACATGTTGAAGACATGAAATGACCATTTCTCTATCCTAAGGTAGGTATTGGCCAATGTTGACCACCAAGCCTAATTATCCTATTATACCTCTATTACAACCAATTGGCTTGTTGAGTCTACTTATATGAGTGAGGGTCATAAAATACCTTATTACAATGTGAATAGATATCCCAAGGCAAAATTAGGTCTTTGGTTATAACCATACAGTATTATGCACCATTATGGTGACTTCTTGATGTTTAGTAGATGTGAAAATGAGGTCCCCAAGCTTCTTTATACTATTTTTTGAGCTTAAAAATAAAGCAATTTGAGAGGGTCGCACAACTTTCAAATTAAATATCCAAGATAAAAATGGCCTCAAGACCAAAAATGTATGAGGTACAGGTGAACCTGGCTGACTTGTACTAGTATAGGTCAAGTTGGGTGACCTATACTGATGTTGGTTGACTAAGTTGACCTATGGCAAGGTTATCCCAAGGATGGGTTACCTTAAGGTCTCAGAAACTACACTAATAGAATTGGAAAAGAGGGAAAAAAGAAGGACAAAAATTGGATTGAGAACAAATGCATCCATGGTTCATAAAATCACTAAAGGGAAGGAGCTAAAAGGTATTAAATGGTGGGTGCTTCCATTTTAAGATGGTACACTATTCTCTCTTCCCATCAATATTTTCAAATAGGTTCTATTTTTCACTAGCACATTTCTTCTCAATTGCATCTTTGAACTTATGTCATTTTGAATCATCTCTCAACAATTTTTCCTCTATACCAGACCACCCAATAACACAACAAAAATAGATAAACCCATACTAAACAAATGATTCATTAAACCGTTTTCAATTTTTTTCCTACTAGTCAAAGAGTAGGCACACCACATTTCACCAATTCTTTTCAAATCTTTGTATTCTAATGTAGTCTGAACCACACCTAAATCAACAAATATATATTCAAATGGAGAAACATCATCCTTTATCTTCTTCTTCTTCATCATCTTTTTCTTCTTCTATAGTAATGGTATATTTCCCTTTTACACTAGTCTTTTTTTAGTTTCAAAGGGGAAACCCCAATAACAATACCCAAAGTCCTTTTACTAGAAGAGGAACACTTCTCAACATAAGTAGTAGGAACAATACTATATGCAAATGATATCAGGACACAAGCTCATCTATGGATATAAGAAATAAACTTTGCAATCATCCATCTATTTTCCATATAATCCAAGTACCTATAAATTTGTTTCCTAAAAAGGGTGCCAAAAATCCATTCTATATGTTCTCTTCTTGGTCGTGACCTTAGAAAATAGAATACCAATGTTGGTATCTCTAACTATTGTTATCTATTAGTGTTACACACTTAGTCATTTACAAGGAAGAGTTAGATGGTCATCACTACAACTAAGCTACTCTATATAGGCTGAGCCATGTACACAAGTATGTACAAAGCTCTATAGGAGCTGATTAAGTGTATGGTCACTGAGTATTTTCTATACAAGTTGAGCTCAACATCGACTGAGAAGTTTCAAGCATAAAACTATCGAGTTACATAGTATGTGCCAAACACAATACAAATCGAGCAACAGCAATGTCGAGTATTAGAAAATAGTAAAGGTTGAGCAATATAGAGTTTAAATAAAAGTCAAGAATGGAATAGATTTTGAGGTAAATCATAGTCAAGATGACATGGAAGGAATATTTAATATTTGTAGAGGTTTTAACAAAGATTTTTATGCATTAATGACGTGGATTACATATCCCTATGTTTTTTTATCAATGATTTAGATGGAGAGGCTAATTATGAAAGCATCTAGAAAAATCTTTACGAAACTCTTTAAATAGAGAAGATCTTAGCCTAGATCATGTGACATGGAGATGAGAAGACAAGTGTGTATCCAAACAAGGAGAAATATGTGAATAGTGAAGTGAAAGATCAAGATCAAATTAGAAGTCAGTGAAAGTGTTATGTTATCCCTTAATAGAGAAAGTGACCGAATCAGAGCAGTGAAGGGGAAGAAATGTATTATTAGATTAGAGGAGAGGATCAATTAGTAAGAAGAAGACTCAAAATTATCTTACAAAGTATACTGAGAGTTAGGTACTGAATCAGTTCTAACCAACTTAAATCAGGGTAAATCTCTTAACAGAGTGGTCTTAACAAATCTTTGTAAATCTCCTAACAGATTCCTTACTTTATTGTAAGTGTAAAGTCCTTTAACAAGTTGAGATTTAATAGTATCTTAAGCTTTTAATAAGGCAGACCTCTCATAGGGTAGATCAGATTTTATTTTCAAACATTGAAACCATAACAACTTAACTTTATTACTACAATAGTGAAGATTTGTGGGTGTCATCCCCACCCCAATTTTACATTCACGTTGGAGGGTTTCTGGGTAAAAATATTGTGTTATGTGTTAAATTTTCATGCATGTGATAGATCATATTTTCATGTTACATCAAGTTTTTCATGCACAAGTTAACTGGTGAATGAATTGGTGAAAAGGAAAAGTGATTAAGATTCTAATTCACTCCCCCCCCCCCACCTAGTATCTTGTTATCTTATCTATACTTCCATCAATCAACACACCAAACACATAATCGTATATCTAAACTGAAAGACATATCCATCAACTAATGAAATTCTGATATTTTCAAGAAAAATTTCCAACAAAGAAACTACACAAATCATATTGCACCCTTTGATTCATTGCATTATGTGCAAAATAGACAAATATGGCATATGTAGTATCTTCTCTATTACAAAAATAAGTTGTGTATGTAATGCCATAAGAAACATACCTGACAATTGGATCAATGAGGGTTTTATGGATATTTTATAATGCTAATAAGCTCTTAGACCACCTTATACATCAACATATTCTTCCCTAAATGATCTCCAATATATAGACCAATGATAGCCTCAACTGGTCATTTTGTAATCACATAGGGTTTGTCCAAAATTATACTTTCATCCTTGAATTGACTTAACAAGAATAATATTTTCTCCTTATCAATTTACCCAGGAAATGTTTCCATTAAGTTCAAACCCAAAGTATGAACCCACTATAACTCTTCATCTTTTAACCCTACTTTGATTTGCCTTATTTTCTCATGATCAAACTCTTCTCAATTCAACTCTTTTCAACATCTAAGGAATAATGATGTTGGATTCTTTAACAATGTAACTAGATTTCAACTTCACACTTAATGTGTCTTTTCAAACCCTTAATAGCTCTACATATTCTTCCTTTTCATCTTCACAAATAGTGAAAATGATTTTGATTTTGACCTTGTTAACCTTAAATCCTCATAATTTCCACCAAGAGCTACACTATTGAAGTGACCAATCCTACATTACACACCAATCAATCAAGCCAAACACAATACACCTCGTTACTCAACAATATTGGAGACACACCAAATACAATTGATGTCACTTTAGAGAGGGGGAATAGACATATTTTGTATTTCAAAACTCCTCCTAAGCCAAGGCAATAGGCTTAGTTTTTGAAAGAGAAGAACTTTGGTTAGTTTTAAAATGATTAGACATTTGATTATCATGTTGTAAGGATATTATGTTAAAAGTGTAACTTTACTTTATGGGTATTATGTAGTATAATTATGTGTTATAAATGGTTAGATATGGAATAAAATGAAATTAATGATGTGACTTTCTTTTTAATTTTAGATTGAGTAGAACTCATGAAAATTTGAGTGGTGTAAGGTGTGGACATGATCACATAGTGTAGAGACATAAAAATGTTCCTATAATTAATCATTTTTCTCTATCAATTAAAAAAATATTTTAATCTATTTAATTTATTTATTAAAATTTTCTACTACTTAACTATAAATAATTCATACAATTCATTAAATTATTAATATGATTCATTAAATCAAATTATTTATTAATCTATTCCTAAACCAATATTATCTCTAACATCTACCATACCATAAAGCTCTCTTATTTATAACACATTCATCCCTTTTAATTAAACTCACTTAACAAAAATGGAATAATTAACCTCTTGACCATCTCCAACTACATTTTCTTTATAGAAACATATACTCACCAAACTCATGTCTCATTTGAGGAAGGCTATAAAAGTATCCCTCTCTATCATTTCGAGGCCTCCATAATCCTTGTTACTACTCAACAGTTCACAATTGACAAATCTTCATTTTTCATGTTACCAATTCCATGTTGTTTTGCTCTATAATCCACCAAATCTTCTTTGAGAGAAGTTTAAATTTTGGTTCTCAAGCTATTCGTGTGCCTTTGATCTGCGTTTTTTTAAAATAAATTTTGGGATGAAATTGCATTTGCTGAAATCATGTGTTACACATTGCCTAAAATTCTTTGTCCTCATTCGTTTCTTCTTGATTTTCGTAATGGGGGTTTAAAGTTTTGTTTTAGATTTTTATTTTTGTTTTAGTTTCTTGTAAGACTTTTATTTTTGATTGAGGTCACTACATAGATGATTTAGGAATTTGATACGGACCCACTCATGTTTGAAACCTCTTCAACTTAGAGCCAAGGATTCAGGGGCATACATGCTGTCAAAAGAAACCTCTTTGGTTTAGACCCAAGGACTTTTATTTTGAGTATTAATTGTTATTTATTCTTATAAGAGGTAATTTGTGAATCGCTATTTATGAAACATGAATCAATGAGTTGGACTCCTTTTCTTTTTGTCATTTGATGTACCATTATTTATTTATTTATTTTAAGATCTATAAATCGTTTGATTTTATATTAATTTAATTTATATTTAGATTAACTTATCTCATATTTAGAATTTATTTTTAGAAATAGATTTTGTTAGATTGGATTTTTTTTTGTTAATTAGATAGTGATTTTGTATTAAGAGGGCATTTTGCTTTTCTTTCTATAAGGGATCTAATTTTTATTGCATTTGTTTTTGTTGAAGATCATAAATCTAAACAAATTGCTAAAAAAAATAAAAAATTGGAAAGTGTAAAATCAAGGTGCAGTTGTTCCAAACCTTTTTTTACTCATGTTGCAAAAAATGGTCATCATATTTGTCTTCCATCATACAATCATTTCTTGCATTCAACTTGTTTGGTGTGTCTTCTTTGTAATGAGAAAAAGGGCCTAAAATTAATATTTCATATTTGGATTTGGGCTTAAAATGAACTCATTTGTATTTTAATCTTTACGGTTTTATTTTCTATGTTCTTTCTTGCATCCTTGTTGAGGAGTTTATTAAGATGACAAAAAAGGAAATATTGTTTTTTTTTCTTTTAGGGGATCATCCTAGAGAAGTGATGACTCTAGGGGACAACCTCAACTCTTGTGTTCCAACAGAGTATATATAGTGGGGCTTAGTCTAAAGGCATGCATCTTGGAAGTAGAAAATCGTCAAGCTAGGCTAAGCCCCAAAGAACCCTATACCATTGGGAAGTGAAGATGGAAATAGGGTTGCCATTTCCTCTCAATTAGTTGACTATATTCTCTTCCATTTACGAACTTGGGCTTCATATACCTTGTGTATATAGAGGACATCCTCTAGGTGAGCTTGTGAAACCTCTAGTTGCACCTTATTGGCCATTATTCTTTGTGTATACAAAGGTTGATACTCCCACTTGAGTAGGTTTCTTAATGCGTTTTATGAGTGTATATGTTTAAGTTACCTTCCCCACTCCAAAACAAAGGTGACACATTACTCAAAAGGATCCTTGGGACATTGTCTTGTTTTTTTTCATGTCTTTCTTGTTTGCTTCTATCATTGTTTGGAAGTCAACAAGTCAAAAGGTCAAAAAGTAAAATCCAAAGTTAATCACACTTAAACATTGAAATCTTGTCAAAACAAACAACATTGGCATCATTTTTCAATTCTAATCTTAAGTCATATACAATTGCATTGGTCCAACAATCCTTGGTTGACATATAGGTTGTCCCTTGAGTTTTAAAATTGAAACATTAGTTATTTCAATCCCTTAATCACTTGTCATTTGAGCTAGGGAAACATCACTATCATAGGGTAGAGTAACTTGCTAGGAGTTCATCATCTCCTTCTTTATCGTACTCTTCCCCTTTGATCAGTTTTCATGTTTCAATATAGTAGCACAAGTCAAGCATTGTTTATATAATCACTTTCAAACCCAGTGTTAGCTTCGTTGGATTAAGTTCATTTCCTCTAGACCTTGCCACCCTATCATTTTTTTAAAATCAAAGATAAGAAATATTTCATGCCACCAAAGACTAGATACCAAACAAGAATGGAACAAGAGAAAGAGAAATGGTTTGAACACAGTAGCACTGATATAAAAAATCAAGACCAAAACCACTGGAAAAATCATGAGACAATGTGGACAAAACATTCAATGACCATAGATTCTTAATGTAATTCAAAAAAGTCATAAAATGAGATCCTTAATAATATATTACAACCATGGTTGAAGAGGAAGTTAAAATACCAATAGACATTGATGTGTCATTACTTGTGGAGGATGATAAAGTTGTAACAAGTGAAACCAAGCATACCAAAACACACCAAGAAGACAAGTTAAAGAATTGTATTCCATTTTACTTACAACCTAGATATAACATATCTACAAGGGCACAAAATAATACACCTACAAATAATCGTATTTTAGATGAATTGAGATCCTTGGGATAAGAATTGGATGATATTAAGAATTCTCAAATATTATCTCATAACTTTCCACTTGAGGATATATGTCCTTATCCATTTGATCTCAATGTATCAATGTCACCTTTTCCTAGTGATTTAGAATTACCTAGAATCAATAAATACAAAGGAAAAGCAGACCCTAAGGATCATTTGAGATAATATTGTACTTCTACCTTGGAATTTGCATACGAAGAAATGTACCTCATGAGACTTTTCCAATGTAGTCTAGGAATAATGGCGATGGAATGCTTTTTCTCGATTATCCCCTATCATTGTATCATTTCAAGAGTTGACATACAAGTTCATATCACAATATGCATACAACTATGAACATGAGGTTAACATGTTGGAATTAAGTGACACAAACAAAAAACTAGGAGAGACTTTTATGTCATTCCTCCAAAGTTGGATACATTTGACAAAGAAAATACCCTATGACATTCTTGATAAATAAATGAATGACCTATTTTCTCGCAATTTGAACAAAGAGATTGGAAAATAAGTTCATCTTTAATTTCTTGATAAGTTTGAGGATATTACAGAATTGGGATCCAAAATTGAACAATCCCTTATAGATGATGATATTACCAAAATCAGTAATGACAAAGACCATAAATGAAGCTCAAGAAACAATTGCAATAATGAGACTTATCTTTGGGCTAGAAGCAAAAAAATTGTTAATGATGGTGTTGTAGATGCAAATAATACCACATCCTAACTACACATTTACAATATCAAAGGATCATCTTCAGAAATAGGAAAAGCATCTCAAACTAACTTCCTAAAGAGAACATTTACACCATTGGGTCAATCATTTGAATCATCGCTAAAAGAACTTTTTGAAAAGGACTTTATAACATTAACAAAAATGAGAGAATACAATCTACAAGTTAAACCTTCATTGTGGAACAAAGATCATTTCATGAATATCATTGACATAAAGATCATAAGACAAATAGTTGCAATTGACTTCAACATGTAATACAAAATCTTATTGATGATGGTAAAATAGTAGTTGATGGACATACACCCTCTAGTAACTTTGATCACGAGGTGTTCAAAGATCCCTTCCCTAAGCATGAAAAGGATAAAGATAAATGAAATACCAATCAATTAGGAGATGATATCAAATATACCACTACTAAATATGATTATATTATAAGCAACATCACTAAGGTTGATAGTCATGTAATTACTTTTACTATAAAATGCAATAAATTAAATGCAGTGTTGCTACTTGTAGAAGTACAATTACCCTCAAAGGTCCTACTCCCAAATTTTTTGCATCAAATTCATGATACAACCTTATAGAACATGTAGGGAAAAAACCTTCTCAAATTTATATACTTTAGATTTTATGCTTATTTCCTAAACACAAAAGGATAATTGATAATGAACTGGTATTGCTACTATAGATATTGACCAGCACATAGATCAATTACAAGATATTGTGGTACATATCACTCCCCCTCACACTCTCAAGTTTACACAACATGATGACTCCTGAAGGAAAGAACCCCATAATGTACCTTTGCACACTAAAGGCTTTTTTCACAAAGATAAAATCAAATGAATCTTGATAGAAGAAGGAGAAGGCCTAAATATCTAAATCCTTTTATGTATTATAACAATTTAAATCTTAAGATTGAATCCACAATTCCAAGTAATCATGAAGTATCTTCCTCTCATGCATATGTTGATCATGAATCCTTTAAGACATCCACTTCTAAATCAAACAAAGAAGTCAAAACAAAAGTGAAGGAACAAGGAGTGGGATAATATTCCATGAGTTGTGCATTTTATATCAAAAAGTTACCTCTATCTACTTGATCTTATGGTAAACTACACATGATTGAAACTGCATCAAAAAATAATGATATAGTTTGAAAAATATATTTCAAAAAGTGGGGAACCTAATGATGAAATAAAATAGAAGGATCTCTTGAGTTGGTTGTATAAACATGAGGATATAGAAAAAGAAAAAAACTAAAGAACCAAAGGTTAAGATACTAATTGACCAATATGGAAAAGGAATCAAAGATAATGGAATGATATGGATAAGATGGTCATAGTCCTCTAGGATTAAAAAAGCAATGCATACTTGAACCAATAGAACCTAATGGTAAATGCAGATGTATTGGCTTAGATTATAACTTGCAGAAAGATAAGACCTCAAGTAGTGAGGGAAATTTGAGAAAGCTAGAGGAATCCCCTAGTGCAACACAGACTAAAGAAGAAGATGCCATTGATGGACTTGATGATTTCATTACCATTCATGAATATGATAGTGTATTTAACCTTGAACTAGTGAATAACCTTTAATCTAGAAATGACTCTCTATCCCTTGTCCATCTTGAGCTCGTTGATTGGAAACAAGGTCCATCTTTATTTGATATCTTTCAAAACTATGAGGATAAATTGAATTTTCTTGGATAAATAAGTGGCACACCCCTTGGGGACCATAGATCTAGTTGTACTATTTAAATTAATAGTGAATCTTACTCTGGAGAGAATTTCAAGCCTCCTAGTAGAAAAATTATAGAAAATATAAATAGTTCTCCTAGTAAAAACCTTTTTATAGAGACATTAAACTTGGAAGAGGCTAAAAATAAAGGGAATAGCCAAGGGTGAAAACCTTTATGAGGAACCCAAGGATGGAATTCTTGGCATACTTTACCAACCATATTTTCATGAAAAATTATCCATGTTAATGGATAACCTGCAACAGTGGAAAATATTCGAACAAAATTAAAACCAAAAATCATACATTTAGCTAAGTTATTAGTATCTCAATAAAGAGTGGCATTTATATAATATTTCAAGGATAGGAATTTATATAATATTTCAAGGATAGACAAGTTAATTTTCTTGGTCCTATGCAGACATGTGTGGGCTTGATCTTGATTTTGTTGTACATCACTTATCTTTACCACCAAGGGGAAAAACTATAAAACAAATATTAAGAAAAATGCACCCACAAGTAACACTATTAGTAAAGGCAGAATTTCAAAAATTGTTAGATATTGGATTTATAAGGCCTATTGATTATGAAGTGTGTATTTTAAATATTATTGATTTGGCAAAGTGGATTTTCAATGTAGTACTAGTATCTAAAATCTGATGGGAATATTTGTGTTTGTATAGAGTTTAGAGACCTTTAAAGATCCTATCCCAAAGATGATTTCTCACTTCCCAACATTCATATAATAGTCCATCTCATGGAAAGACATGAGATGCTTTACCTTATGGATGGTTTCTTAGGTTATACCCAAATTTGCATTTCTCTTTAAGATTAAGTCAAGATAGTATTCATTTGTCCTTGGAGAAATTTATATTGGAACATCATTCCTTTGGATTGAAAAATGTTACAACTACCTACCGATGATCTATGATACTATTTTATGATATGTTGTACACATACTTAGAAGACTATGTGGATGATTTTTTAGGAAAAACCTACACTATAAAAGGACATTTGCAAATATTGGATAAAATATTACAAGATTAGAACAATATAAAGTCAAATTGAATCCCCATAAAAATGTGTCTTGTGTGTAACCATCGAGAAGCTCTTGGGAAAATCCCCATAGATAGTAATCGAGTAGTTGATGTCATGGCCACTATAGCATCACTTATAGAAATTCTCAATAATGTTGCATACTATGAGTTCTTGGTGGAATCACTCTTGGGACCCAATTATAATTTTACCCAATCTAGGATGAGATTCCTTATAGCCATTCTTAATTCCCAATGGTATGGAGATATTTATGCTTACCTATGAGACAATATCTTACCACCATGCCTTTTCATTAACTCTTGTAAAACCTTTATATGATGAAATTCTTACTATGTCATTCTAGTTGATACCCTATTATCAAGGTTATGATGGTACCTTATTCAAATTTATTGAGCATGATGAGGTTAACACTTATAATAAGTACACAAGGGTATATGTGAGACACATTGTAGTGGTCCAACCTTAGCTAAGAAACTTTTTTGTGTTGATTATTATCGGCCTACTATGGATAAAGATGTTTATTAATTGGTTAGAAAATGAAAGCAATGTTAGATACATGAACAATTGATACATACACCTTCTTAGGGGTTGTAGCCACTTACTATTCCTTGGCCTTTATGTTAATGGGGACTCAACCTTACAAGCAAAATTCACCCACCTTCTTCTCATGGCCATAAATATATTATTGCTGCAACTAAATATTTCACAAATTGGATTTAAGATGTTCCATTCCACATCACCAGAAAAAAATATTCTCTATTTATTCTCAATCATATCATATGTGCATATACTATTCCTTTTTTTATTATTACATATAATGGAATTCCCTTTAAAAATAATATGTTGATGATTTTTATGAGAAATTCCACATCCAACACCATTACTCTTCAATATACTATCCTCAACATAATGGACAGGTTGAGGCCTCTAATAAAACCATTTTAAAATTTCTAAAAAATATGGTCAATGAAGTTGGCTATGACTAGCATATCCAATTATATCATGCCTTATGGGCTTATTGCAGGATTGTTTGCACTCCCACTAGTGTCACTCCATATTCTCTTGTTTATCATTCTTAAGCTATCCTTCCAATCATGTTCAAGTTACCATCCTTATGTTTCTCTTTGTATAATGTTATCAATAATGAAGACTATAGGATCTCTCACTAGTATGAACTAAAGCTACTTGATGAACACTGATAGACTTCATTCAGTCACCTCAAAGCATATCAACGATGCATGTATAGAATCTATAAGAATAGATTCATATCGAGGGCATTTGGAATTGGTAATCTTTTCCTTAGGAAAATCCAAATGATCAACAAGACTGGAAAAAAATGAGGGCCGGGGGGGTGTGCAATTTTTCAATACAATTAGTTTAGGTCATTTGTCATTTTTTTGCATATCGATCAAGCACATATCACTTAGCTACTCCTAATAGTGAACAACTTGTTGACCCTATTAATAGAATTCACCTTCATGTAAAAAATTAAAATAAGAAAAAAGATAGCAATAAAAGTTTCTTCCTCTAGTGAAAACCACTTTGGTGGAGCCTTCGATAATTACCATGGTCAAATTTGGGTAAGTACCACCATGTGTCGTGACCTTGCATCCATTTTACTTTTTCTTCTTCATAATACCCTTTAAACCCCCACCATATATTGTGGATTGTTTCACATTTCTTTCTTTCATGTACACTTTATCCTTGCACATTATACTGGTCTTTTTTTTACTAGGGCAATCTCCTTGACTTTAGCAGTGGCTTAGGATTTTGGGTAACTCATGGTTGGAGGAACAATCACTTCCTATATATCTTTTCACTCACAAATCACAATAAAGTTTCACTTGCACCATCAACCATGTCACTTCACCTTGATATGCAATTAATTTTAAAGTTATGGATGGATTACACTTAAGATAGGTATGTCATTTTGGACTTCAACAAAATCATGAAAAAATGAGATTAAGACTAAGAAAACATAACAACATCCTATCAACCACCTTATTAATATAAAAAACCACCCACCATATTTGTGACAAGGATCATTTCAATGTATAGCATGATGTATGTTTGTTTGGTTAGGATTGTCTAATTTTTTGGTTTTATCTTTGGTGACATGTCTTTTAGCTTTTCCATGATGTCATTGATTAGAGATTGTATATCCAGGATGTCTTTGACTAGAAAATGGAGGATTTGAAGATGAATGGGTCTCATGTAAATTAGGGCATTCTTCAATTGTCTAATGAGTTTTCCTCCTCATAATGGGTGTGTTTAAACATTTGGAACTTTCAATGTTTATATGGGTTCATCCCATTTCCATAATAAACTTGATGATGATATTATCACTCAAAAGCACAAGAAATCTCATCCTCTCATTTATTTCATCTTCTTTCCTTTACATGTCTTGTCTATCATCCTTTTGATTTTTCTCATTTACCTTCTTTGTTTCAATTCATTTTATTCATCTTATTTTCCCTCTTTATTCCACTCATTCCTTTCCTTTAAGATCAATCACTTGATTTATCCAGTTAACTTAGATTTCATTACTCCCTAATCTACCAATCAAGTCATTTTATTTGTTTATCTCTTACCAAGCATCAATCACTATCTCATTAAGCTTAATCATCCTAACATATCATTTATCCAATCATTTTCTTGTAATTTGTCGAGAGATTAATATCATCATATCTTATTTGTTCAATCTTTTGAGGGAGGATACCATATTCATCATTATCCTTGCCAAGATATCATATACCAGAAAATCAAATTTTCTTTGAAATAACTCGGTAGGCTACATGAAGAGGGGAAATTTATAGACACATAAAATGTCCTTATAATTAATCATTTTTCTTCTATCAATTCAAGAGGTATTTTAATCTTTTTAATTAATTCATTAATGTTTTCTACTAAACCATTAAATTATTCATATGATTTATAAAATCAAATTATTCATTAAAATATTGATTTAATGAATCCATCTCCAAATATCTACCATACTATAAAGCTCTCTTATTAATAACACCTTTTCTCCTATTAATTACACTAGTCTACTGAATATGGGATAAATAAGCTCTTAGTCATTTCCATCCACCTTTTCTCACTACTACATTTGGGCCTAAATTATGACAGTAGGTTGTTGTAATTACAATAGTAACCTGTCACCCAACTAACATCTGTCAGAATTGACTCCCATCGACTGAGTGTCAAACTTTTGGTGTTGCAAGTTGCGATGGTAAGGTTAACTATTGCAATTGCAATGACTACAGATGTCATAAATTGGGCTACCATTTGGGAAAATTGATCATTTTTACTATAATAATTGCAATGGAAAGTTGTTGAAGACACTATTGCAATTGTAATGTTTGTGCAATAGAAATGTTATGGGTCCTATGGCAAGCCATCAAAAACCTCCATCGCAATTGGGACAGGCATGTGGCAAGAATTTTGTGAGATCGATGGCCAATCATTGCAATTGCGACATCATGCTATATTAATTTAAAAAATTGGTAGCAAACATTGAATGGCTATGATGCAATCATAGGTTAATATTGAGCTTCACTTGGTTTCAAGAATAGTTTAATATTCTCTACTAACCAAGGCCAACCACGTGAAGGTGGAAGCTCATTTGGCCCCACCCCCCCTAAACATCTAAATTCTCTACTAGCATCTAAAATCTTTAAGAAATTATCAATGTTTAAAGTACAAAAAAGGTTCCAAACCTAAAAAAGTGATATCATTTTTCCATCTTCTGGTGCATGTCATTTTTTTATCTCATCCAAAACAAGACTCTATTACTTTGAATCAAGAATGTATGTGCAATTGCATTCAAATTTATGGACAATAGGTGGAGCTAATAAAATACAACAAAATTACATTTATTTAATAGGTCAATTAAGTTTTTAAAATTATAGACCATCATGAACAATGATGGTCTATAACTTAAAATAGCTAATTAAAGACCTCTACCAAAATGTAAACCTATTACATTTTTCAACTTTGTCTGATGTCGTATACATATGAATTGACATTGCATATTAAATTATGGTGTCCTTCTATATCGCCTAAAACCAAGAGATTCACACAATTAGTTGTCATGCAATCATAGGTTATTGTTGAGCTTCACTTGGTTTCAAGAATAGTTTAATATTCTCTACTAATTAGGACCAACCATGTGAAGGTGGAAGTTCATTTGCCCCCCCTACCCTTAACATCTAAATTCCCTGTTAACATCTAGAATGTTTAAGAAATGATCAATCTTTAAAGTACCTGGAATGTCCTCATCACCTCTTGCTACTCTTGGGGGAAGTCCATCTTCATTGCTCATGGGAAATTCATCACATGGGTAAATCTAGGAATGTTCTCATTGCCTCGTGCATAAAATGAATCTAATATTAGAAAATTCCCCCTAATAAATAATAGTTCAAGTGAAATAAACACATGAAAAATGAGAGAGAGAAAGAGGAATCTACTTACCAATAGGCATTGCCATCACATATGTGGCCATGCTACTTGTTAAGTTTTATTATTTTTATGTTGTGCTAAGATCTCTTTGTTTATATAGATACATACGTACATACTTGTACACACACACACACACACACACACACACACACACACACACACACACACACACACACATATATACATATATATATATATATATATGTATACACATAAATACATATATAGCTCACAAGGGCATGACAACAAAATGCAACAATCACAAGGGCACATAGATACATACATATATACATACACACACATGTATATATATATATATATATATATATATATATATATATATATATATATATATATATATATATATATATATATATATATATAGAGAGAGAGAGAGAGAGAGAGAGAGATCTTTTTTAAGGTGCTAAGTGGCTCACTTCAACATCCTCCACAAAAATAATGCAGACCAGAAAAATTAGATAGAGTTTGCAAGAAATTTTAGAAAAACATATCATAGTAGATTTTTTAGAAAGAAACAAGCCATAACCAAATTAAATGGGTCTAGTTGTTGATTAGTTGGGTTGATATATACATATGTTTAAATGGGTTATGGCTTCTACAAGGGAATGAGCCTCATGATAATGACATTGACACAAAAGAAAAACTTGCTTCTTCAACTCCTTGCACTCAACTCTTCACTGAAGTTATTCTTCCAGCAATGAGAATAGCTGCTACAAATTGTTGGGAGCCAAGGGACCCTAATCCTATGCTGCATTTTCTGGAGACATAGGAGAAGTTACTACTGGCTTCAGTACTTCATAACATTTTTCCAAATTAATAGTAGTAGTAGATACTTGGGATGCAGAGATCACAAGGGCATGATAACAAATTCATATAGAACCATCATCATATTAGGTACAATAAAATGAATGAGATGTAGAGATCATAAGGGCACAATAACGAGATGCAGAATCACAAGGACAAGACAAGGAAATGCAGTGATCACAAGGGCACGAAAATGAAATCCTAAATCTCCACATGATACATACATACATACATACATACATAAATACATACATACATAAACATATACATATATACATACATACATATACATGTATGTATGTATACAGAGAGATCTTTTTTAAGGTGCTTATTACATCTTAGCACAATAGAAAATTGATCCAGCTGCATACATATTCCAGAATCCAAACAATTAAACAATAAAATTTACTCAACCCATGCTAAGTGATTTATCTCGAGATCCTAAACAAAAATAATGTTGATTGTTCCTTTTATTGTACCTAATTTGATGAAAATTCTATAGGAATTTGTAATCAACCCAGGTAATCAGCAACTAGACCCATTTAACTAGGTTATGGCTTGTATATATACATATATCTAACTAGGTTATGGCTTTTGTAAGGGAATGAGCCTAGTGATTATGACATTTACATAGAAGCAGAACTTTCTTCTTCAACTCCTTTCACTCAACTCTTAAGTTAATTTATTCTTCTAGCAATGAGAATAGCTACTACAAATTCTTGGGAGCCAAGGGACCCTAAATCGATGCTACATTTTTTGGAGACATGGGAGAGGTTACTATTGACTTCAACACTTCATTAGATTTTGGATCATATAGTGATGCTTAAATTAGCAACGGCATTAGATACTTGGGATCCTCGTAGGGAGAGTGTGTCAATACATGCATGGTTACATTCTTGATTTCCATTGTTGGACTAGTGTATGGAGTCTTTATATCCAGCCATTCATTATAAATTGGGGAATGTGTTTCATGCCTAACATTCAAGTGATGCATATGCATATGCAATTTTATCACCTTGGAAAACTATATTTGATCCTGCTAGCTAGGAACAACTGATTGTTCATTTTATTGTACCTAATATAATGATAGTTCTATAGGAATTTGTAATCAACCTAGCTAATTTGCAACTAGAAAAAAATTAACAGTAGCATTAGATACTTGGGATTCTCACATGGAGAGCATGCCAATACAATTCAAAACCTGCAGAATCTAAATCAAGTCATTTATCTACAATTCTTTTAAACCTTTAATAAGATAGGAATAAAACACCAAATTTGCTAGATCCAGATATTCCAATTAACTTTACTAGAAAACATAGAATAAATAATAACATAGTCCACTAAGTTTCCCAACATGTTCCTACATTGTTAATACCTTGTCTTAGCTTATTTTCCTTAATCTAATTGAAGTCAAATTGGAATTTCAAAAACTCATATTTCTTGAGCACATACAAAATGTAGTTATAATTAAGAGGTATAGACAAGTAAACATATTTCAAACACCATTGCAAAAGAAAGCAATAATTAAATACAAATACTCTTTAAAAACCTAAAAAAAATTGCCCTAAAAAAATTAGATATATTCTAGGATTTATATACGATATTTTAGCTATATTTTCTCATTAGAAATCATGGTATTTGGAGAAAAAGAAAACAAAGATTTGAAATAAAAGTTTGTATTAGCCAAAACCAAATTTGATGGGGACACAACAGAATGGAAACACAGAAAAGGGAAATTATATTAACTGAGAAAATAAGCTAGTATAAATAGTACAGAGAAAATAAACTTCAGAACATGCCCTAAGGGCTTACAATAGCATAAATCTAGAGAATATTTCTCCTTTTAGCACCTCTTCTCAAACTCCACTCCGAACTGCCTTTTACAATGCCAGAAATCTTCTTAAATAGACCTCAGAGGGTTAAGGACTAGGAGTACATTCTAGAAAGTTCTAGTAGGCATCCACCGACGAAATAGAAGGTTCTGGAAGCTGCATTAGAAGTCGGTGCAAATCTAGAAGAATCCAAAAACGGTAACCGAACTTCCGGGAGGCATAACTTTTGAATCGTAGCTCCGATTGACAAACCGTTTACACTTTTGGAAAGCTCTCAAAGCGCTCTATAGCCCTATGAATGAGCTTTTCTCATCCCCCATTTTTTGACCCTTTTCAAGGTCATTTAATGCCCCAAACCTGACTTTGAAGCATTCTTAGGAGGTCTCCAAAACTTGAAAAACTGCAATAACTTTCAAACCGTGGGGCCTATTGACCTGATTCTTTTTCTAGAATGCTCTAAATCATGATTACATTCATCTAGCCAATTCACACCTTCTAGTTTATTGAAATGATGGCCCAAATACATGCTCCTATTTTTTTGGAATTTTCAAACGCACTGATAGTTGAACTATGAGAGTTGGAACCTTTATTTGAGCCAAATGGGTATCCAAAAATGTAAAGACATGAAATAGAAACTAAGTCTAAGTACATTTTTTGGGTGACACAGGATTGCCCTTATACCTTTGGATGCTCCTACATCAGACACCCAGGGTAGATTGAAAAGTGACCCTGTCACTTTATGGATGGTAGAGGAAATCCCAAATGGGAAACCTCAGCTGCTGAAATCCAAGTTGAGTCCTCGATCAGCCGTCCTTTCCATTTGACCAAATACTCTTCATACTGCCTGTTTCTGGTACTCCTACCCACACGATGATCTAGAATGTCTTCTATCTCCTCCTTCTTAGAAGCAGGAATTGGACATGGCTCTAAAACCAGCTCCTCATCTGCACCATCATCATGATACTCTGTTAAATCTGCAATGTTGAAAATGGGAGAAATGTGAATACCATCTGGCAGCTCCACCTCATATGCATTTCCTGAGTCATGTTTCTTCAAAACTTTGCAGGGGCCAAATTTCTTCATTTTCAGCTTGTTGTAAGTACCAACTGGAAATCTTTCTTTTCGTAAGTGCACCATGACTAGATCCCCTACTTGGAATTCCTTATGTCTTCTCCTTTGATCAGCCCTAGCTTTATACTCTTGATTCATCTTGATAATGTGTGCTTGAACCTCCTCATGTAGACGCTTGATGTGTTTAGCAAATTCCTCAGCTTCAGCACTTGTCCTCTCCCCTTGTTCTATCTTCCTCAATTCTAGTGCAGTCCTTGGGCTATTCCCATATACAATTTGAAATGGTGATTTTCTAGTACTCCTATTTACAGAGTTATTATAAGCAAACTCTACCTGTGGTAGAATCAAATCCCATCCCTTGGGCTTATCTCCAACTAAACATCTCAGCAAATTGCCCAGACTTCTATTTACCACTTCTGTTTGGCCATTAGTCTGTGGGTGATGCGTGGAACTGAATTTCAAGTCTGTTCTCAACTTCTTCCACAATGTCCTCCAGAAATACCCCACAAATTTAGTATCTCTATCAAAAACTATACTCCTTGGAAGACCATGTAGTCTTACCACCTCTTTGAAAAACAAGTCTGCAATATGGACAGCATCATGAGTTTTGTGGCATGGAATGAAATGTGCCATTTTGGAGAACCTATCAACCACCACGAATACTGAGTCATTACCCCTTTGTGTCCTTGGTAATCCAAGAACAAAATCCATACTTATGTCCTCCCATGGCCTTGATGGAACAGGCAATGGCTGATATAGGCCAGTATTTTGACTAAACCCCTTGGTAACTTGACAAACCTGGCAACTCTGTACAAACTTCTTCACATCCTGTGTAATTTGAGGCCAAAAATAATGTTCTCTAAGAATGGCAATGGTCTTATCCCGACCAAAATGTCCTGCCATCCCTCCACTATGTTTCTCCTTAATCAAATTTTCCCTCATGGAACTCCTTGGAATGCACAATTGACTACCTTTGAACAACATGCCATCCTGAATCAAATAGTCTAACCACTTGGTTCTATCTACAGCAATAGGTTCTTTACAAGCTTTCCATGCTTCAACAAAATCAGGATCCTCGGGGTACAAATTCTTGAGTTCATCAAACCCAACTACTTCAACCTGCATTGTTGTAAGCAACAACTATCTCCTACTTAGTGCATCTGCAACCCTGTTAGATTTTCCACTTCTATGCTTCAACACAAATGTATAACTCTGCAAGAATTCTACCCACTTCATATGCCTCTGATTCAATTTACCTTGGCTATTTAGGTACTGTAATGCCTGATGATCAGTATACAAAACAAATTCCTTTGGCAATAAATAATGCCTCCATTTCTTTAAGGCCTGAACTATTGCATAGAACTCTTGATCATAAACAGAATACTTCTTCTTTGCATCATTCAATTTTTCACTAAAATATGCAATAGGCTTACCTTCTTGGCTTAATACAGCCCCAATAGCACTACCACTAGCATCACAATCCACCTGGAACACTTTTCTAAAATTTGGAAGTGCCAACACAAGCTGTTCAGTCACCTTCTTCTTCAGCAATTCAAAACTTCTTGCAGCTGTTGCAGTCCATTTGAACTCTTTTCTATCCCCTCTTATTGTATCAGTTAGGGGTGCACATATGCCACTAAAATTCTTAATAAACTTCCTGTAAAAACTAACCAGACCATGAAATGATCTTACCTCAGTAGCAGACCTTGGAGTAGGCCATTCCAAGATGGCTTTTACCTTCTCTGGATCCATTTTGAGACCTTCAGGTGATATAACAAATCCCAAATAGACTAACTCCCTTTTTGCAAAGACACACTTCTTTAGATTAATTAATAGTTTCTCTTCCCTTAGCCTTTCAAGGACACTACGAATATGCAGTAAATGTTCTTCCAAAGTCTTGCTAAAAATTAAAATATCATCCAAATAGACAATAACAAATTTTCCCAAGAACTTCTTAAGTACCTCATTCATGAGCCGCATGAAGGTGCTTGGGGCATTCGTCAATCCAAAGGGCATGACTAACCACTCATAAAGACCCTCCTTGGTCTTGAAGGTTGTTTTCCACTCATCTCCTTCTCGAATCCATATCTGATGATAGCCACTCTTCATATCTATCTTTGTGAAGTACTGAGCTCCACTCAAGCAGTCCATAAGATCATCCATCCTTGGTAAAGGAAACTGGTACTTGATGGTTATCCTATTTATAGCTCGAGAATCTATACACATCCTCCACTCTCCATCCTTCTTTGGTGTAGGTACTGTAGGTACTGCACATGGACTCAGGCTCTCTCGAATCAAGCCCTTCCTCAACAACTCCTGAACCTGTCTATTTAGCTCCTCTATTTCAGTAGGAGTCATCCTGTGAGCAACCTTGTTAGGCAAACTAGCTCCTGGAATCACATCTATCTGATGACTGATTTGCCTTACTGGTGGCAATCCATCTGGAACATTATCAGAGATAATATCTCCAAATTCCCCTAGTAAATCTGAAACTTCAAATGGTATTTCACTACTACCTTCTTTATCTTTCCTAGGAATCAAAGCATAGCACATATGCTGATGTTTCATGCCATCTAAAAACTTCCTTCCATCAACAAGACAAATCCTAGCACTACTACATACCTTTTCACCTTCCTTTTTCATGGGCTTCAATTTGTGGCGAACTCCATCCTTTGTCAGAGAGTATGTGTTTGCATGTCCATCATGTATTGCATGTCTATCAAACTGCCATGGTCTACCCAACAATAGATGGCAAACATCCATCGAAATAACATCACAGAGAACTTCATCATGGTGACTCCCAATTTTGAATTTTACTAAACATTGTTCACTTACCAGGACCTTATGATCATCTTTTACCCAAGAAATCCAATAGGGTTGGGGATGTTTCTCCCTCTTGAGCTTTAGCTTAGAGACCATCTCTTCTGATACCAAGTTATCAGTGCTACCACCATCAATTATCACGTCACAACATTTATCCTCACACTTGCATTTGGTACGAAACAAACTCCTTCGTTGTCCTCATTCATTTTCACCACTTAGTAGGACTCTTTCATTTACCAAGGTCTCTCCTCTTTCTGCATCCTCTGAATGTGATGATTGTGCATCCTCATCCACATGAGCAACCCTAGCTTGGCCCTCAGCTCTCCTATCTGTCCTTCCTTGTCGTTGAGGGCATTCAAAGGCATGATGACCTTCTTCATTGCAATGGAAACAGGTACCACAGAAGCCTCCTCTTCCTTGTCCACCTCCTCTACCTCTTCCTCTTTGATTTCCAAAGTCTTGATCATGGGAGCGGTTGAAACCCTCATTCCTCTGGTTTCTGCTAGTACCCACATCTTCATTTTTCTTTTGGGTTTCATTACAGCCTCCAGATGATCTACCGCTTCCCCTTCCTCCTTGACTGCACCCTCTTTGTCTTCCTTCAAACCTTTTATTCAGCTTCTCTTCAACTTGTAGGGAAAACTGGTATGCCTCTTCAACGCTGGTCATTCTTACCAGACTTAATTCCTCCCGGATGCTAGGTCGCAACCCACTGATATAACGAGCAACCTTCTCCTTATTTGCTTCTGCATGCCCCACTCTAATCAAGAGTCGGTAAAACTCCTCTGTATATTCTTGGACTGATCTTCCTGCTTGCTTTAACCCATGCATCTTCTTAAATAGATCAAGCTCGTAGTCCACAGGAATGAACTGCTTCTTCAATTTGTCCACCATGCGATCCCATCTTGTGATCTTCTCCTTTCCTCTTCTAAGTCTTTCCAATTGAACCTCTTGGCACCAGATTTTGGCATGGCCTTTCAGTTTGGCCTTTGCAAACTTAACCTTATCTGGGTCCCTTATATCCTCATACTCAAAGTATTCTTCTAGTTCATTGATCTAATCGATCAACTCATTTGGTTTCAGATTTCCTAAAAATATACCCACTTCAATTGTAGGTCTTTTCCCAAATTTAGTAATGGCCCTAAAAATCCTTTCCTCTATAGGATTCAGAACTTCCCCGTCAACTTCCTCTTCTGGTCCCATTACTTCCTCTTCATTGTCATCCTCACTATTGTCACCTGCAACAACATTTGCTCCTCTACGAAGCTCCTCTTGCAATGCTTGTACCTGCCTCTTGAGGGCTCTAACCTCCTCAGGATCAATAGCTCTGGCCCTTCTGCCACACTCTCTTCGTGGAGGCATCTTCTAACTCGAACCCACAACCACACAGTCCTGGTGCAAACTGCCTCACAGTCGGTGCTCTGTCTACACACTCAGAAAAACCCGCTCTGATACCACTTGATGGGGACACAACAGAATGGAAACATAGAAAAGGGAAATTATATTAACTGAGAAAATAAGCTAGTACAAATAGTACAGAGAAAATAAACTTCAGAACATGCCCTAAGGGCTTACAATAGCATAAATCTGGAGAATATTTCTCCTTTTAGCACCTCTTCTCAAACTCCACTCCGAACTGCCTTTTATAATGCCAAAAATCTCCTTAAATAGACCTCGAAGGGTTAAAGACTAGGAGTACATTCTAGAAAGTGCTAGTAGGAATCCACCGATGAAATAGAAGGTTCCAAAAGCTGCGTTAGAAGTCGGTGCAAATCTAGAAGAATCCAAAAACGGTAACCGAACTTCCGGGAGGCATAACTTTTGAACTGTAGCTCCGATTGACGAACCGTTTATATTTTTAGAAAGCTCTCGAAGCGCTCTATAGACCTATGGACAAGCTTTGCTCATCCCCCATTTTTTGACCCTTTTTGAGGTCATTTAATGCCCCAAACCTGACTTTGAAGCATTCTTAGGAGGTCTCCAAAACCCAAAAAACTGTAATAATTTTCAAACCGTGGGGCCTATTGACCTGATTATTTTTTCTGGAATGCTCTAAATCATGATTACATTCATCTGGCCAATTCACACCTTCTAGTTTACTAAAATGATGGCCCAAATACATGCTCCTATTCTTTCGAGATTTTCAAATGCACTGATAGTTGAACTATGAGAGTTGGAACCTTTATTTGAGCCAAATGGGTATCCAAAAATGTAAAGACATGAAACAAAAACTAAGTCTAAGTACATTGTTTTGGGTGACACAAGAGACCCCTTATACCTCTGGATGCTCCTGCATCAAAATTAAAACTCAATTAGATATATTCTAGGATTTCTATTAAATAAAGAAATAGGTCTTATCACACGACATGGGTCTCATCACTACCTAATCAGTTTGGAATTTCGTTCTCACCAAAAAATCATAAACTGTAAGAAAAAGTATGCCAAAAAGAACATAAAAAGATGATTATAGTAAAAAGATGATTATTGTGCACTTTTTTTTAAATCTCTTTTGGTACAATCATCGTACAATTTTTTGGCTCAATCTCCAACTGGTCAGTATGTGTTTTGAAAAATTATTCTTGGACTATGAGTTGGGAAAAAGAGAAATATCAAACTTGAAAAAGATGTACATAAATGCAATTAATTTTTAAACTTCAATTTTATAAACTTACAAAGAGAACCATAGAATTATAAGAAACTATTGTAGTTTGTGCTATTTGAAAATTATAGTTACAAGTGATAAAGTTATATACATTTTCTTTAGAGAGTGCAAATAATGGAAATGAAGTACTATTGAAGGTGCAAGCTCAATTGCGCACCCCCCCACCCCCCACATGTGGATGGCATTGTTTAAGTATAGAATAGTTACATACATACATACATGGTTAAATGCTACCTAACTATGTCCAAGGTGTCTACACACTAGAAGCATACTCTACCTACCAAGTTTCCTACATACCCATATACACTAGATCAAGACCCTTGAACTACTCACTCTAACGAATATGTAGTTCTGGTTTCTAATTGTTTTGATGTAGCTATATTCCTATAACCACTAGTGAGCTTTACTCACCTAATATAGCTCTTTTCCATCATACACCCACTCGGGTAAATCAAGCAATTTTATATAACTAAAAATTCTAATACCCTGGTGCAACCTTTGTGTTGTACTCTATAGGTAATGTAAGGTTAACCTTTATACATCCTAACTCACTCCTTATATAGTTATGTTTAAAATCTTGTGATAATACCAATGGCCATGCTACTTGTTGAGTGAGTTTCACTATTATTTTGTTGTGCCAAGATCTCTTTGTTTATATACATACATACATACATACATCCTGTGGAGATCTGGGATTTTGTTGCCATGCCCTTGTGATCTCTACATTTTGTCATCATGTCCTTGTGATCATCATGTCTGTACTATGAGATTCCATTTTCATGTCATGCCCTTGTGATCTTTCTAGCACTACAACATTCGGAGTCAAATTGCGATGACAATTTGTGATGGCAATGTAATTTCTAGTGTTTGGTCCAAAATTTAGTAGTGCTTGCTTTGTGATTTTCTTCAATGGGAGAAGAGGTGCCTATGTAAATGTTCTTTGCTTTTCCTTCTAAATATGTATCTCTCCCAACTGGTGATTAGAGAAGCTTCTCTTTATGTATATGTATGTGTATACATATATACATACACACAAATATGTGTGTGTATGTATGTATATATACACACATATATATACATATGTATACATACATACAAACGTTAATGTATAAAGATCACAAAGGTATGACAACGAGATGCAGAGATATGTATATACATATATGAATGGATACATACATACATACATATACACATACATATATACATATATATATACATGCTACATACATACATAAATACATACGTGCATATATACATACATCCGCATATGCAATTCTATCACCTTGGAAAATTGCATTTGATCTTTATTCAATCACCAAGAGATAATATAATTTGTAAGTACATATTTATGCATACTTAGTTTAATATGAATAGTTTTGATTGATTAGATTATTAGATTTTGTTTATGGATATGGGATGATTCATTTGTGTGAATGGTTGATCGGGCAAGTTGCAGAAAATCAGGGTGTCAATTGCAAGTAGTTTCATTAATTAGATAAGGGAATCAACTTTGAAAGTGGGATGATCAAAATTGCCATGCCCATCCTTATGATGGATGTCTCTATCTCATAATAGAAAATCACCTCAAATGACAAATGACAAATTATTAAATATATGGAAAATCAGAAGAACATTCACCTATAATATTTTTGAAAGACAAAAATATAATAAAAATATAATTTGGTGGAAAAAAACATGAGCTATGTGGCTTCACATTGTGGCTATTCCAATATTCAGTAGTGGAAACTCTTCACGTTAAATATGAAGATATTGAAATTAAAAAAGATAACTATTAGAGATCTATATTTGTGTTTTAGTGATAACAAATATACAATCTAATTTTAAGAAGAATAATAGTCTTAAATGTATATGATTAAATAAAATAAACAAGAGTACTAGTTGTAGTTGTATAATTCTAGTATTACTAATTATGTCAAACAAAATGTTCAATAAAAGAGGTATAAAGTAACATAAATGGATCATCTGCTCAATCCTATTATGACTTGAAGTGAATGCAGATGATCATTACCTAGACAATATTATGCACGAGAACTTTACATAAACACCAAGAGATAATATATTCTGTAAGTATAGATTTCTACATACTTAGATTGGTATGAATAAGGTTGATTGAATACAAGGATAATTGCATGTATGCATACAAGGATAACTAATTTACATACATACATGCACATATGCTTACAATCATCATAATCTATTATCCTTGAATCTAACCAAAGCTATTATATATGAACAAGGGATACATGTTTAGAAAGAAAAGAAAAGAGCATTTACATAGGTACCTCTTCTCGCCTTGAAGAAAATCACAGAGCAAGGGTACAAAGATCACAAGGGAATAACAAAAAAATTCTAGATCTCCACTGATCTCCACCAACATTCAGAGCTCTCCACCCTCATTTAGAGCTTTCCACCCTCTTTTGCATGCATCTCTCCATAATCAATCAAAACAAATGTGGAATTATTAATATCATGTTTTCTTTTCTTTTTTCTTTATATTCCATAATCCACAGTCCACAAGATCTCTATGTATACATACATACATACATACATACATACATATATATATACATACATACATACATGAAAACAACAATGCACTTTCTAAGAGTTCACAATTGTTCAAGAAAATTAATGTTTTACAAGAAAATGCATCTGAAGAATTGTTAACACAAAAGAAAGAACATGGTGTTGAAATAGTACAAAAAGTGCTTGACTTGAGAGGTCTGCAAGTGAGGGTGTTGACCAATCTTGAAAACTTGAATGCTAAGATGAAAGCTATCGATGATCAAGCCAGAGTTACAACACATTGTGAAGTTGATTTTAGATAAGGTAGAGGTAGATATTTAGAAGTTTGATAATCAAAATTTAAGGCATGAGAGGAAAGAAGAAGGAGTGGCTTTAGAAAGATAACAAGGAGTGGTTTAAGAAAGAGACTGCATGGCAGAAACAACAACTAAACAACATAGAGGTTATTATGGGAGCCATTGGATTGAATCTAGGAAAGTGTTGTGGTAGGTACTATGACATTGGAATCACTTGCAAGTGTCTTTGAGAATTTACAACCCAAATATCAAATATTTATAAGTGTGTTTCAAGTATTGGCATAATCTCCCTATGATGATCCCAAGTATCAAATTCTTATAAGAGTGTTTCAAGGTTGGTAACCACTTCAACATCCTTTGCAAGGTTTAGAGGTAATTTCATTTTGGTAGAGGCTTCTACAAGGGAATGAGCCTCATGATTATGGCATTTACACATAAGTAGAACTTGCTTCTTCAACTCCTTATACTCAACTCTTCATTGAAGTTATTCTTCAATTCCTTGCATATGCAATTTTATCACCTTAGAAAATTGTATATGATCCTACTAGCTGGGAATAGTTGATTGTTCATTTTATTGTACCTAATCTAATGATAGTTCTAAAAAAAATGTAATCAACCCAGCTAATCAAGAACTAGATCCATTTAATTGGTTATGGCTAGTTGACTTCTAAAATAATCTTCTCTGATATGTTTTTGTGAAATTTCTTACGAACTTTTCCCATTTATCCTGGTCTACATCATTTTTGTGGAGGATCTTGAGGTAAGTCACTTAGCACAAGTTGAGTGAGTTTTATTTTATTTTATTTTTATATTCTAGAATATGCATGTAGCTAGATCAATTTTTCTGTTGTGTAGCTAATATGTAATAAGCACCTAAAAAAAATCTCTAAATATACATGTTCAAAAGGAGATATAAAGAGATACATGTTTAGAAGCAAAAGATACCAACATTTACATACCCTTGAACAAAATTGTAGAGCTAGAGCATGGCAAAAAAAATCATAGAAAAAGGACACGACACGACAACAAAATCACAAACCAAGGGCACAACATGGCAACAAAATTGCAGAGCAAGGGCACGACATCAAAATTGCAGAGAAAGGGCATGACAAAAAAATATAGAGACCACAATGGCATGGGAACCAAACTACAAAGCAAGGGCATGGCAACAAAATGGAGAGATATATCATAGGAAAGAAATGCACCAAACACATATGCATAATAGCAAGGCTCATTCCCTTATAGATGTCATAACCCAGTTAAATATACGTATATATCAACCCAACTAATCAGAAACTAGACCCATTTAACTAGTTATGGCTTGTTTCTTTCTAAAAATATCTTCTATGATATGTTTTTATAGAATTTCTCATGAACTTGGCCCATTTTTAGTGGTCTACATTATTTTTGTGTGGGATCTTGAGGTAAGTCACTTAGCATGGGTTCACTGAGTTTTTTTGTTTTATTATTTGGATTCTAGAATATGTATGTAGCTAGATCATATATGTAATAAGAACCTTTAAAAATATATCTCTAAATATATAAAGAGATGCATACACTACTACATTGAATTAATGGCGAGCCATCGTAATTATGATAATAAATCGTCACCCAACTGATGTCAGTGGAAATTGGCTTTCGTCGGATGGAAGCCATATTTTTGTTGTCATAAGTTGTGATGGCAAGGGTTTTCATCACAATTGTGATGCCTATAGGTGTCATAAATTGGGCTATCATTCTCGAAAACTGTTCATTTTCACTGTAGGCATTGTGACATAAATCTATTGAATGCATCGTCGCAATTGCAACATTTGTGCAGCAGAATTGCTATGGGTCTAACTGCAAGCCATTACAAACCGCTATCACAATGAGGATGGGCATGTGCCAGGAATAGTGTGGGATCAACAACCATTCATTTTAGTTTTGTTGTCATATTTTATTAATAAATATAAAAATTGGCAGCAAACGTTGAATAGCTATGATGCAATTATAGGTTAATATTGAGCTTCACTTGATTTCAAGAATAGTTTAATGTTTTCTACTAATCAAGGCCAACCGCATGAAGGTGGAAGCTCATTTGGCCTTAGACCCTCCCCCTAACACCTAAATTCCTTGTTAACATCTAAAATCTTTAAGAAATTATCAATGTTTAAAGTATAGAAAAAGGTTCTAGACATGCAAAAGTAACATCATTTTCCCATCTTCTTGTGCATGTCATTTTTCCATCACTTCCAAAATAAGATTATTCCACTCAAAATCAAGAATACATGTGCAACTATGTTCTTTATGCATGGACATTAGGCGAAGCTAAAAAAATGCAGCACAATTACATTTATTTAATAGGTCTATTAAATTTTTTAAATCATAGACCATCATCATGAACAATATCTGTGATGGTCTATAACTTAAAATACCTAATCAAAGACCTCTAACAAAAATGCAAACCTATTACATTTTTTAGCTTCACCTGATTTCATATGTATATGAATTGACATTGCATATAAAAACTATGGCATCCTTTTGCATTGCTTGAAACCAAGAGATTCACACAATTAGTTTTCATACAATCATAAGTTATTGTTGAACTTCACTTGGTTTGGAGAATAGTTTAATATTTTATACTAATCATGGCCAACCATTTGAAGATGGAAGCTCATCCCCCCCCCCCCCCCCCCAAAATCTAAATTCCTCGTTAACATCTAAAATCTTTAAGAAAGGATTAATCTTAAAAGTACCTGGAATATCCTCATTGCCTCTTGTTACTCTCAGGGGAAGTCCATTTTCATTGCTCATGGGTAATTCATCACATGGGTACATCTAGGAATGTCCTCATCACCTCGTGCATAAAATGAATCCATATCAAAAAATTCCCCCTAAGAAATAATAGTTCAAGTGAAATAAACACATGAAAAATGAGAAAGAGAGAGAGGAATCTACTTACCAATAGGTGTTGCCATTGCATTTGTGGTCATGCTACCTGTTGAGTGAGTTTTATTGTTTTTTTGTTGTGCCAAGATCTCTCTGTTTACACACACACACACACACACACACACGCACGCACACGCACATATATATATATATATATATACATACGTATACATATGTATATGTGTATATATATATATATACATATATATATATCTATACATATATATATATATACATATATATAAAATATACATATGTATACATATGTATATATATATATATATCTATACGTATACATATGTATACGTATATATATATATATACATATGTATATATATATATATATATATATATATATCTATACATATACATATGTATATGTATATATATATATACACATATACATATGTATATTATTTATATATATATATATATATATACACACATATACATATGTATATGTATATATATATATATATACATATACATATGTATATTATATATATATATATATATATATATATATATATATATCTCCATATACAAATGTATATATATACATATACATATGTGTATCTATACACATATGTATATGTATACATATACATATGTATATACATATACATATACATATGTATATATATGTATGTGTATGTGTATGTGTATATATACATACAGAGATCATAAGAGCACGACGACCTATTGAGTGAGTTTTATTGTTTTTATGTTGTGCCAAGATCTCTCTGTTTAGAAACATACAAATGGAAAATGATTAATGTCAAGTTTTCTTTTTCTTTTTTTATAATCCATAATCCACAATCCACAAGATCTCTATAGTGATGCCCAAATTAACTTCAATACCCAGCTAATCAGCAAGTAGACCAATTTAATTGGGTTATGGCTTGAGCATGTGTTATTCCCATTTATCATATGGTTGCAATGTTGAAGGCAATTTTTTTCAAAAGTGGCAGCAAGTTTTGTATCATTGGCCTGATTTTAATGAAGTAAAAAGTAGTTTTTAGGGTGGAAAGGACTATTTTTCCCTAAGCTTCTTGCTAATGAGAGGATATGAAGTTAGCTAAATATAGCCCTTGAAATGATAAATCAAGGTATAGAGGGTACAACTGTAGAACAACATGGGGCTAGAGAGAATGTACAAGCTATCTTAGGGTGACAGAGCAATGCCAATTTGAGGCACTTTAGAAGTAGCATATGCTCAACAACAAGCCTCAACTTCCATGGGCAGTGAGATTTACCAGAATAATTCCATGGGTGCACCTCAATTGAGTTTGAAGGAAGTGATTGTAATATATGCACAAGAACATGACATCCAATTTTTCCCTACAGTGGGATGCACACATGATGGTTTTCAGGTTTATGGCTTTGGAACTCTCAATATCTATCTAGATTTTGTAAATCAACAAAGTGCTTGCAAAATCTAGAGATAGATGGGTGATTGCATCGTTGTAGTAGCTAGTTGAGATGCATTGTAATCAAACTAGAGGAAATCATTGATAAAACAAGCATATAATGAAGAGGAAACTTGAAAACCTAAATGTCAAAATGGTGAAATGAAAGTTATCAAGGATCAAACACCTATGCCAAAGTTACAACACAATGTGAAGTTAATTTTAGATATAAAAAAGAAAAAAGAAAATACAACATAAATTATTCCCAATTTTATGTTCACAACTCAAATGCTCTCCCATGGCCTAAGCTAAAACCCTCATAACTGCATCCAAAATTAAGGAATAAAATATGATTATATCTCCAACAAAGAATTGAAATGCAACTTTTTCAGATTTCACTTAGCACTATGTCGATAAATTCAAGAAATTCTACTACCATGCAAATTAACTTACATTGATTCCAACTTAGGCCCTAACAATAGTCGAAAGGTAAATTGTTGTCAAAGAATGTGCTAAAAACTGTCATGCCCAAACTACGTGGGCAAAAACACACAATTTTTTTTTTTTTTAATTATAATTATTAGAATGCTCAAAGTTCGATAAGGCTAAATCACATTTCAAGAAAATATTCTCTTCATTACATCTTAAGTTACATATCATGTGAAGGCATACATCATTACAATTTGATGCTCTCGCTATTAGGTTGATATTGACAAAAGTTATGTTCTTACATTTCTTATACAACATTATAGTTAAAATTATTTAAATTAAAAAGTGTAGATGACTTCGAGTTAGTTGGGTCGAAATATCTAAGCAAATAGAATCTACTTTTAAACTTGTTTTAATAAGCCAATAACCTTTAAATTAAACTAATTAATACTCAAAAAATTAAATTAACTATCTTTAAAATTTAAACTAAAAAAAAATATTCAAAAACTAAATTAACATTAATATTAAAAATAACTAAACTTTAACTAATCAAATTAAAAAATTAACCAATTAACATTTAACTATATAACCATTTAATTAATAAGCATTAATTTTCAACTACATAATAAAGAAAACTTTATTTAAAATCTACTTACAAAACTAATCTTACTAAACTAAACTTTAAAATGAACTAACTAAATTATTAACAAAAAAACAAAATAAATTATATAAACCTAAACTAACATATACTTAAACTTTAATAAATTTTTTAACTAACTCACTAAATCTATTTACAAATGAAAAAGTAACTAACATAATAAAACATAAACTAAACTAACCTAACACTAACCTACTTACTAACTAACACCTAAAAGTAACTTTCCTAAACTAACTTTTTTTTCCCCTCCCCCAAAACTTTCCTAACACCTTACCCAAGCACTTGTCCAAAAGGACATGCGCATCCCAAGCGCTGTCCTTTGGACAGCACTCTACCCAAAGCAAGGCAGGCACAGACAACGACTAAGGAAAAAAAGCATGCGCAAGCCATGTTTTAAGAAGGAAGGTAATCAAATTTGCAAAAGATTTCAAACAAACTTTAATCCTTTTTATGGTCAGCAAACAATGATGGAGGGGACAGAGGGTGATGTCATCCCACATGATGACCAAAGACTTTGCAATAATTAAAACATTTTTAAATTTGCCCTCCAAAACTGGCGTCCAAGGGAGAAGTTAAAGCATTGATGTTATAAAGTTTTATAAGTAGCAAAATAGATATTTAGGATATTAGATATTAGTATAATATTTCTTTAGTGATTCATATTCATTTTATGGATTATTTATTTTGAATTTAAATTTGAAACAAGGAATCAACAGAAAATATTCTCTATTCCACAAATAAATTAATTTCCTTCCTCCATGCAAAATCCAGAGAGCATTTTGCTCTTGGGGGAAAATTTTTTTGAAGCTTTATTTGTCTAAGTATAGATTACAAAGTGATGTATATATATATTTTTTTTACAAGGAGTATATAAATTGAATGGATTTAAAACATGGAGTTAATAATCGTGTCACAACAATGCATGATTAATTTGATTTCCTAAATAAACTTGAATTAAATTATATCAACCATATCCATTATTTTCTTTCCTTAACATAATTTTCATTTTGAACATATAAGGAAACTTGAAAATTTTGCTCAATTAAACCATCATCAAATCATCTTATTCCTGATATGCATCCATCTAATTTAAAATTACGATTGAATCACATGATAACCAAATATACTCAATCACCAATTTTATTGGCAAACTTGATTCAAAGGCTCAGCTGGGAAAGAACCAGGAAGAAAACCCAGCTTTTTTGCCATTACAACAAAGTTTGAGATACAAATTACATAGGATTTCAATCTTGAATTACAAAATAAAACTGAATTTCCTTCATGACCCTCATCAAGGGATTCATAACAATTTCTGCAACACATTTCTAAGAACCGTGGAGGAAACAAAATCTAATCAGGTGACAACAAGCATAACTAAGAAACAATTCAAACATGCATATTCATACAAGGTTTTCACAATAGGATTCACAATGAATCAAAATTAGGGAAAGGTGGATTTTTCCAACAGGAGATGTCAGACACAACACCAAACCAGGTGCCCAATCGGGGCTATAAATCAAGAACTTTTGTTCTTCCATTCTTACATGCCAAAACTCATACGTGGTTTGTGCTGACAGGTAGGGGCCTATAACACCCTACCCTCTCTCCTTCTTCTCATCTTGAGAAGAGACTCTACACTATTGGAGTCCAACTAAAAGGACCTTTCCCAAAATTGGCCAGTTCTGCCCTCTCCAAAGGTGAGTAATGCCAAAACACCCATGCAAGAAAATCTCAAAATTCAACATAAACATGAAAGGAAAACATTCAAAAAGTATGGTTTTCAAACCTTCCCAACATACCCACATACATACAAGCATTCAAACAACAACAAGGTAGCATAAGCATGAAACAAACATGAAAATCTGAACAAGGGAGATGAAAATTCCTACCTGCACAAAGAGGTAATGGCAAATGAACAAGTTTGAGTAGAGCTTTTCCCTTCCTTCCTTCACTCTTCCAAGACTCCTCTCTAAATGTAGAGATTGGGTAACAACCTAAACTACTCCAAGAAAGGCCTCTAAATAAGCCTCAAACTCACCCACCCAAAAGGAGCAATAACTTCTCCCACCCACCTACAAATCTAGAAGCTCCTAACTCAACCCACACTATGGTCAACCACTAAGTGGATTTGAGGTGATGCAACTTATGTTAGCCATAGTCAATTTTCGCACAAAGGCAAAAAGAGACTTTTTGAGTGACCTCAAAAGTCAATAAAAGGGGCTTAGGGGTTGGAAAAGAGCCCTAACCCATACCCATACCCCTTAGGTATAAAAATTTCATGTTTTAAAGCCTTAAGAAAAGGTTTAGAGCCAAACAAAAGCTAGGAATTAAATAGCACCATCTAACAACTCAAAAATGCAGATTAAGCACTAATCCAGATTAGGGATTACTAAACTCGATTAAGAACCCAATTAGCAAAAAGACACTAACTTAATCCAACTTAGGTCCAAAGGTTATACAACTAACCCTAACTAGCACGCTGAAGAACATAAACAATTCACGAGTGTCAAGTGACACTAAAAGAACACAGTTACGAACATTAGCATTCACTGAACAAAGAAAGAAAAATACATACATCTCAAAGTTAAAATACTTGAATTACGAACAACAAGGTTTCCAAAATTAGCACATAAAGATCAGTTATGTTCCTCCGTCGATTTTCTTGGCTAAAATATCTGCACACTCATTGCACACATCAGTAGTCTGGTAAAATCGCATGTACATATATATACGTATCAAAAATTCACATAAATTGAAACATACATCAATCAGGGTTTCTTTCATCCTACTTATATCCTTAATCATAAAGATTCCAAAAAATCAATGTATTAATCCTACATTTTACTTAATTCATCAACATACATATACCTAAAACCTTAAATGACGAACATCAAATATCTGGAAGTAACATCACACAGCATGAAATAATATAATATGTTCTAAGCATCAAATAATGTCTCAACATCTCGAGTCGTGAGTATCAAAATAATAGTGTAGCTACGAAGGGTCGAGGCAAGGCCTCACAAAAACAAGAAAAAGTGCATATTTATAATGAACATAGATATTGGCAACAATGAAGAAACATATAATCCTCTTATAAATAATTAGAATTATGTCAGAGATGAACTCAAGAAATTGAGCAATATAGGAGGTGCTTAGCCAGATATTCTAGCCATCTTGGGTGATTTGGCAAGAGGCTTCTGCAAGGGAATGAGCCTCATGAGTTAACATATAATGTCTCAAAATAATTAAGTGCTACCTAACTATCTTCGAGGCATCTACACACTAAAGGCATACTATGCCTAACAAGTTTCCTACATACCCATATCCACAAGACTAAGACCCTTGAACTACTCACTCTAATAAATATGTAGTTTTGGTTTCTAATTGTTTTGATGTAGTTGTATTCCTATAACCATCAATGAGCTTTACTCATCTAATATAGCTCTTCACCATCATACACCTACTGAGGTGAAACAGACAATTTTCTATAATTACCTATAATACCCTAGTGCAACCTTTGTGTTGTAGTTTATAGTTAATGTAAGGTTAACCTATATACGTCCTAACTCACTCCTTATATAGTTCAAGTGAAAAAAGCACATGAAAAATGATAGAGAAAAAGAGGAATCTATTTACCAATAGGTGTTGCCATTGCATTTGTGGTCATGCTAACTGTTGAGTGAGCTTTATTCTTTTTTTCTTGTGTCAAGACCTCTTTGTTTATATACATATATACATACATACATATACACACACATATATATACATATACATATTTATATATATGTATATACATACATATACAAATATCACAAGGGCACAACAATGAGATGTAGATATCACAAGGGTACGACAATGAAATATAGTGATCACAAGGGCACATACATATGTATAGATATACATACATACGTACCATTATCAAAACTAAACATGACATGACCCTTTTGCAACATTTCATGATTTCCAAATATGTATAATCCATCTAACCGTTTTCATTCAAACATAATTTCCTACTCATTAATAAAATAATCAACCAAGTACATGAATGTAAATAATCATCAAGGATCATAAATAAGTCTTAGCATCATAAATAATTACCATAAAATAAAATGCCCCATAGTATCAAATAGTTTGAGAAACAATCCAAAATAGTCCAACATATAACAAGGTCTCAAAATATAAAGTATCTGAAATACATAAACTACTATGATATGCTATGATGGGCTAAGGTGAGGCCTCACATATATAGGGAGATCTTTTTTGAGGTGCTAAGTGACTTACCTCAAGATCCCCCACAAAAATAATGCAGACTACGAAAAATGAGTAGAGTTCACAAGAAATTTTACAAAAACATATCAGACCAGATATTTTTAGAAAGAAAAAAGCCATAACGCAATTAAATATGTCTATTTGTTGATTAGTAGGGTTGATATATATGTATATTTAACTGGGTTATGGCTTCTACAAGAGAATGAGCCTCGTGCTTATGGCATTTACATTGAAGTGGAACTTGCTTGTTCAACTCCTTATATTCAATTCTTCATTGAAGTTATTCTTCTAGCAGTGAGAATAGATACTACAAATTCATGGGAGCCAAGGGACCCTAAACTTATGCTATATTTTCTAGAGACATGGGAGAAGTTACTACCAGCTTCAGTACTTCATAACATTTTGGATCATATAGAGATACCCAAATTAACAATAGCAGTAGATACTTGGGATGCAAAGATCACAAGCACATGGCAATGAAATCCTAGATCTCCACATGATACCTACATACATGTATATGTATGTATGTATGTATGTATGTATGTATGTTTACAGAGAGATCTTTTTTAAGGTGCTTATTACATATTAGCTACACAATAGAAAAACTAATCTAGTTGCAAACATATTCTAGAATCTAAATAATAATAAAATAAAACTCACTCAACCCATGCTAAGTGACTTAGCTTGAGATCCTACACAAAAATAATGTTGATTGTTCTTTTTATTCTACCTAATCTAATGATAGTTCTATAGGAATTTGTAATCAACCCATCTAATCAGCAACTAGACCAAATTAACAGAAGCAGTAGATACTTGGGATCCTCATGGGGAGAGCATGCCAATACAATTCAAAACCCACAGAATTTAAATCAAGTTATTTATCTACAATTCTTTTAAATCTTTAATAAGATAGGTATAAAATACCAAGTTTTCTAGATCTAGAAATTCTAGTTAAATTTACTAGAAAACATAGAACAAATAATAACATAGTCCACTAAGTTTCCTAAAATGTTCCTACATTGTTAATATAAGAATTTGGCTTAGGCCAGAATTCACCGAAGACCAAGAAACTCAAACACAAGTACAATAGTAGACCAAAGAGAGAGTATGATCAGAATGACGATAGATTCATTCAATATGCTATATGCCATATCAAGAGTACACTAGGAGTGCATGTATATAAAGGCCTTTGGAGAACTTCTAGAATGTATAGAAGTCAGCATCATGATAAGTCATACAACAAGACACATGTCCACCAAATATGGGTTATCCTCCATTAAGCACAAAGGTAAGTGTGATGATGTGAGGATAAGCTTACAATGGTGTATCACACAAATCAATGTTGTAGACAACATGTGCTAAATTAGGAGTGTGAATAACTATGTTATCAGCATGACAACTTAGTGAATGATGCAAACTTCAGTGTTGTAAACACCATGTGCATAATTAGCATTGCATACTTCTATGAGAGTACACAAACTCCTAAGTGTCTCACCTAAATAAATAATAAAATATTGCAAAATAATTAAATAATACATTAACCTAAGTACACTTAAGTAAGTGTAAATAGTAAAATACTTATTTACACCAACAGTTAATACCCTATCTTAGATGATTTTCTTGAATCTAATTGAAGTCAAATTGAAATTTCAAAAACTGGTATTTCTTGAGCACATAGAAAACATAGTTATAATTAAGAGGCACAAACAAGTAAACATATTTCAAACCCCATTGCAAAAGAAAGTAATCATTAAATATAGATACTCTTTAAAAAGCTGAACAAAATTTCCTTTTACAAAATTAGATATATTCTAGGATTCTATACATGATATTTCACCTAGATTTTCTCATTAGAGATCATGGCATTTGGAAAAAAACATAGATTTGAAATAAAAGTTTGTATTAGCCAAAACCAAATAAAAATCAACTCAAATAGATGTATTCTAGGATTTTTATTAAATAAAGAAACAGGCCTTATCAAGATACGTGTCTTATCACCTACCTGATTAGTTTGGAATTTTGTTCTCGCCAAAAATCATAAAATGTAAGAACAGTTGTGCCAAAAAGAATGTAAAAGATGTTTATCATAAAAAGATGATTATCATGGACAATTATTTTTTATCTCCTTTGCATTTTTTGGCTCAATCTCCAACTAGCCATTATGTGTTTTTAAAAATTATTCTTGGACTATGACTCAGGAAAAAGAGAAATATCAAACTTGAAAAAGATGTACATAAATGCAATTAATTTTATAAACTTACAAAGAGAACCATAGAATTATAAGAAACTATTGTGGTTTATACTATTTTAAAATTATAGTTCCAATTGATAACGTTATATACCTTTGATTCAGAGAGTGCAAATAATGAAAATTAAGTATTTTTGAAGGTGTAAGCTCAACTCCCCCCCCCAACATGTGGATGGCACTGTTAAGTAAAGAATAGTTACATACATACATACATACATGGTTAAGTGCTACCTAACTATGTCCAAGGCATCTACACACTGGAGGCATACTTCACCTACCAGGCTACCTATATACCCATATCCACAAAATCAAGACACTTGAACTACTTACTCTAATGAATATGCAGTTTTGGTTTCTAATTTTTTTGATGTAATTGTATTCCTATAACCACTGGTGAGCTTTACTCACCTAATATAGCTCTTTGCAATCATACACCCACTTAGGTGAATCAAGCAATTTTCTATAATTAAAATACTATAATACCCTAGTGCAACCTTTGTGTTGTAGTTTATAGTTAATGTAAGATGTACCTATGTAAATCTTCTTTTCTTTTCCTTATAAACATGTATCTCTTTATATTTCTCCTAGCAGGTGATTAGAGAAGCTTCTTTTTATGTATATGTATGTATATACATACATACACAAACACACATGTGCGTATGTATATACATACATACACAAACACACATGTGTGTATGTATATATACACATATCTATACATATATGTATATACATACATACAAACATACATATATAGAGATCACAAAGGCACGGTAATGAGATGTAGAGATACATGCATACATACATATACTCATACACACATACATATATACATTTGCATATGCAATTTTATCACCTTAGAAAATTGTATTTGATCTTTACTCAATCATCAAGAGATAATATAATTTGTAAGTAAAGATTTCTACATACTTAGTTTAGTATGAATAGTTTTGATTGAATTCATCATAGTGAGTCTACTCATGATGATAATGGCTCTATGTATTTGGTCTTTAGAGGAGAGAGACTTACAGAATATTAGATGTTGTTTATGGATATGGGATGATTCATTTGTGTGAATGGTTAATCGAGCAAGTTGTAGAAAACCAGGTTGTTAGTTGCAAATAGTTTCATTAATTAGATAAGGGAATCATATTTGAAAGAGAGATGATCAAAATTGGCATGTCCATTCTTATGATAGATGTCTCTATCTCATAATAGAAAATAGCCTCAAATGACAAGTGACAAATTGTTAAATCTATGAAAAATCAGAAGAACATTCACCTATAATATTTTTGAAGGACAAAAATATAATAAAAATATAATTTGGTGGAAAAAGCCATGAGCTATGTGGCTCGACGTTGTGGCTATTCCACTATCTAGTAGTGGAAACTCTTCACATTAAATATGAAGATCTTGAAATTAAAAAAGATAATTATCAGAGATGTATATTTGTGTTTTAGTGATAACAAATATATGGCCTAACTTTAAGAAAAATAATAGTATTAAATGTATATGATTAAATAAAATAAACAAGAGTACTAGTTGTAGCTGTATAATTATAGTATTACTAATTAGGTTAAACAAAATGTTCAATAAAACAAGTATGAAGTAACATAAATGGATCATCTGCTCGATCCTATTATGACTTAATGTGAATGCATCCAATCATTAACTAGACGATATTAAGCATGAGATCTTTACTAAATCACTAAGAGATAATATGATTTGTACTTTTTTGCATACTTAGTTTGGTATGAATAAATTTGATTGAATGCAACGATAATTGCTTGTGTGAATCCAAGAAATGAATGATTAATTTAATTTAGCACAAGTACTATGTTGGAAAATGAAGATGGGATAACTGAGAGGGGAGGGGTGAATCAGTTACCACAAAAACATATTCAACAATCCCAAAGATGCCTTAAACTTAGTTGTTGCTGCTACTGGGTAAACACATAAATTACTGCTTAAAACTTGATAGATGTTTAGTTAATTTATTAAGCATTTACTGAAATAAGCGACCATGCAAAAGAAAGTAATCATGAAGACAGTAGACACCAGATTTACGTGGAAACCCAATATGAGAAAAACCACCAACAACTAGTCACCAATTTTCACTCTTCTGAAGTGAGCCCTATTAGGAGCCAACCCTGTTAAAGGTTACAAAACACACTGTTAGGTGTGACCCTGTTAGAGGATTTAATCACCCTGTTAGGAGTGGCCTTGTAAGAGGTCTTTAGAACAATTCAACTGAATTGCCACCCTGTTAAAGAATTTATGGAATGGCTGTTAAAACAACTCTGTTAGGAGATTTTGGAATCACTGTTACAATGGTTAGAAAGCAACAATGAATGATCTGAAAATACATGCAACTTATCTTGCTGAATACAGATCTTAGTTTAGCTCCACAAGATCCTTTCTGATTAAATATATCTTTGCAGCTTCAAGATTTCCTTCTGCTCAACTCTGCTTAGGCACACACAAGTCTCTTCCTTGCATTTCCTTGCACTATTCGTATACACTCCTTTTTTTTTTCACCCTTTTCCGCATCTTGAGCCTCTCTTTATATAATATACATGATACTAGGTCGGCCCAACCAACTTGACAAAACATATTCCAAAAGTCGGCTTGAACTAATAATCAAAACAAAATTCTTCACTGGCCGAGTCTGCTAAAAAAAACTGCTTCCTGTGTTAACCGGTAGAACTCGGTAAAAACTATAGTTACCGGGGAATTTGGTAAACTTGCCACTTCCTTTGGAAACCGACTAGACTCGGTAAAAGCTGTCTTCGATTACCAAGTGAGCTCGGTGAAAACTAAGCTTTCCTTAGCTTACCGTGCGAACTCGGTAAACACTAACCGTTCGCTACAAAATCCTTTGATACCCGAGTGATCTCGGTAAGAACTAAACTTTCCTTAGCTTACCGTGCAAACTCGATTATCACTAACTCACCGTGTGACATACAGGAATGCTCGGTATACACTGCAAAAGGCTTTACTGACCGACTGAGCTCGGTAGACTCTGTAAACTGTTTTCCTGATCGATAGAACTCGGTAGACTCTGTCTGATAACTGATATGGCATTTGTGTAACATCAAAGACAATATACAATTACTTAATTGTATCCAACAATCTCCCTCTTTGGCATTGATGGCAACACAACATGTCATAGCAGAAATGAAATTTGAAAGCAAGTCTACAGCAACACAACACAATTAACAATTCTCCCTCTAAGATAGAGAACTCTCCCTCTTACAGTAATCTCCCTCTGTGAAGAAATCAAATTTCGGAAAAGATATGACAGTAATACTCTCCCTCTTTGACAACACATGCCAAAGATAATCCAATTTCAATGAATTTCATTATACCTTTAGTACTGATTCATATGCAATATTTCCTTGATTTGCTGCATCAACTGATGATTGTTCAATTTTGTAAGAGCTGATGCATCACTAAAACTTATTTTTAGTGAACTTCAAATAGGGGAATAACCCCTAACTTACCTCTGAGATACAAAAATGCATCCTTAGGTAAAAGCTTTGTGAATATGTCAGCAATCTGTTCTTTTGTATGGACATATTCCAATCTGATTTCCTTGTCCTGCACCAATTCTCTGACAAAGTGATACTTGATTGCAATGTGTTTAGTCTTAGAATGCATTACTGGATTTTTAGATATGTTGATTGCACTTGTATTATCACAAAACATGACGACTGGTTCCTTGATTTCCATCTTCATGCCTTGTAGCATTTGCTTGAACCAAACAATATTAGAATAGTTTACTGCTGCAGCTACATACTCTGCCTCTGTTGTTGATTGAGATGTACAATTTTGCTTTTTGCTTGTCCAAGAAACCAACCTCTTTCCAAGAAAGAATGCACCTCCACTTGTTCTTTTTCTGTCCTCAAGGTTTCCTGCCCAATCAGCATCAGTAAACACTTTTAAGTCTAGGTTTCCTCCAAATTTATACCATAATCCATAATCTTCAGTTCCTTTCAGATATCTCATTATTCTCTTGATTGCCATCATGTGATTTTCTCTTGGTTTGGCTGAAAATCTTGCCACAATTCCAACTGCAAGAGCAATATCTGGCCTAGTATGAACTACATATTGCAACTTTCCAATCATAGATCTGTACAATGTCTGGTCTATCTCCTTTGAATCATCTTCTTTGGTAAGTTTTAGTCCAGTACACATGGGAGTTCCAACTGGTTTACAGTCTTCCATACCAAACTTTTTCAATATCTCTTTGATGTATTTTGCTTGAGTGATGTAGATGCCATTCTTGTTCTGCTGAATTTGAAGTCCAAAAAAGAATTTGATTTCACTGAACATTGACATTTCAAATTCCTTGCTCATTTGTTCTGAAAATTCTTTGCAAAGATCATCATTCCCTGTGAAAATAGTATCATCTACAAATATTTTTGCCAGGACAATCTTATTTTTTGGTCCTTCCTTGATATACAAACTACTGTTATCATTATTTCTTTGAAATCCAATTTGAATAAGATGGCTATGCAATCTTTCATACCATGCTCTAGGGGCTTGTTTCAGACCATACAATGCCTTGTGCAATTTGCAAACCATGTTCCTTTTATCTGGATCTATAAAACCTTCAAGTTGTTCAATGTAGACCTCTTCATCCAGTATACCATTTAGAAATGCTGACTTGACATCCATCTGATAAACTTTAAATCCTTTGTAAGCAGCATATGCTAATAAGGTTCTAACACCTTCCAATCTAGCAACGGGAGCAAAAGTTTCTCCATAATCTATGCCTTCCTCTTGAGAATATCCTTTGCACACTAATCTAGCTTTGTTTCTTGATACTTTACCATTTTCATCCAACTTATTTCTGAAAACCCACTTTGTACCGATTACATTTTTGTCTTTAGGCCTGGGTACAAGACTCCATGTTTTGTTTTTCTCTATCTGCTCTATTTCTTCATTCATTGCTTCAATCCAATTATCATTTTCTAATGCATCTTTGACAGTTCTAGGTTCAAAATCAGCAAGTAAACAAGTACCTTTCAACTTACTTCTTGTGATGGTTCCTTCAGATTTATTTCCAATGATCTGATCTGCTGAATGATGTCTCCTGACATATTTGGCTAGAACAGGTTCTTTTTCTTTTGGATGAATCTTGTCGTTATCTTCTTGCATTTCTCCTTCATGCTCGGTTTGGTCTGGCTCGGTATCAACTGGCTCGGTATGCACATGCTTGGTTACCTCTGGCTCGGTAATCTCTAACTCGGTATTTTTTGACTCGGTAGACGTTGGCTCGGTAGATGTTGGCTCGATAGATGTTTCCTGCAACTCGGTTAGTGATGACTCGGTAGAAGAAGGTTTCTGATTCTCAGATGTAGTTGATATTATATCCGGATCACTGAAGACGAATCTTTTGTAATCTTCTGGTTCTTTTCTGCTTTCTTCTTCGGTCTTTTCTGCAAACTCATCAACTTTCACATGTATACTTTCTATGATTTTGTGAGTAGATAAGTTCAAGCATCTATATGCTTTACTCTTGCATGAGTATCCAAGAAATATACCTTCATCACCTTTTACATCAAATTTACCTTTTCTAGATTCTTTCAAGATATAACATTTGCTTCCAAATACTTTCAGATAACTTACATTGGGTTTATAGCCATACCATATTTCATAGGGAGTTTTGAATGAGTCCTTTTTTAACTGTACTCGGTTTAAGGTATGAACTGTTGTACTGATAGCCTCCTTCCAGTATTTGATAGCAACATTCTTTTCTATCATCAAGGTTCTTGCACAATCCATGATGGATCTGTTCCTTCTTTCAGCTATGCCATTTTGTTCAGGAGTACCTGGTGCTGAAACCTATCTTTTGATTCCTCTTTCAATACAAAAGTTATTGAATTCATGTGAAATAAATTCACCACCTCTGTCTGACCTTAGGCATTTCAATCTTTTCCCTGTTTCTTTTTCTACTCTTGCCAAATACCATTTGAACTTTTCAAATGCTTCTGATTTGTTCCTTAGGTACATGACGGTCATCATTCTTGAATAATCATCAACAAAAAGAATAAAATATTTTTCACCAGTATAGCTTTCAGTTTCAATAGGTCTACATAAGTCAGTATGCACAATTTCTAATAAATCTTCAGACTGATAATTTTTGCTTTTGAAACTAGACTTACCCATCTTTCCAATTTGACAATTCTTGCATAAACCGACCTCTGGTTTTTTTAAATCAGGAATGCCTCTCACTTTCTTGAATTTGCTTATCTTTATCAGATTGTCAAAATTCATATGACATAACCTTTTATGCCATAACCAACTCTCTTCTACTTGAGCAATAAAACATGAATGTTCATCAAGTTCAAGATAGAACAAGTTACCTTTAGTTTGAGTACCAGATCCAATCAGCTTTCCTTTACCGTTCAGCAGTCTTGCTTTGCCTTGGATGAATTCTACTTTGAGTCCATTGTTGAGTAACTGTGCCACACTCAACAAATTGTGCTTTAGGCCTTCTACCCAATAAGCATTATCACATACAAGTTCTTGGGTTAGAGTGATTCTTCCTTTTTCTTTGATGCAACAAGGTTCATTGTTTCCAAATCTTACACTGCCACCATCATACTCTTCAAATTGATCAAACTTTGTTTTATCTCCAGTCATATGATGTGAGCAGCCACTATCAATGATCCATGTATCATTCTTACTTATGTGAGAGATGAGTGCCATTTCTTCATTGTCAGATTCATCTTTTACAGCAATGTAAACAATCTCATCCTCTTCTTCATCATTAGAATTATTAGAATCTTTAGCCATAAAACATGATTTCTTACTTTTATCCTTAAATGATTTGAGATCTTTCTTACTGTTCCATTTATTATCTTTCTTTTCATCTTTATCTTTCTTGTTTGGACACCTTGCAGCAATATGACCGACTTCTTCACATGAAAAGCAGATTAGGGGTACTTTACCTCTGTATTTACCTCTTCCTCTTGAATATTTCCTTGCAAGTAGAGCTTCAATTACTTCAAGGTCGTTTTCAAAGCTCTGATCTAATTGATCTTCACTCTCTGACTGAGATTCCTTCTTCTTCTTGCCTTTGTCCTTGAGTGAAAACTTGGCTTCAAATGCAGACTCAATGTTCTTTGCAGCTGGAACATAATTATCAAAATTATCTAGTTCAAATGTTGTCAATCTTCCAACTATGGCCTCTAGGTTTATCTTGTGATTGGCCTCACACCTTCTTTCTTGAATGGCTGATACCCTGATGGCATAAACTGGAAGTAGAGTTCTAAGAACTTTACTTATGACTGTCTCTTCACTGATACTTCCTCCAGAAGCTTTGATAGCACTGACACATGCTTTAATTCTTTCAACATATTTGGCAATGTTTTCATCTTCTTTCATTTTCATCTGATCGAACTGTCCTCTCAGACTTTCAGCTTTGGCTCTTCTAACATTGTCATCTCCACCATAGATCTCTTTCAGTCTTTCCCACATTTCATAGGTAGTAGTGCAGTCCTTGACATCATCAAACTCTTCATAACTCAAGGCAGATGCAATATCAATCATCATAATGTTATGAGTTTTCTTTATAGCAATGTCATTGACTGATAATGTACCTGATGGTTCTACATATTTCTCATCAAGATATTTCAGACCAGTGTCACCAATGGAAGCTAGATGAAGTCTCATTAATCCCTGCCATGCTGAGAAGTTGTTTTGGTTAAGCCTTGGGATTTCCCTCTTGTAAGACATCTTGATCTTTGGCTTAGATCTTTGAAATCTCCTCCACAAGCACCAAAAGCTCTGATACCAATTGTTGGAAAATGAAGATGGGATAACTGAGAGGGGAGGGGTGAATCAGTTACCACAAAAACATATTCAACAGTCCCAAAGATGCCTTAAACTTAGTTGTTGCTGCTACTGGGTAAACACATAAATTACTGCTTAAAACTTGATAGATGTTTAGTTAATTTATTAAGCATTTACTGAAATAAGCGACCATGCAAAAGAAAGTAATTATGAACACAGTAGACACCAGATTTACATGGAAACCCAATATGGGAAAAACCACCAGCAACTAGTCACCAATTTTCACTCTTCTGAAGTGAGCCCTGTTAGGAGCCAACCCTGTTAAAGGTTACAAAACACACTGTTAGGTGTGACCCTGTTAGAGGATTTAATCACCCTTTTAGGAGTGGCCTTGTAAGAGGTCTTTAGAACAATTCAACTGAATTGCCACCCTGTTAAAGGATTTATGGAATGGCTGTTAAACCAACTCTGTTAGGAGATTTTGGAATCACTGTTACAATGGTTAGAAAGCAACAATGAATGATCTGAAAATACATGCAACTTATCTTGCTAAATACAGATCTTAGTTTAGCTCCACAAGATCCTTTCTGATTAAATATATCTTTGCAGCTTCAAGATTTCCTTCTGCTCAACTCTGCTTAGGCACACACAAGTCTCTTCCTTGCATTTCCTTGCACTATTCGTATACACTCCTCTCTTTTTTTCACCCTTTTCCGCATCTTGAGCCTCTCTTTATATACTATACATGATACCAGGTCGGCCCAACCAACTTGACAAAACATATTCCAAAAGTCGGCTTGAACTAATAATCAAAACAAAATTCTTCACTGGCCGACTCTGCTAAAAAAAAATTGCTTCTTGTGTTAACCGGTAGAACTCGGTAAAAACTACAGTTACCGGGGAATTCGGTAAACCTACCACTTCCTTTGGAAACTAACTAGACTCGGTAAAAGCTGTCTTCAATTACCGAGTGAGCTCGGTGAAAACTAAGCTTTCCTTAGCTTACCATGCAAACTCGGTAAACACTAACCGTTCGCTACAAAATCCTTTGATACCCAAGTGATCTCGGTAAGAACTAAACTTTCCTTAGCTTACCATGCGAACTCGGTTATCACTAACTCACCGTGTGACATACAAGAACGCTCGGTATACACTGCAAAAGGCTTTACTGACCGACTGAGCTCGGTAGACTCTGTAAACTGTTTTCCTGATCGATAGAACTCGGTAGACTCTGTCTGATAACTGATATGGCATTTGTGTAACATCAAAGACAATACACAATTACTTAATTGTATCCAACATACTATTCAATTGTGTGTGCATGTATATAGTTCACATAGTGAACTGATTTACATACATACATGCACATATGATGTAATGCCCTGCCCAGAGATCCTTGGAAATAAGGATGAAATACAAGCCAAGAAATTTTTTTTTTTACAAGTATGAATGCACATGAAAACATCATACAGGGATCACAATGATCACAACGGAAGACTTCACCATCATCCCGGCAACCAACAAATCTCCAAACGCCACTACCAAACTGACACACACAAACAAAGCCAACAACAACAACGCACTTGATGAGGGCACAAGAAACAACCACTCATCAACAAAACACCAAGCTGGGGTAAAATGCAGAATCTCGAAATTTGGCTAAGCCTGAAATCCTAAAGCCCTGAAAATTGGCTAAGTCTAGATTTTTGAAGCCCTGAAATTTCCTAGAATCCATAACTTATTTCTGAGAGGTCTGAAACCTATCTCAAACAATTTGTCGCATATATTAAAATATATCTTAAGTATAAATTTTAAACCCCAAGAGACTATACCAGAAACACAAAAACTTGATTTCAAGAGAAACCAACAGAATTCAAAATGCAACAACATAGGGTCGAAGAACGCCCAAAAGGGTATCCAAACCCACTCTCAAAAAGATCGAATCATGAAAAAAAGTGCCCGCTAATGGCACGCGTAGGTTTTTCACAAAAATCGTGCGATACTTTTTACTAAGGGACGACGATACTTCTCCTTAAGGCGTGCGACACTCTTCCAGTGTCGTATGAAATTTCTCAAGAAGGCGTGCAACACTTTTCAGCATCGTACGACATTTCTCAAGAAGGTGTGTGACACTCTTCCAGTGTCGTACAACATTTCTCAAGAAGGCGTGCAATACTTTATAGTGTTGTACGACATAGTTTGCATGGGCATGCGATACTTTTTAAAGTGTCGCACCATGCTGAACAAATATCGCCCATAGAAACACGAAAACACTCCCAGAAGAAAAAAGGACCAAAATTAGAGCAAAGAACCTCCACACCAGGGAGTACCGGATCCACAAAGGCTCGAGGAATGAACACTCGAGTGCAAGAACAACACAGAGAGGAGAACATCTATCCATCTAAACTACAGCAGCAAAGAACACACTGAAATAAACATCGCAGTGAACTGAACAACCAAACTAAGTACGCGGTTCCTCCCAACCGTCAATAGCATCATAAGACCATCGTGGATCCTAGCCATCCCCTGCGCGTAACAGCCCAAGCCATCGACCAAATCGTCAATACTGTCGTAATAGGGATGTCACTACTAAAACATGCATAATAAAAAACATAAGAAAATCTAACATGCTAGTGATAACACATAAGATAATCCTACAGTAGATAACATCACCTATCACATGCTAAATAGCAGTAAGCAATAGATATACTACTAAAGCAAATCACATCATCTAATCATATGCTAAACATCATAATAAGGGAATGCATCAAATAAAATAACATCATCTAAACATGATATACAAGCATCCCAATGAAAGCATAAATCACAAGGAAGCATACCCCAGAACTCGAAGTACCAAGTGAAGACATCCAGCAACAGTCGCACTAGGACAAAAGATCATCTCTGTACACCGATCCCTAGCAGTGGTAATGGTAGCTATGCCTCCCAACCATGTGGCACCCATAGATCCACACTCGCCGTGTTGATGGAGATAATGATCCAACCACAAACACACATAAAGCACAACATCCAAGGCTAACACTCACGCCAGACAGTATGATGGTTGAACCAAGAACCTAAGACAATGCAAGGAGTAAAGGTCTTGGGCAGACACTCAATAGGCTACTATGTAGGGGTTGACATCCTGGAGAGTCGCTTGGCATCAAAAGGCCCAAGCTCGGATCGTGTGTCCTCAAACTTAAATGGGTGCTCACACATTGTGTCCTCGAACCTAATCGGGTGCTCACACATTTTACTTATCTTAAGTTTTATTAACAATCACACATTTTATTTAGTTATCACTTGCTTAAAACTTCTTATCCTTCGTCAACCTCTAGCGCCATGAACGTCGAGCTGCGAGATAGAAGCCCCCTCCAGATGCTACCCTACCCTACCCATGATCATCCTACAACAAGTGCCCATGGGCATGCATACTCCCATCCCAACCCCAATGATCATAACTTCCGACAAATCCATGGAAGATCGAGCCTCGCAAGTCACCCAACAAATGTACGCGCATGTACTCGTGTGTGGCACACCACCATCACGAAGATCATAACACAACGACAGGAATGAGAACACAATGCAAAGAAAACACCCAACTGAAAGCAACACGAGAAGGATGGATTCTACATGAATCCCAAAGCTAATAAAATCATACATCAAGAAATCACTCAACCGGCCTCAATCCGAGAGTATGGATTCTACACGAATCCCAATGATGTAACAAGACCAAACATCATAAACTCACTCAACCAGCCTCAATCCAAGAGTATGGATTCTACATGAATCCTAGTGTTCACAAAACAAAAGCAAAGGTCTAAACGAAACCATAACAGGTATAAGATCACTCAACCGACACAACGTCGGGAGTGCGGATGCAACATGCATCCCAATGCAACATAAAAGTGCAATAGTGGTCTGACTGATATCCAAACAGAACATCCAGGTCCATGAACCACAATGTGCCAAGAAAACTCGAGAAAATAGGGTGGCACGCAAAACGAGGTGAAAATCTCAAATTTTAAAAAACTTTCAAAATTAAAACCCATTTGGCCTTTGGGTTCAAAAACCCCAAAAATCCAAAAATAAATGAAATCAGACACTGTATGCAAAAATGGCCAGCATAACAGCGTAAAATCCCAAACCCTCTTCCCAAAAAATAGGGAAATGTTCATACCCGCCCAATCGGGTAGAACTAGCATACAGAAACGGAGGGGAACACTACTTCTCAGCCTCCAAACAAACGGCTACCAAAAATAAAAGCTAAAACAAAGCAGAAACAACAAAACAGGAAAGCCCTACCTCACAGCCAAAAGGGCAAAACAGGAATCTGAACCATAAAATAAATATCCCGCAAAAGTAGCTAAAAATTGCGGTAATCCAAGGTTTCCTCGAGCTCAACCTCGCGACGATCCCACGCCCATAGCTCCCACAACGAACAAAACAGTAAATCCTCATGAAGAGGATTTTGGGTTTTACTCTCCAACTTTCCAATTTGAAAGTGAGAAGTGAGGAATTAAATTCCTCTTTGGATACTTATTCACTTTTCGGGTGAATAATCGATTAGGGCAAATAACCAACCAACCTAGTTAAATCCTGAATCAACCCAAACGAAAACAGGCTATTCCTATAAATAGGAATTCATCTATGGCAAAGCTGCCAAAAATTAAAATAAATCAATTAAAAAGCCCGAAAACCCAAAAACACATAAATCACCTTTAACAACTTTCGTGACAATGCGAACCTCTAAATGCACAAACACGCTTACTGGTCTAATCACATAATGCAATGAGTTCAGATTTAATAATCACCGAAAGGTTTAAATTAAACATTTTAATAAAGGATACGTCGACCATACAAGGACGACATTGGTAAAATATGAAAGGCTGAATCACTAACTCCATGTGCCACTACTAGGGATATAAATCCTGCACACTAAACAACACGATCAAGTGCAATTGCATATAATAACATAGCTAAAGCAATACATGCATTAAATCACCTAATTTAGCCATTTAATTAATTATATTAAAATAATCTATTTACATCACTCACGTTCGCACAAAGCATAACAACGCAGAAATGAAGTAAATAACCATAGCATTAAATCCATCACATAACAAAATCAGACGTATGTCCAAATACCAGATAACCAGATATCATCATAAAACACACTGTCATCTCAAAATGGCATCGTCATGCAATAAGATCAATTGAATAGCATAATAGTCTAATATCTATGATATTGGAATCAAAGAGTAACATTTGACCCTCAGGTCATCTCAAATGTAAAACATCACATAAGAACAGATGTCTCTCAGATCAAAATAAAACAAGGTAAATGTCTGCAGCACATAACCAAATAATCCAACAAGAACAATCCATTCTAATTACTTAAGCATTTAATAATGATTGATTGCTCTGCATTAAAAAGGCATTTAAAACACATAAGCGAACACAGTCAAAAACATGACTAATCACTGCTACAGGAACCTAGTCCCGTGTAGCATGGTAATAGAACATAGTGCATCTCTGCACACATCTCAGGGTACTCACGGAACAACCTCATGATACCACATCGATCCTGGTAACCACTGGCACAAACCTCAGTGAACTAAAAATCACATCATAATCTCAAAGATCAGTCAAAAGCATAATCAAAGCAACTAATAAAGAAACATAAATCCAAACACCTCAATGGTGTAGACCACTCAGGGTCACAATCATGATTCATCACAACAAAAGATCAGCAAGGTTGCATCCAACAGGGCAACTTACAAAAGTCAAATGGGAGAGGCACTACATATGCATACAATCATCATAATTAGGTATCCTTGGATATGACCAAAGCTATACTATATGAACAAGAGATACATGTTTATCACGAAAAGAAAAGAGCATTCACATAGGTGCCTCTTATCCCCTTGAAGAAAATCATAGAGAAAGGGCTCGAAAACACAAGGGAACATAAACAAAATTCTAGATCTCCACTGATCTCCACCAACATTCAGAGCTCTCCACCCTCACTTAGAACTTTCCACCCTCTTTCACGTACAAATGTCCACAATCAATCAAAACAAATGGGAAATGATTAATGTCATGTTTTCTTTTTTTCTTTTTTATAATCCATAATCCACAATCCATAAGATCTCTCTAAATACATACATATATACATATATACACATACATACATATATATACATACATACATAGATATATACATGCATAGATGAAAATAACAATGTATTTTCTAAGAGCTTACAATTGTTCAACAAAATTAATGTTTTACAAGAAAATGCATCTAAATAAGTGTTAGCTCAAAAGCAAGAACATGGTGTTGAAATAGTACAAAAAGTGCTTTACATGAGAGGTCTGCAAGTTAGGGTGTTGACCAGTCTTGAAAACTTGAATGCTGAAATAAAAGCTATTGATGATCAAACACCTATACTAGAGTTACAAAACACTATTAGTTTTATTTTAGATAAGGTAAAGGTAGATATTGTGAAGTTTGATAATCAAGATCTAAGGCACAAGAGAAAAGGAGAAGGAGTAGCTTTACAAAGGGATTGTACGACAGAAACAAAGCAAGACAACATAAAGGATATTATGGGAACCAATGGATAGAATCTAGAAAAGTGTTGTAATAGGTACTATGACATTGGAGTCACTTGCAAGTGTCTTTGAGAATTTACAAACCAAATATCAAATGATTATAAAAGTGTTTCAAGTATTGGCACAGTCTCCCTGTGATGACCCCAAGTATCAAATGCTTGTAAGAGTGATTCAAGGTTGAGAACCGCTTCAACATCCTTTCTAAGGTTTAGAGGTAATGTCATTGTGGCAAAGGCTTCTGCAATGGAATGAGCCTCATGATTATGGCTAGTTTTTTTCTTAAAATATCTTCTATGATATGTTTTTGTAAAATTTCTTGCAAACTCTACCCATTTTTTCTGGTTTGCATTATTTTTGTGGAGGATCTTGAGGTAAGTCACTTAGCATAGGTTGAGTGAGTTTTTTTTTTTTTGGATTCTAGAATATGTATGCAAATGGATCAATTTTTCTATTGTGTGGCTAAAATGTAATAAGCATCTTAAAAGAGATCTCTAGATTTACATGTTCAAAAGGATATATAAAGAGATACTTGTTTAGAAGGAAAAGAAACCAATATTTACATACCCTTAAAGAAAATTGCAGAGGTAGGGCATGGGAAAAAAATCATAGAGCAAGGGCACAACATGGTAATGAAATTTTAGGGCAAGGCCACAACACAGCAAATAACTTACAGAGCAAGGGCATGACACCAAAATCATAGAGAAAGGGCACATCAACAAAACATAGAGATCGTAAGGGCATGGTAACCAAATCACAAAGAAAGGGCACAATAACAAAATGTAGAGATATATCATAGGAAAGAAATGCACCAAATGCATATGCATAATCATGAGGCTCATTCCCTTGTAGATTCTACAACCTAATTAAATATACATATATATCAACCCAGATAATCAGCATCTAGACCCATTTAACTGGTTATGGCTTGTTTCTTTCTAAAAATATCTGCTATGATATGTTTTTGTAAAATTTATTACAAAATCAGCTAATTTTTCATGGTCTGCATTATTTTTGTGTAGGATCTTGAGGTAAGTCACTTAGCACGAGTTGAGTGAGTTTTATTGTTTTATTGTTTGGATTCTAGAATATGTATGCAACTAGATCATATATGTAATAAGAACCTTGAAAAATATCTCTCTGAATATATAAAAAGATACATGTATAGAAGGAAATATAAAGACAAACATGTTTACAAGGAAAAGAAAAGAAAAATATTTACATATCTACCTCTTCTTACTCTTGAATAAAATCATAGAACTAGGACACATTGATCACAAGAGCATAGCACAACAATGAAATCACAGAGCAAGGGCATGACATGATAATGAAATTCCAAAGCAAGGACACGACATGATAATGAAACTTTAGAGCAAGGGCACAAAAATGAAATGCAAAGATCACGAGCGCACAACAACCAAATGCACCAATCACAAGGGCATCACGACAACATTCATACCTAACCATCTCTTTCACATGCAGCTCTCTCCAAAATCAAATAAATGAAATATGATTGTCGTGTTCCTTTTTTTTTTATGCTTGTGACGGCATCACAATTACGATGCTAACATTGGTAACATGACATTGTCAGGGATAATTGAAAAAGAAAACATGAAAATGATCGCAAATTACACCGTTGTTGCAAATTATCATCTCAATTTGACCCTAAATGTTGTAGTGATGTTTGGAAGAAAATATAAAGGCATACATGTTTACAAGGAAAAGAAAAAAACATTTACATACATACCCCTTCTTGCCCTTGAAGAAAATTACAAAGCTAGGGCATGTAGATCACAAGGGCACGGCACAGTAATGAAATTACAAAGCAATGGCATGACACAAAAATAAAATTGCAAAGCAAGGGTACGACATGACAATGAAATCATAGAGCAAGGGCATGGAAATGAAATATAAAGAGCACAAGGGCACAACAACCAAATGTACCAATCACAAGGGTGCCACGACAATGTTCATATCTCTCTACCTCTTTTGCACGCAACTCTCTCCAAAATCAAAGAAAATGGAAAATGATATTTGTGTTTCTTTTCGTTTTATATGCTTGCAAGGTTGTCACAATTACAACACAAATGTTGATATTGCGACAACATAGGGGACAATTGCAAAAAAAAACATGAAAATGACCACAAATTACATCATCGTCACAATTTGACCCCAGATTTTGTAGTGTCTCTATCCCACATCTTCTCAACAAACTCATCTCCATGTGAAAATAAATATAAAAGTGCCCCGCTATCATTTTGAGGCCTTCATAATCTTGGTTATATGTGCATGCTTGATCTTTGACATTTAATCATTTTTATTATATCAAATGGATTTTTACATCATCATTTATATTCATTCCTTTATTATTTTATTTTATTTTTTTCCTCTTTTGAATTCTTCTATTTTTCACAATCTCTTGTGCAGTGCTCTAAGAGAGAACTTGTTTAAAAATGCCAGATTGTATAAATAGGGAGGCAATGGAATAGGTTTTGGCAAATAAGATCTATCACATTTTCAATTACTATGTTATTTGCGAGTATAATCTCTATTGTATGATGTTGGAACCAATTTGAATTTCTTATTAAAAATTATTTTCCATCATCTACACTTAGATAAATGATTGTGCATTTTTTAATTAATGTCTTATTCAATTTTATTACAAAATATGTGTGTAAGCATGCGCTCTTGCTCGTGCACACTAGATTTTTTGAATATGACTATGTGGTATTTTTATATGAAAAGTTGTGATAAATAAGCATAATTATACAGTTTATTTAAGTATATACTTTTGTTTTCATTTGAAATATTAAAAATATTAAGTATTTTTAAGAGTCCAAAAGTTATTTCTTTGAAATAATTGTAGTTTATTAGTCATTCACTTACATTGATATTATAAAAAGTAATAATAAATATACAACGTAAATAAAAATAATTAATAATTAATTCTTGCTAAATTGTGAAGATATTTTATAACTAAGGTAGGTTATATTTAATATTAGCACTCTTTTTATTTATTGAATAGATAAAATTAACATTTATTATACCTTATCAAAACTCCTATTATACAACTATTGTTGACATGGAAAAGAAAAGTTGTATTTGCCTTCATTTAAAAATCCCCATACCTATTTATGAAAGAAAAGGTAAAACTTTATACAGACAAAAACTTGTTAATTAATTAAAACAAAAAAAAAAATCACCATAAGTATTCATGCAAAGAAAGTGAAATATTAAAGAAGAGAGTTTGGAATTAGAATGAAAAGAAAGGGATATTAAATAATTCATCAAAACATAGGGATATTAAATAATTGTACATCATTAGGCTCACATTTAAAAGAAATTAGGGCTGTGTTACTCTTTAATTATGAAAATTGAAATAAATATGTATAATTCAACTATGTGTCATTTATTTATGTATTAAGTCTCTATTAGTCAACCAGCAATACTAATGTGTTGGATAGACACCAAAATTGCTTCATGCCTAAAAATATATATCATTCTCGTTATTAAAAGAGTAAGGTAAAAACTTAATATGGGAGTTAGAGATTTTGATCTAAAAATGACAGAGCTTGGAAAAAAAAAGTCATGAAGATTTATTTTCTTTATGTTTTTGGCTCTTGTGAGGAAGAGAAAACTAAATAAATGAGGTTGAGGCTAGTTTAGGAGAACATATAGCTAGGAAAGAGCAGTCATTGTTGGAAACTACAATTGGAACATTTTCTATGTTGTCATTGATGTCAAACCTATTGGTGAGATAGTTTGCTATCTAACGAAGAGGATTTGAGAAGTTGTTCTTAACAAAAGTATCTAGAGGAAAGGTTGATTATGTAGAAGACACTATAAATAAACACTTGATTAGTTGGACTTTGACAAGATAAAGTGACTTTTTTAAAATCATGTTGCAAGTGAAGAAGACAATAATGCTAAATTCTTGAAGATGCAATCAAAGATAGATCAAATGCATAGGCTTGACTGAGTAACAGAGCAGAAGATTAAAAACTTGAAGTATATGTTGAGTGATGCTAGTGTCAATCAAGTGCCAAAACAAGCTAAGTAGAATTAGTGTTAATTGAGCACTAGTATCAACCGAGTTTTGGTTTCTATGCCGAGAAATCAATTTAGTAGTGATCAAGTAACTCAGTGATGACCGAGTGTAAAAAATTAGTGTTCATCAAGGAACAACATTTTAACAGTTTATGAGAAATCATAATTTCCAACCGACTAAATTGATTTCTTAGGATACGAAAAAGCATATTGAAGATAAGGATCGATGAATTGGATCATTTAATACCAGGAGAGGATTGGGTAAATGACCTAAGGAATGGATTCCAAGAGAGGTTTCTATAAAAGAAGAGGGTAAACAAGATGGCAATCAGATTCAGTTTATGTGGTGGATCTAATTGTAAACCCTAAGATCTATGATGATGTTTAAGTAGCAACATATCAAAATAACCTATTTAAGAAGGTACAAGGACCTAAACTAAAGTAAAAGAATGTGTGAGAGAGTTCCAAATTATTGTTAAAGGTTGGGATAGTTGTTGATGTTATTGATTGGTGAATCTAAGCAAAAGGCTAAAAAGAGTTAAAAAGAAAAGGAGAGTGATTGCTTGAAGGGTTGACAAGTGAATCAAAGACTGAGATGAGAATGGAGGCCACATAGTAAATTATCTTAAGAGCCAAACTAAGATCTAAACATGCAAAGTGAGTTATACTTGAGAAATCAAAACCTGTTGTTACTTTCTAACCATTGTACATAGTATTTGAGATCCTTTAGTCAAGGTTGACTTAACAGTCATATGTAAATCCTTTAGCAGTGTGACATTCTAATGGAATGTTCTAAATTCCTCTAACAAGGTCACTCCTAATAGGGTGATTAAAACCTTTAACAAGGTCACATTTAATTGTCATGCCCAAAATGCAAGGGTAAAAACACACAATTTTTTTTTATTTAAACAATTATAAACACAATCACTTAGCTGATAAGTTTAACTCAGTTAAGACATAGGTACATTACAAGATAACGATGAGTCCTTCCTATAAATGCCTTGACATTCTAAGTAGGTTTAAAAAGAATCAATTGTGTAGGACTAGATTGATAATTTGAACTTTTATCATTGGATCAATTTCAACATTTGTATCATTATTACTTTAATTCTTAAAGTAATACATTACAAATAAATAAATAAAAATGAATAGATCAATTTACTCCAACATGTAATACTAAATGACTATCTAGATATACATTCAGCACTTAAAATTTTAAATCTAATAGTCTAACTTAATTTTATAACCTTTACTTAACATTTTAAAATAAAATAACACTACCTATCGATTTAAAAGAAAAAAAAATTAAATTAAAATCACTTAACCAAATAAATCTAAATTATTTTTACGACGGATTAAATAAAATAACTAACTTATTTAATGTCTCACATATAATTAAATAAACTTTATTTTAATAAAAAATTATTTAAATCTATAATCTATTTAAAATAAAACATTTCTAATTAAAAATAATGATATAACTAAAATTAACTAATAAAAACTAACAAAATATCTTAACTTAACTAAAACTAACTATCAACATAATGCTAATTAGCTAATATCTAAAACATTAAATTTCATAACATAAACTAATTAAATTTTAAAAGTTCATTTAAAATACTTACTATCCCAAACTAAACAAAAACATAATAATTAATTTGAATTTAAAACTAACCACACTATCAAAACTCCCTAACATCTAACTTAATATTACACTTAAAAGTAATATTCACTTCACTTAATTAAAACTAAAATAACAACTAACTATAACTCTAATTACACTAATAAAATCTAACATTAAACAATACAAATTCTTTTTAAAAAAATACTAACTAAGCAAAATCCAAATAATACTAATTTAAAACATACTAAACTAAAACTGAATTCTAAATAAACTAAATTTATTTATTTAAACATTAATTACTAACACAAACTAAATTAACCCAACCACCCTACACCTACTAACACTTACCTATAATAAACACCCCTAACCCACCCCCTGCCCGTGTGGGGTACCACTCCCCAACTTGGGCGCATTCCCCAAGCACTGACCAAGTGGGGAATGAGAACAACACGTGACCCAAGGTCATTATCAAATATGGCTGGCCAAAACAAATTGCATGAATTGGGGGGGGAGTTAAGTTTAAAAAAAAAAATCTACCAAATCACATTTAATACATGGTCTAGCCTTTTATCCAAAAATGCCCCCTTACTTCCATTTGCAAGGATGACTGACATGTCACGTGGTTGTCCAAAGGTATTCACCAACTTTGGTAGAAAATTCTCATGGAGAATAATGAAGGGGTTTTAAAGGTCCATGTCCTACCAACTTTGAAACAAGACCATTGTCCCCCCCCCCCCACCACCATGTAACAATATTGAATGCATGCCATAACAAGATGCGCGAGTTCCTGGAGCCAGTGGGAAGAGGGTGATGTTTGCATTAAAAGAAGATGCTATAAGTATGGTCTGTGCCACATTTTCTTTAAAGGCATTTATGGAAAAAGTTTAGTTGTTGGGTCACTTTAGGATAGAATTTAGGATATTTGAAAGATAGATATTTACAAATATGATTTTATATATTTTCTTTCTAATTAAATTTTTTTTAATTTAAATTTAAAAGAGCATCAACAGAGAATATTCTCTGTTTCCACAAATGTTTTAATTTTGCTTGCCCATACAAAATCCAGAGAGTTTTTACTTTTTAAGAGCAATTTTTTTTTAAGTCCTTATTATGCTAAGTGTAAAATTACAATCAACTTATTAAAAAAAAAATTAAAACAAGAGGGATATATATATATATATATATATATATATATATATATATATATATATATATATATATATATATATTATTTATTTATTTTTAATTAATCTAATAGGACTTGTTACAACCTAGTTAAACCAAGAATTTCAATGATCCATTTTAACAACAATGCTAGATTGTTTTCAATAATCACGAAAATGAATCTACGATCATAACATAATTTTCATCTCAACATATATGAAAATTAATTTGCATAATTGAACATCATCATTTCATCTTATTTTTGATGTACATTCATATAGCAAAAAAATACGAAAACCTCATGAGAAGCAATATTACTCAATTACTATTTTATTGACAACCTGATTCAAGGGCTCCGCCGAGAAAGAACCAAGAAGAAAACTCGGCATCGTTGCCATTACAACAAAGGTTTCAAATACAATTTACACAGGATTTCAATCCCAAAATTTCAACAATCAGATTAAATTTCCTTCATGGCCCTTAACAAGGGACCCATTTCATTTCTCGTAATACATCGTTGAGGTCATGGAGGGAACGAAAATTGACTAGGTGACAAACAAACATAACAAGGAGACAAAATCAGACATTCATATCCATACTAGGTTTTCACAACATGATTCAACATTGAATCAAAACTAGGGAAAGGTGGATTTTTCCAACAGGAGATGTCAGACACAACACCAAAATAGGTACCCAATCGGGGCTATAACTCAAGAACTTTCGTTCTTCCATTCTTACATGCCAAAACTCATATGTGGTTTGTGCTGACAGGTAGGGGCCCATAACACCCTACCCTCTCTCCCTCTTCTCATCCTGAGAAGAGACTCTACACTATTGGAATCCAACTAAATACCTTTCTCGAAATTGGCCACTTCTGCCCTATCCAAGGGTGAGTAATGCCAGAACACCCATACAAGAAAATTTTGAAATTCAAGTAAAACATGAAAGAAAAACATTCAAGAAAACATGGTTTCAATCCTTCCCAAGCATACCCAACATACATACAAGCATACCAATAAACAACACAATAACATAAGCATGAACCAAGCATGAAACAACATGAGCAACATGAACAAAGGAGATGAAGAACTCCTACCTTCACAAAGAGGTTATGGTAAAATAAACAATTTGAGAAGAGCTTTTCCTTCCTTGCCTTCAATCTTCCAAGACTTCTCTCTAAAAGTAGAGATTGGGTAACAACCAAAACTTCTCAAAAAGGCCTCTAAATAAGATCCAAAATCAACCACCTAAAAAGGGCAATAACTTCCCCCACTTGTCTAAAATTTGGAGGTTTCTAACTCAACCAAACCTAAGGTTAACCTCTAAGTAAAGTTGAGGTTATTCAACCCAAGGTAACAACTTTCAATTTTTGTACTAAGGAAAAAATAGACTTTTTGAGTGACCATAAAAGTTCCCCGTACCCCTTGGGTATTAAGATTTCATGATTTAAGGCCTTAGGAATTGATTTCAGACCAAACAAAAGCTAGGAATTTTTAAGACCATCTAACAACTCCAAAATGCAGATTAATCACTAATCTAAATTAGGGGTAACTAAACTCGATTGAAAACAAATTAGTGAAAAGGTCACTAACTTAGTCTGACTTAGGTCCATAGGTTACACAGTTAACCCTAGCTAGCATGCTGGAATGCACATACAATTCACAAGTGTCAAGCGACACTATAAAAAACATTGTTACGAAACATTAACATTTACTAAATACAAAACGATACATTCATACATCTCATGATATGAATAAAATACGAATAACAACATTTCCACAAATTGCACATAGGGATCAGTTATGTTCCTTCATCGTGTTTCTTCGCTAAAATATCTTGCACACTCATTGCACACATCAGTAGCCCCATAAAATCACATGCACATATGTATATACATATCAGGGAATCACATAATTTAAAACATACATCTTTTGATCAATTAGAGCTTCTCTCGTCCTACTCATATTCTTAATCATTACAATTCCATAATCAAAGTGTTAATCCTACATTTACTTACTTCATCAACATACATGTTCATAAAGCATTAAATGATGAACTCAAATATCTAAAAGTAAACATCACACAACATGAAATAACATTACATAATATGTTTAGTGTATTCGATAGTGTCTCAACGTATCGAGTCATAAGTATCAAAATAATAAGGTATCAACTATGCTACGAAGGGTCGGGGCGAGGCCTCACATTAATAGTGTATTTTGTAACCTTTAACAAAGTTGGTTCCTAACAAAGCTCACTTCAAAAGAGAGAAAAATTAGTGACATGTTGTTGGTGGTTTTTCCCAAATTGGCTTTCCATGTTAAATCCTACTATCAAAATTGTGTGAATGTTATTTATGGGATTTTACTGATTAATATTTAGATTCTGCAATTCTTTTATACTTAGGATAGTGGATAACTAGTTGATGTTACTAATAGTTGCATGTAGAGATTGAGCTATGGAATGATGAGATCTAAAGTTGTTTAAGTGATTGTTTGTTCAATTGGTACATCTGGAACTTGGATAATTGATTTACATCCCCCTCCCCCTCAGTCCCCTTTTAGTTATTCTAAATATTCTAACAATTAGTATCCAAGCATTGGTTCTTATAGAGAGAAGTTTGAAGGTACTCAAAGCTAAAGATCATGATGTACAAAAAGGAGGTACCAAAGTTGAACAAAGAGAATTTGTCTACATGACAAATATTGATGAGGCTACATATAGATGGTATTGTTTATGTTCCACTAAATTTTGTGGAGAATGCATAAATGAATATAATAACAATGCCTTTGATTTCTCAACAACTAAAAGAAAAGAAAGAACACAATCAGGCAATGGTGGAGATTGCTTTAGCCCTAAGCTATGTTGAGTTTGATGACATAAAATATTTCAAGAATGGAAAGGAAATGTGGGATAAAATGAAGTCAATATATGGAGGAGATGATAATGTCATGAGAGCCAAATTAGAAAGCTTGAGGGAAAATTTTGATGAAACGAGAATGGCAAAAGGTGAGAATATAATTGAGTATTGTGCAAGAATCAAAGAGGTTGGCAATGCTATTAGAGGATAAAATGGAAAGATTGAGGATGAAATAGTAATAAGCAAGGAATTGATAACTCTACTTCCTACTTATGTTATTAGGGTTTCTACAATAAAAGAACTGATATGTACACTAGGTAATACCAATTTTGATAATTACACTCCTACTACTATTGAATCTGTTTTTAAATCACAATTGGTTCTTAGCAAGAAAGGAAAAGAAGAACATATGAAAAGTGATAGTGATACTTCTGATGATGAATTTGAGGCACTAATGGCTAGAATAATTGGAAGAGGCAAAGGAAAATAAAAAGGTAAACTTCCTATAATCCATTTTTCATGTAACAAAGATGGTTATATTGTTGCAAGATGTCCTGACAGAGAAGACAAGGATGAGAGAAAGGAAAGAAAGTATAAAGGAAGAAGAGATGAAAAGGATAACAAGAAGAACAAGGACTACAAAGGCAAAGGTAAGAAATCTTTTTATATTGTTGAAGAAGAAACTGATACTGAATTTTAAAGTAGTGATGAAGAAGTAGTCTATGTTGCTATTAAAGAAGATTCTGATGAAGATGAGAAAAATGCATTAATCTCTTATGTGAATAAAAGCTAGATGGATAATTGATAGTGGTTGTTCTAATTACATGACTAGTGATAGAAGTAAATTTGAGAACATTAGACCTTACAAGGGTAGCTTTGTTAAATATGGTAATGATGTTGGTGGTCTACCTTGATTTATCTAATGATACATGTCTTTTTACACAACATGAAGATATTTGGTTATGGCACAAGAGGTTATGTCATGTAAATTTTGACAATTTGGTTAGCAGTAGAAAAATGGAAAAAAAAAAAAAAAAAAAAAAGAGGTTTGCCAAAATTGACAAAACCTGATAATGCTATATATAAACAATATCAACTAAGAAAAGTTACAAAGTCTAGTTTCAAGATCAAGATATATTCATCAAATGATATTTTGGAATTGGTTTATACTGACCTATGTGGACCTATTGGTGTTCAAGGCTATTGTGGAGAGATATTTTATTTTATTTGTTGATGATTTCTCTAGAATGATGAATGTGATGTTTCCTAAAGAAAAATATGATGTTTTTCAGTTATTTAAGTGGTATTTGGCCAAAGTTGACAAGGAGACAGGAAAGAGTCTAAAGTGCTTGAGATTTGTGTTAGGATTAAACCACAAAAAGAAATAACAATTACATGAAAATATAAACAATGACATAAAATAATAGATCACATAGAAGAGAAAACAAGACACCAAGATTTAATGTGGTTCACCCAATCCTTGGGCTATGTCCACCAAACAGCAAGTCCGATATTATTACGGTCTAGTGATTACAACCTAATTACAATTCATAATCCCTCACAACTCAATACCATCGCAAGAAGAAATTTTTGCATCACACCTTGTGAAAAACCCCTAATCCTAAGCCCTTTAATACAAGTATTTTACCACTTTAGGGTTATATTTAATTATTACATGTCAACCCAAAATCTTGATAAAATAGGGCCCAAAAAAATTTCAAGCAATGTCCCAAGCCCCAAAGAATTATAAATTATGTATAGTACTTCCCTAATCAGTCACTACAAACTAACAATCTCCCACTTGGGGACTAATCAGACTCTACACTAGACAACAATCTCCCATGTGGAGCTTGATCTTGTAGCAATACAGCTACCACATGGGGATCTCACTAGATCAAACCACCCTAGACTTTGTTGTTATGTTATTTTTGTTCAATATAAAAGACCAACCGAAGTTGAAGAGGAGTTCAGCTTCTCCCTTGTCACTACCTTTGTAAACATATCAATTGGATTGTCATTTGTGTGTATCTTGTCCAACCTTAACTATCCATCATCTAAAACTGATCGAGTGAAATGGTACCACAACTAAATGTGTTTTGTCTTTGAATGCAAAGTTGAATTCTTTGCAAGATGAATGACACTTTGACTATCTGTAAACAAATAATTATCCCTCTGAGGGTATCCCAATTCTTCTAGGAAGAACTGAAGCCATATCATCTCCTTGGTTGCCTCTATAGTAGCAACATACTCTGCCTCTATAGTGGATAAAGCATTAACCTTCTGTAACCTAGAAACCCATCTCACTATTGCCCCACCAATAGAAAATACATAACCTATAGTACTCTACCTGGTATCAATATCCCCTACCAAATCTAAGTCAACATAGTCTTGTAAGTCAGTAGTAGAACCCTCATAGTGTAAACAATTGCTGGATGTTCCTCTCAAATATCTGCAAAAAATCCTTTATAATTACTCATGATGTAAGTCAGTAGTAGAGCCCCCAAAAAATGTACATTTTTTTTACTTCTATTTTTAGAATCTATATGAGCAAATGCTTTACAACCAAAGGTTTTGAGAAAAGAATAACTCACCTTCTTACTAGTTTATGCTTCCTCTGGATTACCACAACCCAAAGGAGTAGAGGGATCTCTATTAAGAAAATATACAATAGTATTAATAGCCTCTACCCACATTTTTAAGAGCAACCTAGCATATAACATCATGCCCCTTGCATGCTCCATTATTGTCTTGTTCATGCATTCAACCACTCCATTTTCCTGTGGAGTCCTTGGAATACTTTTTTGTCTACGAATACCATTTTTTGTGGAGCAATAATCTTTAAATTCATGATTACAATACTCGCCACCATTATCAAATTTTAGACATTTTAATTTCTTAGCTATCTCATTTTCAACCAAGCATTTCCATTTCTTAAAAGTTTGAAATACATCATATTTTTGTCTAAGGAAATAAACCCATACTTTTCTAGTTGCATCATTAATAAATGTAACATAATAATGAGATGTAGGGCCTACCCCTAGTTTGCATTCAGTTATTATTGTCGAACTCTTTTAGGCCAGTTTATGTTTATGCTTGATGATTAGTAGCATTATTACATATTATTTTCATACTCAATTGATTATATGATGAGACTATTTGGTACTAGTTACTTTATGTATGGATGATTATACTTTGATGATGGTTATTTATAGTGATTTCAATTATTTAATGATGTTAGTTAGATGGATTATTTGTACACATTTTATATAGATACTTATCCCATACTTCATGTGTATGATGTGCATCTATATTTTCTTTATGTATGACATTTTTGATGTGGTTAAGGAAGGGAGTCGTAGTCACCTGCTAGTTGGGATCTACATGATGCACTACTTCCTACTATTGTCTGTTTAGTTTAGAATATATGTGTTTGTACATGCATGGATTTTATGCAAATTTTAGGTACCGGGTATCAACTTCCCTGAATTGCCAAGATGAGCGTACCCTATCACAATATCTCAATGGTAAGAGAGGAGAGATAAATTCTTGAGTCCAAATCCTAACCTTTAAACCAATTGTCCTAGGACAAGTATCTGAGATGATTATCCAAGTTCTAAATTCATCATATGACATAAATTTGTGATTATAACCTTTGAGTTTGATCTTGTATGTGGTATTTTATGATGGGTTTTCATATTTCATCTTTTAGGTCTTTTGTGATTTTTCTATTAATTAAGTCGAATTAAAAGATTAATTAATGATTTAATTTAATGGAAAATTATTAAGATAATTTCAATATTTAATTATATTTAATTAATTATAAAATTAATTAAATAAAATAATTAAATCTAAAGAGGAAAATTATAGTTATAATTTTAGAGCGTAATAATATTTATTTAATTTAATAATAATATATTTAGGAGATCATTTTTAAATAAATACTAAATATTATTATTACTTAAGTTAATAAATATTATATTAAAAATGCTTCAAAAATTATTAAGAGAGAGAAAGCAATTATTTAATAAAGTTTATTTTAATTAAGTTGCATAAAGCTTATGTATGAAATTAAAATATAATAAAATTAATTAAAAATAGAAAGAAAATTAATTTATTAAACATATTTTAAATTACATAAAGTATGTATGAATATTCAGAAAAAATTAATAAAGAGTTAAAAGATTGTGATCATTGAGTTCCCTCGAATGATCGCACAATCAGTGTCTCGAATTTAGGAGAGATCTCCATATAGAGATTAGAAGTTCATTTTGCAGGGACTGGGAATTTTGGAGAAGGGATTTTTCAAAGAGAAGGTTTTGAGAGAAAAGAATTCTCTCACAATCTTCGGGTGGTTGTGAATTAGCATCAGAACTAGGTAGAGCCTCAGTTTTATTCACCCAATGAATTATGTTTCTTCAAATTTCTTGTCTTCATCGTGCTCGTTGAATTGTTTGTTTCAAATTTTGTCTGTGATAAATCTTTCAATCTCTCATTGTGAATTATTGTTATTCATATGAATTCTTCTATATATGAGGATTGAAATTTAGGAAACCTTTGTTCCATGAATTGAATTATTGTTAATTGATCAGAGTTAGTTTTGAAAAGAAATCAATTTTAAATTGAAAATTTGACTGGTTGATATGGGCTTTCCTATCAGACTGAATTTGCTATGTTTAAAAAAAATACGTATTAAAAAAATGATATTTGGGGGGGGGCGGGGGGGGGGCAGGGGTTGGGGGGGTGGGTGTCATTTGAGAAAAATGTTTTATTTAATTTTATTTTTTTGATTAGTAAGAGGTTGAATCCAAGATTAATTATTATTTTATTAAGCATGGGTAGATTCAAACCCAAGACCTCTTCAATAAGAGGCTCACAATTTACCATTGTGTTGTAGGCTCTTGCCTTTTTTAAAAAAAATTAATTATATATATAATTTAATGGGGACGGGGCCATCACACCCTCACCTCCCATTCACCCTCCATTGTGGTAGCGAAATGGTTGCCGGTGTTGTTTAAAAAGCTACATGGCAGGCTTGTTGTAGTGATCGTAGAGGACTGCTATGCAGTACTCTGTTGTCACAATAACTCACAACAACAGAGCTGTCGTGGTGGCCTAAAGCCCACAGGCTTTTAAATAAAAGTAAGGTAAATTATTGTTTTTATTTTATTTTGTTTATATTTAATTTTATTAAAATTAAAATATTAAATTTTAATAAATGTTAGTTATAAATATTAATTATTTTTAAAAAAACTTTATTAATAGTTTTTAAGTATTAATTAATTAATAATTATTAATTTAGCAATTGAAATTATTATTGAATTTAATTTGAATTAATGATAAATATCAATTAATAATGTTTAATTATATTTATTGTTATTATTATTTAATAATTGATTATTAATAGAATTATGAGTATTTTATTTAATAATCGTTAATTATTATTTAAATAATTTAATAGATGATTTTTTTTAAACCAATCTTGAAATCATAATCTTTGTAATCTCATAAGATAAGGGTAATTGTGTATCTTGTTCGAATACAAGAATGGGTTAAACTATAAGGGTTAAAATGTAATCTTATATACTCGAAAACTTACATTGAAACGAAAACTTAAACCCTACTATTAACTTAAACTATGTGTTTCAAAATCAAACCAAACTATGAAATTGCACTGTTATCTGTATGTTGGCTTATGTTTTGGGTTTGGGTTGACTAGAGTGGACTAGTCTTAGGACATTTACGAGAGACCCAGGAGTTCTGTTTCTGTGATATTATGATGAATTGATCTTTGATCTTTTAAACTCAACCACAATAATGTGTCTGGTATGCTCTATGATGATTTTGGTTATATTGTTCATTATTGCTTTCAGTGTTCTTGTGTGATAACGAGATAAATAGTATGACCTATTTGACTTAACCTTTGAGTCTTTAATTAGTTATTTTTGAGATGCTTTCAAGTTGTTTGTAAAGAAATGAGGTGTTATTGTGGATTATCTTTTGATGCTTTTCAATTACTTGTATACGACTGAGGTGAAAATTATGATTCATTGATTCTACTTTTATGAGCCTAGGGTAAGTAATATGTATGTTAAGTTGGGAAGTGGCTTGCAATGGAGGTCGAGGCCCAAAGTGGTTGGCAAAGTAACCCAATGTAAGTAGGTAATAAGTGAAAACACTACACTAAATGAGAGTAAAATAAACTTAATAAGAGTCTTGTCTTTTCTTGCCCATGCCTTGAGTGCTAGTACATACTAGGATGGGAGTAGAGAGGACACTTGGTTGTGAACATGCATCGTTAGTATGCCTTGTCAGTACAAAAGGATACTAGTGCCAGATAGAGTCACTAGGGGGCAGAGGATTAAAAGACTAGTTGTGTAACCTTAGAGTTGGTTCGTGCGATGACATTTGCCCACTAGCAGTATAGATTTCCTATGTGTCTTTGTTTGCCTCTAGGTCTAGATGTCAATTTACCTTGGAACCTTGAGTTAGATTACTTTTAGGGTTTTCCTTGACCTAGATATTACTTTGAATTTTGGGATTGATATCCTATTTGGGACTTGAGACTATCTCCTCAACACAGTGGGAGTAGACCTTATTAGGTTACCACAAGGTTGAGTGGTAGTGCTTTTTATTTTTACCATTGAGATCTATTTGTTGATGTCATGGTTGGAGTTCCTTGTTCTACATTTCCTTTCATTCTATCTTTGTGTATTATGATGGATGGTTATATCTATTTGATGGATGAGTTTACTTATTGTATTGTATCTTAAATGGATCTGAAAGGGATGATGTAATATATTTTATAAATGTATATTCTTTCAACCTTTCATACCCTGTGACATGTATAGTGGATGATTGTGCATTCTGAATTTATTGCCAACTGGTATTCAAATAAAATGTATGTTATTTAAATGGACTTGGACTTATAGTTTTTTTTTATGTGGATGTGTTATTTATTGGACTTTATATTATTTAAATTTAAATGTGACTCAATGTCTTGGGATCCTTAAGGAATGTAATTTGTTCTATTTGCTTATGTATGATTGTATGTTATTGCTTCCACTACTTTATGATTGTTTTACATGTTATTCTTTTTTTATAAAAAAATGTTTAGCAAACTTAGTAAAACTTTAGGTTAGTTCTTTTGGATCCCTTGGTGGGGCGTTACATGAGAGCCACCAAGGGAAGATATCTAAGATGGTCGCCATACATCTGTATGCACAAGCTCAAATTTCTCATTTTTATTTTCCTTCTTAGTCTTCACAAAACTCACTCTCTTTTGTTTTCCATACACACAACTTTCATAGAAGTCCATATTAACATATTTTAGACATGGTAAAACTTTTTTTGAATGAATTACTTTCATACCTTTCTCACTCATATACCCAATTCTATTGTGCCACAATGTTGTATCTAAATCTACAGTAGCTATTTGTTCTCCCTGCTCAACTGCAGCAACTATTCCTGAACATTCATTTTTCTTTGAAATAGTCAAAGTAGAAGGAACAATATGACCTATAAAAATATATAAGGTGACTACTTTCACACCTTTTGCTACTACAGGGGAACCTATTGAAACCTTCAAATTTTTATCATTAAATGTAACTACACAACTCTCATCACTGAGTTGCCCTGCTGAAAATAAATTCCTACTCAGCCTTGGAGCATGTCTTACCTCATTTAGTAGCCAATGATTCTCATTCTGTAACTTAATATGAACTTTTCCCTTTCCAACAATCTGACAAGGTTCATTATCCCCCAAATATACAATCCAAAATCCCCTTGGAAATAATCATTGAAATAACCTCTATAAGGTGTAGCATGAAATGAGGCACCAAAATCTAAAACCCATAAATCATCAACACTTTCTAAAGGTAGTATTATGGTGTCCACAACACACGCCTCAATCCTTACTAGGAATGGGGACCCCTACTTTTTTTGACTCCCAGACTCATAGTTCGAGAGTCGGGAGAAGAAAATTTGGTTAGAAGTTAGAATTTTAGAGTCAAAAAATAAAAAATAATAATAATAATAATAATTTTTAAATTTTTTTTTTTTAAATCATCTAGCACATGCATCGAGGCATAGCGCGCTTGCAAAAGGGAGAGAGGGTTATAAAACCCTCTCTCCCCTTCCTTGCTCATTTTTCACAAGAGCAAGGAGGGAGAGGTAAGCTCCTTCCTCCCGCCCCTCCCATTTTTTTTCCAAACCGTGCGCTTGAGGGGTGCGCACATGCCCTTTTGGGCCCACACGTGACGCGCTCAGCTGTGTATCCCTGCGCACATGCATCCCTCATACAAACCCTAGCCCCCACGCGCCTCCACCCACACACCTCATTTTTATTTATTTTTATAGTTTAATTAGTTTTAAAACCAAAAATAATAATAATAAATAAATTAAACCAAAAAAAAACAAAAAAAATAAAATTAAAAAAAAACAAAACAAATAAGTCCCTAAGGGGGACTTTTTCTTTTCTTAACATTTTTTTTTTCTTTTTCGGTATCTAATAATTAATCATGGTCTTTTTTTGTGACACGTAGGTAATATAATCAGATGGCGTCCACATCCAGATCAGTAGCAAAACTAGTTGTGTACAAGTTCCAAAGCGTAACCCTGAAATCATGGTTGCACGATGAATACTCTGAGATCAAAGACACAAAACTTGGACACACGAATTTGGGAGAGTTCTTAAGAGTTTGTAACAATCCAACCAAAAGATCATCCTTGAGATCTGCCCTAATCAGTTCCAGATTAGTAAATGCAGCATCACATCTCGGGACCGTGCAGTCAACTAAATTGATTATGACCCTATCTCGGCATTTTGTTCTTGATGAAAGGGTGGTAAAGAGCATCACTGGGGAAGTAGTCTTGGATCTACAACCTGATAATACCAAGAGGGTTTTTCATCTACCCAGAGCCGATCAGTTCATCAGGCTTTCATATGAGGCAACTGAGAGGTGGCATAAGGATCATTACTAGGAGGCCATTGACATCATATATTCCTCATACTTCATTGAGAAACCACCTCAGGGGAAGACAATCAGAAAAGTGGATATGACTCAAGGAGACATGAAGGATGATATTGGATATTCAATCATTCTCCTAAGTAGAGTTATGGGATTGCCTGCAGTAAGTCATCTCACTTCATTCATGGTCAACTTCATTGAGACCATCAAGCACGCAAAGATGCCACTGGATTGGGCCACCAAACTTAGTGAGAACTTGTGTGACTAGTTGTAGACAGTAAAGGATAAGAAGAAGTTCTATATGACTTCTTATGTGATATATCTACTTGCAGCAAGGGAAACCATCCTGGGTTGTACAAGAAGGGAAATATGCAGGATCCTAATGCATGGCCATATATATTCTATCCTCAAATGGTGAAGAAGAAGCTCTCACCGCATAGCAAGGAGTACAGAATTGTGAATGATGCCTTTGTCTTTGCCATTATTCGATTCATTGAAGGAGATTATGGGAAGAGGTTGTCCAATGAAGCAAAGACATAGATCATAGCTCTCAGTGCATATTTCATCTAGTTCCAGACATTCACATACATTTAGGTTGGTGGTACATCCATCAATCCAAAGAAACTCCCAAGGTACCCAAGTGACAAGTTGGTTCTAATGGAGATTTCCCAGTAGATTGAGTCAGCTTATGAGAGGATCAAAAAAGAACAGAGGCCTTGTTGGGATTGGCCTTTTGTAATAGGAGCATACCAGGTAAAGAGAAAGTAGGATATCCCAACTTTCGAGTGAGAATGGGAGAATTATCCTCTTGAAGAATATAACTCTCCCTGGCCATTCTTCGACAATGTTGGTAAAGTGGAAAGCCTGGTAGGAAAAGAGTTCTATCATGAAGATGCCATTGAAGATCATTGGATGAATGCCACAAATGATTACGATGTGCATATCAAAGACTATTGTAGAATGACTTTGTATTTAGTAGAAAAGGCTCTCCATTTGACCATCCCGGATGAGATAAGGCTATAGGACTCACAGGAGCTATTGGATCCCTTATTCAATACAGATAAAGTTGGTGAGAGGCCCATCCTGAATGTAAAAATTGATAGAGAGGAAGGAGATGATATTAATCATCGAGCGAGACATGTCATCAAAATGACAAAGAGTTGGATCAAGAAACCCTTTCCACTTGATCCAATTTTGGATATAGTGATATTCCATGCACACGCTCGCCTAGAAAGGGTAAAGGGGAAGAAAGTCATAGTTCCTATCTTCATGCTCCAGTCTCCTACCAGGCCAGAAATAGTCTACCAGCTTGATCATCCAGTGGGATACTACCATCCTTCAAAGAAAAAGAAGGAAAAGAGGAAGAGAGCCTCTCCTCAGAGGATTTAGGCAAAGCATGTTGAAGAATAGGCCCCTTCACAACGACAGGAATCTACTCCTCAGGAGCCCCAAGACTCTGGAATTTCTCATATCCAGGTAGATTTTCCATTGCCTTTGGTTTTTTCAACTCAACAAGAAGAGGGAGAAATTCCAGATACATCCATTCATCTGGTGCATGAAGAGCCTGCTTCTCCTATGGTTCCACAAAAACAAAAGAGGATCAAGGTTAGAATGAACAAGAGGCAAAGAGTTTGTAAAATATTAGTGCCTAATCCCTCTGTTCCTGAAACCATTCCCGAGGAAGAATCAGATGAGGGGGAAATAGAGTCAGATGAGGAGGAGGAGCAAGTGCCTCTACAAAGGAGAACTCGGCTAGCCAAAGCTACAGAATTGGAAAGAAGGAAGAGTGTCACAAATACCCCACCACCTACCCAATTTGAAATGCTAGAACTCTCTTCTTTGGAAGATGAAGTACAACAATGGGTGAATGAGCAAAGGGAGCTAGGTGATGATGTTCTCTCCATCCCAGATTTTGATTTCATGTCAGTGGGTACAGAATTGGTTGGAGATAAGATTAGAGATACTCCTACAGGTGAACTTCAACAGCAAAATTGGATGTAGATACCACCCGAGACACAAGGTCCTCATCTCACTCCCCCATCTTCACCTCAGGTTATGATGGTAGATAAGGTTTTAGTGACACCTCCACCTTCAAGTTCAGAAGAACATGTTTAGAAGGAATTGTCATTACAAGGAGAACCAGAACCAAGGGTTACTGATGAGCCATCAAAAGAGGCACAGGTAGTAGAATGTATACAACAACCTTCTCAGGAAGTTGAGGATCAAACTATGGGATCTACAAAAATTAAGACTATAGAAGAAGAACCCTCACAACAACAGACTCAAGGCAAGAGCGATAAAGGGAAGGAGGTAGTTGAACACGTCCCTTCATCATCTAGAGCCAAGGTTATAGAAAGACATATCCCAAGATGGTTTCAAAAAGAGATAATGAGGAGTGCCAAGCATCAATTTTGTTCTTTAGAGGATGATATTTGTGACATTGCAGAGATTTTGAACAAGCCTAACTCTCCATTACATGATGCAATGCCATTTGCATTCATTACTACTACTCGAAACTAGGACTTATTTGCATAAGTAGCTCACCTTCTGAAAGGTACAGATGAAGAAGATATTAGCCTTTAGTACTATGAAGTGAAGGATATCATGTTAGGAAAGCCTACATGGGATACTTCCCAACAGATGATGACTATGGGAGTCAAGGAGGTTCTCAGCCATATGGAACAGGATGAGGTTGAAATTAGAACACTTTGAAGGCAAGTTGAGATCTTAAAGGGATATTTGGCTGAATTTATTGGTCCTCTTGATTCTGAATGCCCTGAGGAGACTTTGAATACCATTCTTAGAGAAGGGGAAGGTGTACAGCTTAGTCCATTTTTAAGAGCTTGTCAGGATTGGTGAGACAGCCTTGAGGATAAGGGTGTTACTATAATCACAAGAAGTCTGAAGTTATTGCATGCTACACAAGAGAATGTTGATAAGATCATGGAAATTTTGAGGTAGGACTTCAGTATTATGGATGAAGTATAGGTATGGAGCAAGGATTTACAACTCTACAAGCCATAAAATGGCAAAGGTACCGCATTCTGATTGATGTATACATCGAAGAAGAGTTAGACATGATAGATGATTGGATAGAAAATATTGCAGATGGAAATAAAGTAATGGAAACATTGCATGATGAGATACATAAGCTCAAGGACCAAGCTCGAGAGTGAATTTTGGAAGCAGAAAAGTTGTACAGTGATGCATGCTTGAACATTTTTTAAGATGAAGAACGAGAGAAGCTTTTACCAGTTGAGGTAGTTGTGGAAAATTTTAGAAAGACTTTAGAGGAAGCATCTAGTGATGAAGACATTATACAAGCCTTCAAGACAGAGGAAGCACTATTATATTTGGACACCAAACTCAGAGATTTTGCAGAAACTCGAATTGAGGTGGACAACTACAAACAGAAGGTCAAAGACAAGTATTAGGCTTTGGATATTTTAGATGCTGCTAAGATTACTAAGATTATAGAGAAATTCAAGGGAAAACATCCAAACATATCTTTAGGATAAAGATGAGCAAAACCCAGATGCCAGAATTTCAATTTTGACACTTAGTAAAATTTTGAGATTTTTGACCCAGTCAAGGTCCGCAACTCCGCAGGTCTGCAGCTCCACAATTCAAAGGTGCACCGACAGTTGACTGCTAGTTCCAAAAATAACACTTTCCATGCATCAGGAATGCATTTTGATGGAAATTTAACTCCGACACACACCTAGTGAAGGGGCAGCTTCTATTTTTGGTGTCTCCCTGCACTTCTACTTCGACTGGTAGCTTCCTCCTACTTTCTCTCTCATGCTTTCATTGTTTTTGACATGTAAAGGGCTCATGCATCCAATTAATGAATAAAATATGGATGGATTCCCTCTAAGCACCAGTTAGATTATCAGTTTGTATATATTTAGTTTGTTTAAATGTTTTAAAAGCATTTTATTGCATTAAGATATCTCTCACTCTCAACACAAATTGACGAGACGATTTCTTATAAATACCCCATTATAAAATGTAACAAAGGCCGCCGTTATTATGCAATAAAATTATGCTTTTGGTGCTAGCATTCAGAGTGTATTTATTCTTGCCTAAATGTGTCATTGTTTTGTGAATTTTATTCATGAGATTGTGATTGAGCCAAAGGTTTATTGTGTTGTTTTTGGTTGTGTGATCTTTTAGTTCTGGTGTTTGCTACAGATATATGAATTCCGTTGATGTAATGAGCTTGAGAAGAGATCACCTAATTGTGTCTACATAGCTTTTTGTCTCGCATGAGCGCACTTTTTGTGGCCTTGTGATTTGATGAAGAGTGAAATATCATTCAATTTGTTAAAGATTCTCACCAATGATTGCATCAGTGGATTCTAGGAAGCATTTCTCCTCTTTTCATTGGTTTCCTACCGATTTCTTCGAAGGTTTAACTCGCAGCGTGTTGTATTCTGTAGCTTATGTCCATTTAGGAATTTTAATTTCAAGTCATTTGATTTCATGTTATTTGCTTTCAGTTTCGTTATTTGCTTTGCTAACTCCCTATTATAATAGGACCTCATAATAGTTGCATTGTTAGAGTTGCATTCATTGAAAAAAAAATTGAAAAATACAAAAATATTGTTCTTTTGGTGTGATATTTTGGGATAGCAAACAGATTTTACTTCAATTCCAAGATAAGAGGGTTTTTAGAACCAGCAAAGGCCTCCTTGTGAACACTCACATTTATCTTCTACTGAGCAAATTTGGTACGTCGCAAGACAAACATTGAACCTTGGAGTGGATCCTTAATAAGATTTACTTTTCAAGAGAGAAATTACACTATGGATTCCTTTCGTTGACCTCGTGCAAAATGAATGCCCAACAGGTAGAAGCAATGCATCCTCTTCGAATTTTTTACTTACCACATTTGCCTCCTTGTCTCCATTTTGCTTTTCCCCTTCATTTTTATTTTGAGTCCAGTAATCTTTCTTTTTATGCCCTGGTTTTTTACAGTACCAGCTGTTGTTTGGTCCTATCAATTAAGACCTCTTCCCTTTTGACTTTCCTCTTGATTTCCCATGATTTCTGGAATTATTTCCTCTATCATTCATTCTGCCTCTACTTTGTGCATTCAACGCACTTTCTGATGTGGATCCACCTAAGGTTTTCTATGATTTTCCTCACTCAAAATAACACCGATCACATCATCATATTTTAGAATATTAGATCCAAAAATTGAATTACTTACAGCCATTACCAAGCCATTCCATCTTTCAGGAAAAGAACACAAAAATAAGATGGCCCTAATTTCTTCATCAAAATTGATACCCGTAGAAGATAACTAACTAGTAATAGTATTAAACTCATTTAAATGATCCGCAACATATCCACCTTCTATCATTTTCATATTAAATAAATGCTTCATGAGAAATACCTTGTTCGAAGTGAAGGAATTTTCATAAAGTTTCACTAGGGTTTGCATCAACTCTTTTGTTGTCTTTGCTTTTGTAATATTAAATGTCACCAATGGTGTCAGGCATAATCGAATGCTTCCAAGTGCCTTTCTATCAAAAAGATCCCAATTGTCATTTTTCATAGATCCTTGATTCTTGGTTTTTCCTTCCAATGGCTTCCATAAATCCTTCTAATAAAGATAGTCTTCCATTTGCATCTTCTATAACTGAAATTTTTTCCCATTAAACTTGTCAGCCCTCAACTTACCCTCGTCTACCATTGCTCCCACTCAACCATGAGACTCCCACTCAACTATGAGACCTTCTTGTTGAGGATAATTGAAAAACAACCTCACTTTGATATCACTTGTTAGGAATAAACCATAGACAAAAATAACAATTACGTGCAAATAAAAATAGTATCATAAAATAATAGATCGCACAGAAGAGAACACAAGACACCAAGATTTAACATGGTTCACCCAATCTCTAGGCTACGTCCATCAAACAACAAGTCCATTATTATTATGATTCCGTTATTACAACCTAATTATAATTTTTAATCCCTTATAGCTCAATATAATTGCAAGAATAAATTCTTGCATCACACCTTATGAAAAAACCCTAACCCTAAGCGCTTTTATACAAGTATTTTGCTACTTTAGAGTTATATTTATTATTACATGTCGGCCCAAATTTTTTTTGAGGTGATGCCCCAAGCCCCAAAGAATTATGAAGTGTGTACAATACTTCCCTGATTAGTCACCACAAACTAACAATCTGATAGAGTTGGTGAATTCATTTCTAGTGAATTTAAGATATTCTACAATGCCATAGGAATCAAAAGACAAATTTCTGTACCTAGTACCCCTCCTCAAAATGGAATAACTGAAAGAAGAAATATATAAATCATGGATTATGCTAAAACATTAAGGATGGAGAGAAATGTGTCATACAAATACTAGAGAGAAGTTGTAGGTACAACAATCTATACCCTGAACAAAGTGCAAGTCAAGAAAGGTAAAAATGTTATACCTTTTGAATTATGGTATGGATATGCACCTAATGTTAATTATTTCAATTTTTCTGGAACAAAATGTTACATACTTAAAGATATTATAAATAGAAAACTTGATGCTAAAAGTGATGAAGGCATATTCCTAGGTTATTTCACTAAGAGAAAAGCTTACAAGTCTTTAAACTCTAACACTAACAAAGTTGTGGAAAGTGAAAATGTGAAATTTGATGAGTATATAGAAAGGAATGAAGTTAAATGCAAGACAAAACCTGAAGATTGCATTTCATTCATATATGTGAATGATAGTGCTCCTAACACCCCATCTAAATTAGAGAACAAAGCTACAGATCTACAACAAACTGGGAATGTCAAGTTGCAACAGCCAGTTGTTGAGCAGTAGACTATGGGTATCGAGTAACATGGAACTAATGTCAAGTCATAGGGAAATAATATTGAGTCACAGACAGAGAAATTTGAACATCAGGAAGACAATGTTGAGCATGCAGAACATGAATCAGAACCTGGACCAGAGAGAGAAAATGAGCTTGAAATTATTTTTCAAGATGAACTTGTTAAAGAATAAAGGAAAAAAAACCCATATTAGAAAAACATGTGAGAATACATCATGTACTAAACAATCCATTGCAGATAAAGAATCTGGTAATGTGACATGAAAAAGACTCTGAAATGAAACATGCTTTCTTTGTGAGTTTGAGCCCAAATCTGTGAAAGATGCTTTGGAGAATGAAGAAATTGAGAAGATTGAAAATTTAAAAAAATGGACAATGGTACCTAGACCTAAAGACAAAAATGTTATTGGAACAAAGTGGGTATTCAAGAACAACCTAAATGAAAATAGTGAAGTCACAAGGAACAAGGTTGGATTAGTGTATCATCTTAAAATGGAAGCACTTCCATGTTAAGAGTGTTTAGCCCTCTGAGTAGGTGGTATGGGGTCATGATAAGAACCTTGATTGGGTCTTTGCATGGATCTAGTTGTTTCCCCCCTGTTCTACTTCTCTCTCCCTATTTCTAACCTCTTTCTGACAACTTTATCTGTGAGATTGAAGACTTTGACTTTCTCAGTCAAGGATGACACATCGACCCTAACCTAGGTCAAGGATGACATCGCGCTAACCTAAGGTAGAGTCAACCTCATCCCTAACCCTAAGTCTAATTTTCAAGTTCTGGGAGTTCTAGAATATTAGGCTTTGAAAAGTTTCATTTTCCTGCTTTTGGGTCAGTTGTTTCAGGTTTTAGAATGGTAAACTCTTAAATTACATATAATCTAGATCTTCTCTCATTTTATCTAACCATCATCTAGAAAATCTCAAGCAAGCACTCTATTAAGAATTTTCAAGGAAGAATCCACATTTGAACATTCAAGAATTCAAGCTCTATATTGAAGATCAAAGATTCAATAATTTAATCCTTTAAAGGGATTTGGTTCAAGCATTCAAGATTCATCATTCAAACCCTAGATCTAACCATCACGTTGTTGTGATCTTCCTTCAAGATCTTTTGTTCATCTTCTAGATATATTCATTCTTCTCTCAAGGTGTATTCCAAGCATAAATTCATGAGGTTTTGATTTACATTTGCTAATATTATGTTCAAGCTTTCATATCAACATACTCGTTTACATTTCAAATACAATTGCATATCTATTGAATATCATAGCTTTATTGTTAGATTTACTTCTACTAATTGCTAGCATTCTCTATTTCAATTCCATTATTAAGGTTAATTCAAAACTATGTTTTGACCAAGGAAAACCCCTCATTCAAACAACAAAACCATTTTTCTTACAGGTGTAGGTATAGGACAACGAATTGGAGTGCAAATTTGAATACCCTTTTGCTGAACTTCTGGGATCCACAAATGAATTTTTTGTGAGAGCAATACAGTTCAAGGTCAATTGTTTGGTGTAAGATTGTGCCCTAGGGTAAGATTGTGCCCCTCTATCTAGGTTAAGGTTGACCTACCCTTGGAAGGAAAAAAGTTTTCTAGGTTTTCTCCATCTCAACATTTCTAGTTTGGAGCAGGTTGTAGAATTTTTTGAAACTATACACAAACATCAAAAATCAACATTTTTTGGATTCACCCTAATTTGAGGATAGTATTTGTGTTCTACTTATTCAAGGTTTCAAGTACATACTTTCTATAGTAGATTATAGGATTTCCTCTGTTCGTCATATTCTATATTGTTTGATTCATTTGCGCATTAATCACTTCCTTATGGTTAATCAATTTGGATCATTGCTTTTGAGAATTTGTGTTAAAGATAGGTCCTATATTCCTCCTCACATCATATTCATATGCAATTCTATTACATTCACACACACACACACACACACACACACACACACACACACACACACACACACACATCTTCCTATCCATATTTTATTCTATTTAATTGGTATGCAAAGGATATGCACTCAAGAAGAAGGTGTTGATGATGGGCAAAAAATTTTCCCTGTAGCAAGACTAGAAGGAGTTAGAACACTACTTGTATATTTTTCTTATAAAGGATTTAAGGTATATCATATGGATGTTAAATCTATATTTCTAAATGGGATACTTGAATAAGTACACATAGAGAAGCCTGAAGGACTTGTGGATACTAGAAAGAAAAATATGGTGTGTAAATTGCGCAAGGCTTTATATGGTTTGAAACAAGACCCTAGAGCATGGTATTAAAAAATGCATAACTATTTGGTGAAGATTGGAATTGCAAGAACAAATGATAACAACAATCTATACTTGAAGACTAGCAAAAATAATGAGGTATTGCTATCTAAAAATTTTGTTCATGATATATTATTTGGAGGCAAGGAGATATTATGCAAATCTATTTCTGATGAAATGAAGAAGGATTTTGAAATGTAAATATTTGGTGGGACCAAATTCTTTGTTGGCTTACAAGTATATCAAATGAAGCATCTCTCATATTATGAATGATATTATCGTGTCTATGAAAAATTATGTTGAAGCTCTTAATCTTTATAATCCTACTAATCATGATCTTCATTACTCAATCCAAATATATCAAGGAGATACTCAAAACTTTTGGAATAGAAGATTTAAGACCAATAAGTAGACATGTGGTTATAGGACAGAAATTTTCTAAGAATGATGATTCTACTGATGTGAACTAGACATTGTACAGATCAATGATTGGAAAACTACAATATGTTATACATAGAAGACCTAATATTGTATTAGCAGTTGGGATGGTTGTAATATTTTTTGTAAGTCCTAAGGAAAATCACATAATCATGGTAAAAAGGATATTGAAATATTTGAAATCAATAGAAGACTATGGATTGTATTTCAAGAAGAATGATAGGTTTGAATTGAAGGTATTTAGTAATTCTAATTGGATAGGAAATGTTAATGATAGAAAAAGAACAAGTGCAAGTGCATTCTTTATAAAAGACTAATTTCATGGAAAAGCAAGAAGCAAAACTGCATTTCTCAATCAACAATTGAAGTTGAATGTGTCAGTAGTAGTAAATTGTTCAAATCTCATATGGATCAAGAAATTTTTGAAAGGTATATAGGAAGAAATCACATATCTAATGGAGCTTTTAACATATCAAGGAATCATGTAATGCACACAAAGAAAAAGCATATTATTATCAAGTATCATTACTTGAGAGAATTAGTTAGAGACAAAGAAGTGAAATATGAGTATGTGAACACTAAAGAGCATCTAGTTGACATATTCATTAAGGATTTACGAAAAGATGCTCATGAATATCTTAGAGGTAAACTTGGGGTGATTTCCCTAAACAAATAAACTTAAACAAAGATGGTACTTTGCATCAAATGCGTTGACCAAACTATTTTACAGATTGATAAAGACAATTCTACTTTAGGAGTAGTGAAGAAGAAAGACACAATGATAGTTTAGTCATACAAAAATGGCAGATGAAGAATTTAGAACATGAAGGTATCTACATGAAAAGATGCATAGATTGAAATATCTTTGGCATTTTTGTCAAAGAGGACTCCTAGAGATTATCCAATTACCATAAGTAAGAAAGAGAGGTTATCTAGTAGAGAGAAATATTATTCAAAAGGAGAAGATCAAAATGAAAGAGGGAGATGGTGAAATTTGTTACAATAAGAAAGTTGGAAGAGATGTCTAGAAGGAGATAATGATCCAAGAGAGCTCATCAGATTTACTTGAGGCGTTGCTAGACTTAATATGATAAAAAGAGCTAATGTGTTGCATATTAAAGTTACAAAGATGAGAATTCAAATGATATGTTGAGGGTGTTTCTTGAGAAAGTAAAATTTTTGGATTGCATGGTAACTAGAGGTTTTGCCATCAATATCAAAGAGGGAGATTATTGGAAACTACGATTGGAACAATTGTTATGTTTTTATTATTTTCAAACCTATTGGTGAGATAATTGGATATCTGATTTGAGTGTCATATCTATCTAATTGATGAAGAGGATTTGAGAATTTTTTCACAAAAAAATATTAAAAGGAAAGGTTGAGTTATGAAGAGGACATTATAAATGGACACTTGATTAGTTAGATTTTGCCAAGCTAAAGTGATTTTTAAAATCATGTTACAAGTGGAGAAGATAGTAATGGTAAAGCCCTGAAGATGTGATCAAAGATAGATCAAATGCATAGGCTTGATGGAGCAATAGAGTAGAAGATTAAAAACTTTAAGTATCTTTTGAGTGATGCTAGTGTGAACCAAGCATCAAAATAAGCTAAGTAGAATTATTGTTGACTGAGCATTAGTATCGATTGAGTGATAGTTTCTTTGTCGAGCAATAAATTTAGTAGTGATCAAGTAACCCAGTGTTGACTAAGTGTCAAAACTTAGTGTTCGCCATGGAACAACATTTTAAAATTTTATGAAAAATCATTATTTCTAGCCAACTAAGTGTATTTCTTGGGATATAGAAAGCATGTTGAAGATAAGGATCGATGAGTTATATCATTTAATGCTAGGATAGGATTAGGTCAATGACCTAAGGAATGGACTCCAAGAGAAGTTTTTAGAAAAGAAGAGGATAAATAAGATAGCAATCAGATTCATTGTATGTGGTTAATCTAACCGTAAACCCCAAGATCAACAGTGATGTTTAAGCAAAAATATCAAAATTACCTATTTAAGGAGGTACAAGAACCTAACCTAAAGTGCAAGAGTGTGTGAGAGAGTTCCAAAGTATTTTTAAAGGTTGGAATAGTTGTTGATGTTATTTACTAGTGAATCTAAGTTGAAGGTTGAAAAGAATTAACAAGAAAAGGGAAGTGATTTCTTGAAGGGTTGTCAAGTGAATCAGAGATTGAGATGATAATGGAGGCTAGAAAATGAATCAGCTTAAGAGCCTAACTGAGATCTATACATGCAAAGTGAGTTGTACTTGACAAATTAAAACTTGTTACTTTCTGACCATTGTAAACAATATTTGAAATACTTTAATCAAGGTTGACCTAATAGTCATATATAAATCCTTTATTAGGGTGACATTCTAATGGAATCTTCTAAAGACCTCTAACAAGGCCACTCCTAACAAGATGATTAAATCATTTAACAAGATCACATTTAATAGTGTGTTTTGTAACCTTTAGTAGGGTTGGCTCCCAACAGAGCTCACTTCAGAAGAGTAAAATATTAGTGACATGTTGTTGGTGGTTTTTTCCAAATTGGGTTTCCACATCAAATCCTACTATCAAAATTGTGTCAATGTTATTTATGGTGTTTAACTAATTAATGTGTACATTTTTCAAATTTTTTATACTTAGGATAGTCAACAATTAGTTGATGTTACTAATAATTGACTGTAGAGATTGAGCTATGAAATAATGAGATCTGAAGTTGTTTGAGTGATTGTTTGTTCAATTGGTACATCTAGACCTTGGATAACTAATTCACCTCCCCCCCCCCACAATTATTCTAAATATTCTAACAATCATCTCCTAGCTCATGATTAACATTGTAGGTGTTGACATTATAGTCATGTTTTTTATTAGTGACATACACTTATTCAAATTACAAGTATCTACCGAGGATATTGTACAGTTAGCAGTGTTAACCAAGCATTTTATACTCTACCAAGTTCTATAGTTACTACCAAGTCCAAGGGATAGTATTTAGTTTATGCTGAGCAGTTTCTACTATAATGGTGATCAATAATGTAAATCAAGCTTCATAAGGTTTACCAAGCTTCTCAATGTAAACCAAGTTGTGTAGTGCTTACCAAGTTTTTAGTTGATGTGATGTGAGTCTAGTGTTAACCGAGCCACTCAATATTAACCAAGTGACTCATTTTATATCGAGCTCATAGTGACAGCATTGACTGAGATATGCAATATGAATTGAGTGATTTAGTTTATATGTTAAATTTTGTAGTATTCATCGAGTCACCAGTGTAGACTGAGTTCAAGACTACTTGGAAGTGATCAGTATGGATTGAGCTTCTATGTCTACCAAGTGCATGATGATGTCGAGCATTGACAGTGGATGCCAAGTATCATAACCTCATCAAGCTAGCCTTCAAAACTCGAGTTCCTCCAGTTGAGCCGACTTTGTGTATTTTGTGTAAACTTGTATTGTAGCCAACTTTTTAATTTATAAATTAGATTAGTATATACGTAATGTATTTGTATCACATCCACTGAGAAGTAAGATACAATGTAACCAATAGAGAAGAGAAGAAGACTGAATTACAAAGCTACAGCAATATAAGGAGTAGTAAAGATTTATCTATCACAACAAGGTGATCATTACACTCAAAGAATCTCATTCATCAAACCAAGTTGTAGATCAGAGGCTAGCTATCCTATCATCTTAATAGGTGGATTAGTAAAATACTTTCACAAGGTACACCTAACAGTCTTACATAAATCTCTTTACTGAGTGCATACTTCATTGTATGTTTGTAAATCCTTTTGTAAGGTGGACCTAGTAGTCCTTATTGCTCCTAACAAGGTAGATCAGTAGAAGTGATCAATGTAAGCCTTAACAGGCAAACTTTATACTACAATACTAAAGCATGGGTATCATCCCCACCCCAGTTTTACTTTCTATTTGGAAGGTTTCTGGGTCACCAAATTGTGTGTCAAAGTGTTATGAATGATTTTATGTTTCTAACTTCTCATGCATGTAATTAGATCAAAATACACATGAAGGATCAATTGCTAGTAAAGGATTAAAGTTTTATTGGTTACTAATTCACCCCTCCCCTCTTAGTAACTTAGCCTATCACATATATTTCTAACAATTGGTATCAAAGCTTTGTGGTTCCCAGAGAAAATTTTGATAGCTTGAGCAAAGATCAAAGGCTATGGAGATATTCAGACTTGACAAGGCTATTGACAATGAAAAGCTAAACTTGGAATTGGCTATTGGACAACTCAAGAAAGAAAAGGAGCAACTCTCTCAATCCCTAAAAAGAAGAAAAGATCTTGAAATCTAGATGAATGACCAACTCTATGTTGAAGAAAGAATTGAAGACATCCACTCAAGCAATTCAAATGAAGTTGATAAAGCAATCAAAGAACTATTGGAAAATAATGGTATTCTTTAAGAAGAAGCAAGAAAGTTGAGAAGAGAGAAAGAAATTCATTCAGTTAGATTATGTGAAGTCATGGAAGAGAAAAATAAGGTAAAAGAAGAGATAGAAGGTAAGAACAATGAAATTTAGCACCTATCCCTTCAGCAGACAAACTTCATTGATCAACTCGCAAATGCAAATGAAGAAATCATGAATCTAAGATTAGAGAATGAAAGATTGTAGAATGATCTAAACATTGAAAAATAAACTAATGAAAGGATGATGAAATCTCAAGAAGACATGAATCAATTGAATGATCAAAGTCATTATAGAAAAAATGGAAAAGCAGGAATTGGATATACAGAAGAAGGTGAATCATCCAAGCAAGGAGCTCAAAAGAATCAAAGACCTACTTGTAGTAATTGTGGTAAGATAGGTCATACACCAAACAAACATCAAAGCAATGGAAAAGCTAAATTCAATGGAAAATGCTACGATTGCAATCAGCATGGACATAGAGCTAATGAATGCAAAGACAAACCTAAATTTGAAGGCAAATGTCACAAATGTAAGAAGCATGGGCACAAATCTTCTGAATGCAAAACTAAGATATTGAACCTAGCAGAACAGATTGTAAAAGCTATATTTGGTTGGGAGTATAACACTTGGTACAAATGTCATTACTGTGGAGAATTTGGTCATATTGGAATGAATTGTGTAAAACATCACATGAGAACAAGAGACGCTACCAGAAGATGTTTTATTTGTATAGATCTTGGTCATTTTGCCAAGAACTATATGAATACTAGAAGACTAGAAGATGTAAAGAAGGCAAAAGATAATAACATCATAAAGTAGATGAGACGATAATGGATTCCAAAATCATTTGAGAATGCAAGTCCCAGCAATGATTATGTCACTCAAGAATTGGGTGATTCCAACATTTCTACTTGATCTCTTAAGGAGAACTGGAACTAAGATTCTAAAGAAGACATCTCACATCAGTTCTGGTCAGCAGAATGAAAGATTCATATCAGTATTCAAGATGCAAAAGGATCACCAAGTACTCAAAAGATGCTAGTCTTTATCGAGCAAGGTCAAGTTGTAAGACCCTACCAAGCAAAGATGGCAACCACTAGCAAAAAAATCCAAGAAAAGCTCAGAAATATTAGTTTGAGGCATGGAATGGAAGGTGCTAGATTTTAAGCTGAGTCTTGTCGTCACCGAAACCCTAGATCCAAGCGTAGCTCAATCACAAATTCCACCAAAGTTACTATTGATCAATGATATTTGTTCACATTTAAAGTGTGCTATTCAAGACATTGGAACTTTGAAAATGGGTGAATCTTTGAAGGAGTTATGTGTAAATGGTGTGTTAAAACCAGAACATCAACATCTTGAAGAAAAAGGTTTAACTCGTATTCTGCATATGCTACAGGACTTTCAAATAAAATGGATAAGATCCATTATTAGTCGTGTGCACAATGGTAAGCTATGGTTGGAACAGCCTATTTTGATAACCAAGAAGATGATCCATAGGATCACTAGTCTTTCTATGTTGGAAAAAGTGAAAACAACCAAAACCCAAAGTCAAGTCAAGCTAGAGAAGAAAGCCCTTTCCAAGTGGGATGGAAGGGGAATGAAGATCAGTTGTGTCATAGACATGGAATTGAAGTTTGGGATACATATCATCACACACAAGATATACAATTCAAGTAGACTCAACAGCGTGTCATGTGAAGCAGTGGATCTCGCATACAAGGTGGTCAAAAATAACATATCACTTGACCTTGCCAAGTTGATGCTAAACCAATTCAACAAGAATATGAAGAGTATAATAACTTCCAAAAACAATCCTTGTAAGTTCAATTCTCTTTTGACTTGTCTATTTTTCTATGTGCTAAGGTTTTTCCCATCTAAAGGTACAAAAGTATGGAGGAAGGATGTACTTGTTCTTTATTAGATTAATGAATATATATAGCTGAAATGGGAGAAAACTATGTGAATATTATGGACAATTACTTTGATGCTTTCGAAGACAAGATGAATAATAGATTCAGGACACCCAAGAAACTAGTTGATGATTACAAAGACGATGTTTGTTTCATGGTTGATAGTGACAAAATATATATTCGGGCAGTTAGACCGAGAAGTGTATGGGTCAAACCTCTAGGCTATGAGGTAAACATAGATGAAATCAAGGACTTTATTGAGGCATTGATTAATGAGCCTGTTGACCCTAAAGTTGCATACTTTGGAACCTATGATGAAGTAAAGGAAAGAATTGAATTGGAAATTAAACTCCCTCAGGTAGTGAACAAAAGGAAGAAGAGGATTGAAAAACTAAAAACTAGCTCCAATCTTCTATTGACCGAAGGAAAAGGAGATGACACTAAAGATGATGAAGTAGAAGATGAAGAGAAGTCAAAAGATGAAGAGCCTATGAAGAAGAAAGGTAAGGTTATTATAACCAAGCCTACCAAGACATCTACTATTGTGTTCACAAGAAGGTCATCTAGGAAGAAACTTGATAAAGAAGGAGGAGATGTAATCTTTAAGAGGCCTTCACCTACTTTTGAGGAAAGGATGAAAGAATTAGAGTTAGGATCTGGCATAAAAAATTTAAAAGCACTAAAGCATGAGACTAGTACTACAAAGGAGAAGAAGCAAATAGAGGACTTGATAATATCAAAAATGGGTAAATGGAAGTATTCTCTAGACCAGCTTGCTTAGCAAATTTCAAATGTTCTAATGGAGAAGATCAAGCCAAGATGGGAGAATGCCATGAAAAATACAAAAGACATAAATGAGTAGACCCTGAGGAAACTCATTCCAAGTTTGAATGACAAGGAGGTAAAGGAATCTCTGAAAAGGAATGAAGAAAAACTTACCTTGAGATTCAACACTTGTCTTGTATTGTTGAAAGACATTGAACATGTAGTGAAGAATGCTACAAACACATGGAAGAACATTTATCTTCTTTGCAAGTAGAGTGATTTTATAGTTAGTGTAAGTGATAAGGATGATGATGAGCATGAAAAATATAAGGAAATTAATGATGAAGAAGTTACTCACTATGATCATGTAGATGATGATGAAGAGGAACAAGGATGAGAAGCTATCGAGAAAGAAGTGTAGAACACTGAGGAGACTGACCTAGAGAAAATTTTTGTAGTGGTCATAACCTCACTTCCTCATTCTCTGAGCCAAACATTGAAAATATCAAGCCTAGAGAAAGCTACTATAGGATTGATTGTGCCAAATACTGTAAGTACATGCACTCAATCAATCTTTGCACCCATCCAATTCAGTACTTCATTGATAGAAGTGGCAAGCACTTCATCTACCAAGTAGCCAATACTCCCCTCTACATTAGTTTTGGTTACACCAGGTATTTCTACAATTGGTATTTCTGCAATAAATGTAGTATCTACTTTTTCAGCAAGTCTTACCATTTCTACTATTGTTTCCACTCCTAGCATGCAAATAATAAGTGCAAGGATAGTTGAGACCAAGTCTCAACCAAGAACAAATTTTTTGGGTAAAGGCAAAGAGAAAGAAGAGGATATTGATCTTGATGAAGAGATTATCATTCCAAAATGGGACATCTCAAATCTCAATCCTAATCAGATGCATATTTTTGGAGAACTTCTTTAGAAGAAAGCTAAGTAGCAGAGGCTTAGAGAAGAAAGAAATAAGGAATTTTAGATAATTGAAGATGTAAGGAATATCTTAGTTGAGGCACTAAACACAGAGGTTGACACTTCTCAACCAATTTTGAATCAGTTAGTAGAGTTAGTCTAGAAATTCAATGAAGATTTAAATGGACAAGAGAAATTGTTGCAGAGAGCTGAGAAAAAATTTGAGAATAAAGTTTTGGAACTTATTGCTTAGTATATTACTATTCATCAAGTAGAATTATCTACTATTCTAGGCTCACTGGAGACCTCTTGCAACAATGTGTCTTCACTATTCAGTAATATTTGTGATATTTCAACTTTAACCAAAGATATTAGAGCTAAATTGTCAAAGATTGATGAGGATTTGAAGGCAAGTGCACAATAGTTACAACTTGACCCGAGTTACAGCTCTGCCCACTACACAAAGATCAAATTCTTGACTGATATGTAGGCAAAATTGCTAAGAGAAGAAGCCAGAATAAGAGCTAAATTGATAGACATTCAGAGTATGATTCTTCCACACATGGATGCATTGAAAAAATAGATTGCACATGCTAAAATAGACATCCATGACAACAACTTCTCAATTGTAGACCACATGGTAGAACTATTAGCAGAAGTGCAGATTGCATTGCACACATGCAAAGTGTTGCAAGAGAATTGTGACAAGACAATGGTGCTAATCCTAAAGGTACATGAAAATTTCTTGTCACATTTTGGCATTATTTTATAGTATAGATAGCATACATCTTTGGCATTAATGTCAAAAAGAGGGAGAAGATGTATATTATAAGACGAAGTATACATAAACGAGGAGAAAATGTATATATTAGATGTGAAAAGATGTAAACTATACTATCTATTATGTATGGGGGGGCATTATAATATTATACATGTATAGATACTCAAAGATACATCTCTTACAAAATCAATTTTGAAAAATCTCAAAAATAGAATACTCTTTCGAGTTGGAGACACAAGGTGATGGACAAAAGGTATTCTTGAAGATTTATTTTGAATTCAGCTTTGACTAATAAGTGTTTTTGTCACTAATGCCAAATGGGGAGATTGTTCACATTACAATCATGTTTGTTATTAGTGGCATACACTTATTCAAATTGTAAGTATCTACCGAGCATGTTGTACAGTTAATAGTGTTAACCAAGCATTTCAAACTCTACCAAGTTCTATAGTTGCTACCGAATCCAAGGGACAATATTCAATTTGTGTCTAGTAATTTCTACTACAATGGTGATCAGTATTGTAAACTGGGCTTCAAAAGGTTTACTAAGTTTCTCAATGCAAACTAAGTTGTGCAGTGCATACTGAGTTCGCAGTTGATGTGACGTGAGTCTGGTGTTAACCGAGCCACTCAGTGTTAACCAAGTGAATTAGTTTATATCAAGCTTGTAGTGATAGCATTGACTGATCTATGCAATATGAATCAAGTGATTCAGTTTATATGTCGAGTTTCACAGTATTCGTTGAGTCACCAATGCAGACTGAGTTCAAGACTACTTGGAAGTGATCAGTATGGACCGAGCTTCTATGTCTATCAAGTGCATGATGATGTCGAGCATTGACAGTAGATGTCGAGTATTAGAACCTCATCAAGCTAACCTTCAGAACTTGAGTTCCTGTAGTTGGGCTGACTTTGTGTATTTTGTGTAAACTTGTATTGCAGTCGACTTTGTAATTTATAATTTGGATTAGTACATATGTAATGTATTTGTATCACATCCAATGAGAAGTAAGATATAATGTAACAATCAGAGAAGAGTAGAAGAGTATATTACAAAGGCTACAGTAGTATAAGGAGTAGCAAAGATTTATCTATCATAGCAAGGTGATCATTACACACAAAGAATCTCATTCAGCAAACCAAGTTGCAAATCAAAGATCAGCTATTGTTTCATCCTAACAAGTGGATCAGTCAAATCCTTTCACAAGTTAGACCTAACAGTCTTATGTAAATCTCTTTACCGAGTGCATACTTCATTTTATGTTTGTAAATCCTTTTACAAGGTGGACCTACCAGTCCTTATTGCTCCTAACAAGGCAGATCATTAGAAGTGATCATTGTAGATCTTAACAAGCCAACTTTATACTACAGTACTAAAGCTTGCGAGTATCATCCTCACCCCAATTTTACTTTCTATTTGGAAGGTTTCTAGGTCACCAAATTGTGTGTCAAAGTGTTATGAATGCTTTTATGTTTTTAGTTTCTCATGCATGCACTTAGATCATAATACACATGAAGGATTAATTGCTAATAAAGGACTAAAGTTTTATTGGTTACTGATTCACCCCTCCCCTCTTAGTAACTTAGCCTATCACATTTATTAAATGATTTGATTAAACAAAAATTTTATTTTTAAAAAAATTGATTTTATTATATTTAATTAATTAAGAAATTAATTAAATGGAAGAAATAAATTTAAAAATTTAATTAAAAGACTAATTTTGGCACAATTATATGTATTTAATTTAATAATAATAAATTGATAGGTTGCATATAAAAAATGGATATCAAATATTATTATTAGTTAAATTAATAAATATATCGTCTAAAAATGTCTTTCTTATTAAAAAATGAAGTGGGAAGAATTTAAATAATGTTTATTCTAATGAAAGGAAAAAAGCATGCACAAGGGAATTAAATAAATAAAAATAATAAAAATTTATTTTAAGGAGAGGCCTTTGCATGTTTGAAAACCGAAAACCCTAGGTAAAGTTAAACTCCAAGAGATTTGAGCTCATTCCTACACACATAGGCTTTGAGGAGCAAAATTTAGAATTGGAGCAAAAGAATTGTTAAAAGTTTTGGAGGGTTTCATTTGCATGCATTCACAGGTACTTGCATAACTCTTATTAATTTTTGGATAAAGAATTATGTCATAGTTTTTGAAAAGGAAAACTTATTAATCGAGAAAACGTGAATGAGGAAAACTATTAAAAAAAAAAAGGTAGAAAATTATTATGTCTACATTCTTTTAAAAGCCTTTCTAATATAGGGAAAATTCAATTATAGAAAATGGGAAGAAAACAATAAATTGAACAGGTAAGGTTTGAACTTTAAATTTGTCATGTGATTATCATGAATTTTCTAAATAAAGATAAATATTCTTCTTATATCTAAAATAATTTAATTGTAAAATTTATTTGAAAATCAAAAGATTAATTGAGATGAAAGCATGTTGTAGCTAAACTTATACATGCATGTGAAAATAAATATACTAAATATAGAAAACTAAGTGTATTATGGTTGCACGATTTGAGAGATCAAAGGCATGCAAAAATACTAAATGCATGTTTATTTTTATTTTATAAAAATTATATTTTAATTTTTAGATTTTTTTTTTTAATTGATTAATTATTAATTTCAAAAAAAAATTAAAAAAATGTTATTTATCTGTTTTGAATTTTAAATAAATAAATATTACTTATTTTCTTATAAGTGAGTTTTTAATATTAATTCTTTTTAAAAACTCTAAGTGGGTTATAACTTGTTATATATTTATTAATGCAAATGGAGTTATAAGTAAATAAATATATATTTGTGACGTTGATATATTTAAAGAAGAGTTGTAGTTAACTATATAACATCTAGTTATGAATATTTAAATATATCAGACAAATTGTAAATAGTTTAATTATAATTATAATTTCAAGTTTGAGTTATCTCAAGCTGCATTATGAATCAAAGGAAAAGGAAAAAATAATATTAGACTTGAATAGAAATCAAATTAATATATTAGAAATGAAATTGATATTAAGATTTAATCTAATAATATACATTTATGCTAATTAAATAATTCATGATTTAAGATTATTTAAATTAATAACATGATAATATTGCATGATTGATAACCTTTATCCAACTATGAAATGGTTATGAAATGAAAATTTGAATTTGATGCAAATCAAATTTTATGGAATTGTATTTTTTTTTCAAATGACTAAATAACTACACTTGTTTAAATGTATGTCAAAATGTCATATTTTATCTTGTGATGTTTTTCGGGGGAGAACCAAGTAGTTTGGCCTAGTAGGATTGTTTACCATAGGTCTGGGAAGTGATGGTTTTATGATGTTGTTATGTGATGTTGTTTTGTCACGATGATTTTATTCCCAACCAATGTGCTAGATTCACTTGCTTCTGTGATGAGATCGAGTTCTTTTTTTGTAAGCTCATGTATTGTGATTTTTTTAGGGTAACCTATGAGATTTTTGATCAGTTATCTATTGGTACTTTCTAGTTGCTTATATAGGAGTGAGGTGAATATTGTGATATTCTTGGTGTAACCTATGAGGTTTCGATCAATTATTTATTGGGGCTTTCTAGTTGCATGTATAGAACTAAGGTGAATGTTGTGTTTTTATGATTTATATTTTTTATGAGCTTAGGTCTAATGTCCCCATCAATTTAGCCTCCTAGAAGAGTTCTTAGCCTTTGCATTCTCTAAAGGCTAAGTGGAGGAATAAGGAGAAATTGATTAAATTAATTTCTTATAAAGTCATTAAATAAATTAAAACTAAAAGGTAAGTTTATATTTAATTAATTTAATTAAAAGTGATTAAAGTTAAATAAATTAATTAAAAGAATCTTCTAAAAGGAGGAATTAAATATTATTTTATTTCTTCTAGAAGGAGGTCCATCTATTGGAGGAAAAGAATAAATAGGGAGGGCAACCTCATTGTTGATCATTGAATGTGTTGTCATTTTCTTTATCTAGTAGCTTATGGAGCCAAGTAGCTTGTGGAGCCAAGGGTTTCTATAGTTGCTACGTTGATCATTGGGAACAAACACTCACATTGATTTTCATAACTGAGGGGGTGAAATATCTTCTAAAGGGATGCAGTTGTTGGAGAAGAAAAATCAGTCTTTTCATTGTGCCAATTTTGTGGCCCGGGGTTAGATTTGTAGAGTAAGATTGAAGGATTAAGTCAAATATTACTACAGTACATATTTGCTACAGTACATATTTGCTATAGTACCAATTTGCTGCAGTACATATTTGCTACAGTGGCATCACTATAGCGACTCGCTATAGTAAAAATCATATTTTTGGAGCAATTCCAAGTTTCTATCTATTACATTTTGCATTGTTTGAGAGTAGACATTTTAGGGCATTAGTAGGGTTTTTTAAATCTATTGTAGATTGATTTATATCAAAATTTTATTTTAGGAGTTGTCAAAGGGAATTAGAATATCATTTAAATCATAGCATGCATTGCCTTAAGTCTCATTATTGAAGATGCATATTTTCTCATTTCTAACCAATGTTTATTTGTTCCAATAAAATAAAATTATATCGTCATTGTTCGTCATTTGGAGTTTGCAAGCATGTCTCTTTTAGTTTGGCATTTAGGAACAATCAACATTTAGATCAGTGTTATATTCCTTGTGTCCAAAGCGTTTGATGAAATGACAAACAACTAAATTATTAAAGAATTTGGTATTTGTTGAAGTTATAACTGGTTGGGGTTATTACATTAGTAACATTAAAAGGTGACTTCATGTTTAATTAATTTAATTAATTTATCCTTATTCCTCCACTTAGCCATCAGAGAATGTAAGGCTAAGAACTCCTCTAAGAGGTTAAAAATATGGGGGCATTACATTATGGTAGGTTATCTATGTGTATGCTAGGAAGTAGCTTGCAATGGAGGTCGAAGCCCTAAAGGGGTTGCCTGGGTAACCCATTACAAGTTGTATTAATAACTAATAACATTTCATTAATGAGGTTTAAATGAATTAAAAAGAGTTGGTGTATTACCTCGCCCATGCCTTGAGTGCTAGTGCAGGCTAGGATGGGAGTAGAGAGGATACTTGGTTGCGACCTTCCCTTGTTAGTATGTCTTGTCTATAAGAAAGGATATTGATGTCACGCAGTCTCTAAGGGACCAAAGTCCAGAGAGACTACCAAGGTAACTAGTTGACTAATGTGATGAAACTTGCCCACATGCATATTAGGTTTCCTATGTGTCTTTTTTACCTCTAAGATTAGATGTTACTGGTGTACTTGATACCTTTCAGATAGATTGCTATCAAGAGTCCTTGACCTAGATTATTTTTATGACTTTAGGATTGTTATCCATCTGGGACTTGAGATTATCTCCTTAGCACAGTGGGAGTGGTTCCACAAGGTCGAGTGGTAGTGTTTTTTATACCATTGAGATCTGACAGTTGGATATTGATGCTAGATGTACCTTGTGTAGTTATTCTATTCTTATTGTCTTTTTATTATGTTCTATGGTCATATTATGGTATATTATAATTTGATTATTTGAGATCTTATGGGATTTTGTATCTTCTCATGATGTATATTCTCTTAGCACTTCATACCATACGATGTGTGCAAAGGATGAGTATGTATTTTGGTTATGCCATGTGGCATCTTATGTACTTGTATATTCTTTCATGTGATTTTGTACCTATGGTTATTCTATGACATGGACTTTGTTACTTGTCAGATTTAATCTTATTAAACTTATGTGTGTGATTCAACGTTATGGAACCCTTGAGAGATATAACTATTATTGTATTGCTTATGTATGTATGTGAGTTATTCCTTGTGCTTTGTATCTCTTGATTGTTTTAATCTTTAAAAATAATATTTAGCAAACTTAGTGACATTATAGATTAATTTATCTTAGGTTCTTTGGTAGGGTGTTACAGTATCACCTTATGTTTCATATGATGTACTAACCCTTTAGTGTTCCATTTTATCATTATTATATCAATAATTAGGTCAATATTAATTTAATTATGATGTTTATCTCACATGTTTGCATTTTTTTTTTTTTTAAATAATCTTTTATGGTATTACTCTTTATCAACTTTGGGTGATCTACATTATTTTTTACTATTTATATTATGTGGATGTTAGTGCCTTACATATGGTATTAGACATCTGCATTGAACTCTAGGACCTTTGTCTACCTTGATGCTAAAAGATGTGCATTTTTTTGGTGTGGGATTTGATCAGATACCATGTACACAACAAATACCAATGGCTAGTTCAAGTAATGGACCTAATAATGGGCCTTATAAGAGATCATACCAAATTGTTGAGCTTTTGACTCGAGAAGGAGCCCTATTATAGCAACAAGGCACCTATATGGATCACCTACAACAAAATATGAGGGAATTTTAAGAAGAGAATCCCCAAAATGAGAAGCATACAAAAAGAGAGGAGGATAGGAGAAATGAAAATCAACTAAAAAGGAATTTGATCTTAAGGGGGTCATAACCCATTAATAAGAGCAATAGGATTGCAAGGACTTAGTAGAGACTTCAAGAAGATCACTCTGCCTACATTTAATAGTAGAACTCTAGGGGGCACAACGGAGGCCTAGATTACAACTATGGAAAAATACTTCAAGATTGAAAACCTTTCTATCTCAAGTGATGTGGGGCACTTACTAGTTATCTAGGGTGTTATCCACATGGTGGGATAGTGAGAGAATGAAAAAAAAGGTTGCAACCAAGAAAGATTACTTGGGAGGTATTCTTACATTTATTTCTCAAGAGATGGTTGCCACAATTATTTATTGACATGAAAATGAACAAGTTTCAAAGTCTGATACAGGGTGTCTTGAAAGTATCAGAGTATCATGAGAAATTTTGTCACCTATTGAAATATGATCTTCAATGTTAGATGAATGAGAGATATAAAATTTGCGAGTGTGTTTTGGGCTTGGGACCTAAAGTGGGTATTGAGGTAGATATGCATAAGCCACTGATGATGGACCAAGCTTGTGAAAAGGTCACCAAAGAAGAAGAAAACTACAACCAATTTTAGTCTTCAATAGGAATCAAGCATTACAATAAGAGAAAATACTAAGAAGTGAAATGGAATACAGGAGGTCACTGTCAAAATTGAAATATGAGGGGACGAGGACAAGGAAATTCTAGCAAGAATTCCAACATGAACAATCAAAATCAAAGTCAAAATAGGGGCAACAGTCAAAATGATAATAACATGAATGGTAACATAAGGAACAAGGCTAGGAATACAAGGACCCTATATGCTTGTTATGTATGTGGGGGTTGTTAGGATTAAACCACGAACAAAAAATAACAATTACATGCAAATATAACCAATATTAGAAAATAATAGATCACACAGAAAAGAACACGAGACACCAAGATTTAACGTGGTTCACCCAATCCATGGGCTACGTCCAACAAACAAAAAATTTGATATTATTACGATCCAGTGATTACAACCTGATTACAATCTATAATCCCTTACAACTCAATACCGTTGTAAGAACCAATTTTTGCATCACAACTATAAAACAAACCCTAACTCTAAGCCCTTTTATACAAGTATTTTTACCGCTTTAGGGTTACAATTAATAATTACATATCGGCCCAAAATCCTAATAAAATAGGGCCCAAAAAAAAATTCAACGAGCCCCAAAAAAATTATGAAGTATGTACAATACTTTCCTGATCAGGTGATCATTGTGTTAATTTGTGTCCTCAATGTTCGAGAGATAGAATTGGATAAGTTTAACCAATACAAGCACAACATCATATTCATGCAAGAGTTGACCATAGACAAGCTAAATTTAAAGCTACTCCTGTACATTTAACTAGTACACTCTTTAGGGGCTACAATAAGGGATGCAATACGAGGAATACTTTGAACCATAGCATAAGCTTTTCCAAGAGGGAATTTTTTCTCCCTATGCTTGTGTTTCCTTGCACCATGGTTATATTGATGATGCTCATCTTCTTTAGCACTATGGTCGTTGTGCTGACAGCTACCCTAGCGGAGCCTCCTTTGTTGTGGAACCTACTAATAGTATCACCTAGATAGTTGTTTGAAGGCATAGAAAGAATGCTCACCCTTCTCCTATTGGAGTGTAAGTTTGTCCCTTCTATTTGGGAGTCTCATTTGTGTTAAGTGTTGAATGCTTTCTAATTAGCACCTTTTGTGTTGACTAAGTTTCGTTGGTGGCCTGAAAATCTATTGGATCTTGTTTTTGTAATGGGTCAACCCCATTTTTTTTGCTACTCTATAATAAAAAACTAGTAAACTCTTTGGACATGATGTTTCTATTTTAATTGATACTAATCCAATAAGAGCTTTGCAGATCCTTAGGTTGCATCTAGTTTACATATTAGAGCATGATTTATGTTTGAACCATAGGTAGTAGAGTATTGTAATAGGGTTGAGAGAACGGTGAAGCAATGTCTAGATTGCAACAAATTGGAGCTTCCAAGCTTCCTAATGCAAGTAAGCTTGTATGCATCCTCATTAGATTCATATTATGTCATGATTGGCCTATAATGGTTGAGAAAACACAAGGCATACTCAATTTTACTAACAAATCAATATATTGACTTGATTATACAGAGAAATATGTAGAGATAAGGGATGCAAAGAAGCCTATTGAGCTTGTCGGTTCGAGTTTCCTATGTTCTTCATGTAGATTTGAGCGTTCAGACTTTCATGTTGAGCATTGGAAGAGATAACACCTCCAAGGAGATAACCACTTTATTATTGGGTGGAGAAAGCATTTAAACCTTATTCTTGGCCTCGTACATAGAAGACGGAGAAGAGTTTGTGGTCTAAAGAAGGTGAGATTATGTATATTATTACTTTATGTTTCATACAATGCATCGACCTTTTAGTGGTCCATTTTTATCATTATTGAATTATTGAGTAGGTAAATCTTGGTGTAATTATGATGTATTATCCCATGTGTGAGAACCTTATAAAATTTATTCTTTTAAGATATTACTCTTTATTGTCTTTTGGTGATCTACATTACTTTTACCTATTTGTATTACATAGATGTTAGTACCTTAAATATTATGTAATAACATTTATATTCTAAAACAAAATGGATATTACTTGTATTCTACGGCAAAATGCATTTCTTAAAAAAAAACATCAAAAGTGTTGGAAGATATAATTAAGATGTATCATTAATATTTCAACCTACAAAAATGATAATCAATCAAAAGAATCCATCATAATCAATCGTCACATTATTTTTTCATATAATTATGTTTGAGCATGTAAACTAAAATGATTACCATTTTACTTTATTCTTATCATCAAGAAACAAATATTATATAATTCCAAAATCAGATCCAATACAAGACTTTAAACATATAAAAGGATAGTATACAACTTGATAGAAAAAGTTTTTAAACTATTAAAAGCATAAATATTTTCTTATTGACCTTTATGCATGTCCCAATATTATAGTCATAAATATTTTTTTTTGAAAATAGCAACAATCAAATAAGGAGGTTGGTTCTTTTACAAATACAAAGCCCAACAAACAACAATAGGCCAATAACAACACAAAGACCACACAAATTCAGCAAAAGGGATGTCAAGAGAAAACAAAAGAAAAAGAAAAGGACATTGAATTCTTTGCCCAAACGAGAAAGCCAAAACTCACATCACAAGAGAGGTTGGGAAAGAAACATCTTATGTCTTTGGAAAATTGTTAGAACGCAAAAGGAAAGCCCACAAAGTAAAGCCAAACTCATACCACAAAAGGAGGGCAAGAGTTCTTTCTTCGCCTTCAAATAATAGTCCAAACAATATAATCCTTAGGTTCCCCAAAAAAGGGGACATTGTTAGCACATTCGATAGTACAATGGCCAGAGTGTTGAAGAAGCTCAATAACATCAGTAGAACCATTTTGTAAGGCCGTAAAAGAAAAGGGAGCAGAAGTCCACCTAGCCAAAGGGTCAAGCACTAGCAAAGTTGGGGGCTATAGCAAGGGAAATAGTGAGGTCGAGCAATAACAGAGTTGTGATCATGTATATAATATTATATTTTTAACTCTATTTGTCAACAACTTTAATGGTCGAGATAGAGGGTTTCATCTCTTTGGATTGGTCTCATCCTATCATAAAGACTAAAAATGGCTCCAAGATGGAGGTTGTATCAAAAGATAACTATCCATACCATGTTCACAAAGGAAGAAAGTCGAAATGATAAACTCTTAGAGTTCAAAATAGTATAAAAGGGTAAGGCTAACCAAATTCCAAGATGGAAAAGAATAGGATAAATAGTGATATCTTCACTTTTGTAAAATAAATGTCAATAGCTTTATAAATATATATATAATATACAATGTAAATAAAATTACTCTTTAAGTAAATAACCTTTACAACCCAAATAAAGAAGAAAAAAGGGATATTTAAATGTTATTGAAGATGTAACTTAAGTGGAGGAGTTTCTTATGCCTCCAGCTAGGAGAAGGGTTTTAAGAATTATGCAACTATGGTTTAGTTACATAAATAATTATGTGGAATATGAATGCTTATTTCATGGGCTTATCTTAGTCTAAAAGATGGAAGTTTGAGTAACTTTAATTTTTTGGAGACTCTGAGTTAATCATCAAGCAATTTAAAGGATGAACCATATCTAAATATGTAAGGATGAGATGATATCGTCCAAAGAATTGGGTTCTTCTAGAGAGTTTTAAATCTCTAAACATATTGGAAATCTTAAGAATGTAGATTGTTTAAGTCAACCATGTGGTAACGGTTGGAGCACAATTCAATAGTGCAAAGGATTACTTGGTCAATAACAACTTTGTTAATTTGGCAACACAGCCCTCTAGCTAGCTAGTTATGACTACTAGTATGAATTTAACAAACACTCAAATGAATTACTATTCATTCAATTATTTGAAGTGTTCTTACAATAGATTCCAAATCATATGAAGATCAAGTGATCTATCTTAAATATTAAAATAAAACTATCATAAGGACTGATCACACTAGAAAATATTTTCTCTAAATGGTGTGGAGATAAATTTTAAAAAAAAAACCTCTAGAAATGAACCAAAAAGATAAAAATGAGAGAGGTGTATGCCCAAAAAGAGACATAACGCTTGACTACTTATAGAAGAGGTATGATAGGGTCATGACATTGAAATATGAAGAATTGAGCAAATATGATAATTATATAATCTAAAAAATCATAAACCTATCTTCATATTCAAAAAAGAACCAAAAAAAAACTATCAACCAAAATGCTAAACCATTGATGAAACCAAAATTAGCTTGTAATTGATGGTATCTAATTTAGTACAAAAAGAAATAGATCTTCTTAACTACTTATAAGAGAGGTACAACACAGTCTTGACATGGAAATATGATGAAGTATTTAATCTAACAAGCCATAAACCAATCTTCATATTCAAAGCAAATTAGAAAAAAATAAGAACTATAAACCAAAATGTTAAACTAGTAATGAAACCAAAATTAGTTTGTAATTGATGGTATCTAAAATTACTACTAATAAGGAAAAGGAGTGTCAAGATTCATTTGTTAAGGATCATAGCAATTTTCTTGGCTGAATGGATTTTTTTAATTTGGTTATGTTTAGATCAATGGAAAGAATTGATTAAAACAACATGCATTGTTGAATGAGACACCTACGCAAATGCTAAGATATTACTTAGAATATAAAATGTTAGAGTTTCTTTGTTTAGAGTTGCTTTTTAAAGAGCTATTAGTATTGCCTCAGTGAGATTGTCAATAAAATAATCATAATTTTGTTATACAACCTCATTGTATTGAAAAGAAAGAAAGAAACATTTCACACCTCAAATAAGATTTTTTTTTTTGTAAACATTCTTGGAATTTCAAGAAGCTTTGATCCCTAAGAAATGTGTGTTCCATAGTAAAACTCTTTAGTTGCATAACTTTTAAAGATATTATTTTTGCTAATCCAAATTTAGCAATCCATCTAGATTTCCTTTCTTAACAAGTGTAACGCCCTACCAAGGAACCCAAAAGAAATTAACCTAAAGTTTCACTAAGTTTGCAAAACATTTTTTTTAAAGATAATAACTTAACAACAATAGATATAATATAGCAGAAGCATTAACATTCGCATAAACACATACCATAAAATAGATTACAATTCTTAAGGGTCCCATGACGTTGAATCGCATTTAAGTTTAATTAATACTAAAACCAATATATAACACATTCACATTAAAGATTAACTATAAGTATAAATTTCATTTAAACAATATACAATTACAGGATGTCACTTAGCAATAAACAGAATGCACCGTCATCCATTGTACAAGTCACAGGGTATGAGAGGCTAAAATAATATACATCATAAAATAGATTACAACATCTCTTAAGATCTATGAAATCAAATACAATACACTTAGAATTTAACCATGCATCATAGAAATACAAGATCATATAGAAAGGAATATCTGCACAAACACATCCAGCAATGGCATCCAATAATCAAATCTCAATGGTATAAGAAAATGCACTACCACTTAACCTTGTGAAACCCAAAAAGGTCTAGTCCCACCATGTTGAGGAGATAGTCTCAAGTCCCAAATAGGATAACAAACTGAAAATTCAAAACCAACATCTAAGTTCAAGGAATCACCTAAAAGCAAACTATCTCAAAGGGTACCAAGACACAAGTATCAACTAATCTCAAAGGCGCAACATGGACAAGTAGGGAATCTACTATGCAAGTGGGCAAGTGACATCGCATGAGCCAACTCTAAGGTTACCCTGGCAGCCTCGCTGGACTCCAGCCCCCTAGTGTCTCTATGCGACATCAATATCCTTTCGTACAAACAAGGCATACTAATGAAGCAAGGTTGCAACCAAGCATCCTTCCTACTCCCATTCTAGCCTATACTAGCACCCGAGGCATGGCTGAGAAAAACAATGACTCTTGTTAATATATTTTAAATCCATATAAATGAAATGTTATCACTTATTAAAACAACCTACAATGGGTTACTCAGGCAGCCTCTTTAGGGCTTCGGCCTCCATTGCAGGCCACTTCCCAACATGACATACAAATAACCTACCCTAAGCTAAGAAAAAGCAAAATATCTAAAAATGACTATAAACCACACATCAGTTCTTAACAAGCAACTAGAAAGCACTAAAATAATACTGATCATAATCACAAATTCCATCAATACAATCATCCTAACAAGACTAATCCAAAATCAAGTACACGTAAACCAAATCCATATTATAACATGATATCACCAAAAATAAATTATTTAATCATCTCAGTCCTATACAAGCAACTAGGAAGCAATCACAAATAACTAATTGAAGACTTAAGAGGTTATACCAAAAAAGTCACACCATTCACTTCAATTCTACACAAGAGAAATTGGAAAGCAATAACAACCATTTGATCAACTCAACATTGAGCAGACATGACACATCACCATTGTCAAGTATAAAAGATCGTAATCAAATATCATCATGACATCACAGAACAAAACTTCCAAGCCTCTAGTAAACATCTTGATTTGGTCAAAGCTAAGTCAATCCTGAAACGCAACATCAGTAAACCACGCGTCATAAAGAGTACATAAAAAAGTCATTTTCATAATTCATAAGGTTTTGAAAACACCAAGGTTTAATTTTCACTTATAGGTTTTCAAGTTCTCATTCTTATTTTCAAGAATTGCAGTTCATAATATTTTCGATCTCAATCAGGGTTTCAATTTCTATTTCTCTAGTTGTGAGATTCACTATGGTTTCCAAGTTCACTACAATCCTAGATGATTCAACAATTCATATAAATTTTTTCAAACATAGTTTTCATAGTTCAATTTATTTTCAAAACACAAAAGTTTGATATACAATCAAGTTTTCAATTATCAAATTTACCTTTCAAATCTGTTTTAATACTCATTAATCATTTTCATATATAAATTAAACTGTCAGATAAAATTCAAGTTTATTGAAGATAACTATCTTCCTAATTTACAAATTCGCAATAAACTTGCACGCATACATTTTAATAATAAATAAATTAAAACCTTTAATTAAATATTATTAAAAATTAACTTGATAATCATATCATTATTAATAGATAATAATTATTGATTTATCAATAAAATAACTTATATTGATGTATTAATAAAATAATTATTAATCTAATAATAATTATTATTATTATTATTATTATTAAATAATATTTAATATTTAACAATAAGCAAGAGCCTACAGCACAACGGTAAATTGTGAGCCTCTTATCCGAGAGGTCTTGGGTTCAACTCTACATAAGCTTAATAAATAATAATAATTAATCACATCATTTAATAATAATGAATCTTGGCTTCGGTCTCCTATTGATCAAAAAAAAAAATTAATAATGATACAATTTAATAAATTTAAAACATTTAATAATTAAAATTTATTAATAATTTTAATTAACATAATAATAAAATTATTAATAAAAATTTAAGTAAACTAAAACAAATTAAAAACTTACCTTAACATAATTTTAAAGCCCAAAGGCTAGTGAGGTACGGCCACAATAGCCCTACTGTTGCCGTAGTAGGTCTATGACAGTAGTAATGTCGACAGCAAGCTTGCCGTCGGTGGCCATATTGTTGCCAACAATGAAAAGGAAGGGGGAAGAAAAAAGTGGTTGGGAAGGTGGTGGCCCCCACCCACCATTTTATATTTTATACTATTTTTTAAAAACAAAACAAATATATTTAATAATATAATTACTATAAATTACTATGTAATTATTTTAGTTTTATTTTTTGAACAATTTTCCAATAGAATCCTGATATAGAAATCCGAACCAACCAATCAAATTCTATAAAATAAAATTTGTTTTCTTTTCAAAAACCAAATCCCATTTTTTACCAATTAGATTATGAATTCATAACATCTACCAAACAAGGGTTTTTTATTCATATACAGATATATCTCAATCGAAGAATGATAGTTCACATACTAGGGTTTTAATCTAATTAATTTGTACAAGGACATATTCAAGAATAAAAAATAAAAAATTTAACACGAGGGTTTCAACCAGATCTAAAATTACGAAAATAAAATTATCTAGAGACGAAGAAGACAGGAATCTGAAGAATGGAAATTTACTACACAAGTAAACCACGAGATCCTACCTAGATCTAATGCTAAAATGACAATCGCACAAAGCACGCAAAACAATCCCCTTTTTTCTGAAAACCCTTCCTCTTTGAAAATTGCTCCTTTGAAACCAGGTCAATGAAGAAATGAACTCTAAATCTCTGATAAAGAGTTCTCAACTAAATTTAGGGCTCTAATTGTGCAATCACATGAGGGAACTCACTAATCAACTAGGGGTAGGCATTACAACAAGAGCTCTAGTCGAGCTGGAATCCCTGCCTTATGAAGGGTGGGGAATAATAAGAGGGGATAATATTAAGACTTTTAAGCTGGATAGGACTTTAGTGACAAGATTGTAATGTAAGAGGAGGTAATTGTTGGAATATTTACCATTGTATTGGATGTTTTAGTATATAGAACAAGCAAAAAAATAACATGTTATACAAGAGTCTATAGAAAGCACTTCTATATTCTAAAATTATGCACATCTTAAAAAAATTAAATTTTTGATAAGTTTTAATTTAAAAAATAAGAATTAAATTTTAAAGAAGAATGAATAATTTCAGTAAAAATAATTTTAATTTTTTAATTTCTCATTGTTCAACCCATTTAGTGATTTTTAAATATAAATATCAGTAATATAATGATTAGTAACATAAAAAAATCATATAATGTGTAACTAGTAATTAAATACATAGTATAAAATGTGAAACATACAATAGTATAAAATTTAAATATGATTATTCAAACAAAATGTCTACCTGTAATAAAATCTTTATAAAATTAATTTAGAATAAATAGAAAAAATATTTACCTTCTTCAATTATTATTTTATCATACTTAAATAAAAAATTAAACTATTGTTTAAACAGCGTGGCCATGAAGCATCATTGTATCTTTACATGTAAAAAGTTATTAATTTAGAGGGCATATAATTGCCCATTGTACAAGTGTGGCAGGTGGCTTTATCACCACATTTTCTGGAGACAACTATTGAAAACAAAGTCACTAAATTCTAACGTTCTAACAATTTATTTATTTCATAGTTATCTTATTCCTATTGTCAAAAGTTTTTGATTTTAAAAACATTTAGGCCCCGTTTGGTTGCTAGAAGATGAGGGCCAAAATTATAACCTAGGTTTTGCAGAAAAACATGGGCATTTGGTTGGTTAAAATTATAACCTAGTTTTCAATTTCATCTTCCAATTTTGGTCAAAATCTTGAAAATGTTTCTTCCAATAAAAAGGTGGAATTCGAAATTAAAACCAAATTTTAAATTTTATGACAGTTTTTTTAATAATATTGTGGGGTCCACAGTATATTCATCTTCCATGTCAACCAAACAGACCATTGTCTTTCCAAACCACAAAACCAGATTTTTGAAAACCTGGTTATGCAACAAATTCATCTTCCCCAACCAAACGGGCCACGGATAGGCATCTCGCCAGGAGTGCCAAAAACAATTGATACTTTATTGTCCAGTGGTTGTAGTCGTGTTGAAGGCTTCTGAATTAATTCGAGGTAGGCATAATGCAGCATGATTCATATTCAGTCCTCCACTTTAGAGCTTATTAAGCCATCTATGTTGAGCGGATGGTCAAAGGCCCAGCAGTTAAAGCATATCTAGATTCTTAATAGGTTTTGGATCTGATGCTCCCCCTTGCCTTTGTCTCTCTTGCATCTGTCCCGATGAACACACTTATTTGAGTGGAATTGGAACTCAATCTTGATTGGTCAATGAAGACTGGTGTTTATGCTATTCAAATTACTGGAAGCCACAATAGGAAGTAATGAAAGATAGTTTCAGTAGCACCTATTTGGGGCTCCCATTTATCCCTCCATATCTGCAACCAAAGGCAAATTTTAACAGAAGGATAAACATTGCATCAGGAAGATTAAGAGTTTCAAGTTTGTGATTTCCCATCTACATCTTCGTCCTTATCACCATCATTACTCCAGAGCATTCACTATAATTAACAAGCCAAGAACGATGATTTATTAGGTTTCCACACGTTGACAAAGAAAACACAATAATGGTGTAACACAGATATGAGAACTAGAGATATGCTCAGACATAATCCTCGATTTTTCTCTGCTACCTTTTGTTTGAATCTGCTTTGTTTGTTTGTGCAGTCTGGTAATGTTTTTTAGGGCACTACAAATTCTGTTGAATCTTCTCTGCAGAACCTAAATTTCCCTCCGCCCTCGACCATCAGTAGAAAGGGGAGGAAAATGGAAAAGGAGGAGAGTGAAAGGGCGAAGTTGAGGGGATCAGTGGACGAACTAGAGAGGCGCATGTTGTTCGGATGCAGGTGTCGGAGTGGCATAACATGAGCACCCTGGACAAACTGGAGATTACTCTACAGAAGGCAGAGGACTTTGAGGCATTAGATAGAAATGAGAAAATTGAGATTATTTGAGCAGTTCAGAGTTTAGAGGTTGCGGAGCCAAATCTGTTAAATGGAACAGATAAGAAAAACTGGGAGAGTGAGAGGTATGAGCGAATATTCCGTAAGAATGGAAAATAAAGACATGCCTTGAAACAAAGTTTTGTAGGTCACAGATAGTCTGTAGACATGAAGGTAACCATCCTGTCAAAAGATTTGTAGAAAGGTGCACAAACTGAAGCTGAAATATATGTTCTACTTAATGAATTGCCTGCTAGATTTATGACATTGGAAATAGATGGTAGAGCAGACAGGAAAGTTGTATTGAATCCTTTTGCAAGCATTCAGAAGTTTGGTCCTCTTCAATGACCTTCTACATCTAAAAGTCGCAGGCCTCTCATGGTGTTGAAATCAGGCAAGCTCCCATATAGATTAGTACCTTACAGATAAATAACACAGACCAACACATTCCCTTGTCTCAGCCGGGCAACAATGATGTTAGTTTTAAATTTTTTAGTTTATCAAACTGAACATTCCAGAAAAAAGAAACGTATGCTAGAAATTTCCAAAAATAAATTATTGTTATTTTTAAAACTGAAAAAACAATTAAACCCCTAGCAAAATTAGTAGCAGTCAATCAAAAAATAGAAATTAAATTTGAGAAATTAATTTAAAAATAAAGGAACATAGATGTGTCTTTAAACTTTAGTGTTTGAATGATTTTTATTGTAAAATTAATTGAATGTAGGCAACTAAAAACATTAGTTCAGACTAATAAATAATTCAATCTTTCCTTGGAAAGCTTTGATTTGTGGATAGATTTATGGTTAAGTGCACTTGAGTTGGACCTAGGGAGGCTTGATGCTTGACTCCTATGAGAATCGTCGAGATGCTTTGAGTGTTGAATTTTCTGTCCATTCAACCTTTGGAAGAAAACCCATGAAAGGATTATTGAGATGGAGCAATACTAGCACTTCCACCCAAAAAAGGTGCAAGAGGTACGTCGATAGGTATTTAATTTGAAAGTATAATTGAAACTTTGTATGATAAAATTAAGTTTGCAAAAATGTAGGTTTACAAACATACATATCATTTTAGAAAGTAGTCTACTAAATAATAGCATCAAATAGAGTTTGTGACTTTTGTAGGTCCTTGAAAACATAGCACTAAATACATGGAAAGAAAAAATATATAAATATCTAATTACAAAGGTGAAATGTTATAATTCGTAAGTGACAATAATGGTGAATTTGCATCCATTGTGAAGCTCTCCTCATTCCATCAGAAAAGACTTTATTTAAATAATACATTTAAAATTTTCGATATACTCTCTTATCAAATCCCTAAGATGGAAAAGTAAATTAGAAACTTTACTTTCTTCACTAACTTCACATAACTAAGTGACATAATTGATGGCAATTTTACTCGAAGGTATAGTTACTAAATGTGGACGACCCTTCATGATGTTACTTCATTCATTTAGGATTGAAAATTAATGGGCTTGAACTTGGTACTAAACTAGAGCCATTTCACACCCAATTTTATTAGCCATGGGTTTCTTGTAGAAAAAAGCAACATTTTATTAATTGTACAAATAAAATGCTCAAAATTTAGTGCAAGTTAACATTGACAAACACTAACCTTAACTAGGTCTAAATTAAAGAAATTGTATTAAGTCTTTGTGCTTCAAAATTTGTGCTATTTACTGAAAGTCAACAACAATTTTTAGCAATATTCTATAGAAGATGAGATGGAAAGAAAACTGATAGTTCAAACATCAAAAGTATCTGGTGAGCAAGTTTGCAAATTTCAATCAATAATTTATCAATAAATTCATTCAAGTTTACACCCAACATAGTGCATTATTTTAGCATTTTAGAGAGGATTCACAATGCAATTCCGCTTATAATATTTTATGAAATTAAGATGCAAAGTCATTTCTAATGCACAACCTTTTGAAATATACTAGAGTTAAGTCATTGAGGTGGTCAATTCATGGCCAATGAATTCTTGAATATGATGTAAATTGTTTGAATGGAAGAAAGCAATGAGCTTTTTGGCTACTATTGCATGTGATTTTTAGCATCTTCTTTAAAAATTTAGAATATCTTTATTACTAATTTCATAATAGTAGAAGTCAATCAGGCTCCTCAATTTAATACTATTAGTATCATTTTCATTCATTTAAGTCATTGTCAGGCAGAAAAGAGCGACATCAAACTGAATGTGGATGTGCATATCCTTCTATACGTTATAAATCATGTAACCAAAGACGGATGAAGTAGAAGAGACGAGAAGAATGATAGTGTCCATATTACTCTTAAGGAGGAGATGGTTGATGGTGATGTGGTCTCTTTTAGGAATTTGAAGAAGACCTCATTGGAGAAGTTAATATAGCTTAATAAATGATGATTGTTGGGGTTGGTGCTTGTTTGGTAGTGCATTGGGATTTTTTCTACTAGGATTTCTAGCATGACTCATACTAGTTGTGTGATTGATGTTGTTATTGTTCGTGGTTGTTAGCTCTTAGTGCCAACAAGCTTCTTTTACAATAATTATAAGTTTATCCTTCTTTTAATAGTTAGTTCTATTTTGGTCAAGTTTCTAGTTTTTAGTAGTATATTTCGCTTTTGATCTTATTTTAGCTTAATTGATGGATTTCAATACCGGTTAATCCCTTTATGGTTGTTCTCGCGACATGATTTTAATATTTTGTTGTTAAAGAGTTTACGTCGTATCTTGATATCTAATCACAACATTTTAAATTTAAGAGAGAATTTGACATTAGTGAAGAAACCCTTCAAGGGAGAAGAGTCTAGAAATAATTTGGCATTCGTTGTTACTAATTGTAATTTTATTTTTTCCACAAACTAAAGCAAATTTTTAAGGTAAAACATTTGTCTTTATTTAGTCATCTTTTTTTTTTTTTTAAATCGCTAAATCATTTCTTAACCTATAATATTTTTCCATACAAGAGCATTAAAAAAAGTGAGGTACTTAGCGAGGGCATTGGAAATAAGGAAAGATGGTGACAACCTCAAAAGAGGAAACAAAGAGGGATCCAACATTCACAAGTAGGTTTTGTGTCCTTCAGAGAAAGTGGATAAAATCATAATATGACTTTATAATAAAAACATTGTCAATCAAGTTTTCAAGAAAGGGTTTTGTAAATCTTACATATGAACAAGGTTTTGTCAATCCATTATGGTTCTATTATTATTGGATAGAAATTCTTGGGCCAATCTATGCACAAGGTGCTCCTATCTTTAAGTATTTGTTATGAAGTTTTCTTGCTCGTCATAATAATCAAACATGTCACAATGGGCTCAATGTTTTTGAAGCTCATTATTCTTCGAGGCTTTTTATTCAAAACAAGACGTATTGTTATGGGATTTTCTTAACCAAGAGATTATCATTTTGTTTTATTAGAATTGATTGTTTGTAAATGTTTATCATCAATAATGTCTATATAACATTTCATCAACATTTTTTATTACATTTGGAAATCAAAGAAAATGTCTATAATGTCTATATTGTTGCCCACGAAAATTCAAAAATCAAAGAAAAGACCTTGGTGGTTTGGGGCTTTGGTTCAGCATTACTCCGTCCTAAAAGATGTTGCCCTTAAAAATGCCCCCCCAACTATGAATGGTGAGGGAGTCAATTGCCCTACTTCGGCTCGTCCTGTTCTTGATCCTTTGTTGGATTTGGATGCTGCGACTTCCCCTCCCTCTAGGGTTCAAGTTCCGTTAGACATTGCTTCACATGTGATCTTACCTGTTTCGTTGGTTGGGTCAATTGTTGATGCTTTGGTGTGGGAGAAGGAGGCTTCTCTGGTGGAGGAAGGTTGGATAAAGGTTAAAGGTAAAAAATACAAACATCCCCAACAGTCCTTGGACCATCTTCTCAGATCTCACTTTTTTGGGAGTAAGGCGTCTTTATTGTTTTTGAGTTGTAATTGACAGCAGAATTGCACTGTGTTATCTACAGGGCCGCCCTGGTCAAATTTGTTGGTTGGTGACTTGTTTCTCCTTTTGTCTATGGTCTCTTATATTCGGACTTCATTGAAAATCTTTTGTGTAAAGGGTTTTACGCACCCTTCAAAACCTGTTTTCCTTAATCAAAAACATTTTTTATCACATTTTATGATTTATAATTAGCTAAGGATAAAGAGTAAAGAGAGATGTCAAATTACAAATTGTAGATCAAATATTGAAAAAATTTAAATGATAAAGGAAGCAATCTTGTTCGATATTCCTTTGCATGTTGAATAATCCATCCATTGCATTCACCAATCAAAATGGAACTAAACTATTATCAAGTGTGTCAATATTGGTTCATTCATATGTTGGTAGATGAGAAAAGGTAATAATTAAAAAAATTGTGCAACTTTGTTGGTAGAACATGTTACAAATAATATAGGTGTAACAACTAAATGAAACAATCATTAAAATCGTTGTACAAAATTATTAACTATATAAGAACTAACTTTACTCTAACCTTAACAACTAATTAAAATTAACTAATAATATGAGCAACAAGATAGAAATTTAATTTGACTAATTCTAAAACTACTCACTCTAAATCTATTTGAGTTCTCTCAATAGATCATATTGGACCCAACACCCACATCTCATACTTTGATAGAAATTTCTGAAGCATCTATGAAATTATCAAAATTAATGCCATGTTTAAGCTTAAGTTGTAATATTAACTCAAGATTAGGATAGGGAAAAAACCTTTCTGTAGTGTCAAATGTTTTTGTTCTTAGTTGACATAGTTGAGAGCATCCGGCTTATTCCGTCATTAGGGCTGAATGGATCCTATCCAATTATGCAAAAATTTGGCCTGCATTCTCCTTGCCCATCAAAATTTTGTGGTAATCAAAGGATAATACAATCTAGGGTCAAAGACCTTTCGATTGGCAGCCATTCCGAGCTAAAAAAATCTTTGGTGCAAATTTTAGATTCGTTGCAATTTTAACTGTCCAGCTTACCACTATATCCCTTCCCTGTAAATATGAAAATAGCAAGTCCTTCAAAAGGAACATAGAACTAAATCGCAAATTTCCAGTTGGCTCGAATTCAACATTAGTGCAAAACACTCCAAACAGCAATCAGCAAACAATTTACCAATGATTGTTTACTGACGTGAGAAAAAATTCAAGATGGAGGCAACTCCAAAAGGAAAGCCTATAAGCTAATTAGGATAGAGTGAAGCTTAAGAAGGCTCAATGCTTCACTCTTGTAAGCATCACCTAGATGCAATGAATGTTACGTGTTATATTCATCCTCATTAAAAATGGGCTCTTGTGAACTACTAATAAAAATAGGTAAATGAGTTTGACTCAGCTAAACATTTGAAACCTAATAACAATATAATATGTTATTTTTAATTTAGTTGGACCCACGACACTACATTGATAGAGAATTTTAGTTGACTAAACAAAGTAGAGAAGCTCTTAAAAGATTAAATTAAGCAATAGCGTTATATCTAGCGTTGGTATATCTCAACTTTTTTGAACACTTCAAAGTATCTGTCTAGAATAGTGACTAGTGCTAACACATATACATGACATGACTTTAAAAAGGGTGAACTCAATTTCCTTTAATTCAAGAACCCTCTAAAACTCTTGAGGTATATTTTTTTTTTTTTCAAACATCTTATCTACCAAAATGCTTGAAAACATTTAGGCCAAAATAAATTAACAAAGTGTACATCCCAATATAAGAGACTATTTATTGAAAGATTAGTAAGCACGAAAAGGAAATCCAGACAATTAAGATAATGAAATATAACATTGACATCAATCACATAAAGATGGTCAAGGAAAGGGAAATGTGTTTATATTTTGTCAATGAAAAGTAGGCTTAGTTTAAAAATATAAGGAGTGTTAGTTTAAACATATAAGAATTAAGGAGATCATGATTATTGATGAACAACTCTATATATATAGATCAAGAAAATAGTATGATCTATAAGAATGGGGGAAGCATGTCTTGTTCAAAGATGAGTATACAAAGGTTTCAAAGAAATTACTTAACCTAATAGAGGACTTTCTGTTAGGAATATGCTTCAATGGATATTTATTTATTTATTTCACTTTGGTCATGCCAATGGTACATATTCATTACTAGAAGCACATAACAAATAAATATAGCTAGCAGCTCCCGTTTATTCTATTGCTCATGCCTGTAAATGTTGACCACGGGGAAAAAAACTAAGAAAAAATTTTAAAAGGGAGGTGGTACAGCAACAGACCCTACCAAATGCAAGGGCATAAAGGAAACTGTCATAGGGAAAAGTGTTTGAAAATGTTAGAATCAAACTTAAATAAAAAATTGTACAGGAATTACTCAAATTGATGATAATACTAGAACAGTTTTGTGACAAATACATATGTCGTTGACAAATTAGTGTGTTGTTTTTTCTAGTGGTGGGGGTTCACCCTTACAAAGCCAGTCATACAATTCTCAAGGGAACAATAGCACAAACTAATGTGCAGGTTTTTACAATAGAAGGTCACTAATGGCACATAGTCCACAAATAACTTATGAAGAAATGCTACTTGGAGTACACATGGCCAGCAGCGGCCAAGTACAGTACAGAGCTTAAGGCCCTAACGGGCAATGTACAACGCAAGTGTGAAGAGAAGCAATTGACCGCACAATGCCAACCACCCACAGCTTGGGACACAAATGATAACTAGCCAGAAAACAATCCAAATGCAGTGCTATTTCCCACACCTTCCTGTAGCATAACATTGATGAGTCAAAGATCTTCTTGTGGCATATAGTATCACCTTGACCATAATCTACCCCCAGGTACAAAATCCCTTCCACCTCAGTAGGAGCAGCACAGAGGTCAACCACAAGATGAGGAGCCTACCATTGAACCAATTCACATCTCAACAACCAAAAGGGGATCCCAGACCAAGACAGCCCCCCTTTTATACACAGCAAATCTTCAACTCTATAGGAGAAGTTTCCACCTCTATAGGAATCGTCAAAGGAGCAACAACCAAGCCGGCATCCTGGCCATCACAAAACTAATTTAATTCTCAAGGTCGGGAATAGCCTCCAAACCAGCTGCAACTGTCAACCAAAAACACAAGGTCAGAAAGAGCCCTTAAAAACTATCAGCTATTGTCTAGCCACCAACGGGAAGAAGACCACTACCCGAACCCAGCAAAAGGGACAGATCACCCAACAAGAAAGAGCAAAAGCCAAAAGTAACAGCCAACAAAAACCAAAGGATCCACAGGTTATATGAGCCTTTCAACCTGAACACTTCTATCACAGTAAAGGCAAAAAGCAATCTCAAGCTATAAGTAGCTTGTCAACCAAATCGACTCCCCAAGCTAAGGAGTAGCCACCTTCCCAAAAAAGCTAAAAACAGCATGGTATGAACTATCTTCCCAGACCCCAACATTTCCAGCTTCAGTAAACTCTAGAGCCACACATTTAGTTGTCACAGGAGCATCCCAGAAATGCAGCACATAATCCCAATGAAAAGGGTAGGAAGCCAGATCATTCTCATCAGCATATGGGGAAACCCATTTACCAGGCTTCCATAATGCTTCCATAATTAAGTACTCCAAAAGAGAGTATCCCACACACATAGGGCCCTCAACATATCCCTCCTTCAAATCATTTACTTATCACACCTTCAGTCACCAACAAAGCAACAGAAATATGCTACAACCAAACATTTAGCATGGAGTAGAATCCATTATTCAACGTCAACCAGAAAAATTGCCGAACCATCTTAACTCAACTTCCAGCCAGCAAGCCATAACTTGTCGCTCCAACAGTCACCATGCGGACAACCAACAAAACTGGGGAAGAAATGAATCCAAGCCCCAGGAATCTTCTGTGGAAAGGAACAGCCTTCCACTCAGCTTTGTCAAAAACAACAGGAAAGAAAATCATGATATTACTATCAGGATTTAACTGTGTAATTTTTGTGTCAAACTCATTGACCCATATTTCATGAGTAGTGATTCAACACGAATCCATCTCTCATGAGAATAAATGGAACACTTAGCACTCATTGGATCTAGGTGATGCTCACATAGGTGAAGCACCAGGACTTCCCCGGAAGGTCACCCATCCCGGTACTACTCCAGCTTGAGCGCACTAAACTACAGAGTTTACTCCATAGTTAAACCCACTCTACTTGCAACACAGTTAAATTCTGATAGCAATATCACAATTTGACTTGCTGTGGAAATTATCTCCTACTTATCAAAGGAAAGAAAATGACAGGAAAAACCTTATCTGTGGGTCTCACCGGGCAAAATACCTCAACTCTCCAAGATTGATACTAGAGTCGCCACATTTTTTAACATTACAATGTAGAAAGGACGCACGCATGATGGGAAAAGTCTGAATCCAAGCAGGCAGAGCACAATCACAACCAAACACATCAAGGCCTGAGGAACAGGGTTCCACTCACTCCCCTAGACAGCGAACAACATTGGAAAATTGTCAGAGGGAATAAGGAATGTTCCTTGCAATTATCTTGACCAAGCCAATAGGGCCCGTTTGTAACAGATACAGCCCACACCAAAATCTTAGCATGATACCACCACTGCAAAGTCTCGCAGGGTGCATGCAGCAAGGGAAGGAGTAGTGCCAGGGAACTCACATCCCAAACAGGGATGTCACAGGAAGCCACTGAAGTATCCTTCAACCAAACACTAGGATAATGTTTGAAGAAACCCCCAAGTTGGCCATTGACCAAAAATGCAAAGGGGGCTACACAGCCGACTTCAAACCAAATGGTCTGCAGGTCACAGGGATTCGTTGCCCAAACATACAGGGACACGGGTGGGTATTGGCCAAACACCACAAGGTAGAAGTCTCGTTACATACCAACAAGCCTAGAACCCCACAAGCCAAATGGAAGCACCTACATAAGCAAGCAGGGCCAAGAACCGTGACACAACAAGATCGTTAGATCGTTCATCCAGTATGAACCCGTCTCCACCACAAGAGACACCAGCAAGTCCCACCTCCCTCCAGACCCACATTCTTCCAGAATACCATGCAGAAAGGCGAAGAGCAGCATAGGAACAGTGCAACATATGTCACACCAATAGGACAAACATGAACCAACAACCTGCAACAACAGGGCACCCATAACAACACAAACATCTCTGTGGAAGAGGAACCTCCATAGCAGCTTCTAGAAGTAGAAAACAGAGGGATAAAATCCCCATACCGTCCCAAACTAAACAAAAAAGATACCCGAACAAAAACAACTGCAATGCAAAGACAACCAAAACTTCAAGTGCAAACCTGTAAGCCTCGCCAAAGACAGCCAACCCATGCCCTACCACCTTGATCATTGTCATCACAATCGACTTCCTCCTCATCTTTGAATTTCCTACCCCACTCATTGCAGACTTCAGAACTAGTGTTAATTGAGTTTGACAAATGTGTTATTTTTGTCCCACAAGTTCTAAGGAGAACACACTTGAATTAAAAAAAAAATCAACAGCGTACATGAGCTCCAAGGCAAACAAAAACAAGCCACTATCATAACTGAAACTTGAAAAATGATAATGGTAATGAAACAAATAGTATATGAACTTCAAAAAAACACCCCTTATAATTCAATAATTTATTGAACTTTGCTGAAAAAAAATTATAATAAGTGAAACTTAAAAAATGATAATGGTAATGAAACAAATAGTTTCGGAACTTCGAAAAAAACACCCCTTATAATTCAATAATTTATTGAACTTTGGTGAAAACAAATAATATGTTATTGAGGTGAGATACACAAGAACTTACACACAAAACAAAAGGTAGTTGTCTGATGATTAATGTATATATTAAAGAATTAACACTATACTTGCAGTACATATCATCAACCAAAAAGTATTTGGCAGAAAACTAGAAAAAGAAATTTAATTTGATTTACTAAACCACTAACATGATATAATATAACATAGTTAAGGTGGCACCCAGACTAATTAGTTTGAAATTAAATTCTACGAAAGACAGCTACAACTTCATAAACCAAGAGCAAGAGGTTGTGTAAGGAACAAAGAAATGTTTCCTCAGACACTGCTATTTATAGACAGCACTTATCATACATTCAAACTATTGATAGGAAATCATTAGTACTAAAATTCAATCACACAGAGTACTTTTCATATTATCATGTTGCTCTTTTTTTTAACAATGGAGATGATGAAAGTGTCCATTTGGTTAATGATGACAACACATGATCTGGCTATGGATACACTTCAGAGTGAAAAAATGAGAAGGAAAAAAAATGCTGAAATTAGAATCCGACTCCTCAATACTGCAAATCTGTGATTAATGATGTCAACACATGTTCTAGCTCTGAAAACACTTCAGAGTGAAACTAGAATCTGACTTCTCAAGACTATAGCGTGATATGATTTCACTTGGTTTGATACAATTCCTATGAATAAAATGTGCTTCACCTTGCATTACCAGTAAATTCCGCAAGAACATTCTCTCTCTTTGAACGGATAGAATCGGTTTCATCTCCTACAACAATTATTATTACAGCTATCTTTGCTATGAACTTAGTCGCAGTGTGTGATTCTCGGAGGTTCTTGACAATTCTAAAAGTTCTTCCAGGAGACCTATGTAATAATTCGTATACAAATAGCTAATGTCTCAACTATGGTGGCAGAACAATAAATTATTTTTTCCTCCTCTGCCTCATCATTAGTCCATGTCTCAAAAATGGAGAATATTCCACTGCCTTCATATCTTGGGTGAGTTGGGAGATTTAGTGGGTTTGGTTTATGTCCAGATTTGTCAAATTTCTATATGGGCTTATGGACTTCTAAGTTTCTCTGTTAAGATTAATGCAATAAAAAGGAATTATTAGGATTAAGATATTACATTTATTTTTTTGATCGGTTAAGATATTACATATATTGGTTATATGGTAGGGTATTAAATGAAAATATCCTACAACTGCTAGTAATGTTAATAAAACAATAATATCATGTATTATTTTATTATGTCTATATACTATGTTACCTGGGGACGCGTTTCCGGCAAAAATTGACCCCATCCCCACGACCCCCCGTCCCGGAAACTCGGAAACTTCCGGAAATCTTTCCCTTGGCTGTCCCATTAATGTTTCAATTTTGATAATTTGTTTGATTTCCACTCTCATGTGAACTCTAAAGTTAAATTATTTAACACAAACATTATATGTTAAGGTTCTATAATTTATATAAGCATGTGTTATCCATGTTTTTATATGAATATTTAAAATTTTCCTGTATATTTTAAATTTTCCCTACTTTTTATATAGCTGTTCCCACTGCCATCCCCTGCTCCGAGAAAAAAAAAAATCGGTCCCGGAAACCTGTTTCCCCGTCCCCACATCCCCCCGTCCCGGAAACTTGGGGTAACATAGCTATATAGTAGGGTATAAAATAAAAATATCCAACAACTGCTAGTAATGTTAATTATAAATTTATATTATGTATTATATTATTGTCTGCATTCAAGGTATAATCTGGAGTTTTTTGGTTCGCTATATTTCAACAAACAGAACATTCACACAATGATTAGTCTTGACCTGTGCATGTGCAAGGACAATTCACCTAGAAAATCAGTGAAAGAAAATCAACCAATAGACAAAGAATTGTGTTTTCCCACAAATCTCAAGAGTGCATAAAAAACCCCAAATTGGTAGGCATTATTTGACAATTCTATATAAGAGAACGATGTCTGCAGTGAGAGCTTTCTACAACTGAGATTTTGGCTAAAACAGACTATATTGTCTTTGGCACATCTTCCAAGGTTATACAAAAAAGGTATGCGTAGACAATCTAGTTGCACTGCGAAATGGTAGAAAATATCTGCAATTAGATTTACTTTTAAATGTAATTTTTGGTTAGATAGAAAAAATCAATTGGTGACACGGTTCTTGACGTTGGAGATTTGAGAAGTCTACAGAGATTGAATATTTGTACAAACCTACAAATGCATCTCTCTAAAAAGCAGGATTGTAGACTCAAATACTAATTCTATAACCTCAAAAACTTCATAACGAAAATGAAAGCAGAAACAAAACCAGCGCTACATAAGACAACAGAGAATACAAGCAAAAAACATTCATATATATATATATATATATATATAAATTCTCTATCTAATGTATCAGAACAAGCTTACAAGTTGGGATTCACAATAAGGATATATTTACATGGAGTAATTAAGCATAAACTTATAAGATACTCTAGTCAACGCACCCCTTGAATCAGCACCATACAAAAGCTTTGGACCCTCGTCAGGTAAATCGTTACTAATTTTAATTTACCAATGTCATGGATGGATTTATATATCTAATTCTAAAGATGGCAGAGCTATAAATTATTAATAACAGGTGTTCATCATGTGGTTACTCATTTTGGATTTCAACTATCAATGAATGTAAATAATGGCCTAATTTGGAAAATTCTTCAAGCTTCAGCATCCTTATTAGGAAATAATCTCAATATGAAAGCATACCCACAGGCTACTACTCTTGCCTCTTCCATATTTTCAAACATCCTGTAAGGCATTGGAGAAGGTGTTCAGAGGATTTATGTAGGGCAAGCAAGGAGACGTGAAAGTGGTCCTAATATGATTTAATCATGCTATAGAAGTATATCCAGCCCCTATCCACTAAACCTACATGACTACATGCAAATAAAATACAAACTAAGCTTAACTGGTCAGGGTGTGTTCCAGAGGACTTCATTAGTTCAAAGAGTTTGAGAGCATCTTCATGAAAGCCATGCATGGCATAGCCTGCAATCATTGTAGTCCATGACACAACATGTCTTTAGGGTATTTTTTTTAAACAGTTCAAATGCTGTGTGATCCTTTCACATTTTGCATACATACCTACCCACGCACTAGCAATTATAATATTTGAGGAAAATGCACATTGAGTTGCATACTTTATAATGAATGTTTATACAAGGTTTGAAAGCTCCCATTGCTGCATTCATTCCAGTCCATAATACAGCATTTTTTTGAGGTATTTTGTCAAACAGTTTTCCTGCCCTGTCTATCCTTCCAAATTTCGCATCCATGTTAACCAACACACTGGCAATTATCCTATCTAAAGAAAATGCACTTTCAATTAATTACTCTGTAGTGGATGTCCATATTATGTGCTAAAGATAAAACTGCTGCTTACATATTCTTGAAAGTCTCCAAAGCCTTTCCAACAATTCCTTGCTATGCATATCCTACAATCATTGTAGGCATTTCAAAGGAAAAACTTAAAGCATTACCAAGTGCATCATGGTATTTGTATCTTGCAATCATAGTAGGTCATTGGACCACATTTCTTTTAAGCATTTCTATAGAAATCGTAAAGCCTCACCAACGTCACCTGCTCTCCATATCCTGCAATCATGGTATTCCATGACACCAAATTTTGTTGAGGTGTTTCATTGAAAAACTCTAAGCTCTTGTCAAGAACACCATTTTGTGCAGATCCTGTGTTTCACCAGGGTAGGCTTTGTGCATCATTACACCACACGGTATGGGGATAGCACGATAGCTGCATTGCATGGGCTCAAGGGCATTCTTCCGTTGCAGCATCTACAAGGCTGCTGCAGCATGGGATGCATTATTTGAGTAGGGAGCTTCTCTGGCAGTAACTCTTGGCATTCAATGTGAATGCCTTAGCACGGCATATATAAATGACTCAGAAGCTTCACCGGCATATGGCTCAATCGCCTGAGGTTTAGTTAATATGATAACTACCCAGCAAGCATTACCCGCAAGCACGCACCACTGATTATTGTTTTTCCTTACCGCGTTTAGCCCGAAGCATTCTGTCATTTTTTCAAACATTTAAAGAGCATAAATAAACTACCACACTTGACATTCTGATATGCAGCAATAAGTTTAGTTTGAGAAAAAGCTTCTGTACCTAATATAGAGCCAAAATGAGTGATGAGAGAGTTCACTTCCTTGACCTATGAAAGCTGTATGCTAGGCAATGCAAGTGTTAGCCATAGTTGAAGATAAGTGCACAAATCAACACACCATAAACAGGAAGATGGTAGATTTAGTAAATAAACCTACCACAATGCACGGAATATGTATCAGACAAAAACAGTTAAATCATGTAGAAGTCTAATGAACTTCAACTTCAAAAAAGTATGAAGGCAGCCTAATACATTAATAAAATTTACTATAGTTTGAAGACTTACATTGCCCTGGGAAAACTGCCTGTAAGAATACTGGAACTCTGAGGAGAGGTGGCCCTAAATTTTGAGTTGTAGGAGTTACGTTCATTTCCAGTGCATAGGTTTCAAAATATTGCCTTTTTAAAATGGGAAATTTTGTATTGTTTTCTTAAAGTGATGGGGAAACTAGTAAGCTGTAAGATTTAAATTGGGAGGTTCAGTTCATCTCAGATGGAGAGCCTTCAGTACAGAGGGAATTAAGCATGATGAAGAAATTAGCAAATGAGGCAGCCGTTAAAGTAGAACCATGGTGATTTGCTTCACTATAAATTGATAATGCAGACTCAAGTCCCATAAGAGAAGGCCTTAAATATGGACATTGTTCTTCAAATCTTTTTAAACCATCTGTCCACTTAGCTGATGAGATGACCTCTGAGGCTGCTACTTACACATTGTTTTTGAGAAGGAAAACAGAGATAATTTGGGTTCTGTAAACAGACCATTCAAAAGGTCATTCAATCATAAATATTTGTGAAAGTGTTAGAAAATTCAAAGTTGTATGGACTACTGTTTTGTCAAGGCAGTGATGCTGACGCTGTGATTTTACAATAGCAACTACTGATTTCCTTACTCCTCTAAAGATTTACACCATCAGCTTTCTGTGTGGTCCTTTTCTCGCCTGCAATTGGCTGATCCATGGCAACAAAAATACTTCACACAAGAATCCCAATTCAGCAGCTGGGACAAGGATCACATTTTTCATCTGCTTCTAGTTCTAACAGGCAACATCTTGTGGAAGACACCTCTAACTGTATAGCGGTTATGTGATTACTCATGCCTTCATACATTCTCACTAAAGATCCATGAAACAGACATGCAGTCCAGTTTGAACACACATAGACAGCCCATGAAACATTGGCAAAATATCAAATTTCTTGTCATGCTTATTTTTTATTGGTCACAAGATTTTTGTTTTTAAATTTGTAAATAAAAAAGATGTAAAACCACTGGGAAAACGAGTGCCACCAATCAGAAAACAGAAAGAACTTTTTAAAATGATTTTAAAGAAAAAAATTAAAACAGACCTTAGGTTAGCAATTGTGTTCTCATATAAATTAATGGCATATGGTGATGCAAAAACATTGCTCTCCACCTTCTAAGGCAGGGACTCATAATGCTAAATGCAATCAACAATCACTTGGGTCAATAGCAATGAGCAAGAGCAGTTCCTACAAATCTACTTTGAAACTGCATTAAAAGAAAGCTGCGTTGAAATATAATTAACTCTTGAAAGCAGAAGTTTATCGCATCTTAAAACTTAACACAACTCACTCAAGCTTGAGTATCAAAAGAAAATTTACAATGTGCCAGATTCGTTTCCAGAATTTTGTTTAAGATTTGAAGCGGTCATAAATATTGAAATCGGATTTCCTGGCGAAGGATGTGCCTGCTTCAACACTGAAACATAAGGACCAGCTCTATGCTTAGCATTTTCATCAGCTGCAGACAATACCTCTAATTCTTCAAGGCCTATTTGTCTCTTGATTAACTCCACATTTTCTTGAAGGACTTGCATCTCACCAAAAGGTAACTTCAAATCTAATGCTTGAGGTCCGACAGCAAGAGTCTCATCCTTTTTAAACCTCAGAAACGGCATGCACTGTTTAAGCACTTGCTTAAAATCAGAGCGTTGTCCAATGGGACTTTCCTTCAAAGCAGCTAATATTTCCTGGTCTGGAGCAAAAGAGTGGCTGTTTCTATTATACTTATCCTGAAGAATTCTCAGACATATTGCCTTCCAATCTTTGTATTCCTCTTCAACGTAGAGCAATCCTATTGATGGCTTTAACTCCTCAGGTCCTGCTGCAGCATTTGATGTATCTTTCTTAGCCTTCTTAGGAGCAGACGTCTGCTTCTGAAAAAGCTTCCTCATGGAAACAATTGTGTCCTGCAAATACTTGTTAGCACGTTGAAGTGTAAGGTCGGGTGACTCTGCAGTTGGCCACCCTGCTTTGACAGCAAATCCATCCCTCTTCAAAATTTCTTTCCATACATGCTCTGCATAGTGAGGACATATGGGAGTGATTAGCCGTGTCTGAACATCCATAAAGCGCAATAACAAATCTCGATTCATGCCACCTAACCCACAGGACAACCTGTACTCATCCCGAGCTGCCTGAAGATCATAGAAACCAGTCTTCAAGGCCTCCCTAAACATCATTGTGCTGTAGTTCTTTTCAGTCAGCTCAATGGCAATGTTTATTTCATTAGAAAACACCCTATCTGCATAAGTAGAAGGGGAGCCTTGCCTCAAGGATTCTGCTGAAGCCAAAATCTCCTCCATCCATATGATCTCTTTTGTAAGTCGGAGAATTGCAGCATTAGCAGTCTCAAAAACAAAATTGGCATCATCCATTCCATCACCTGCATCAGCCAAAGAAAATCGCGTAGCATCTGAAGAGAAATCCTCTATTGCTTGACGTAAAGTTCTAAAATTGCCTGTAGACTTCGACATCTTTTCGGAGTTGAGCATAAGATGCCCATTACACCTAAATGAACGTGGCCATTTCTCCTCTGGGAATATTGCTGTGTGATTATAAATGCAAAAGGTTAGATGGTTTTGAATCAAATCCTTACCAGAAACTCGTAAATCAAAGGGGTACCAGTACTCAAACTCTTTCTTCATGCACTTTAGCAAGTCAGCAGGGATATCTGAGTCTGGAAAAGGACCCCCACAAAATATATAATTCCAAACTTCATCTGTCATCTGCTCAGCTTTTATTGTAGTGGCAGTCTTACCATAAATGTCCCCATTTTGTAAAAGGTGAGCAACAGTGTAATAGGCCATGTATAGTGTGGAATCTGATAAAGATTCTACAAGAAACTGTTCATCCCATGGAATTCTTGTTCCAAGGCCAAATGATCTAGAACAGGCCCATTGATTAAGCCAGCCCAGTGTATGCTCGAATCCATGCCTGGCTTCATCATAATAAAGCTCCATCTTTGCCAAACACTGCTGGGCCTTTGCTCTCCACTCGGGTTCACCATATATTATATACCATTGGTCAGTCAGGGCTACAACACATTCATCACCTGACCTGGAGATAACTTTTTTCTCAGGCTCACTGTACATGACTGCTTTCCCTGTCTCCAGAAGTTTTTTCCTGATTAAAGGTTTTGCTACTTGAACTTCCATGCCCTTGAACTCTCCCACAAGCATTTTTCCCTCAGTGAAACCTTTCAAATAAGTCAATCTCTTTGCCTCTGCAAGTTTATCTTTATCATTCTGACTTTTGATTTTCAAATCAATGCACACCTTTTCAGCTGATTTGTCCCCAAATTCTGGAATATTTATGATAGGAATAACTTCAAAAGGCAACACCCATTCATCTTTCACTCCAAACTTGGCTCTTAGGGCTGCTTTGGACTTCAAATCTAACAAGGCCATATAATCATCGGGTGAATCACTGGGCACGCTGGTTACTATACCTGTTCCTTTGTCGGTTAGAATTGTAAGCATGGGAAGGGCATAAACAACATCATTAGCTGCAAGAGGTGACCTCAATGGAAGACCAATTAAGTCATGTCCTGTCAACTCAACCAGGCATGATGGCTTTTCGGGGACCTTGGACATATGTTGATAAGCAAGATTAAGGGCAGCCCTCTGAGTGATAATAAAGACGTCTCTGTCATTGATTTCAAATGCCCCATACTTGCCATCAGGCAATACCCAAGCATTTGTCTGACCATACATCGTTTCCGGTCTCAATGTTGCTGCAGCCAGAAACACATTCCTACCTTCCAAAATCTTCAATCTCTCAGTGAACGGCGGAATCACTTCTATTTTGATAAGCGTGTAATCTTGTGGTTGTACACCTTCACCCGAGGCTCTGTCATGATCCGCACAAGGTTGTCCATCTAAAGGAGAATAGACGGTATACCGCATGTCCTTTACAATTTTCCCCATATCTTTCAAAACCCTAATTTGCCACCGCACAAAAGAATCATAAAATGGATTCATGTCTGTAGTGATAAAGGAACGTCTCCAATCAACACCAACTCCAAACATTTTTAGATCTTCTCTTGCCATGGGAGGAAAGTAGGTGAGCCAATAATAAGGATCCCTAAATTGGGCTATCTCTCTGTCTTCTAATCCCAAGCTCTGCATTATTTGCCACTGGTACTTTGCAGACCCTTTCTTCGCTGAAGCTTTGGACCTTTTGCTCTTAAATTGTTCTCCCCCCGCATTCAGTTGTTCAGATGGTGGTTGGTCTTCGACTACTTCATCATTATCAGTAGGAAACACTGGAGGATTTCCAAACTGTTTAATCTCATTATCCAGTTTATCAGCACAGGCCTTGATGGGCATCCCAGTGCAGTGAAAGCCAAAGGGGAAAAGAACATTCCTGCCCCTCAATCTATGGTATGCTGAAGCAAACTCCAATTTGGAGAGGGAAAATGCGTGACCTAAATGTAAAGTACCATTCATATAAGGGTAAGGGAAGTTTCCAAAATATTTCTCACCTTCTAGAGGGGGTTCAGGGCCTGCATCTGCTTTGAACACCTCACCTTCTTCCCATCTCCTTTGCACATCCCTTTGAATTTTTAGCAGCTGATCTCTGCGGGCAAAGCTCCTAGTGCCGTCCTGGGCTGTTGCCGTTGCTGTTGTGCTAATCATTCTCCCGATAAGAGAAACCTGGAAGCCAAATCTGATAGATGAAAAAGAAGACGACTTCAACGGCTTGCTAAAGCATGAACAAGCGAACGGATTGCTATTCCACCCCGTATAAATCTGGGAAGATCGAAATCTACACATTACCATTCATGTGCTGTTCTTATTCCATCCTCTACTATTTGAGGGACACGAGTGGGATATAAACCCTAATCCTGAGAGTTGCCTTCAGCACATTCCAGAAAAAAAAATCGTTTAGAATAAATTTAACCCCTTTGCTTGTTGAATCGGAGGACCAAAATGATTTGTGAAATCGGAGGCGAAACTGGATAATTAGCGATAGGTTATATGTAAGAAGTAGATTTAATATTTACTGATTTATAGTTTAGCGGATAGGCGAAAAAGGATAATTTAGGTTTTATTTTTCAACCAATTTTTATGTTAATAGTTTTTCTTATTTTTCAATCTACTTTCGGAAATTTAATAGTTGTTATAGGTTGCTTTAAATTTATCACAAGAATTATATTTTTATGTTTGAATTAACTTTAATTTATTTTTTAAATCTTTTTTCTTGAGTTCTAGTAGCTACTATCGATTGCTTTTAAATTTATGAGAAGAAGTAAAAATTATAATATATTTAAAAAGAAAATTAGATACGTAATTGTGAAAATAATGTCATAAAAAAAAATGAAAAATAAATACTCTATGTTTAACAATTTGTTTAGTGGTGAATCTTTGTCAATGGGTGATTATGTGTCTCAATTGTAATTTGGCAAATAAAACCTACATATGAGGTTAACTGTGTTGCCCAAATATTACATAATTTAGGTCCAAAACCTGGGCCAATCATCCATTAGTTTACACATAATTGGTCCCACATCCCCGTCCAATCGCTAATGTAATATGCATTTAGGACAACATTATTTCGCCAACCTTTACCTAATGTTTTCTTATTGGACAACATTATTTCGCCCTTAGCATAACAAAATATTTTTCATGGGGTCAAGCGTCACCTCCATTTTACGGATGCGTGTCTCTAACTACCCCCATTTAGCCAACTATTTTATATTTTGGGCTTACATAGGAAGCGTCATTTCACCTACTTTTTACACAACCTCATGTGATTCCTGCCCAATTCGTCAACATAGTTTGGTATAAATACATTCACATGATACGTTTATTTCACACAATTTGCTATTTTTTGATATGTCATTTCTTATTGTTGTCGAAGTTTCAGACTACTAAGTGCATTGTCTAGTCGTGACTCGTGATTTTCGTTAAGTGATTTTTAATTTAATTTTTATGTGATTCTTTTTTACTAGGTATTAGATACCCTTTGGACACGCATTGGCTACTGTGAATCATGTGATTGAGATTTTTTGGGGGTAATACCATAGTAGGTACACTTTTTATGCAAACGAATCATATTATTATTGTAATATGTACATTGTACTCCAAGTAGTCTACTATCACAATCTTTTGTTCAACAAGTTAATATTTCTTTCTAACCTTTATTGGTTTGTGATGTCAAACAGGAAGGGTTCCAATAGGATCCTTGAATTTAGGGAAAGTCGAGAGAGGCCACCAAAACGTAGAACCTTATCGACATACTTTGGTGATGGAAATAGTGGCAACCTACAAGATTCACAATCTACATCTCCACTGCATATTGAAGAAGGGGATTCATCACAAGTTGGAGAATATTTTGAAGAAGTTCAAGTTGGTGAACCTGATATATGAGTTGACGATGAACATGAAGTTGATTTCAAGGTAGTTCCCCTAAGTAGGCGATCACAAAATGATATTATAGACTTGAGTGAGAAAAGCAAGAGTGGTGCCAAAAATGATATCATAGACTAGAGTGAGAAAACCAAAAGCGATGCCAAAAATAAAGTTCGTGCACAGAAGGGGAAAAGAAAAATGGAATTAAAAAAAATATCGATCTCGTTGGGATCTATCGAAAAGGAATTTTTAATTAGAATGGGCGGAGAATTTCTAGTTCATTGAACCACTGCACAATCGAATTGATGACGAGCCTCCTATAGAATGCAAGTGTAAGATTTGCACAGAGATGTCAAAGAGGTTGCAACTTAAACTTGATAACATAGAAAAACATGTTGGTAAATATTGGTAAACGTCTTGATATTCCATGTAGAGTTATTTTTGCACCAGTTCATATATTAGTTTGAAAATTAATGAATTATTGGTTGTAGAATATAAAAGCATGTTGGTAAAGTTTACGAAAAGGATAATATAGACTGAGTTTAAAAAATTGTGGTAACTTGGAAAATAAGGGAAAATTTTCTGTATATCAGGAATGTCGAATTATATGAGTTACCTGAGTAGTTACGGGAGAAGTGTCTTAGAGTAAAAGGTTATATTGAAGCTTTCCTTGGGAGAACTAGAAAATATGGGAAAAGTTGTTCAATTGTCACATTTTATAGAGGGTTTCCTATGAAAAACTACCCTTCATTGAGTAGTTTTTTGCACTTTTCGAAAGTTTGAAACTATCTAAACAATCATTGGTCAATAAACAAAGGAAGGGGATTGGCTAGTTGTCTTGTACAGGTTGAAAAAGAAGATATGAAGGCAAAAATAAAATAGTCGCATTTCATTGCATTGTCTTCAGATGAAGTTACAACAATTGATAATACTTCATTGGTGTGAATGCATTTTTCTACTATAAACATTCTTTTTGTCAACCTTTTATACTATTTGTTGCTAAAATGAAGTGTAATGCAATAGAGGAAAAGTTGTATGAATTGTTGAAGAGTACTCTAATTGACTGTGGAGGTATGGATAGCATGGAGATTGCCAAAAATTTGGTGTGTTGGATCAAATAGAGCTTCGGTTATGCAAGGTCATAAAGGTGGTCTTTGACAAAGATCCAAAATCATTTGGCACCCTACGTTATTAACATTCACTACATGGCCCACCCAATAAATCTAGATTTTGGAGTTGTCAACAATTTTGGTTGTATTCATAAAGTTGAATCTTTAATCAAAGAAATTTACCAATACTTATGTTGAACTCTATAATGAGTTTGAGAATTTCAACTCTTTGTTCAAGGACTTACTAATGGGAGGAAGCTTAAAGATAATGATACCAGATGGATCTCTTTGGATAGACTAGTGCGTCGAGTATTCTCTGAATATCCATCATTGCTTGGACTAATCAACTCAACGTGAGACAAATTTTCTCGACTCAAATTGACTTTAAGTAATGTTAAGATACTCTTAACTTTAACAACTCTTCTCCCCATGCTAGAGGAAATGAGAAATATTATGAAAATGTTAAAGAGCTATGTACATTGCAGAATATGTTAAGTTGTGTAAAATAACATGTGTGTACCTAGATACTCTATATTGAATACAACCATTAGATGAATCAAAGTTTTCAAAGTGGATAAGAATGATATATTTGAACAATCTTGAGAACTTTTTACATATCAGTAAAAATTATGAGGTATGTGCCAGGGTACGTAGAGTAGACATACCAATGTATTATTATGCTCACGTCAACCCCCAACAAATCAAGAAGTGAACTAGAGAAGGTACTTCCACGTGTTAAAAGTGAATACTTCAAGAAGATCATTGACTCTGTGCTTGAGTCTGTCAAGTGATTTTGCTACAGTCTTTCCTTAGGTATTAGAATCATATTCCCTCTAGATGAACTACTTGAGGCAATGTCTATTGCTTTTCTTCAATATTGGACTCTAAACAATCCAAATGATTTTTGAAGGAGGATGATGACTTTGATCAAGCATTTTGCAAAAGTAAAATAATCAATGGAGTAACTATAAATGTAATTTTAGATGAATCTCAATTAAGAAATCAATAGTTTTGTTTTTCAAACATAATGAGAGAACAATATGATCTTTTGGAGAGCCAAAATAAAAAGGAAGCAGTACAAAGCTTTGGAAAAACCTTGGTCGGAGCAATAACTTGAGAGAGTTATTACCAGAATATTTCAAGCTTGTCAATTTATGTTTGACAATAATATTGGGTTCAGTGGAGGATGAGAGAGTTTTCGATTCTTTGGGGTTCCTAAAGTCAAAGGTTAGAAACAAATTAGACATAAATTTGGATAATTGTTTGAGGCTCTATAAATTTGGGTAGTTAGTGTTATGATTGAGGAGTTGACCCAAAGAGGTTTTTTAGGGTGATCCATTCTACATCATTTGGAAGCTCCATATTATTGAGGTTATAGATAAATAATTGTAACCTAGTCAACAATGCATACTTTAAAGAGATATTTTATTTGAATCAAATAATTTATCCATAGTTGCATTGAATGTTGGCAATGGTTTGATGCAACATGCAATTCTTTCTGGAGTGGTTTCCTTGAGCAAGTTGTCTAATTCAGAGTTCATAATGTTCTGCAAATTTTTAATGGCATATTCTCTTACAATGAATTTGTCTTATGAGTTAGCAGGATTTGGTAATCCATCATTTAGAATGTGGAGTAGGATGTGATTCATCTTCATCAAGTCTCTAGAATCAAATTTCGTAGCTTCTCTACTTTATTTACTTCCTCGCAATTTTGAATGACAGTTATGGCCATTACAGAGGCATAAATGTGGTTGTTTATTCCTTGGTTTGTTGATTCCTATCACTGAATCTCAGCAATTTATGCAAAAAAAAAAAAATTGCAATGTTTGTTATGGGATTGGGGAAGATCCTTTTTTTATCCTCAACATTTTTTTAAAGATTTTCAAAGGCATCTCTAATGTTGTTATTTAATTCAAGGCATTCAAACAATGTATCAATATTCTGCATTATTTCCCCTCAAATTTCTTGTTTTATATGTTTAACCATGTTTTTTAATCTCTCATTGACATGGTCTTTAGAATATGTAGTTATATTTTGTGCAATTGCATTATCCATGTATTTTTTCATTTTAGACATCTTCATTTCACTCTTTTTTCTTATTTCCTTTACTTTCCCTTGCCAATTAGTTACTCTTTTCCTCTCATTCTCTAATTCCTTCTATAAAGCATGGATTATCTATGTACTAGACTCATCTTTTTTCTTCTCATTCTCCAATCCTTTCTTCAAATCATGAGTTATTTTTGTAATGGACTCCTCTTTTTTCTTCTCATTCTCCAATTCCTTCTTCAAATCATGGATTGTCTTTTGCAAAAGACTCCTCTTTTTCTTCTCACTCTCTAATTCCTTCTTCAAATTATGGATTTTTTAACATTAGACTCTCTTTTTTCTTTTTATTCTCCAATTCCTTCTTTAAATTATGGATTGTCTTTGCAGTACACTCCTCTTTTTGCTTTTCATTCTCCAATTCTTTCTTCAAATTACTAATTATCTTTGTAGTAGAGTCATTTTTCCTCTCATTCTCCAATTCAATCTTCAAAATATTAGTTTCCTTGATAGTAGGCTCCAACTCATTTTTCAATTTATTGTTTATCTATGCAGTATACTCTACAGACTTGAACAATTGTGCAGTAGAGGCTTTTTCATCCTCAATTTTTTTATTACTCTCATTGAATTCTTTAATCAATTTTTTTAGTTGTTCTTCCATCTTTTCTTTCTACACAATTGCCTCTATAGAAGAAGAATTCCTTATCCTCTTTTTCAATTCTTTAAACCTATTGTCTATTGATTTCTCCTTGGCCTTAACATTTTCTAGGTCAACTTGTAATTTTTCTATTTGCTTTGCAAGTCTTCTGTTCTCCCTCTCCACTTTTAGAAGTGCAGAGTAGAGCATTTTTTTGGTCTCTTCTAATATATTGATTTTTTCAATATTTTTCACTTTCGAGAAATCCATTTGGAGACTGCTAACTTGTAAATCAACAAGATTTACTAGACTTTCTGGTGGATTATTATCTTTAACTAGGGGCATAACAACTATGAAGTTCATCATTTTTGTGTTAGGCCATATATTAGAAATATAATATTAGTATTAGATGCAGGATCTTCACGATGAGCTGCATCAACTACGTCACTTTTCAACATCTTCATAATTTTCCTATTTCTTGTGTTTATATGACCAAACTTTGTTGCAAAGTCATTAAAATAAAAATCTGGCTTGCTAAGACAATTAAGTGTTTGAAAGGTAAATTATCACTTGTATTGATGTATTCTTGTCCAACTTTAGTTGCTCCACCTACTTTAGTGGTTCTAGAAATTGCATTTTGAGAATTTTCAACAACTTGAAGATGACTTGATCTAAATCTTAGAATTTAAGAACTATTTTAAGGGTTTTTTCCAGAAGCTACCGGTGCATATATTATCATAGTAACCATTGATAGTGGTGTCATTATAATTATCACAACCTTTTTCTTTCTTGCACTAGGTTCACCCGTGTTAGTGGGATCAACTTCAACTAGATTTGAAGATTTAACAAATATTTTATTGGGTTAATCTTCAAAACTATAACAATTTTTCCTTTTCTAGATGAATCGTCTTCAGTCTCATCGAAGACTCCAATGACTGGCTTACTTCCACTTTTTGGTGGAGCTGGTATTATAATTGGATGACAAATTCCTTTAGCTCTTGGACCAAGGCACCTAAACCTGCATAACCTATGCTTTGTATAATTGTTGCCCCTGTGATATACATTTCTTTATTAGGATCACTCATTTTTTTAAAAAATCTTTGAGTCTTAGTCAACCCTAGATCCTAAGTAGCTTGAATTCTTTGTCAAACTCACTTTGGCTATCACTTCCAATGCTACATTGGTGCTCTTTATTATAATAATCATTATAAAATTCATCCTGGACTTGATTTCTCGAAAAGGTGCTAAGGTTTTTGGGTCACCCATATTCTTCCTCATTTCCAAAAGATCATTCATTTTGGTTTGAGGCCAATATTCATATCTGCATGCCTCTTTAATTTCTTTCAACATAGATTTATTAGAAGATTGAACGGCTTTCTTGGAGAAATTGAGGTGTGTCACTAGCTTTGATTTGTGTGACTCTGATAGGTGCAATGTCATAATTTGGGATGACACTTCGTGTATTGAATTATTATCTCCGTTGCAAGTTTCTCCATCTCTTTCTTGACCTCATCCCAAGAACCCATGTTGTTTAGCTTTTCTGCCAATGATATCTCATGATGTTGATATTTTATTATAGAGACCCCATTGGTAATAAGTCTTTCTTTTATCATGTTGAGTGGATCATAATTCCAATGAGTGACAAGATCAAATCTAAATAAGTCCACCAATTCATTTGCCACTTTGAATGTCTTTCTCTCAAATGTGAGCCCTCCACATAAGAAAGGCAAGGAAGGAAATATCATTTTCTTTTGTTGTCCACCAAACAATTTGTTTGTGCTCTCCATCCAGTGTACATATTCCAATATAAAAACCCTCTCTGTCACATGCATTGGAAGTCTACACAATTCAACTCTAGAACTATAAAACCTTAACACAATATAGTTTTCCATGAAGAAACAATTAGCCAATTGAGTTTGACTTTCTAGTTGAATGTAATATCTACAAAACATAGGTAGTCTAAGCATCAAAGTGCCCATAATTTTATGGTAACTAGGGGTTAAAAATAATTCTACAAAATGGTTGTAGTAATTATTCTTATCACTCATCCTCATCTTATGTGTCCACTCATATATTGGACTTAGAGTCTCTTATTTCTTTTGGGTTTTCTCATCAAACTTATAGACCTCAATATCAAGCTTGTTATTCTTAGTCTCAAATATTTGTCGATGATTTTCTATAAGAAGCTAGCACAAGTATGTTGTGATCCTAAATGTCTTATGCAAGCCTTGTTTAATCATTAGTAATTATTCTTGCATAGATTGAACAATGTGTTGAACATAATTATATCTTACTCCTACCTTGTCAATTGAATCACTTTGACAATGGATATAATAAATCATTTCAAGAACATTGATGCCCACTTCATTTTTATTGTCTAATCCTAGGCAAATGATAACAATAGAATAGTATTATGAACCCATGGCACAAAAATATCATAACCATAAGGAGGCTTATGATCTCTATCCAATTTACACTATCGCTAGCATTATCAGAAGATGACTCTAAGCTTATTAAACCTTTAATATAAGAATCTTGAAAAACTCTTTTTAGTTTTTCATAGGCATGTTCTAGTTTATCCAATTCAATGCGCATGTTAAAGCTATTTGCTTTAAACCCTAGGTCAATCAAAGTGCAAAATTCACTCTCAATTATGGATAAAATTTCCTCTTGAGTGTTTTGGTTTATAATTGTCTTTCTATTTTCATCATAATTTTGAGGGCATAACATTACAATTTATGGGCAAGGAAATACTTGAGGTATCACCATGTGAGCTAATCCACCAACACACACACAATAAGTTTTTTTGTAAATGCATCAATTATTTTGTTAAGTTTGAAAAAAAAATTCCCTTATTTTGGATCTTCCCACTTATTAAATAATGAATGTTTAATTTGCATGAATCGCATATCTCCATGGATAATAGGATAAAAAAATCATGATATTCATTAATGAAACCTAGGGTTTTTACTAGTTCCCTAAGGTTTATTATGTCTTTCTTTTGGCTTGCACTCATACCAAAGGTTTTTAACTTTGTTTTGCCCATGTGTGCTACTGGTATTTAACCTTCGTGAATCATAACAAAAGTTGACAATTAACAATAAAAATTCAAACTTCAAGACCTAATTTATAAAATGTAGACCTAAGACTAAGACTACTATTGTTGCACTACAAAAAAATAAATTAAAATAAATAAATACATAGAATCAAGATTCAATTATTGAAATTTAAATTTGAGTTGCACCGGTACTAGTAGAGAGAATGGGGATTCTCTTGTGATCCTCAAGTTTCATAATGGAATTCAATCACAGTCTACAGAGGTGTAGAAGCTTTTTCTTGATGACAAGTTTGAAAACTTTATAGTCTTTCTCTCAGACTCTCAAAAACTTTATAGTCTAAAAAAATTTAAAGCAAAACTTTAAAATCTAAGTAATTAATAATTATTAATGGTTAAAAAATATGTACAGTATACATGTAATAGGTAAACTTAAAACTACTAACATTACTAATAGTTATTAGTGATAATAATGTACATTACTACAATTCTTAAATAAGTTAAATTATGAAAAGCGAACTTGTAAATCAACAACTTCAGATGAATTTTGGGTTGATTTGGGGAATGTTATCACTTTTCCCTGGGTTCATCTAAATTTGTGACATGTGTCATCTCAATGTATCGAGCAATGAGCAGACACATGTCACGAATCCAAATAAATCTAGGCAAAAGTGATCACATTCCCAAATCAGCCCAAAATTCATCTTGGACTATTGATATTTCTTTAATCAATGATTAGACATAAGTATTGAGAGAAAGTCCTAAGTCATGAGTGATAAGTGTTATGGTTATAGTTGTGATAAGTGATCACAGTCAATGAATATGGGATATGTGTCCTAATTTTGGGAATAATTAGACTTTACATTATAAAGTTAAAAAATTGGCTTGAAATAGAGCCAAGGTCATTGATCTATCTTACATTCGACAGTCTGGATAAATTCCTTTCACCATAACAATGATAACATGGAAAGTGATGACACACATATATAGTGAATTTCAAGAAGTCAAAACATCAATAGTTTTGTTGAAATGTGTGCACATTTTTAAGCAGGATATGAGGGTATGATAAAATATAAACTTTAAACGATGTAATTTGGGAAAAAATTAAACATGAAATAAAAATGAAAATATAAATTTATAATTTATTATAAATTATTTATATAATATATTATAATATTTACGCAATTGTAATAATTAGTTATTTGATTATGATAATTTTATTTAATAATTATTGTATTTTTAATTAAGTAAAAAGATTATTCAAAATATGATAAAAATATCTCTTACTGTATTTTAACAAATTTAGATTTCAAAATAGTAAATAATGAGTCAATATTCATTTTTTTATACGAACAATTTTATATGAGTTATAATTTGAACTTTTTATTTTTAAAATCAATATAATCTATACAATTGCATCATAACTTTATCTTTCACAAATTATTTTTAGTTTATTTAATATTTTTTAACTAATTTATTTCTAATTAAAGTTATTATAACTAAAATAATTAATTATTATATAACTAGAGGCAAATGTTTAGCCAGTACGTGGCACTTGATATTTAACAATGAACATGATAACGCTGCAAGTGTGCATGCATCTCCCATCAATTATCAATGTTTAACAAAGGCCATATAAATTTTTATTTGAACAATGAAATTCTAATCTTTGATGATAATAAAAATTAATATAATATTTTATTTTAAGGGATCTTAAAATTTAAAAAAAGGAAGTTAAAACTACTTACTACTTTTAGTTCTAAAAACTGTTTTGAATTATGAAACCTAACGGGAAAGTTGAAGCAATTTTTTGTTTTTAACAATTAAATTATTATAAGAGACTAAAAAAAAATAGTCCATTTCAAAAAGTCATCACTCAATAACAATAACAACTAAAACAATTTAAATTTTAAAAACAACGTTGAACAACAATTCACACATTTACAAGAACAATGAATTGATAAGCCAAAAAAGTAGTGTTTTCATTAATTATATTTGACATTGTTTACGTATTAGTAGCATAAATATTAAAATCTCTGATTTTTCTATTTATAGACAAGGTCAGGGCCTAATTCGAGACTCGAATAGTAATAGTTTTTAGCAAAAAAAACCTAAAAATATTTGCCCCTAGGGCATGGGTTGGTTCAACAACATCCTGGAAACAAGGAATAGGGAACATTGAAGAAAGTTTGAAACCTTCAATGGAGATTCAAAGCCTTCAATCAAAAAGATCTTTAAGCCCTTCCACGAAGAACCTTCTAGAGATGATTATATCTTTGAACTTGTGCAACTATATGTAGTCAATCTCGTTAACGTCATCCAACATCAACCACTTTCATAGAAAATCATTCCCAAGTTTTGCTCATTTTTTTAATTGTGAGTCAATTGTAATTCATTTAGACCCAACACAAAGGGCTACTTTTGCACATTGCTCCCTAAGCCTCTCTCCAACCACTTGTTTGTTTCATCTTCAAAAGAAAAAGGCCTAGTGGAACCTTCCTTGCAAACAAGAGGAGAACATCCTCTAGTATCATGCCCAAAAAGGGATTTTGTAGATCCATTATGCTACATCTCAACCTAATTGGTATATCCATCACTCCAACCTTCAAACTAGAAAACAAATCTCACTACAACTTTTGGGGTCAAATTGTAATGACAATTTGCAATAGTGGTGTAATTTGTGGTGATTTTTTTGTTTTTTTTGCAATTATCCTCGACGTCATCACAATACCGACATTGGCATAGTAATTGCAATGTCGGCATGATTATAAACAAAAAAGAAAAGAAACACAACATTAATCATTCCCGTTTGATCAATTATGAGAGTTGTACACAAAAGATTGTGGACATCTTCGAATGAGGGTATAGAGAAGTTGTGAAAGAGTGTGGAGTTTGGAGATCTACAAATGCCTAGTCGTGCCCTTGCTCTACATTTTTTTGCCCTTCCTCTGCATTTTGTTATTGTGGTATTTTGCTTATAATGCATTCTCCTCATTATTTAGTCTTTCTATTGTTTCATAATTATCTTGAATATCTTCCTCCCTATATGAGATCTTAAACTTAATAATAAAAAAATTTGTTGTACATGGCATCGAATGAGCTTGACTATATTGTAATAATCTCTAGTCAATCTACGATCTTGCCCTAGCTTTGTGATTGCATTGTCGTGCCATGCCCTTGTGATCGTTGTGCCCTTTCCCTTGCTCTTCCCTTGATGCATACATATTCCAGAATCCAAATAATAAAATAATAAAACTCACTCAACCCGTGCTTACATATTCCTAGCTAGCAGGATCAAATACAATTTTCCAAGGTGATAAAATTGCATATGCAGATGCATCACTTGAATGACAGGCATGAAGCACACTCCCCAATTTATAACGAATGGTTGGATATAAAAGCTCCATATGCTAGCCCAACAATGGAAGCCAAGGATGTAACCATGCATGTATTGGCACAGTCTCCTTGCGAAGATCCCAAATATCTACTATTGTTGTTAATTTGGGCATTACTATATGATCCAAAATGTTACGAAGTACTAAAGCCAGTGGTAACTTATCCCATGTCTCTAGAAAATGTAGCATAGGTTCAAGGTCCCTTGGCTTCTAGGAATTTGTAGTAGTTATTCTCACTACTAGAAGATTAACTTCAATGAAGAATTGAGTGTAAGGAGTTGAAGAAGCAAGTTATGCTTCTGTGTAAGTGCCATAATCATGAGGCTCATTCCCTTGTAGAAGCCTATGTCACAATGACATTACCTCTAAACCATACAAAGGATGTTGAAGTGGTTCTCAACCTTGAAACACTCTTATAAGCAATGGATAGTTGGGATCATCACAAGGAGACTATGCCAATACTTGAAACACTCTTATAAGCAAATGCAAATGCAATACATGAAAAATTACACAACTTGTAGTCCTTTTGATATCCTCTATGTTGTCTAGCTATTGTTTATGTCATAAAGTCTCTTGCATATACATTCTTCTAGAGGTGTGTTTGGTGGAACTTCTAAGACATGCACAATTTCTATATTTAGGGTTGTGAATATTTGTTGCTCATCAACCCTTAGCCCCAAAATGGATGTAGCAGTTCTTTAGTAGTGGTCTAAAGTGGAATCATAGACATTCATTCTATTGTCCATCACCATTATTGTGCAGATCATATAGACCATAGTTCACATGTTGTTCTTTGTGTAGAAGAGAGTGTTACCAAAAGAATTCCAGTAGAGGAGGACTAAACAATCGCCTTACCTCACCATTTATCTTTCACAACCTTAGTTTTATAGTACAACTCAAATTGATCCCTTTACTAATTTTGTTTTGTGTGTTTTTAGTTGTGAATGAGATTATTGTGGGAGAGGTGATCAATTATTTTGCATTTTCATTTTAAAGATTAGTTTGTCATTCATCATTATTGGGAAAATGAGGTTTTAGGGTTGTGTTAGTTGGTGTTCCATAAAGTATAGTTGCATCTATTTATTGTGTTAATAGTCTAGTGATATTGAAATGTGTCTAGGCTAGTTTAGTTTTCATGTGGTGTTACTATATGATTCTTTTCCTCTTCATCGCTTTAGATATAAATCCTCACTTAAGGGATTGAACCTCAAGTTTGGAATCTTTCTTTGCTAGTAGCCATTTCATTTTTATTTGAACCATCTCATGTTTTAGATTAATATTTATGATAACATTTCATTTATATTCCTTTTCTATATGATCATCTTGACTGTTAATTATAAGATTTAATCTCAATAAGTGTTCAAAGAAAAAATAACTTACATAATTCAATTTAAAAAGTGTTCAATATAATATGTGTTCACCTACCACTCATAGATTTTATGCCAGGGAAGTTAATCGTATCCAATGGAGATATTTATGAACCTCATTGCAAAATAATAACCTATCCACAATTGCCTTATTCAATCAAGCCCTAGTTGAATTCTAAAACATTCACATTACAATTAAAAGATGAGGTAATGTATTCATTAATGCAAACTAGCAACAGATGTCAAAGACCTTAAAATTGACAATTTCAATATATATATCCAATTTTTTTACCATTTCAATGTTATTACAATGAAATTTTGCCCTTAGATTCATAATTATCTCGCTAGCATGGCATCAATAATGCATATGAATATTTATTAAATAAATATAGTTCTTAATTTAGCTTTATTTCTTCTAAAAAGTTATGTATAGTTTGGAATAAAAACTGGTCTAATCAAAACAAGATAGGATTCATAATAATAATTTTCTATGCTTTCTCAAACCGTATTATTTTAAATTGGTGAATACCAATACTTTTTTTAATTTACATTGAGAATCTAGGGATTATCGCAATGTATTTTAGTTTTATTTGTTAGTCCCTAGACTGTAGTTTTCAAGTCAATCTAAACTATAGGTTTTTTTGGAAATTTTCATAAAATTATTCTTATCATATGTTAAATTTTTATTTTTCTATTTAGAGGAAAATTTTGGTTTTTTATTTCTTATTTTTTATTGCTTGTACTTATTTTTATAGGCATTCTTTTTATATATATATATAGAAAAATTAATAGAAAATAAGGCCACTACAAACATGGCAAGCTACATGTCTCCTCAAGCTTGCACAAATGATGTTACTACCAAACACATTTCATTTGAGAGCTCAAACTGTACCAAAATATCATTCTCTTAGCAAACCCATTGAAGAATTACTTGCATTAGAAACAAAGGAACCAAAAATGCCATTAAGATAGAAGCACCCACAAAGGTAGATACAGAGATGAAGGAACAAGAAGCTACTGATTTAGTTGACCCAATACCATTAGAAGCTACTAATTTTGTTGATCCAATACCATTAGCAATTCACCTGCAATGGATCGGGATGGAGAACATAAAGCAAAAGATCTTCCTTAAGTTCAAAAGTTAGCAACTATTCCAATAGAGGTTGAATTTGTTTGGGAAGAAGCAAATATGTTGGATTTATTTTATCTAATTCTAATAATTAGATAGCATAATCCCTTTGCTCGGGTCCATATTCACCAAGAGTAGAAAAGACACCTAAAACTAAGACAAAGTGTTGCACATGACCTATTTAGTTTTAAAGGTGTTTGCATTTTTCAGAGATTATTTGTATGACCATTTAGTATTTGAATTGTATGTAGTTAGAAAATAGTTGAAGGCAGTGTTCAATTTACATTTACGACTAATCCCATTCAAAGTTGTGGCTCCTACAACTAGTCTCTAATGCTTAAATGATTTCTCTTGGGAAAGGTACAATGTTGTTCTCAATTAAAATGTAAAGAGAATTTTTTTTATAATTGTAAATGTTTATAAATTTGTTCCTAATATTCAGTGCTATTGAAATTTATCTCTATTCATGACTAGGTTTTAATGTAAGTGAATGCGCCTCTTCAACTATCAATGTGTAAATGTGATGAAAATTCTTCGAAATCGTAGAGATTTTTAGTTCACATTCCTAAAAAATACTCCTAGAACAAGCAACACCCTTGTTTTGTGTTGGGGTTATGGTGTAGTGTCTATTTAAGCATTTTAGATATGCAAAGACAGGGAAGAAATGTGGAATATTGGGCTTGGGGCATTGGGAGAATCAACGTGAAGATTTGCAAGGAACTTGGGCATCATTTGACTATTATAAGCTCTTACAATAAGAAAAGAGAAGAGGCACCGAATGTCCTTGGAGCAGATGAATACCTTTTTAGCAATGATGCTACCCAAAATCAAGTTTCTTTTTTAATAAAAGAAGCATACCAACAATTATCTTTGAATGATCTAATTGAGGATCAAAGATTTTTGCCCTTATTTGCTAATTTGTTGCTTGTACAAGTTTTAAATTTTTTATTGATGGTAATTTTTATCAAGATTATGATGCTAAATCATGAAGACAATGCAAATTTCCAATCACATAATTAGCAATAGTTTTAGCCTTTTTCATGCAAATATTAAGGAGAAGTTTTATGCTTTAGCTTGTAGTTTTGCAGCGAAATAAGTAGTTAAGAATCCAAGAATAAATGCATGATTTCACATGCATATCAAACTATTTTTTATGTCTAATAAACCATGTACAAAATGTATGGGAGTTGCTAAGACTTTCTTGTTTCTTTCAATTGATTTAGGAATTTGATCTATAGTCTACAGTAGTAGGAAAAACAAATAAAACTATGATTTGTATTCATCTTTCGTGTGGAGTTTATGAAGAGAGAAATATTTTATTTAGATAGAGATCACTGTTTAAAACTTTGGATTTATTTTCTTTAAAACAGGACATTCTCTATTATAAAATAGAGCATTCTATGTGCTTTAGTCTTTGTGTCATGTAGGTTGTGCTCTTCATACCACTTACTATTATTTTCCAAGGTGATAAAATTGTATATGTAGATGCATCACTTGCATGCTAGGCATGGAGCACATTCCCCAATTCATAACGAATGGTTGGATATAGAGGCTCCATACGCTGGCCCAACAATGGAAGCCAAGGATGTAACCATGCATGTATTGGCAGAATCTCCCTGTGAGGATCCCAAGTATTTGTTGTTAATTTGGGCATCACTATATGATCCAAAATGTTATGAAGTACTGAAGCCTGTAGTAACTTATCCCATGTCTCTAGAAAATGTAGCATAGGTTCAGGGTCCCTTGGCTACCAGGAATTTGTACAACTATTCTCACTGCTAGAAGAATAACTTCAATGAAGAGTTGAGTGTAAGGAGTTGAAAAAGCAAGTTTTGCTTCTGTGTAAATGCCATAATCATGAGGTTCATTTCCTTGCAAAAGCCTCTGCCATAATGAAATTACCTCTAAACCATGCAAAGGATGTTGAAGTGGTTCCCAACCTTGAAACACTCTTATAAGCAATGGAAAAGCGAATGTAGATGCAATACATGAAAAATTGCACAACTTGTAGTCCTCTCAATATTTGGACTATAAATTATCAAAGATACTTGCAAGTGATTCCAATGTCACGGTGCCTACTGCAACACTTCTCTTGATTTTATCCATTGCTCCAATAATATCTTTTATGTTGTCTAGTTGTTGTTTCTATCGTACATTCTCTTTCTAAAGTTGTTCCTTCTCCTTTTAGTATATTGCCACAAACTCTCTCTCGTTTGATTACGGTGCATCTCAATTATCTGCTCCATTGATGAAATCACCCATCTATCTCTAGATTGTGCAAGAACTTGTTGTTTTACAGAATCTAGATAGATACTGACAGTTCCAAAGCAATAAACCTAAAGACCATCATGTGTGTGTCCCACTTTAGGGAAAAATTGGATGTCATGTTCTTGTACATATGTTTCAATCACTTCCTCGATAACTTTCATTTCAACATTCAAGTTTTCAAGATTGGTCAAGATCTTGCACAAAAATAATGCAGACCAAGATAAATGAGTAAAGTTTGCAATAAATTTTACAAAAACATATTATAGCAGATATTTTTAGAAAGAAACAAGCCATAATCTAGTTAAATTGTCTAGTTGATGATTAGTTGGGTTGATTACAAATTCTTGCAGAACTATCATCAAATTAGGTACAATAAAATGAACAATCAATTGTTCCTAGCTAGAAGGATCAAATACAGCTCTCCAAGGTGATAAAATTGCATATGCAGATGTATGTATATATGTATGTATGTGTATATGTATGCATGCATGTATGTATGTGTATATATGTTTGTATCTATGCATATATATATATATATATATATATATATATATATCTGTGTGTGTGTGTATATGTATGTTTATATGTATGTATATATGTATCTACATACATATACATATGTATATGTATATATACGTGTATATATATACATACACACATATGTGTGTGCCTATGTATGTATGTGTGTATATATGTATATATATGTATATGTACATATATGTGTATATATATCTATATAAATATATGTGTGTGTGTGTGTGTGTGTGTTGTGTACATACATACATACACACGTGTGCCTATGTATGTATGTATAGATATAGAGTGATTTTTTAAGGTGCTTATTGATCCAGGTGCATACATATTCTAGAATCCAAAAAATAAAATAATAAAACTCACTCAACATGTAGCATGGCCACAAATGCAATGGCAACACCTACTGGTAAGTAGATTCCTCTTTTTCTCTCCCATTTTTCATGTATTTATTTCACTTGAACTATTATTTCTTAGGGGGCATTTGTATTATTGGATTCACTTTATGTAGGAGGTGATGAGGAAATTCTTGGATGTACGTGTGTTAGATGTACGAGAATACTAAAGAATTGTGATGAATTTATTGTGAGCAATAAAGATGGACTTCTCCTTAGAGTAGCCCAACTTATAGGTACTTTAAAGATTGATCCTTTCTTAAAGATTTTAGATTTTAACAAGGAATTTAGATGTTAGTGGGGAGAATGAGCTTCTACCTTCATGTGGTCGGCCCTGATTAGTAAAGAATATTAAACTATTCTTGAAACTAAGTGAAGCTCAACATTAACCTATGATTGCATGACAACTAATTGTGTGAATCTCTTGGTTTCAGGAAATGCAGAAGGAGGCTATAATTCAATACACAATCTCAATTCATATGCATACAACATCAAGTGGAGATGAAAAAATGCAATAGGTTTGTATTTTTGTTAGAGGTCTTTAATTAGGTATTTTCCATCACAAACATTGTAACTTTGACTCTTATAGGAAAAGGTATTGTCCTCAGCCTGCAAGCAAATCAAGACTTTCTATGCGTTGGCTTGCTTGTCCATGGCAGCAAGAGTTCTAATGTTCATGATGGTCTATAATTTAAAAAAATTAATAAACCTATTAAATAAATGTAAATGCGGTGCATTTTTTTAGCTTCACCTATTGTCCATGCATATAGAACGTAGTTGCATGTGCATTCTCAATTTAGAATCTAACAAGTAGGGTGGGCACCTGTAACTTGACAGATGATTCCTTTATGGGGGAGATGGTATTATCTGTAGAACCCTGTAGCTTGGACACTCTATGGCCTTTTGTCTTTGCAATATGGAGATGTGGAGACCAATTTAAGGATGACCTGAAAAAGAAATGTTTAAGTGTATAAATTTTCTAGAACTTATGTCAATTATTTTAATCTGAAACTTATGCCAACTTTTTTAAATATGGCAGTTTTTTAAATTAGATTTTGTTGCTCTAGTGCTTGTTGATGGTGACAAATGGTTTCTTCTTTCTAGATAGAATGCAACAAGTTTACTACAATTGGATCAAAATATGAAGTGAGGTATGTAGTATTTGGACTTTTCTAATCTATATAGATAATGGTCATCAATTTTTTAAAATTATGGATGAGTTAACTTTTTTTTTAAACTAATAGTATTGGGCATGTGAATTTTATTATCACATTCTCATTACAACTTTTTATGCTGAGAAAAATGATTATTCACAAGGATTAATGATTTTGAATATTTATTTTTATGGTTTCATATTTACAAATTGTTTATCCCAACATCTTGATTTTGCGATCTAGTTTCTTCAAATTTAACTTAATAATTTTAGCTTCTTCCTTAAGAATGACCATCTATGGACTATCTATGGAAGATCATGAATCTACTCCTTTTTATGTTTTCATCCTCCTAATGAATTTTTTGTTTTTTTATCTTGGACTGTGTGATTTGCGGGAAGATGTGAAACTAATGAAGGACATGGGCTTGAATGCATATCATGGTCACATATATTACCATGCGAACCAATTTTTTAACCCTTAAACAAAAATGAATAGAAATCAACTGTGCCTTTCTTTCAAAAAATTATTGTTTTTGGTGAGAATAGATGGCACAATCAAAGGTGGAATTAACAAATTTGGAGTGGCCTAGTACAACAACCTTATCAATGAAATCCTAAAACATGGTCAAAATTAATCCTATTTTCTATTATGAACATATAAATCTCTATAATTTTATGCAGGCCATAAACAAATCATGTTTGACTAGTTCTAACATAAATTTGACCCTTGAGAATTTTTACTCCTCAATTAGCTTATTTCTTTTTAATTTGAACTAATTATATTTTCTGATATTGACCACAAGGCATACTTACAAACTTTTTGTTTCAATAACAAACAATGTTACTTACATTTTTGTTGTAAAGATCTATAGTCAATCAGTTTTTTGGGTCCAAGAATAGCACTCCTTGGTCTAAATGCTGCTCAAAACCCAATTATTGCAACAGTGTGGCTAACCGCGACACTTAGATTGAGTTCATTTAGCCAAGTTGGTTTTCTTCTAAATATGCATGTAGGTCTCTTTTCTTGATTGATGTACCAGTGTCTTCATTTTCAAACATATTACAGTTGGTCTTTGTAGCTTACTAAAATATATCATTCTATCATTGATTCATAACTCCTTCATTTGAATTCAGTGTGTGTCAATAGCTTTAAGAAACTTGAACAATGATATCATGATTTTCTCTACTTAGAAAAATCGCTTTATGAATAATTGGATTATTCTTTCTTTGTTGCATAATCAAGATATATCACCATAGTATGCATGAGTTCTTCATGGTACGATGCTTGATCCCTTTTTATCCTCAAGTTTCAAGGCAATGGATTGATTTCTTATTAATTGGATTCATTCATGACAACAACCTTATTCTTTATATCTATACTAGGTAGGCATCACAAATTCAATTGGGATATTTGCAGCCAATGTGAGCACAATTGGAACAAGGTATTTTATTCAATAGTTGGGTTCATTCTAGTGTTTCTTGACACTTAATTTCATTTTGTATTTTATTTCAACCATCTTCTGGAATATGTATACCACTGGCGAAAAGATATTTGATTGATTTGAGAAGGATATAGATTTTCGTTGACAAACAAATTTGTTAGTTTGCTTCCATCTACACTAAATACCAATATAGTAATAGGCTAGCAAGTAGATAGACCCACATCCATCCAAATGATCTTCTTTTTGGGTATCCTAAAATAATGGGTTGACATCAAAAGGCTTGAGCTTCATCATATGACTTTACTCTAAAGCATTTTTATAATGTGTATTCACATGTTTGTAGGCCCTGAGAGTAATTATATCTTTGATCTCAGGAATCGTATAAAGTATGGCTCAAAATTTTTGTCCTAGGACTTCTTAGCTTTAAATCAAGGTCATACTTGCCACAAGAGACATTTTTTCTTTCAACCCATTTAACCCATTTGTTTTTGTCTATAATGCCATGGTCATTAGATCATCATGAATGTGAAAATATAATCTTCTCTATAAGATGGTATTTTCCATCCAAGTGATTCCAATGTCATAGTACCTACCGCAACACTTTCCTAGATTATATCGAGTGCTCCCATAATATCCTCTATGTTGTCTAGTTATTTGTTTTGTCATGCAGTCCCTTTCAAAAGTCGCTCCTTCTCCTTCTGGTATATTACCACATACTCTCTCTCTCTCATGGCTTAATTCTGATCAAACTTCTGGATATACGCCTCTACCATATCTAAAATCAATTTCACATTTTATTGTAACTTTGGCATAGGTGTTTGATCCTCGATAGCTTCCATTTCAACATTTCAACATTCAAGTTTTCAAGTTTCCTCTTCATTATGATATGTTTGATTTATCAATGATTTCCTCTAGTTTGATTACGATACATTTCAACTGGCTGCTCCAATGATGAAATAACTCATCTATCTCCATATTGTGCAAGCACTTGTTGTTTTACAAAATCTAGATAGATATTGATAGTTCCAAAGCCATAAAATTGAACCATCATGTGTGCATCCCACTTTAGGGGGTAATTGGATGTCATGTTCTTGTGCATATATTTCAATCACTTCCTTCAAACTCAATTGAGGTTTGCCCATGGAATTATTCAGGTGAATCCCATTGCCCATGGAAGTTGAGGCTTGTTGTTGAGCATATGTTGATGCTGCTTGTTTCTATTGAAGTGCCTCAAATTGGCGTTGCTTTGTCACCCTAAGATAGGTGTAATGACCCCAATTGAGACCTTTAGTAATTTACCAAATATAAATATTTTCTTTTTGTATTTCTCCATACCTCCACATATCTCTATATTTCTGATTTCTCCCTTTCTTAATTGATCATTTCTTAATGATAATATTCTATATATATAGTTTCTCATACTAAGAGTCATGTTGTTTCATAAATAATTATTAAATTGTATTAATAAGTGATACAAGTTATATTTCTTATTATTATTTTAATACTATTACATAATATGTTTACTTGATATATATTCTTAATAATAATATTTAATTCTCATATTTTAATAGCAATATAATATTATAGTATGATTATAACAAATCATAGCTATATCATTATTTGTATCATTATTTTACTAGTTTATTATTTCTCCACATTTTAATTATATATTTTTTGATGGGGATATCATAGTCCTCCCCTCTCAAATTTGCTTGTCCTCAAGCAATTGATTTGATCCTCATTAAGTCATAGTCTGGATTCATTCTCTTTCCTGCATATGTGTTAGGGACTTGCAAAGTAAACATGTTAGTATATAATAGCATGTACAAGAACATATGAATGAAGACACAAGGTAGACACATTAATGCATGACGATGTGATGCAAACACGATGTAGACACATAGTATACATGTTATATTCCTGCTTACAATTGGAAATAACAAAAAGGTAAGGAAATGTTTTACCACTTTGATCGTGAATGTCGTGCTCCTTTCCCCTGTCTCAAAATCAAAAGTTCTTGAAGGTGCATATTTTAACAACTTTTCTATAGCCAATACTATAATAGGGTGTATAATTCCATAGTGGATGGTAGATTTACTATTGCTCGAGTTTGGACACGCTCAACTTGGGGCTTCCTTAGATTTTTATCCATATTGGGCTTCTCTTACCCCAATGCGACCTATTTACTCCTCGCCCTGTGCGCACTCCCTACCCACTAGGAAGATGTTTAATTTTGATGTGGATGGTAGATGTACTACTTCTCAAGGTTGGACATGCTCAGCTTGGGGCTCCCTCAGATCTTCATTCATATTGGGATTCTCTTGCTCAAACACGACCAATTTACTCCTCCCCTTGTGTATGCTCCCTACCCACTATATACATGCTTAGTTTCATTATGGATGGAAGGTTTACTACTACTCGAGTTTGGACACACTCAACTTGGGTCTCCCTTAGATCTTAAAATCCATATTGGGATTCCTATGCCCCAACGTGATCGACACCATTGCAATGACCCCAATTGAGACCTTCAGTAATTCACTGGATATAAATATTTTCTTTTGGGTATTTCTCCATACCTCCACATATCTTTGTATTTATGATTTCTCCCTTTCTTAATTGATCATTTCTTAATGATAATATTCTATATAAATAGTTTCTCATACTAAGAGTCATGTCCTTTCATAAATAATTATTAATATATATTAATAAGTAATATAAGTTATATTTCTTATTATTATTTTAATATTATTGGATAATATATTTACTTGATATATATTCTTAATAATAATATTTAATTCTCATATTTTAATAGCAATATAATATTATAGTATGATTATAACAAATCATAACTATATCATTATTTTATTGGTTCATTATTTCTATATATTTTAATTATATATATTTTGATGGGGATATCACAACAACGCCTCAAATTGGTATTGCCCTATCACCCTAAGATAGGTTGCATTCTCTCTAGCTCTAGGTTGTTCCATAGTCGTACCATCTAAAACTTGATTCATCATTTCAAGGGCTACATTTAGCTGACTTCGCATCCTCTCATTAGCAAGAAGCTAGGGACAAAATAGTCCTTTCCACCCTAAAAACCACTATATTACTTCATTAAAATCAAGATTTGAACAAAGCCAATGATACAAAACCTGCTGCCATGTTGGAAAAAAATGTTACCTCCAACATTGCAACCATGTGATAAATGGGAATAATAGATGTCCAAGCTATAACTTAGTTAAATTGGTCTAGCTGCTGATTACCTGGATTGATTATAAATTCCTATAGACCTTTCATCATATTAGGTACAATAAAATGAACAATCAACTGCTCCCAACTAGCAAGATCAAATATAGTTTTTCAAGTTGACAAAATTGCATATGTAGATGCATCCCTTGCATGCCAGGCATGAAGCACATCCCCCAACTTATAACGAATGGTTGGATATAAAGGCTCTATAGTAGATAAGTGTGTTAGACAAACATAGTACAAACTCATTAGAATGTATGAATAATGATTGTAATGATAACATAATAAAATATTCTCTAGTAATTCTTTTAAAAAATAATTCAACTAGTCATCACAAGTGTAATAGAATGTTCCAGTGGCTAGCCATCACTTGCACAATAAGGGCATCACAATTATGACAACTAGTCCTAATGGCTCAACGTCGCTTCCACAACAAAGCTTTCATAATTATGAAGGCAATCTGGATGCATAAGATGTTGTAATTACAACGATGGACTATCATAATTGCAACATCGTTAACATGAACTCTTGTCCCATCCTTCTTCCAAGTTGTGATAATTTAATTGGTTGCAATTACAATGGATCCCTTGTCATCACAATTTGCGACGGTTTGATAGTGATAAAGGAATTGAAGAGAATCTTTAAGTAGCAGTTGCATTAAATTATTTTTTGGTCTTTCATATCTACAGTTCTTGTTTTCCAATTAATTCACAAGTGTGTGAAATGTACTCGCAATCATGTTAGAGTTCCTACCAAGTTGCCTAGAATGTACTAATTATAATTGACAGTCCTGTATTTATAAGTTTAACCTTGATATGACATTCACTACATTCCAGTTAAGGGTTGTCATGCAAAAATTGCCACGTCTCCATTCTAGAGAAAATGGAGAATTTTAGGTGGCTCCCATTTTTTTTGAGTAGCTGGTCCCTAAATACATCTTTTGTCATTGATCTCCAATCAATCAATAGATGATAACAATAATGCATTGACGATACCAAAGTGATGATGAACAAGTTGTGAACTTATTAATAATGGACACTACACTTGGCAATCATAAAGGTTGCTAACCACTACACTTGGAAAATTCACCTTCAAATTAATCAAATTTTCTATTTATCAACAAATATTAATCATGATAATTATTATTTATCTTCCTACAAAATAATTAATTTGCCTCTTAGATTACAAAATCATTTTGGGCCAATCAAAAAAAATTGCCACCATTTATTTATGTCTAAGAAAGGAGTTTTTTCAATTCACCACTTTTTCAATGAATTTTGTTAAGGCAAGAAAAAATTCACCAATAGATAATATTTTATTTCCCTACATGTAACAAAAAAAAATTGCTCTAGAGATGAAAATAATTATGCCTATATAATATTGGATTTGCCAAAATTTAACATATTTTTTCCAAGAGAGTTTTCTTAAAGTTTCCCCTAATATCATGTATTGGCCTGAGTGTTGTAGACTGACCAATAATTAGACTAGTAGACTTAGTCAATCAAGATGTTGTCATTGTTGGCAAGACTTTTGAAGGAAATTGGATCTGTCGTAAAGCACAATTGGTAAGGAATGATAATGTGCAAATTTCAATCACACAAGTAATATGATTCTGAGAAGATATGAGACCCTAGGAAAGGCAAAGATAAAGATTATCCACTTAGCCAAAGGATGTTAAGTGAAGTCTGCAGGTGCAACAGGCAACTAAGCGGAAGAAATAATGGAGAAATCAGCAATCACATCCAGCATGGACATCATGATGAACATCAAGTGAGAAGCCTATGATTGTCTATTCATGAAAAGGGTAAGAGTGTACTCAACACCAAATTTAATGTTGATAGAGATCGAAAAATAGCTAGAAGAATTTAAATTTGAATTCTTCCCAACTAGATTGAACTGTCAAAGACACGTAACACTCATGACTCCTATACAAACACACTACATCTCACAGGAGAAACACATTACTAGAACAATAAGCTAAGCTAGTAGTAGAGGCAAATCCAAAATTTGAATTTAGAGTCAAAGGCTCCTAAATGAAACTAAAAGGGTTATATAAAAGAAGATCGAATGATAATTTAAAAGGTTAGATTTGTAAAGTGATTATCCATAGAGATAGAGAGAATTAAGATAAGAGGAATCTCATATAGGAGAAGAAGAGTGACAAGAGAAGTCATCTTCAGAGAGATGTTGTAAGTAGGATCTTGGGAGAAGCCTCCAAGATAAAATAACACAAGGATGTTGTGTGTAAGAGTGTGAAGATCCAACCACACCAATGATCCAAGTCTGAGGATTGTAGAGTCAAGAGAAGGTAGAGAATAGTTGTAGATTAATAAAGATAGCCAAACTAAAGGTCTACTCCAAGCTAGGTTAAGTAGCTAAATTGTTAGATGACCTTCCAATTGTTTACTTACCTTTGCAATAGTAAATCCCAATGAGGGTGGACCCTAGAAGGTTCTTTATATAAATCCCTTAATAGGGTAACACATTAACTTATGTCCTAAAGTCCACTAACTAGGTTGTTGTTAGACTATTTTGCCCTCTTGCCAAAATTCATATTTTATAGTTGGCAAAATATCTAACAGTCATTCAAATATTTGAACACCCAAGCATTAGGGTACGTAGAAGTAATATTTATTAAACTTAGCTTATCACCTTTTTCTAAAAAAGTGTTTGCATGATTTAATATCTTTATGGGCCTGTATTTCACCCACCGTCAAATCTTTTCGTCATCCACAACCATCGCTTTATCGCTTTGTAGAAGTGCTCATTCTTTATTTCATGCGACAAAGTGACATCACGCCATGTGTATGTGTGGGTCCAAGTTTCTTCAGTGGGCTATCTTTTGACTATGCTGACATGTTAGCTAAGTTGGCATATAGAAGGCTTTTGGTTGGTCAAATTACTAACAATTTTAAAAGGTGGACCGCATGTTTCATCCACCGTTAGATCCTCCTAGATCAAAGATCATCTATGATTGTTGTTATGTCACTATGTAGAGATGTGAGGGAGTTATTTTATGTGAGATAGTGAGAACTTGACACATGGATGGTGGGTCCTTTCCTTTTGTGGGTTGCAGTGTGGTGGACCAATGTAAGACAAGTTGGCAAAAGGCCATGTTTCTATTGGTTGGTGCACCGACAAGTTGGGTGTACCTTCGAAGTCGTCAAATGGTGGTAGATAAATGTCTCTTGTTATGTCGCCATGGGAAAATGATCAACCTTTAGTTATAGCAACATAACGAGTTGGTGGAGAGTAGTGATTTGTAACAATAATTAAGTTGGTGGTTTCATAAGGCAGTCACAGTAAGGGTTTTAAAAGGTGGCACCATTATGCTAATTAAATAGTCGAACCCATTAAGACATTGTGGGGTGGAGGAAGGATAAAAAGACTTTTAGTCCACTTGGATTATCTTAGTTACATAACTTAGTTGACCTATTGACTTTTGCTGATTTGTCAAGCCAACTATGGGAAAGAAATGGTTTTCCTACACAATTTGATCTTCTTGATCAAATCCAACCACTCTTGAATGAAGGTACAACTAGAAGTAATGAAGGGCATCTCTCCACTGCCCAGTTTTATCCATCTACTTGGTTAGAATGATTAAATGGTGTCATTCTTGTCTTCTCAAAGCTCTATTTTGTGTGGAATATTAGATCTTATCACATCTGAATGTGTGCCAAGATCAGATTTTCTCCAAATTTGTATGATTTTTCTCTAAGCACTTAATGACAGTGGTTGTGGAGTAATTTTTAGTTGAAAATATCTCAATTATGCCTGAATTATAAAGGCAGATTATGTAATCTTTCTTAGGGTCGACTCTCTGTTTTCTCTGGCATTGCTCTAGCATGCTACTGCAAATTCCATCTGCCTTTGAACTATATGGAATTCTTCCTTATCTCCTTCAACCATTGATGTATTGTGCAAGACCTATTTGACTCTCATTAGTGTATTGTGGATATTTGTAATTTGCATGACTATATCTCTTTGACCTATAAATGATATATAAGTAAATCTCATCTTCCTTGTGTCATTTGTTTGGGTTTTCTAATCTGTATGTGATTATTATATTAAAATAAGTCTAGATGTGGATATCTCTTGGTGTCATGATGGTTCAAGAGTGTATGTATGGGAAAATATTGGTTTGAACAATCTATTTGGTACATCACCCCTTAGATTAGAATAGGTAGATTTTCTTTCATGCATTTCCTTCTCCCTTTTCCTCTCCAAGTGCAGTTAGGTGCACCCTGATAGTAAAGGAAGTTGGCCTTCTATGGAGACTCAACCTTGCAATTCAAGTCCCACAGCTTGGAGGTTGTTTTCGTGTTTCACAAGGTTGTCCTTAGGTAAAAACTTTGGACAAGGGTGCAAACTTTTGTGGTAATAGTTTTTGGCATGCCTAGTGGGACAAAGAAGATTCAACTACATAAGTCTACTAGTTAGCTAGTTGAGCTTGATCCATTGAGGAATTGGCTATTTTTTCTTAGTGTCATCAGCCTTTGAAGGAATTCAATCAAACACCATGATGACTCTAGTGCACATCTTCTAGTTTCACATAGACACAATGTTGGTATGTAAAGATCATCCTTGATCATTGTGATTTTCAAGTTATCTATGAAATTGTAGTTTTTATGAAGCTTTAATCATGAATCCATTTCATAGAAATAATTACTATTCCCCCCCATATCATGAGAAGATTATCCCTCAGCCCTCCCATTCCCTATCTCAGTCATAGCTTGGTTATGACCATTAGGATTATTCAAATCACTTGAGGGAGGAGAGATCAAGCTCATTTGTAGATTCCTCCTTAGTTTTAGTCCCGCTTGCAATACCGAATGACCAGCCCACTTAGTTGCCCACCAAACCTTATAGCATTTCCAAGGCCATGATGGGGGAGCTCTGTAGCTGTATAGATAATCTTTCCTTTACCTATTCCTACCTAAGAAGATCTTTTGAAAAGGTCCACAACCCTTATGAGCCTTCATATGGTGGGAACCTTGCTTACTTCATGCTCCTCATGAGATCTTGGGTTGATGAAATGCATAGAGGTAGGGAGACATGGTTTCATGACTCTTATACTTCTGAGGTGGTGAGTAAGACTGCAACATTTTTTAGAAGGGCTAGGGAGGCTCTCTCCCATTTTTAGTGGGAGGAGGAGTAGATGTAGATAAGGATCAACAAAAAAAGAGAGGAACAAATGAGGGAGTTGGAGGAGCTAAAGCTTAGGCTTGCGCAAGCACAAAAGGCTAAAGTATAGGAGCCTGCAAGGAGGAAGTTTTTTAGTTTCAAACAAAGTTTCCCAACCCAACCCCCTATTTCAAGTTGTCCTAAACCTCAATCTGCAATTCAAATGTCTCTACATGCCAAGGAAGCAAATGCCTCCCCTTCCCCAAAATATGTCATTCCAAGCTTCAGGAAGCCGCCCCCCCCCCCATTACAAGAACCTTCTGCTATGGCCTCTCCACTTCCTGTAAGAGAAATTTGGCTGAGTCATGAGCCTTCCACACCTATCACCATTTCACTCTTTGAGGGTGGATCAGTTGTATGGGCCCCTGATGACCCAAGTTAGGATTTTTTGGATAATAAAATGAAGTAAGCATAACCACGAGGGGAGGAGTTGTAGCCTGTTAAGGAAAGTAAGGAGGTAGATGTTAGAATTCTTTAGAATAACTCTGAGGGGGGGGGGGGGGGGTGAATCAGTTATCCAAGGTCCAAATGCCCTAATAATACTTTCTCACTACTTTTAATGAATCCATATACTTTTCATCCATCCAAACTTAGATCAACCATATTAGCAAGTTACTGGTAAATCAACATGCAGAGATAAAACATGCAAGATCAACACATGACACAATGATTTACGTGGAAACCCAATTTGGAAAAAACCACTAGTAACATGCTACTTGATTTTCACTCTTCTAAAGTGATGCCCTATTAAAAGCCTACCCTGTTAAAGGCTTACAACACACTGTTAAATGTGACCTTGTTAGAGGATTTCACCATACTGTTAGGAATGGGCCTGATCAAAGGACTTTAGAACATTCACTTGGAATGTCACCCTATTAAAAGATTTATAACATGGCTATTAAACCAACCTAAGTCCATAGGATTTAAACTATCTGTTACAATTGCTAGAGAGTAACAATAATGGATTGTTGATCTGATACAACTTACAACATACTTTGCAGATTTTAGATCACTCTTCAGTTCAGTCCTTTTGCTTGGCTTTTAATCACTTCAGTTCTTACAGCTTGTCATCTCAAGCTTTGTCTCCTTGAGTTTTCTTACTCATCATACCAATGCAATCATCCTTGTGGTTGTCTATCCAAATAGAGTTTCTGTGCTTTCTTCTCCTTAGCACCTTCTTCAGCACTTCATGCTTTTATGCTCGACCACCTTCTCCTCCTTGCTTCGTGACCTTATGATTCCTTAAATAGAAATATGATTTTCCTTTGCCACTAGATTCTCCCTTTCCAACTTTAGGGTTTCAAATGGATTAGGTAGGATACAATGTATCTACCCTATATCTTGCTCTTATCTAGAAACTTCGTCTAGAGTCCAGTTGTATTCTCCAAAAATGTTCTACATGGTGTTCTGTGCCACCAACTCATCATTCTTATCTTCCATTTAATTCATAGATTTCTAGATAACAACCTTGTCGGCTTAGATCTGGCAAATCTTCAATTTTCAAAATAATGCAGCAACTCGGCATTATTGGTTTACTGATGCTTAGCATCTCTGTGTTACTCGGCACTATTGGTTTTCTGATGCTCGACATCTGTTTCTGCTCGGCACTTGATTTTACTCGACATCTGAAGTTCACTCGACATCTAAAGTTGAACTTGCTCAGCTTCAACTAGGAATCTGTTCGGCACCTACTAGCTTGCTCGGCTCCCTCTCTCTAATGAATTTTAGTTAGGCTTTACAGATGTCTTAGCTAAAAGCTTACATCTTTGATATGTTTCAGTGTGCCCATTCTCTATGTCTTAGAATATGTCATCAATACACTTTTTTATCAATGATTTAGCTGATCCTTCTACTTCATTCCAACATCGTAACTTCAACCTTTTTCTAGGTATTCTAGTTACATCTTATTGATTGCCTCCTCAATGTCAATCAACCACTTGATAGTATTTGGATCACTAAAGCAATTGTCATTCCTACAAGTAGCAAGTTTGACATCAATGACAAAATAGTGATTGAGAACATTCTTTACCAGTTCCATATGATCATTCCAACAATTTTCCTCATGATCTTTTCAATCATGTCCAATAGTAGATGTTGAGAGGAAGGAAGAGGATCCAATCCTCTTATTTGAAGAGCTCCCTCCTTTTATTGAGGAAGAAAAAGATGAAAAGGTTTTTCCTCCCCTTGAGGAACTGATCATGGTTTTTGAGCCCTTACCAAAAAATGAGTATCTATTGTGTGTTAAGGAAGAAGATCATTCATTGCAGCAGATTGTCCTCAATGATATGGAGGATAAAAAAGAGAGCCTCAAGGATAGCTTTGTCCTTGATGAGGAATATGCTAACTTGCATAAGGTTGCCTCTCAACCTATGCATGTCTTTGCAACTATCAAGGATGAGGATGATCTTTTAGATGAGTTGGATGCTATCTGCTCTTCCATGGATGTTGAGTCATCATCTCATATATATGAAGAGCATGTTCCACTACAAAAACAAGTGGAAAGCCACACCATATTAGTAGCTCTCGAGGAGGTGGTTCAAGAATGACATGAAGACAAGGTGGAGATTCTTTCTTCACAGAAGGAGGAGCCATTTCCAAACTAGATAGAGACTACCATTGCAGAGCACAATCAAGTGGTCAAGGATGATTCCTTTGGTCTTGCACCATCAAGAGGATGCCCCATAAGGCATCTAGCTCCACTAAAAATTAGCATGTTGCCCTCGATCATGCTTACATTTGAGCATGAGGGTGAATTCTATAGAGAGGAGCATATATGTTTTGCTCCATAAGAAACACTCCACTGTTGGAAAGCCTCATTGTTTATAGCATTGGGAGGAAGGTATTTCATGTAGTAGCATGTTTGTCACACTTGTTGTTATTTTCAGCTACCCTTATGCATGGAACAAGAAATCAACTGGTAAGGAAGGGCAGCTACTTCAACAAACCAATCAATGGGTTTGTTTAACCTTGCATATATACAAATTTCATGTATATTGCTAGGTTAGTTTCCTTCCTATGGTTTCCTATTTTCCAAGAAGTGCACAAGCATAGGTTGTCTCTACGTGGGATGTCCAAGTTTTGAGGTTTTGAGGTTGTAGAGGGTTTTGGTTCCTGATTCTAGTTGCATATTTTCTTGTTTTGTTGTTGCAGAAGTAGGGATAGGTTTTCATAATGCACATATCCCATTTTTAATGACTTTGTAGCCCAATAGAAGCTTTAGGTCACTGGTCTTACGCATAGCAGGCTAGCATCCCCTTTGAATCACCAGAATTGTTAAACTATTTTGCCCTCCCGCCAAAATTCATATTTCATATTTGGCAAAATGTTTAACGGTCATTCAAATATTTGAATAGTCAAACATTAGGGCATACAGACGTAATATTTATTAAACTTAGGGTATCACCTTTTTAAAAGTGTTTGCGTAATTTAATATCTTTTTTGGCCCATATTTCACCCACTGTCAAATCTTTTTGTGGTTCACAACCATCACTTTGTCACTTTTTAGAAGTGCTCATTCTTTATTTCACTCACGCCATGTGTATGTGTGGGTCCAAGTTTCTTTAGTGGACCATATTTTGACTATGCTGACATGTCAGTTAAGTTAGAATACAAAAGGCTTTTGGTTGGTTGAAGCACTAATAGTTTTAAAAGGTAGACCACATGTTTCATCCACTGTCAGATCCTCCTTGATCGAAGATGATCTATGATCATCGTTATGTCGCTATGCAGAGATGTGAGGAATTATTTTATGTGACATAGCGAGCAATTTCCACATGGATGGTGGGTCCTTTCCTTTTGTGGGTCATAATGTGGTGGATCAATGTTAGATAGGTTGGCAAAAAGCCATGTTTCTAATGGTTATTGCACTAACAGGTTGGGTGTATCTTTGGGGCTATTAGATGGTGGTAGATCAATGTCTCTCACTATGTCACTATGGGAAAATGATTGACCTTTAGTTATAGTGACATAGCAAGGATTGGACATGTGTCCTTGCAGATCTGGGTGGAGAGTAGCAGTTTGAAATGATAGTTAAGTTCACAGTTTCATAAGGCAGTCATAGTTAGGGTTTTAAAAGGTGGCACAATTATGCTAATCTTAAATTATCAAACCCATTAAGACTTTGTAGGGTGGCAAAAATATAAAAGAAAATCGGTCCACATGGCTTATCCTAGTTATAGAACTCAGTTGACCTGTTGACTTTTGCTAATTTGTCAAGCCAACTATGGGAAAGAGATGGTTTTCCTGCACGATTTGATCTTCTTGATCAAATCCAACTACTCTCGAATGAAGGTGGGGCTAGAAACAATGAAAGACATCTCTCCACCGCCCAATTTTATCTATCTGCTTGGTTTAAATGATTAAATGGTGTCATTTCTATCTTCTTAGAGCTTTGTTTTATGTGGAATATTAAATTCTCTCACATCTAAATGTGTGCCAAGATTAGATTTTCTCTAGATCTATATGATTTTTCTTTGAGCACTTAATGACAATGGTCATGGACTATTGAAAATATCTTAGTTATGCCTAAACTATAAAGATAAATTGTGTAATCTTTCTTAGGGTTAACTCTTCTCTATTTTCTGTGGAATTGCTCTAGCGTGCTACTGTAAATTCCCTTTGCCTTTGAACTATACAAAAGTTTTCCCTATCTCCTTCATTTATTGATGTATTGTGCAAGACCTATTTGACTCTCATTAGTGTATTGTAGATATTTGCAATTTGCATGACTGTATCTCTTTGACCTATGAATGATATATAAGTGAATCTCATCTTTCTTGTGTCATTTTTTTGGGTTTTTTGATCTGCATGTGATTATTAGATTAAAACAAGTCTGGATGTGTATAACTTTTGATGTTATGATAGTTCAAGAGCACACATATGGGAAGAGATTGGTTTGAACACTCTATTTTGGTGCGTCACCCCTTACATTAGAATAGGTAGATTTTATTTCATGCATTTCCTTCTCCCTTTTCCACTCGAAGTGTAGTTAGGTGCACCCTGATAGTAAAGGAAGTCAACCTTCTCCGAAGACTCAACTTCACAGTTCAAGTCCCATAGCTTGGAGGTTGTTTCCATGTTTCACAAGGTTGTCCTTAGGTAAAAACTTTGGACAAGGGTACAAACTTTTGTGACAATAGTTGCTCTTGATAGGGTAAGATCTTACAAGTCTTATCCAAATCCCCTAACAGGGTGACACCTTACAATGTTATTGTAATCTTTTAATAGGGATGACCTCTTGAGCGAGTGCACTTCAGAAGAGTACAAATCTATGAGGATTGATTCACACACCGTAGATTTCACCCTAGCTATGTTTACATGAGATAAATATTGTGTTGTTAGTTACTACTCTCATGTAATATTTTCTTCTTGCTTGGCCCTGACTGGTTGAGTTATAGTTAACACTATCTTGTAAGTATAATTTAAGAGTGATTGAAAGAAAAGAACTATAGTGGGTATACTAATTCAACTCCCCCCCCAATCCTTTCTCGATAAATGAACTTGTAGTTGGGACCAAAAATTGGTATCAATGCCTAGATCCTTAGAAGAAGAGAGTTTTACAACTCAAGGAAAAAGATCAAGATGTTCAAAAGAGAGGCACCAAAGTTTTCTAAAGATAACTACAACACACAGTTTAGAAAGATGTATCTGCATCTAAAGACAGTTGGAGATGTTTACTGGACACATGCTAAGGTCAAATATGTTGAACCACAAGGTCAACCTACTCCAGAAGAACTGAAAGAAAAGGAGATTCACACGACCACAATAGATGCCCAAGTGAACACCCTATCATTTTTTGAATAGACAAATGTGGAGGAACTAGAAATAGCCTATTAAATGTGGGAGAAAATAAAGGTTGTCCATGGAGGAGACAAGCATGTTATGAGGGCTAAAGTTGAAAGCATACAAGGAAAATTTGATGACATGAGAATATAGGAAGGTGAAGAGATTGAAGACTATGGAAAAAGAGTAAAATACATCATGTTATCTATCATAGTACATGGTGGAGTGATATCAAAAGATGAGTGTGTAAGCAAGATGTCAAGAACCCTGCTTCCCAAATATGCCATAAGAGTGTCAGTCATTCAAGAGCTAAGAGCAATATACAAGATGGATGTATCACTAGATGCACTAATAAGAAAGTTCAATGCATTTGAACAATAGTCAACCACCAAGGATTGAGACAACTTTCAAAGCTTTGGTTGTTCCAACTGCTACATTACAGGAGTGAGGAGAACCAAGTACATGTAAACACATGAAGGAGCTAGAAAGTTTGTATGCTAAAGAAGTAGAGTAAGAAGAGTTGGAGGTTCTATTTGCAAAAAGAATGGTTAGAGGAAAAGGAAAGTACAAAGGTAAACTCCCTTTCAAATTATTCAACTACAAAAGATAGGACACTATGAAGCTAGATGTCATGAACTTGTTAGAAAGGATAAAAGTGATTCGAGAGAAAACAACAATAAGAAAGGCTTCATTAAGAAGTAGTCAAAGTCAAAAGAAAAGAAATGGTGCTATATTGCTAATGAATGTGTGAATGATGAAGAATCAACCACTAATGAGGAAGATGATGAGGATGCAATATGTGTCATCACCATTACAAAGAAAGGGTAGAGAGAGCCCTGATAACCAACACTAGTATCCACAAGAATTGGATAATAGATAATGGTTTCTCCCACCGCATGTCAACTAACAAGAGAAATTTCTACAAGGTTAAAGCTTATGATGGAGGAATGGTGAAGTTTGATAATAACTCACCATGTACGGTGATAGGTAAGGGTATTGTAGCCCTAAATGAATCCACTACCTGTGAGGATTTATATCTAATAGAAGGTCGAAGTATAATCTATTGAGCATGGCCCAACTAATGGACAAAGGTTATAAGTTCAAGTTTAACAAAGGGTCTTGCAAAATATTTGACAAGATAGGCAAGCTATTGGTCACAGGAGAACAAAGCAGAGCAAACTTCTTATACCTCAACATTTCTGATAATACTTTTATGGTAGATAGGAATGATAATAGTTGGCTATGGCATAGAAGGATATGTCATATAAGTTTCAAAAGCATTGTTAAAGTAAGAGGGAAAAACTATGTAAGGGGTTTACACCCCATTAACAAACCCAAAAATGTCATGTGCAAGGATTGTCAAATAGGTAAGTTGGCAAGATCAAGTTTCTCTAGCTTGTCATTTACTTATGAACATGTACTAGATCTAGTTCATATTGACTTGTGTGGTCCATGAGGATGAAGAGTGTATTTGGAGATAGATACTTTATGCTATTAATTGATGATTTTTCTAGAATGATGTAGACTATCTATTTAAAAGAAAAGTTAGAAGCCTTCCATATCTTCAAAGTATAAAAAGAAAAGGTGGAAGTAGAGACTAGTAGAGGATTGAACTACTCAAGATCAATCAAGGGAGGTGAGTTCACCTCAAAAAGAATTTGAAAGTTATTGTAATGATCATGGAATCAGAAGACAAATGTCAGCTCCTACGACACCTCAATAGAATGGGGTTGCAAAAAGAAGAATTATGACTATCATAGATTGCATGAGAACATTTATGACCCAAAATAATGTTGCACAAATCTACTAGAGAGAATTGTAAGCACAAATATTTACATCTTGAAGAGGGTATAGATAAAGAAAAGGGACCAAAAAGACTCCCTATGAACTTTGATTTGGTCCACACCATCTGTTAGTTACTTCAAAGTATTTGGGAGCAAGTGCTGCATCAAGAGGGATGAATACCAAGGGAAGTTTGAACCTTAAAGTGATGAAGGTATCTCCTTGGGATACCCTACTAAGAATAAAGCCTATCAGTGTTTGAATGTTTGAACAAATAATATTGTCAAACCTACCAGTATAAAGGTGGATGAATTCTCAAAAAATAATGGGGAGGCTAGTAAGAAAGAACTAGAAGACTATAGATAGTTTGAGTACATTCTATTAAATAATATAGTGGAAGGAGCACCGATAGAGGAGGAACCTATACAAGAAGTTATACTGGCTCAAGCAAATAAAGCTCAACTAGAAGAGCAGAGAGCTAAGGCACTAAGAGAAGAACTGATGCTAGAAAAATATGTAAGAAGACATCACTCAATAGACCAAATCATTAGTAACAAGGATGCAAGAGTGGTAACCAAAAGAAAGGTTAAAGAGATTGTGTACCTACTGTCACACATGAAATCCAAAGCAATAGGTGAAGTTGTGAAAGATGAAGACTAGAGAAAGGTCATTGATAAAGAAATAGATCAAATAGAGAAGAATGATACATGGACCTTGGTAGCTCGACCTAATGACAAGAATATCATTGAAACAAAATGGGTGTTTAGGAGTAAGATGAACAAAGAAGGAGAAGTGGCTAGAAAAAAGGCCAAACTTGTTTTCAAATAATATGCATAGGAAGAAGGAATAGACTATGGAGAAACATTTGCACTAATAGCCAAACTGGAAGTAGTTGGAATACTCCTAGCATTTGCAGCTCACAAAAAATTCAAGGTGCACCAAATGGATGTGAAGTCAACATTTTTAAATAGATTTCTGGATGAAGAAGTCTATATAGAACAACCTGAGGGGTTTGGAAATGAACAAGGAAAGAATCAAGTATATAGACTGAGAAAATCCCTATATAGATTCAAACAAACACCAAGTGTATGGTATGAGAGATTGCACTCATACTTGCTAAAAATTGGGTTCATAAGAAGTAGTGACAACTACAATTTGTATATGAATTAGGAAAAAACAAATAGGCTTGGTGATCACATAAATATTTGTGGATGACATGATCTTTGGAGGGGGTGGTAAGTTGAGTGAGGCAAAAACCATAAAGAAGGAGCTTGAAATATCTATGATCAGTGAAATAAAATTCTTCATTGGACTTTAAGTGTCCTAGTTAAGAGGAGGAATTTCCATTAGACATACTTAGTATGTAAAGAAGGTACTTAAAACATTCAACATGGAGAAAGCAAAATCGGTAGAAACCCAATGGTGATCAGTTACAAATTGTCAAAGGAAGATGAAAGTCTTGAATTGAACGAGACACTTTACTAGTCTATGATTGGTAAATTGTAATACATGGTGCACAAAAAACTAGATAGTGCACAAAAAGTTGTAATAGTAGCTAGATTCTCGGCCAACCCAAAGGAATCACACATGGTAGCTATGAAGAGGATCTTCAAATATCTAAATGACACTGAAGAATATAGACTATGGTATCCTCACTAAGGTAATTTTGCACTTAATATTTTTACTAATATTGATTGGGCAAGGAATTTAGATGACAAAAAGAGCACGACCAATGGAACATTCTTTATTGGAGGAAGACTAGTACAACAAAAAACAAAACTGCATATCACATTCAACCGTTGAAGTGGAATATGTTGCTACAACAATGATTTGCATGCAAGTTGTTTGGACCAAACAATTGATTGAAGGAATTCAAGAGAAAATAGAGGAACTAGTAGTTATCAACTGGGATAACACTGATGCAATCAATATATCCAAAAAATTGGCTATGCACTCAAAGACTAAGCACATATTCATCAAGTATCACTTTATGAGGGAATAGGTGCAAGAAAAAGAGATTGAGTTGGAGTATATACCAACCAAGGAACAAATAGAAGACATCTTCATAAATCCTCTTCAAAAGGATATGTTTGAGTATCTAAGAGACAAGTTAGGGGTCTTAGCCCTAGCCAACTTGAACTAAAAGACTGATCAGGTGGACATCAATCCATATTCAAGAACGAAAGAAATCTAAAGATGGATTGATAAGAAAAAATGACTACTCCACAGGGGAAGCAATCAAGAAGAAGAAGACAACCATATTTGGCATTTTTGTTAAAGGGGAAGAAGTTGAAAAAAAAGAGGGAAAGAAAAGTTGCAGATGATCAAATGCATGCTGGGTGCACTACCTCAAGGGGAGCCAAAGAAAGCAAGAAAGATGAGCACAAGTATGACCAGATTGACTAAGTGTTGCCATCAATGCAAAAGGGGAAGATTGTTGGCCTAAGCGTTGTAGACTAATCGATAACAAGACTAATAGACTTAGTCAATCAAGGTGTTGTCATTGTTGGAAACACTTATAAAGGAAATAGGACCGGTCATAAGGCACGAAAATGCAAAATCCTCACTCACACAAGTAATTTGAGTTAAGAAAGGTGAATATAAAGATGATCCACTTAGCCAAAGGATGCTAAGTGAAGTTTGCAGGTGCAACAGGCGACTAAGCATAAGAAATAATGGACAAATTAGCAAGCATATCCAATATGGACATCAAGTGAGAAACTCGTGATTGCCTAATCATGAAAGGGTAAGAGTGAAATCAAGGTCATATTTAAAGGTAATAGAGATCAAAAAATAGCTGGAAGAATTTGAATTTGAATTCTTACCAACTAGAGTGAACTATGGAGGACACATGCCACCCGTCACTCCTATACGAACACACTACATCTGATAAGAGTGACACATTACTAGAATGATAAGCTAAGCTAGTAGTAGGTGTGAATTCAAAAATTGAATTTGGAGTCAAAGGATCCTAAGTGAAGCTGAAAGGCTAGTATAAAAGAAGAATATGGAATGAGAAGGTAAAAAGTTAGATTTCCAAAGTGATTAACCATAGATCTAAAGTTGTCTGAGCTAAGAGGGATCTCATATAGGAAAAGAAGAGTGATAAGAGAGGTCATCTTTAGAGGGTTATTGTAAGAAGGATCTTGAGAGAAGCCTCCAAGATAAAACATAACAAGGATGTCATATGCAAAAGTCTAAAGAGGCAAACACACCAATGATCAAAGTCTGAGGATTACAAAGCCAAGAGAAGGAAGAGAATAGTTGCAGTTTGATCAAGGGAGCCAAACCAGAGCTCTACTCCAAGCTAAGTTAAGTAGATAAACTGTTAGATTATCTTCATGTTGTTTACTTGCCTTTGCAATAGTAAATCCCAATGAGGGTGGACCCCAGAAGGCTCTTTGTATAAATCCCTTACCAGGGTAAGACATTAACTTGTGTTCTAAATTCCTCTAACAAACCTTCTCTTAGGGTGAAACCTTATAGTGTTGTTGTAATATTTTAATAGGGATAAGCTCTTGATTGGGAATTTGCAATTCCAACATTGGTCCCATATCCAAAATTTGTTAGATTATGGATTTGTTATTTTGGAATTGAGTTTTGGGAATATGTTTGGACTCATTTGGTTCACCTAGAATTTGATTGGGAAGATGTTTTTCATGCATTTGATTGTACAAAATTGGAATTGGAAATTAGACTAGGTTTATAGTTTATTTATTTATTTTTTAAATATACATTTTTTCTCTTTTATATTTTAAAACAAAAACAAAAATTTGTAATTTAAATTTAAAAAATAACAATTCAAAACCTCAAGGAAATTGTCAACATGTTTAGGTTGAGGAAAAGTTGCAACATAGAGAGTCCACAAACTTTCCAATTTAGAGGTTGTTTCATGACAATGAATAAGGTCCTTATTTACTTGGATGAAATCTACCTATTGGTTGAGAAATCCAAATGCCTTGAGTTCATGGTAATATACATGGGAGATGGCATCAACCATTATGACAGTGTCTGCATTAGCATCAGTTCTTGTATACTCAATGTCAACATTTGTTTGATACAACAACCACTAGTAGTTCATCTTCTAGCAGAGAGAATCTCAACATATTTGCTAAATTTCTTATCATCACACTTATTTCTTTGATGGTAGTGCTCATCCTTGTCTTGGCCATCATTTTTGGGTACTGAAGAAAGTTGTGTGATGTGAAGGAAATCCAACAAAGGAAGCTAATGTGGAGGTATGAGATCCTCAGCAAGAACACCCAAATAATTTTCTTTAACATGGAAAAGCTAATAGATTCCACAAGAAATTTTAAGCTATCAAATCTAATCAAAGAGAGGAGCTTTGAGATGGTGTATAGAGGCACTTTAGTAGATGAAAGGTGAGTAGTGATGAAGAGATTTCTCAAAGATTTGAATTAATGTCTTGAAGAGTGTAGATTGAAACCGGTTAATGTCCTTCTTGGAAAAACCTACATGATTAATCCATTCAACAAACTTGAAAACTTTATCAAATATAAAAAAGGGATATGAGATTAAGAATTGTCAATTCTAATTCCACCTCTTGAGGTGGAATATAATTTTTTTATTTTGGGACCAAAATGGGAACACAAAATCCAATTCCCAATTCTTATTTAGCACACTCAAACTGTGGATTATAAATTTTAGGAATTACCAAATTATAGTTCCAGTTCAATTCTAAGAAACAAATAAGCCCTTAGCTCTTATCATTATGATGATGAATCACTAAGGTGATTCAAAATATTGATGCAAAAATATGACACACAATCAAATTTATAATAGATTCAATCTCTCTAATATCATAAGAATAAATCATGTTGGTATTTACAAGGCTAGAGTGTCCATTTAAATTCCCTATTGATTTAAAAATGTCAAAATTTGAGTTACCAATTAGAAAAAGAAGGCATGTTAGAACACTTGTAAACCAATCCTAGTAGAAGAACTGTTTCCCAACAGAGTTTATATTTCACTGAGATAATTAACTTAATATTTAGAGTAAAACACAAATAAGTTCTTGTTACAACACGTTACTTAATGAGATAGATAGGTAGTTGTACATAAAAGGAGCCCAAAAGGGGGGCATTCTCAATGTCACAACATATTGTTAGTAGACTTGAAGTGTTGTAGATATTATATATTGTTGCATGTTTGAATTATTCTAGAGTGTCCCTAACAACATTACAATGTACAAAACATTGTTTTATTTTAGGTGTAAGCCCAACATGGTCAATATCTTAATTAATTTTTAAACATACATATGTATGTGGTGTGTTTAATGTCAAACTTGTAAGGATATTTTTTGTGATGCTATCCTTGACACCAAATTTGGTTTGGGATGTAGTATATGCATAGTTAATATTTTTTTCTAAAATGATGAGGTGATATTCATGAGTTTATATTAGATTTTGGCTAAGTTTGATAGTACTAGTTAACAGAGTTTATGAATTTCACTCTACATTATAAAATTTTGGTTTGCAATTCTAATATTGTGTTTTTAGATTTGTAGTGGAGATGTATCTTAGGTTTCAAGTATTAGTACCCTCTATATACAAATTGGTGAGATTATGGGTGTTAATATGTACAATGATAGAATATATATTCATGGAATGCATTGCATTCCTCCTCAAATGATTTGTATTTAATTTTAGATATACATTATGTCGAGGTAAAATGATGGTATCTTGTGAATCTCATATGTTGTAATAACCTACATTATGATTTGATTTTTTTTTGGTGTGCTTTATTGATTCTACCCTTTGGAGCCAATCTAAGTAGTTTAGGACTATGCAGTAGTGTACAGTAATAAATACAATGACTTGGGAGTAACTTGATATTGTGTTGCCATGTTTTGATGTTTTAAACATTTTATCTCCCTTTCATAAGGCACTAGAACTAGTATTTTTGGTTGATTAGCTATGTACTACCTATTTCATCTAGTTAGGTTGACCAAACTATCATGTTTGATTATTTAATAGGATATATATATATATATATATATATATATATATATATAATGTACCTTCCTAAATTGTGAGCAACTATAATTATATGTTCAATTAGACCCCATTTTAGTACTATCAAGATTTCATGTTTGTTGTGCTTGATCCAACCTCATGAACCACCTACATTTTTGGATTTCTTTCCACCTTCCTTACTCCCAAATTTAATTTCATCACCTTTTTGTGGGAAAAGGTCAAAATAGATTGACCTCTTCCTTGGTTTTCTCCCTGGAATGTGAATTGGGGGCTTGTTATCCCTTAACTAATATTTGAAATACGATAATTTGATATATAAGATAATTGATTACAACATATAGTAATGGTTACTTACTTGCAATAATGTTAATTTCATGTATATATTCGACAATTATTATTACCTTCATAATGATGATGCTTTAATTACTCTTAGTTAGAAAATATAATTACTTTTGTATTAATGTCATATGATATGTCTTCAAATGATGATGATGTGTTTTTTATATTAGAATATAATGATACGTATATTGTTATTTATTGATTATACTTACCCCATACTTGCATGTGTATGGTGTGTGTGTCTATTTTATATTTCTGTCTGATGTGCTTAATGTTGTTGAGGGAGGGATTCATTGTTACCTACAAGTCATGATCTACACAATGTACCACACCCTACCATTACCTATTTACCTTAGATATATGCACATATACATGCTTGTCTTTTATGTAGGTTGCGAGCATTAGGCATCAACTTCCCTGAATTGCTAGGATGAGTGTGCTCTATCACAATAACTGAATGGTAAGAATGAAAAGTTAATGTTTAGGTCCAACCCTAACCAAAGCCTAATTACTTATCATAAGGAGAAGGGCATGTATTTGACTGCCTGCCCTTTTGAAACCCGTGAGTTTTTTTTTGTGTGTGTTGTTTGATTTTGACTTTGGTTAGTTTTGCTTATGTTTCTTTTATGTGGAGGAAAAAACAAAAATAATATTTTAAAATAAAAAATGCACAAAAATATATAATAAACTAAGCTATTTAATATTTAATTAAAAGTAAGTAATTTTTTATTAATTAAAAAAAAAAAAAAACTGCAGTTAGGGTTAAGGCTCTTTATTAGAGGCTTTTTGGTCATTTTAGAGTGAGATTGGTTTCAAGAAAGCAATTGTGGGGATCAAAGTAAAATAAATTCCTAAAAAGCTTAGGAGTATCTTGAATCACGTGTTTGTGGGCTTGTGTTGTCTTTGAAATTCTACTAATAGATTTGAGGTAGAGTTTGAGAACCTTGCAAATCTTTTCTTCAAAAAGATTGTTTTCTTTACGTCTTTTAGATTATGATATAGTGATTATTAAAATTTATGCATAGATTTTATTTGTAAAATTAAAAAAGAATAGGAAATTTTCTTTTTAAAAAAAAATTGATGGAGGGTTCAAACCTACGAGGTAGCCCAGCGAGGCATGAAGCCTATGAGCTACCAACTAGTGAAGACCACAACATAGACTTTTTAGGAACCCGATACGGGCCCACTCGTGCCTGAAACCTCTTCGACTTAGAGCCAAGGACTGAGGTGCATCCACGCTATCAAAATCACTCGAGGCACGATCCCAACCTCATCCCTTATGATGTCGGAGCCTTACACTCAGCAAGACTCAATCCCTGGTGGGTTCTTTGTGAGCCATTCAACTTCACCAATAGACCAAGGGCCCACTAACTTTTTTTTTTTTTTTTTTTTGAGAAATTAAGAAAAATAAAACTTATTGTTCTTGTGTAGAAAATTATAGTAAAACTTAAATCTATAAACTCTTGTTTTAAAATTAGCAAAAACTATGTTGCATGAAAACCAGTCAAAACCCTACACGCTTCTTGAGAAAAGTTGCATGCAAAATAATTAGAAAGTATGATAATTTCATCTAATTTAGAATTTGATGAAATACCTTAGAAAATGATTTATAAAAATAAAACAAATTGAAAGTCAAAGATGAATTAGACTTTGTTATACAAATTAGAAGCTAATCTAATATCTAAATGAAAACTAAAATAAAATTGAGAAATATTATATGTTAAAATATATTTGTATATTTTATAAATATAATTTAATATATTCATTGTGAAAAGAATTATGTTTAAAGAAAACATGTGTATAAAGATATACATGCAAATCAATGTAGTTATGCATGTAAAGGAACAAACATAAATAAATATACTTATGCATGTGAAAATGAATAAATATATGCTAGAAAAATTGATATAATAATCTTGCATATTTAAGAGTAAATATGCACGTGAAACTAATGCATGCAAGCTTGCTTTTATTTTATTTTTAAAATAATATACTAGCACTTGCACCAGAAAGTGCAATGTGTATGCCAATAGTAGCATATGTTGTACAGTTTCTTAAATGTGACAAAAGAAGGGAAATCTTTTTTGTCCTTAACAAATTGTATGGATATTATTTCGTCTAATTTGCAACAAAATCAACAATTTATAAGAACTGCACATCACAAATCTATCAAGAATCTTACTAAATATGAGACTTAATTTTTTTGAAAACTATATAATATAATATGTTGAATAAACATGGCTATGCAAAATTATTACTAAAAGAATTAAACTAGCTTTGCAAGTGTGGGACACCTTACATTTGGATTCTTTGGTATCATGAATTTGCAGATAAGCATATCCTTGTTTATTATTTTCCAATATAATGGTTGGATTGGAGAGTTTCTACTTCTATCCATGCATGTGCATAAAATCAAAACAAAATCAATCTATCTATCCATAGCCTAAATTATGTTCTAGTCAATGGTAGTCCTCAAGGTTTTTTTGATATGGAAAGAGGTATACAAAAAGGTGATCCTTTATCCCCCTTTCTTTTCATCATTCTTACAGAAGTTTTAGGGAGAGCGATTTCCAAGGCAAGAAGGGATGGAAGATGGAAGGGACTGCAAGTTGCTAGGGGTGTTAATCCAGTTACACATCTACAGTTTGTTAATGATAACTTTCTTATGGGTGAAGCATGTATTAGGAAGGCTAAATGCATTAAAATTGTGCTTGAGGATTACAGTAAGGTGACTAGGCAATGTATAAATTGGCACAAATCAATATATATTTTTTTTAATACTACAAGCAAGATTCAAGCCAAGATATGCAGAATATTGAGGGTAAGACAAGCGTTGTTGCCTAACAAATATTTAGGTATACCTCTATTTCAGGGAAGAAATGGTGCTAATTTATGGAAAGAGCTGATTGATAGTTGCATTAAATGGTTGGATGACTGGAAAGGGAGGTGGTTGTCCTTTGCGGGAAGAATTTTGCTTCTTCAAACTATTATTTTTGCTATCCCAACTTATTCTATGAGTTGTTTGAAGATCCATATGAAGGTTCTTAAGTACATTGAGCAGAGAATGAGGAAATTTTTGTGGAATGGGTCTCAAAATGAAGAGAAAATCCCACTGATTGCATGGGAATCTTTGTGCAAGCCAAAGAAACGAGGGGGAGTGGGCCTTAGGTGGTGGAGAGATGTTAATAAGGCTTTGGGAGCTAAATTGATTTGGGAGATGTATGAAAACCAAGATCAATTATGGGTCAAAATTTTACAAGCAAAATATTTAGACTCGAGGGATCCACTACACATTTTGATAGTGAGAAATCCCCCTTAAGGCTCGGCTGTTTGGAATTTTATGTTGGAGTGTAGACTTATTATCACTAAACATTTATCTTGAACATTGGGAATGGGGAAAGAGCCTCATTTTAGCATGACTCTTGGAATGGGTTAGGCAAATTAGATGAGTTGTAAAGTTTGGAGAATTTGATTCTAGTGATGGAGGATTGTTGGGGGATAACTATGGATTGTTATGTTGAAGAAAAATATTCAAAGCTGGGCCTACGTAAGGTATGGAGGGACTCTTCAAATTTACAAATATCTGAAGAGTTGAAATTAAGGTTGGAAGGCATTTTTAAGAATAGGCAGATTTTTTTAAGTAATAAGGAGGATAGAGTAGTATGGTGTGCTTCTAAGAGTGGTTGCTACTCTGCAAAATTGGGTTATCAGTTAAGTGGAGATGCACTAAATCCTGAAGGGTGGCCAAATAAGTTTTGTTGGAACAAATTATGCATGCTAAAGGCTGGAGCCTTTGCTTAGTTGGCTCTGCAAGGCAGGATTTTAATTGATGATAGAAGGTATAAGTATGGTTTTTTAGGTTTGTCACGTTGTGCATTATGTATGAAGGCAATGGAATTAGCAAATCATCTATTAGCTCAATGTGATTTTGCACAACAGTGTTGGATGGGATTAAAGTAGCAATTATGTTGGTCTGCTCCTCTTTCGGATTTGGTTAAAGGTATTTTTCAATGCTAGCCTAAATTTTTTTTAAAAATCCTTTTACTCAAATATATGGTTAGTAAGTCCAGCATTAGTGATTTGGGAGATTAGGAAGGAGTATAATTGACGTATTTTTCAGGATAAGATGGAGAATGTAGATAGTGTTTGGAATAGAATTCAACGTTCTATTGAGGAATGTATGAATGCTAATGGTGTTCTTCAACATCCAAGGAAATGTTTCAATTATTGGGATAATAGAGTACAAAATTTTTGGATAGGGATTAGAATTAAATAGGCAAAAGAGAGTGATCTGGATAAGATAAAGAAGGTTGATAGGAAAGAGATTAGATGGCATTTACCTAAAAAGAATTGGATTAAAATCAACTTTTATGGTGCGTCAAAAGGAAACAAAGGTATCTCTGGAGCAGGGGCGGTGGCTAGAAATGACAAAGGAGAGATTATTGGGTTTGTAGTGAAAAAGTTGGCAGATGGAACTAATAATGCGGTTGAGGTTGTGGCTACAATGCTAGCAGTTTCCTTGGGCAAAAAACTAGACGTTACGCATCTTCATTTGGAGGGAGATTCGAAATTGGTAGTTGAAGCCATTAGCAAAGGTTCAATGCAAACATGGCTTTATCAAAATATGATTCCAAAAATTAGAGAGATGTTAGGCACCTTTTTGGATTTCAAGGTTAGCTACGTATACAGAGAGGGAAATGAAGAAGCAGACAAATTGGCAAATTGGGCCACCACTTTCTGTCGTATTAATGAAGTTGAGGTGGATGATTTACGAATGATGTGATGGATTTCATGAGATGGCAACAAATTGTGGATAATAAGGAATGTCAGTCATAATGGTAGGTGGTTGGACTCTATGAGAGTTGACAGATGGCACATGTTATATGCGGTTTAGAGAGGTTTTTGGAATATCAAATTAATATTGACAACGATCATATTGTTGAAATGGCGATAGTCATTTAGTAGGCAATTGGTTTGCAAGATTTTGCATGTGTGATAAACGCATTTATAGGATATTTCGAAGGTGGATTAAGCACAAAGTGGCTTTCTTGAAGTAGGGCTTTGGTGTTTTTATAGAATAGGAAGACGTTGTTGAAATGGAAGCCTTCTTCGCACTAGACTCAAATAGGAAGATGAAGGCCTTTAAAGGGTCAGTTAGTAAGGAAAGAATGAAGGGCCTTTTAAAGGTTAAGACAAATGCTATGGTTGAAGCGGTGTTGGGGGTGGTTGGAGCACAGTTTCATGAGAGAGAGAGATAAAGTAGCGCTCCAATTTAGATGTCGCTACAATGGTGGTAACGTGGAATTTGGTGTTGAACAATCCAATAGAGGAGGTGAGGTATGTAGAAAGAACACTATTTGTAGAAGATATACTAGGGGGATTGGACTACATTCTCGACTAGTCAGTACCCGGTATTGGTGCGGATCTTGCAGAATGTTTCGAGGAGGAAGATGAAGGTTGAAGATATGGATACATTCCTTTCTTGAGGTGGAAAGCAAAGGCGAATAAGCCTTCCTTGCACAAGGCTGTAAAGGATGCATGGGGGAAGATGTGGGAGGAGCTTAACAAGATGGAAGGGAGGATGTCTCAAACGATGAATGAGTGGACTACCTTTCCTCGTCATAAGCGTAGCCCTCAAGGTCAGTGAGCATCGGTGGAAATGCATAGGTAACAACTTCTTAATGGCTGAGGATTCTGGTCATGGAGTAGTGAAAGTGAATGGAGGTAGAAGCAAACAAACTAGTTATGATTTTTTGAAGCTAGTTAATCTGTAGGTAGAAGGGTATTCAGGTTGATGTAGGATGGAGGATTTTTTGTATGTACGAATGGATAATATGTATAAAGGGTGGTAGTAGTATGGGTTTTTTTGAATGGGGTGCTTACTCATACGGGGTGTGGATATCACTTTATGATCTTATTCAAATATGTATGTAACTTTTTATTATTAATATAAAAAACCATTACCGACCAAATAATAATAATAATAATAATGAATATAAGTTTTTATACAAGACATAAAAAAAACTAATCTTAACAAATATACTTTGATTCCAAAGAATTAACCAATGTATATTTAAATGTATCTAAAGATTTTCTAGATAGTTAAATAACATTATTAACAATTTAAAATTTTAAATCTAATTAACTAATCTAATCTAATTAATTAAATTCAACTTACAATGTACAAAATGATTCTCTTGATGTTTTGCTAACTTGACTTATTATTTATAAATTGATTTAAGATTTTAAAGAAACAATATTCTTTATTGTCAGAAACTAAACTAATAAGAAACTTCCTTTTGAATTAATTTACCAAAATTATGAATCTGAGATTTTAATTCTAAGAAGAGTATATTAAAGAAAGGGAATATATTTTGAAGGGTAGGAAAAATAACTTTCAAATTAATGCTTGACATATACCATTTAAGCCAATAGAACAAAATGATTCAAAGGAAATAAATACAGCCTTGACCCTATATTGGATAAGTTAGTATAAATGTTGTTTGAGTGAGGGATATGCATATGTATAACACCAAGGTAATATTATGCTATTGTTTTTCAAGTCAACTAAAACCTTTCTAATATTTTTAATATTTAACTATTAAAAATCTATTATAAATGCTTAATTTGTATAGAATAATTTTTATTTTAATGGTTGTATCATGTTTGACATTAGGTTTTAAATTGGTACAGTTGCAGGTTTAATTTCTTCATTAATAAAATGATTTAGAGGTGGTTGAAATTGCAAGAAATATTTTTTTTGCATTGCTCTGGAAGTTGTGGTGGTGTCAAAGTTGCTTCAAATGTGATGTCTCCAGTAATTTGAATTACATTTTGGAAAAAAACAAGACCACATGTAAAGTATAGTTTCTTTTTGAAGAGATTGAAATGCATGATATTTTTAGTGGATTCCAACTGGTCTATGTTCTGTGGAGGAACATGTTAAATATATCCATACAAAAACAAGGTTGTCAGAGTTGTTAAGGATGAGCAGAGAGAATTTGAGTTGTTGCCAAATTCATCCAAGGTAACTGTTGATAGCAGAAATACCAATAATATGTGTGTTGTTTTTCTGATATGTTATGCAAAGAATCTATAGTGAAAGTTAGCAAAGAATTTGTAGTAAAATGCCCATGCATGTGTAGCTAAGAAAATTGGAGGTTGTACCAAATGTAAGCGAGAGGAAAATAAAAAACCAACAAACATTGTTGCATTGAAAATGTTTTGGTTATTTTTGTGATAGCTAATTAAGCCAACAATATTAGTTTGTAAGTTTGAAAAATCATTAGTGTGTGAAAGCATTAAAAAGGAATATATCAACACTATTTATGGGTTGTAAAAGTGGTGAAAAATACTAAAGCTAGGTCTGAATAATGAGAGGCATTGTCAATAGTATATTGAAGACAATACATTGTTTATTTATCAATAGTCAAAGGTTCTCTTATACAACAAAACTGAGATTTCCAATGCAAATGCAAATACAAATATAAATTTATTTTTTCATACCGAAATAATTGTCAACTAATTAGGAAACAAAAAAAAAGTCTCTCTGATAAATAAGCCTAATCAAATTGATAGAGGAATCTATAAAAATAAAAATGCACAAAAAATATGTAACTTTTATTTTGAAAATACAATGATTGTGTTGAAACAAATAACAAAAAGAGACAAAAAAATATCAAATATTTTTGGTTATAAGGGTGAGATAGAGATTGTTTGTGCACTTACCTTTCGTGCTATTCTCTTAACATCTTGGCCTATATGTTATGTTCTGGACCCTTGTAAATCACAAAAAATACTAATATATGTGAATAGTGTGTATACACTAGCATAATGGCAAGTGATCAAATGTTTTGCATGTCATCTTGAAGATAGTTAGACTACTTATTAAGAATCAAATAAGGAAAGTTGAGAGATAAGCAAAATAAAGAGGCTTATCCCAAAAAAATTGTGTATGTCATCCAAGATACATAAATTGTCTGCGTCCATAATGAGGTGTAAGATCATGTTAACCAAATATGGTGGCCGATGCATATATTTTGGTTCCTTATCCCATACCATTTCTTAGAAAATAGTTAAATTTTGTCATTTTAGTCATCGTAAATGTCAAGTTTTTGAAAGCTGACATCCAACAATTTTTTGCTATATGACAATTTCTTGACCATTGTGTTCCACAATAAAAGGCCTATCAACTTGATTAATTTTCAAAATTAAAAGAAAAAAGAAAAAATATTTAATTATTAATTTCAACTTCAGCATGGTATGAGGGCTTTAGACTATCATGCCCATGTTCTATTAATGAAAGGTTTGTCTTTAGTTTTTAGATCTGTTATTTTCTAGAGGTCTTTTGTATTGGATTTGGAGGGTCACTTTTTCTTGGTGCACTTTGAGCCCAACCTCACCATTGGATATGTAGTGCCCCAAAACCCATATTTATATATAAAATTTAGCCAATTTGGATACAGTTGATTGGTAAGGAAAAAACTTTTGCCCCTAGATTTGGGCACACTTCCCCAGACAATGATTTTTTTTAAAAAATATATTTTTTTTTATCAATTTCTTTTAAAAAAATAGAGAACGAAAGTTTTATTTAATTTTTTTCATGCTTTTATGATAAAAAGGATGCTCTTTTCCTTTTTAAAAAGGAGTGCTAAAAATGCATCAATGTTGATGCAGTACCTATGTCAGGTTTGACAACGTTGTCACCGCTAATGTCATCAAACTTTGGGGCAAAAATTTGATGGTCTTTAAATCATTGTGCTTGATTTTTTTGTCCTTAAAAGTTGTTGGTGGTTTTTTTGTCGTGTCTTTGGCATACAGAGGTATTTTTTGACAAATTGTATATCATCAAAAATATCTTTTCAAGCATGTTGTAGTGGTGTACGTTATTCATACTTTTGATGTTGTTTGGTTACCTGTTTATGTAGTCAAAGGTAGGGTTTTTTTGGCACTTCGAGAGACATATCTTGAGCATCTAATCTCTAATATGAGAATTCTTTATATTGTTGGAAAGATATTTCAAAGATCTTTTCAATGATGCTAGTTATTTTTCTAGATTCTTCTCTAGACACATTCTATTTAGTTTATTTCATTTTTTTCATTTTGGTGGATATCTTGGCTATTTCAAGTCTAGGGATCAACTTTTTTTATTTTAGATGATTCTATATGGGTTGTACTATCTATTTTATCAACCTTATGCATCTTCTAGTCTTTGTAGACATCTATTGTATGCATTCTCACAAATGCACTAAGATAAAGTAGCATATTCCATCTATATTTTTGTTTTAGTTTTTTTGCCTTGATTTCCCTTCTAATTTGAGTAGTGTCATCTAAGGACACTCATGCATATTATTGTTTTCTTGGTATGCACTATATCTTGTGCCATATTGCACATGCACAACTCCAATTAAAGTATCATTGGGGGTTGATGTTTTTCCTTTGTTTTCCATCTTCCTTTGTCAGTGAGTATTCTTTCCATGAGATTAGCCTTATGACATATCTAATATTGATGACCTCAATACACATATATGTATCATTTTGTGTATCTTGATCGTGGTTCCTTGACATATAGTTCTTTTGGCCCACTTTTCCATTTGTATATCACCTCACCCTTATTTGGCGGGGTGGGGGGGTGTTCTTCTATTATTTTTTATGCTTCCTTGGTTCAATGTATTGAGCTATGTATTCAATATTTGTTCATATGTACTAGGCGGATATAGTGGTTGGGTATCTATGCATTTGGGTGAGATGGATCATTTACCATATAGATACTCTTCTTTTCATTCTTATGTTGGATGCAACCTTCTATGTTCGGTTGATCAACTCTTTAGGCTTTGGTGTTTTATGCCATATGTAAATTCGAGCTCAATTGTTTACCTTTGTGTGCCTCTTGATTTGAGTGTCTTCTAAGAGCACTCATGCAACTTATAGTCTTCTCTACCTTGTCAGGTTCTATTTTAGTGGAGGTTCTTTAGATCAATAGTTACTTTTAATATAGCTTTATAGCTTCTACATGCTTCACTGGTGCTCTTCATGATCATCCTTTTATCCTATCTTTTGGGACATTCCCTAGTTTGGAGGTTTCTTTAGTCCTTCAATAGTTATTTTAGAATTCTTTCCATCTCTTTTTGGAGTAGGGTTTTTCCCATGTAGTTTTTTCAATTTCTCCTCTTTACAAAGATTTGGTTGTGCGTGGGTACCTCATTAGGCTTTGTTGTCCAGACCCAAATCTTCTTTCCATAGTAGTTTCTACATTTTTAGCTACTCCCAAAGTTTATCTTAAAGGGGTGTTAGAGTAATTAGATATTTTCTAATTAACTCTATTTTACTCAATCTAAACTTTAGGCATATAATAATTAATTCTTTTATTAATTATTATAATGCAACCTAGGTTTTACCCTTAGGGTTTTGATCTCCTTTATAAGGATGATCTCTCTTTGATCCATTCACTTTTGATTAGTAACAATCTCTCTTTTGGATCATCAAGAATATCTCCTTTGTGGATCTGGGAATTCTGACCTCCATAGGGTTTGCTTCTCTCTTTCTATGATAGGTGTTTGTATGGAAGTGATTCTTAGGAGCTATGGGTTAATCTTTCATCAACTTCAACAAAATATAAATATTGAACTCATATAGAAGTTAAAGCAATACTCTAAGAATGATACTAATATTAACATTTAATCTAATACTTTATGTTATTTACCAAGTAATTTTTTTAATCTAAGATCATTTAGATTAATAACACGATGATATGTTATAGTCAAAATCGATAAAATATTAATGTAGTTAATATTTAATTAAGACACATTTTTAATTGAATATTAAATTATTTAATAAATTATAGGAAATAATATCATCATAATATTAATTAATCATAATGATTTAATATATATGAAGAATTTATTTCTACTTATATCATAGGTATTCATGCATGTTTTTAAATATAAAATTCTTATAGCCAAATTGAACTTTAGAATATAAATTAATTTTGTTGCAAAACTAAACTTGTATTATTATTGTGATTTCTTAATATATGGTTTTGTTGTATTTTCTTTTATGGTATTTTTTGGGGTTATGTGGTTGGCCAATCAATATTATATACTATAGGCTATGAGATTCTATTTTCTATGTGAAATGATATAACCATTTATGTCTAGATTAGTTAGTGTATGGTTTGGAGTGTAAGTGCGAGTAATCCTTCTTGATTCGATCATTATGTCTTTTAACCAAAAAGGGTAATGACAATTATTTTATTAAGTCTAGTTTATCCAATTTACATTAGCATTTGTGTTGATGTATATATTATAGATGGTTGTGTTGTGTATTGAGTTACTTTATGATTTATTCTACAATTATCTTTATCTATGATGTGTTGACACCTAAATCTGATTACATCACTTAAGTAATCATATTTATTCATCTCCTTGGTGTTGGTTTAAAGAATAATTTTGACAGCTGAGTGTCAATACACTTAACCATTTTTCACTATACATGCTGAGCAAAGAATAGGAGCCGAGTAATATCAAGTGCTGAGTGATATCAAGTGCCGAGTAATATCAGGTGTCGAGTGATACAATTTTGTTTAGGTGTCAAGCTATCCAAGAAACAGCATGTGTCGAGCATCAGTAATGCTTCATGAGCCGAGTAACTTAGAATATCAACATAAGAGTTTGTAATTGCACAAACTATGATGTAAACCATTTTTGTAGCCGACACAAGGTAAATCTCGAAAGATCTAGAGATAAGAACGAATCTTTTACATTTCCTATGCAATTTTCATGCAGCCAATTAGAAAATTGGAAAGGCATGCAACCAATCAGAAAAAGGCAAGTATTGAGCGAGAAATTGAGATTCAATGTGGATCATAGATCCATACCTAACCCTAAGTCTTCGAAGTCTTTTTAAGGAAGACAAAAGTCTCACTATAAAAAGGATGAGAGAGGGAGAACAGTGTTAAGGGGAAAACATAGTGGAATTTAGTAAAAGGAGACATAGAGGGTAAGAGCAGTAATTCAATATTCAGTTGATTAGAAAAAAGCAAAGCAGACGAACAGAAATCAGATCACAGAGGATCGAAATCAGAGAGAGAGCTAGAACAAGTGCCTATATTTAGCAATCAAGGATTGCAAACTATCAGGTTTATAATACCTAATACTCTCTAACCATTGTATTAGAAAGGAAACCCTATGTAGATAGGTTGTCTTAACAAATATTTGTAGATCCTTATCCAAAGGTGATTAAATCCTTTAACAGGGTAACACTTCATGTAAAGTGTTTGAAAATCCTTTAACTAGGTCACTATTGACACAGTGTAAAGCCTTTAACAGGGCAGACCATCAGAAGTGGTTGAACAATATAGCTGTAGTGATTTTGTGGGTATCATCCCCACCCCAGTTTTACCTTCTTATTTCTACAGGGTTTTTGGGTTACCAAATTCCAGTGTTATGTGTTGTTGATGCATGTATTAGTTTCATGTTTATTTGATGTGTTTACATGCATGCAATTTACTTTCAGTTAAAAGTTTTATTGGTTAAAGTGTGATACTTCTGATTCACCCCCCCCCCCCCCCCTCAGAAGTATTCTTTCCATATTTGAATATTCCAACACTAGGGTATTATCGATTAAGTATATAATATTTAATTAATTTATGTTATCCCCTAGCTATTTAATTCATTTAATGACTATAGTCCAATCTATGTTGAATGTTTTGTTTAACCTTAATATTCATCGACACTAACAATCTTAGGTGATACATTTTGGCATGCCCAGTCACTACAACATTTGGGGTCAAATTGGAATGATAATTTGCAATGGCTATGTAATTTGTGGTCATTTTCATTTTTTTTTTGCAATTATTCTCAATGTCATGGCAATACCGATGTCAAAGTCATAATTGTGACACCCTCATGAGCATTAAAAAAAATGACAATCATATTCTACTTGTTTTGATTTTGGAGAGCTATGCATGAAAGAGGTGGAGAGCTCCAAACAAGGTTGGAGAGTTGTGAATGTTGTTGTGGCCATTGTGATTGGTGTGCATTTGGTTGCTATGTCCTCATGATCTTGACATTTCATTTTTGTGCCCTTACTCTTTGATTTCATTGTCATGTCATGCCCTTGATCTACGATTTTATTGTCATGTTGTGCCCTTGTGATCTATGTGTCCTAGCTTTGCGATTTTCTTCAAGGGCGAGAAGATTTATGTATGTAAATATATTTTTCTTTTCCTTGTAAACATGTATGTCTTTATATTTCTTTATAAACATGTATCTTATAAATATTCAGAGAGATCTTTTTTAAGGTGCTTATTACGTATATGATCTAGTTGCATACAGATTCCAAAATCCAAATAATAAAACAATAAAACTCACTCAACCCATGCTAAGTGACTTAGCTGAAGATCCTACACAAAAAATAATGCAAACCACAAAAAAAGGGCCAAGTTTGCAAGAAATTTTACAAAAACATATCATAGCAAATATTTTTAGAAAGAAACAAGCCACAACCAGTTAAATGGGTCTAGTTGCTGATTAGTTGGGTTGATATATACAAATATTTAACTGGATTATGTCTTTTGCAAGGGAATGAGCCTCGTGATTATGCATATGCACTTGGTGCATTTCATTTCAGTGATATATCTTTGCATTTTGTGGTCATGCCCTTGCTCTGCAATTTGGTTGCCATGCCCTTGTGATCTTTGTGTTTTGTTGTCGTGCCCTTGCTCTGAGATTTTGGTGTCATGCCCTTGTTCTATAATTTTGTTCCTATGTTGCACCCTTGCTCTATGATTTCGTTGTTATGTTGCACCCTTGCTCTATGATTTTGTTGCCATGCCCTAGCTCTATGATTTTCTTCAAGGGTATGTAAATGTTGGTTTGTTTTCCTTCTAAATAGTTATTTCTTTATATCTCCTTTTGAACATGTATATTTAGAGATCTTTTTTAAGATGCTTATTATATCTGAGCTACATAACAAAAAAATTGATCCAGCTGCATACATATTCTAGAATCCAAATTTAAAAAAAAAAAAAACTCACTCAATCCATGCTAAGTGACTTACCTCAAGATCCTCCACAAAAATAATGCAAACCAGAAAAAATGGGTAGAGTTCACAAGAAATTTTTAAAAATATATCATATTAGATATTTTTAGAAAGAAACAAACCATAACCAGTTAAATGGATCTAGTTGCTAATTAGTTGGGTTGATTACAAATTCCTTTAGAACTATCATCAGATTGGGTACAATAAAATGAACAATCAGTTGTTCCTAGCTAGTAGGATCAAATACAGTTTTCCAAGGTGATAAAATTTCATATGCAAGGAATTGAAGAATAACTTCAACGAAGAGTTGAGTGTAAGGAGTTGAAGAGGCAAGTTTTGCTTCTATGTAAATGCCATAATCATGAGGCTAATTCCCTTCTTGAAACCTCTACCACAATGACATTACTTCTAAACCATGCAAAGGATGTTGAAGTGGTTCCCAACCTTGAAACACTCTTATAAGCATTTGATATTTGGGATCATCATAGGGAGACTATGCCAATACTTGAAACACTCTTATAAGCATTTGATATTTGGATTGTAAATTCTCAAAGACACTTGCAAGTGATTCCAATGTCATAGTATCAACTGCAACACTTTCTTGGATTCTATCCAGTGGCTCCCATAATACCTTCTATGTTGTCTACCTGTTGTTTCTAGGGTGTAGTCTCTTTCTAAAGCCACCCCTTCTTATCCTCTTTCTAAATCCACTTCTCATTTTCTCTCGTGCCTTAAATTTTGATTATCAAACTTCTAAATATCTGCCTCTACCTTATTTAAAATTAACTTCATAGTGTGTTGTAACTTTGGCATAGGTGTTTGATCATTGATATCTTTCATTTCAACATTCAAGTTTTCAAGATTGGTCAAAACCCTCACTTGTGAACCTCTCATGTCAAGCACTTTTTGTATTGTTTCAACACCATGTTCTTGCTTCTGAGCTAATAGTTGTTTAGATGCTTTTTCTTATAAAACATTAATTTTGTGGAATGATTGTAAAGTCTTAGAAAGTGCATTGTTGTTTTCATGTATGTATGTATATATGTATGTGTGTGTGTGTGTGTGTGTGTGTGTGTGTGTGTGTGTGTGTGTGTGTGTGTGTGTGTGTGTGTGTGTGTGTGTATTATGTATGTATGTATGTATGTATGTATGTATGCATGCATGCATTCATGCATGTATGTATGTATATAGAGAGATCTTGTGGATTGTGGATTATGGATTATAAACAAAAAAGAAAAGAAAACATGACATTAATCATTCCCCAATTTTTTTGATTGATTATGGAAAGTTGTACGCGAAAGAGGGTGGAAAGTTCTGAATGAGGGTGGAGAGCTCTAAATGTTGGTGGAGATCAATGGAGATCTAGGATTTTGTTGTCGTTCCCTTGTGATCTTCGTTCCCTTGCTCTGCAATTTTCTTCAAGGGGAGAAGAGGTACCCATGTAAATGTTCTTTTCTTTTCTTTCTAAACTTGTATCTCTTGTTCATATATAATAGGTTTGGTCAAATTCAAGAATAATTGATTATGATGATTTTATGCATATGTGCATGTATGCATGTAAGTTAGTTCACTATGTGAACTTCTTTACATGCATACATACACACTTGCATAGTACTTGTGCTAAATTAAATTAATCATTCATGTCTTGAATTCAAACAAGCAATTATCCTTACATTCAATCAAATTTATTCATACCAAACTAAGTATGCAAAAATATGTGCTTATAGATTATATTAACTCTTGGTGATTGAGTAAAAATCTCATATTTAATATCATCTAGGTAATGATCAGATGCATTTACACTAAGTTATAATAGGATTGAGCAGATGATCCATTTATGTTACTTCATACTTGTTTTATTGAACATTTTTTTTAACACAATTAGTAATACTAGAATTATACAACTAGAACTAGTACCCTTGTTTATTTAATTTAATCATATACATTTAAGACTATTATTTTTCTTAAAATTTGATTTTATATTTATTATCACTAAAACACAAATATAGATCTCTAATAGTTATCTTTTTAAATTTCAAGATCTTCTATTTAACATGAAGAGTTTCCACTATTGGATAGTATAATAGCCACAATGTGGAGCCACATAGCTCATGGCTTTTTCTACCAAATTATAAATTTATTATATGTTTGTCCTTCAAAAATATTATAGGTGAATGCTCTTATGATTTTCCATATATTTAATAATTTTTCACTTGTTGTTTGAGGTAATTCCTGTTATGAGATAAAGACATCTATCATAAGGATGGACATGCCAATTTTGATCATCCCACTTTCAAAACTGATTCCCTTATCTAATTAATGAAACTACTTGCAACTGACACCCTGATTTTTTCTAACTTGCTCGATTAGCCATTCACACAAATGAATCATCCCATATCCATAAACAACATCTAATCTTCTGTAAGTCTCTCTCCTCTACAAATTATGGAGCCATTATCATCACGAGTTGACTCACTCTCCTCAGACAAATTCAATCAAAACTATTCATACCAAACTAAGTATGCAAAAATCTGCACTTACAAATTATATTATCACTTGGTGATTGAGTAAAGATCAAATAAAGTGTTTCAAGATGATAAAATTGCATATGCAGATGTATGTAGGTATGTATGTATGTATCTTTGTATCTCGTTGCCGTTCCCTTCTGATCTTAGTATATGTATGTTTGTATGTATGTATATACATATATATATATATATACATATGTATATGCATATATATGTGTGTGTATATATATACATACATACATACACACACATATGTGTGTATGTATGTATATATACACATACATATACATAAAGAGAAGCTTCTCTAATCACCTGTTGGGGAAAATATATGTTTAGAAGGAAAAGAAAAGAACATTTAAAAAGGTACCTCTTCCCCCCTTGAAGAAAATCGGAGAGCAAGCACTACTATATTTGGGCCCGAACACCACAAATTACACCTTTGTCACAAATTGTCATCACAATTTGAACCCAAATGTTATAGTGTTTCAAAGGGCACAAAGATCACAAGGGCATGACATGAGAATAAAATTACAAAGTGAGGACACAAAGATCGCAAGGGCACAACAATGAACTCCACCAACGTTCAGAGCTCTCCACCCTCTTTCGCATGCAGCTCTCCATAATCAAAACAAATGGGGAATGGTTTATGTCATTTTTTTTGTTTATATTTAAAATCAACTTCACATTGTGTTGTATCTCTACTATAGGTGTTTGAACCTTGGTAGCTTTCATTTCAGCATTTCAACATTCAAGTTGTCAAGTTTCCTCTTCATTATATAGTCCTTTCTGCCCTAAAAACCACTTTGTTACTTTATTAAAATTAGGACTTGAACAAAGACAAAAAAAAAAAAAAAAAAACACATATTCCATAATGCAAATAATAAAACAATAAAACTCATTCAACCCGTGCTAACTAACTTAGCTCAAGATCTTTCACAAAAATAATGCAGACTAGGAAAAACGGGCAAGAAATTTTAGAGAAACATATCATAGCAGATATTTTTAGAAAGAAACAAGCCATAACCTAGTTAAATTGGTCTAGTTTCTGATTAGTTGAGTTGATTACAAATTCCTGCAAAATTGTCATTAGATTAGGTACAATAAAATGAACAATCAGTTATTCTCAATTAGCATGATCAAATACAATTTTTGAAGGTGATAAAATTGCATATGCAGATGTATGTATGTATGTGTATATATGTATGTATGTATGTATATATGTATGTATGTATGCACATATATATAGAGAGATCTTATGAATTGTGGAGATCAATGGAGATCTAGAATTTCGTTACCATGCCCTTGTGATCGCTGCATTTTTCTATCGTGCCCTTGTGATCTCTGCATCTCATTGTCTTTCCCCTGTGATCTCTATATATGTATGTATATACATATATATGAATAGAGAGATATTGGTACATTTAAAAAACAATAAAACTCACTCAACAGGTAGCATGGCCACGAGTATTGTCACAAGCTTTTAAACATAACTATATAAGGAGTGAGTTAGGATGTATTTAGGTTAACCTTACATTAACTGTAAACTACAACACAAAGGTTGCACTAGGGTATTATAGTATTGTAATTATAGAAAATCGTTTGATTTTCCCGAGTGGGTGTATGATGGTGAAGAGCTATATTAGGTGAGTAAAGATCACTAATAGTTATAGGAATACAACTACATCAAAACAACTAGAAACTAGAACTACATATTCATTAGAGTGAGTAGTTCAAGGATCTTGATCCCATGGATACAGGTATATAGGTAGCCTAGTAGGTAGAGTATGCTTCCAGTGTGTAGATGCCTTAGACATAGTTAGGTAGCACTTAACTATTTTAAGATGTTACATGTACCTAGTGTGCCTAGCTTTTGAAAATAGAAGGTGAAACTTTGCATTTTAGGATTAACTTGACTGGTCTATTTAGATCCATTGATTATTGTCACAAGCTTTTAAACATAAATATATAAGGAGTGAGTTAGGGCATATATAGGTTAACCTTACATTAATTGTAAACTACAACACAAAGGTTGCACCAAGGTATTACAATATTGTAATTATAGAAAATCACCATATTCACCTAAGTGGGTGTATGATGGTGAAGAGTTGAATTAGGTGATTAAAGCTCACCAGTGGTTATAGGAATAGACCTACATCAAAATAATTAGAAACCAAAACTACATATTCATTAGAGAGAGTAGTTCAAGGGTCTTTATCTCATGGATACAGGAATGTAGGCAGCCTGGTAGGCAGAGTATGCCTCCGATATGCAGATGCCTTGGACATAGTTAGGTAGCACTTAACCATGTATGTATGTATGTATGTATGTATGTATGTATGTATGTATATATGTGTGTATGTGTGTATCTTTGCATGTATTTATGTGGGTATGTATGTATGTAATTATTCTCTACTTAATAGTGCCATCCACATGCAGGGAGGAGTTGAGCTTGCACCTTCTGCAATACTTCATTTCCATTATTTGTGCTCTTTGAATCTATAATGGACACCCAGGAATGCCCAGAAGCTGAACCAAGGCTGAAATTATATTAATATAGAGAATGTTGCAATCAATTACAAAGAGATGTATTCCAAAGGCCAAACCCTAAGGGAATGATGTCTAGAATGTTACAACAAAGAATGAACGTCCTCTATTGCCAAAAGAAGGGAGTGTGATTCACACATCCAAGCTCTTATCAAATGCAAGTCATAATCATCCGATGATCAGCAATGAGACTTTCAGCCCTATTTATCCTATTCTTCATCCTTCTGGAAGGAACTAAATCATTAATTAATTGCAAGAGCTAGAAGCTTCCTCATTCCAATAATTAATGCGTTCTCTAGAAATTCCTCCCTGGCAATAATTAATTAAATCACGAGAGGCTTCCATCCTTCTAATAATTAATACATACCCTAGAAGCTACTTCCTTGTAAATAATTAAATACAAAGTCACCTTTCATTTTTTATTGAATGACTTTATACAAAATTAATTTAATTTCTTCTTATCCTCCACTTAGACTTTGCAGAATGTGAAGGCTAAAACATGGGAACATTATAGGTCCGCCCTCCTTGAAATTGCTTGTCCTCAAGCAATCTTAGTCCTATTTGTTGTAGCACCTGCTCACTCTCCCAAGTAGCATCTTCCTCAGGCTGATATTTCCATTTGACTAAATATTCTTTAATCAACCTGCTTCGCAAAGTCCTTTCCCTAGTATCCAGAATAGCCTTAGGAATTAATACAAGCTTTCCCTCCTCATCTAATGGTGGTAATTCTGCTGAAGGCACAACTCTTTGTCCAATGGCTTTCTTAAGCCTTGACACATGAAACACATTATGCACCCGACTATCCTCTGGAAGCTCTATCTCATAAGCAACCTCACCCACCTTGTGGATCACTTTGTAGGGGCCATAAAACCTAGGCTTCAACTTTTCGCTCCGCTTTTCTTGAGTGATGACTATCTATATGGTTGTACCCTCAAGTAAACCATATCCCCAACTTCAAAACTATGCTCTATCTAGTACTGGTCGGCATACAATTTTTGCTGATTTTGTGCTTGTTGTATATTCTCTTTAAGCACCCTCAAAATATCCTGACTATCCTGTAAGAAGTTTTTTGCTTTGGGCACTCTACTATCTCCCAAAACCAAATCCATGAAACTAGGTGCTTCATAACCATACAGTGCCATGAATGGAGTCATCTTAATGGACATATGATAAGTGGTGTTATAATAGTACTCTCCCATATGTAGCCATTTGACCCAAGCCCTTTGTTATCTAGTCACATAGTTCCTCAGATATCCTTCCACCCATTTATTCACAATCTCTGTCTTCCCATCTGTCTGTGGATGATAACTAGTGTTAGGTGTAAGTTTAGTACCACACAACCTAAATAGCTCTTGCCAAAAAGTTCTCATGAATTTACTATCCCTATCACTAACAATGAAAGTAGGTAGCCCGTGTAATCTGAATATCTCTCTGAAGAAAAGATCAACCACCTGTGCTGTTGTATATAGCAAAGAAGTGGGAAAACTTTGTAAGTCGGTCAACTATCACATAGATGCAATCTTTCCCTTATACTCATGGTAACCCACTGATGAAGTCCATGGAAATACTTTCCCATTTCCTATTCGAAATGGGCAAAGGTTGTAACAACCCTGAAGGATATGTGTGCTCTCCCTTATTCTGTTGGCAGATTGCACACTCCATAACATACTTTTGAACAACATCCTTGAGCCCTTTCCATGTAAACTGCTCACGGATCTGCCTATAGGTCTTAAAGATCCCTGGATGTCCAGCTGTAGGTGCATCATGAAATGCCTTCAGTATTACTTCCTTAAACTATGATGAAGGAATCAAATATATCTTGTCCTGAAACTTTATCAATCCATCCATCACCACACAATGATCATCATGTATGGTGCCTGCAATTACTCTAGAAGCCCAAGTGTCCTTCACAGATTCTTCTGTGATCTTATTTCTCCAAACTCCTGTAACCTCAGCTAGAGCACAAATATGAGGCCTCCTGGATAAGGCATCTGCAACCACATTCTTCTTAACTTTGACAAACTCAATGTCAAAGTCATAAGCCTATAATTTCATGATCCACTTCTATTGTCTATCATTCAAATCACGTTGGTTAATGAAGTACTTGATGCTGTTGTGATTGGTTTTGATAGCAAACTTTCCCCCAACTAGGTAGGACCTAAACTTGGCCAATGCATGCATTATAGCCAACACCTCCCGATCATAGATGGAATAGCTCCTCTCCATTCCATGGAGCTTCCTGCTCTCAAAAACAATGCGATGCTTCTCCTGCATTAGGACCACCCCGATCCCATCTCTTGATGCATCACAATGAAGTTCAAATGGCTTTGTGAAATCTAGTAGAGCTAGTACTGGACATGATGACATCACCTTCTTGAAATGATCAAAGCTTCTCTGAGCTGCCTCTATCCATGTGAAAGCCCCTTTCCTAGTAAGGTTTGTCAAGGGTGCAGCAAGCTGTGAAAATATTTTAACAAATCTCCTGTAAAATTTACAGAGACCAAGGAATCCATTAAGCTGTGTAATATTCGTAGGAGTAGGCCAATCAAAAATAGCCCTAATCTTTTCAGGATCTACCCGAACTCCCTCTGCACTAATAATATGTCCAAGATATAGTAGCTCAGTCATCCCAAACTCACACTTAGATTCCTTGGCATACAATGATTCTTTTTCCAAAGTAGACAACACCATCTCAAGATGTTGTAAATGCTCCTCCCAAGTCTTACTAAAGACTAAAATGTCATCAAAGAAAATCAAAACAAATCTCCTAAGTTGCTCCCTAAATACCGGGTTCATGCAACTTTGGAATGTAGCAGGGGCATTGGTTAGCCCAAATGGCATATAACCAAAAACTTGAAGTGACCATAGTGACACCGAAAAGTTGTCTTCTCAATGTCCTCCTCCCTCATCTTGATCTAATGATATCCTAACTATAGATCAATCTTTGTAAAAAAACATGCACCATGTAACTCATCAATCAGCTCATCTATTCATGGGATGGGATATCTATTCTTAATGGTCTTCTTGTTTAATGCCCTATAATCAATGCACATGTGCATGGTCCCATCCTTCTTCTTTACCAACAGTACTGCTAAAGCAAAGGGACTCTTACTAGGCCTGATATGCCCTATTTCCAACAACTCCTTAATTTCCTTCTCTATCTCATCCTTATGTTTCTTAGGATGATGATAGGGAGTAACCATGACTGGTTTGGCTCCCTCCTCAAGCTCAATAACATGCTCTATTCCTCTCTTAGGAGGAACACTATGCAAAATCTTGCCAAATACCTTAGTGTGCCTGTCAAGTATCTTCTGAATCTCTAGTGGATGACTCTTCACCTGTGGCTCTTGTGAAGTTGGCATAGTGAAACATTCTACTACCCACTCTATGTTATCATGCTAAAAAAGTCTTTGCATTTTTCTCAAGGAAACTACTCTGCAACTTCCATCTGAAAGTCCCCTAAGTACCACAGTTCTTCCCTTATGTTGAAACTTCATCTCCAATTTTTCTAGGTTAAATGTGAACTCTACTAGGGAGGCCATCCATACCATGCCAAGGATGGCATCATAGTCTCCCATGTCTACCACATAGAACTCATCTTTCAACTCATAGCCATCTCCAAACTTGATGTGAAGATTAGATATCTTCTGAGTGCATGATAGTTTGTCACCATTAGCTGCCATAATCCTAAATCTGGCATGCTCCTCAGTTTGTAGACCTCTCTTGGCTACAAATTGTGCATCTATAAAATTATGTATAGCCCCAGTGTCAATGAGTGAGATCACTTTCTGCCCTTGGATAGTACCTCTAACCCTAAATGTGATTACCTTCTGAGCCCCTGTTAATCATGCTAATGACTTCTCATCCTCAGGAATGTTGCTTCCCTCTGTACTGTTATCCTCATCTGAATCAGAGTGCTGATCTTCCCTTTTTGACTGTGACTCTTCTGCTGAGAAATATTCGATTTGATTTGCCTTAGCCTTGAGGGGAAACTTATGAGATAAATCCCAAGGCTCTCTACAATGAAAACATAACTTCTTTCTTAAATCATTCAAAGTGTCATTATCCAACTTATCTCTTTTGGGTTGAGCATCCTTGTGAAAAGATTTTTTGTCCTTCTCCTTGTCTCTTTTCATATAAGAATCCTTGTGCTGGAATTGTCTCCTAAATGAAGAAGGTGCTAAGTCATGAGCCTTTTTAGTGGCCTCCTGCAACGTACCTGGGTCATGTCCCTTGACCCAACCTCGCAAGGGTTCTAAGACTCCATCCATAAACAACACTACTAACCTCCTCTCTGAAATATCTGTGACCAACACAGCTAACCTTTGAAACTCATTGATATATGTTTCAACTGATCCCCATTGCTTGAGTTGTGCCAACTCCTTAAACTGTAATTCAGGATCCCTAGTATCAAATCTCTCTATGAGTTTCTCAGTGAACTCCTCATAAAATGTGATCTAGTTATGTCCCAAGGTTACCATGCCATGGTGCCACCACTCATGTTTCATTCCATCCAAGTGAATAGCTACATATTTTATAGCCTCCTCTTTAGGCATAGGATTCAGCTGCAAGTAAGTATCCATCTTCTGCACCCAAGCTCATGCAATCATCTTCCCGGAAGCATCATAATATGGTAAAGAAAGTTTCCCCACTTTCTTTCTCAACTCAAAGTTTTGACTTCTTCCTCCTGATCTGGGCATGTGTCTCATCTTCAAGTCCAAGTAATCTCCAAGAGAGATATCCACCTGAAACTTTGACCCACTAGCCTCCCAATCCCTCCTAAACCAATCCTGTAACTCTGCAATCTATGGTTCATTAATCGGTTGAACTGGTTCTCTAGGTGGGAAGGTGGGTAGAAGGGGTCTCAAGCTGGTTGTTCGAGCTAGTTGTGCAACATGTCTAAAGTTATCAGCCTCATTACCATTGTTATTATTACCATTAATGTTATCTCGACCTCCATTATCATTGCCCCTATTATTTTTGTTTCCATTGTTGGCATCACCTGGATTAATATTGATGCCCATTTGTCTAGTCCTTAGCTGCATCATCGTATCCATTCGTATATCCATTCACCTATTATGCTCATGTTGCATCCGCTGCCCCTCCTCGAATGAACTCAGTAACCTAAGCATTGCATTTTCTTGATCTGGACCGGTACTCCTATCATCTCGATCATCCATATTGTTGTCTTGTTCAAAGAATGTCTCCTTTGTGTCTGTATGACTGGATTGTATGTCCCTCTACATGGATGAACTATCTCGTTCGTTATGTGAGTCAGAACTCCTACTTTGTCTTGCTATGGTATTGCAAAAATTATAAAGCCCTTGTCACATGCTCAAACATAGATGTTGAAGATCTCCACAGGATGGCAGGACTTATAGCTCTAATACCACTGTAATGGACACCCAGGAATGCCTAGAAGCTGAACCAAGGCTGAAATTATATTAATGTTGAGAATGCTGCAACCAATTACAAAGAGATGTATTCCAAAGGATGAACCCTAAGGGAATGACATCTAGAATGTTACAGTAGAGAATGAACGTCCTCTATTGCCAAAAGAAGGGAGTGTGATTCACACATCCAAGCTCTTATCAAATGCAAGTCATAATCATCCGATGATCAGCAATGAGACTTTCAGCCCTATTTATCCTTTTCTTCATCCTTCTGGAAGGAACTAAATCATTAATTAATTGCAAGAGCTAGAAGCTTCCTCGTTCCAATAATTAATGCGTTCTCTAGAAATTCCTCCTTGGCAATAATTAATTAAATCACGAGAGGCTTCCATCCTTCCAATAATTAATACATACCCTAGAAGCTACTCCCTTGTAAATAATTAAATTAATTAAATACAAAGTCACCTTTAATTTCTAATTGAATGACTTTATAATAAATTAATTTTAATTTCTTCTTATCCTCCACTTAGACTTTGGAGAACGTGAAGGCTAGAACATGGGAACATTACAGGATCAAAGGTATATAACTTTATCACTTGTAACTATAATTTTTAAATAGTACAAACCACAATTGTTTCTTATAATTCTATGGTTCTCTTGTAAGTTTATAAAATTAATTGCATTTATCTACATCTTTTCAAGTTTGATATTTCTATTTTTCCTGACTCATAGTTCAACAATAGTTTTTCAAAAAACACTCTAACTAGTTGGAGATTGATCCAAACAATTGTAAGAATGATTGTGCCAAAAGAGCTAAAAAATATGATTGGTGCATGATAATCATATTTTTATGCTTTTTTTGGCATAGTTGTTCTTACATTTTATGATTTTCGGTGAGAACAAAATTCCAAACTAATCAGGCAGGTGATCCAAAATTAAATCACAATTGGTTGAGGTATGTTTAAATACCTTATTTCACATGTTATTGGATTTTATGTGTTTATGTGCTACTGTTAATGAATGTTAGATGTTAGCTTTGGACATTATGAGATTATTTTATGGATGCTCATAATTGTTTTTTACTTCATGTGATAATGAATGAATTCTATAGTTTATTAATGAATGAATGTGAGATCCATCTCTTCTTAGGTACTCTTTCTAGGCTGTTGTACCAGTTCTAAAGTGCATTCCCTCTATCTATATGTTACAACAAGGGAAAAGGTAAGTCTTTGGGAGCCATAAACATTATAGGTAGTAATTATAGAAACGTCATGAATATCAACATCCTTGGAAATTCTAGACAAATCCTTCATAAGGAGTTTCCAGATAACAAGTCTGCTAGGATCCTCTACTTACGAAATTTACTCCCTTGTCCATAGATAACTGAGCTTTCATCTTGTCTTGTGATAAGACATGTTTCTTTATTTAATAATAATGATATAAAAACATAGATTATAATTCTATATTGAATTTTTAATTATTAAATGCAAGTATACAACATAGACAATTCCTGCATGTAATCTTTCTTGACCCAAGTACATTATGAAATCTTCTACAAGTGTTTGACATTGTGACCAAAAAGATTCATGAATTGACACTTCTTACACCTAGAATGCCATGACTCAGAGATTAATCAACATATTTCATTATGAATGTGCATTGCAAGTTGACAACAAGCATCAACTATTTGAAAGAGAAAAGATTATCCAAATTATAAACAACTATCTTACCAAAATTAAGATTATAAGAGGTTAGATATAAAGAAGAACATAAAGATAAATTAAGAAAGTTTAGATTTTTTTGATCTTGTGCAATGTCAATCAATGTGGATTAAGTGAAACAGGTGGTCAATATTTTATCCACATTTTGATTGTTGATCTCCATTTAATTTACTAGTGCTAAAAACCACTTTCCCAACCAAATAAGAACTCTATTCATTCCCTCCTTTTTTCTACCAATTTTAATCCTAGTATAAAACTTCTGATAATATCACTTTGAATGCTCTGTTAAGATGCATCTAATTTGCCCCCGAAGAAGAAAATCCATTAGATAATTTGTTGCCTAATAAGCTGAGACAAAGTTTTGACAATGTAGGAACAAATGATATTTTCAATGACGTGGAAAAATTGAGTTGATTTTTATTTGATTTTGGCTAATACAAACTTTTATTTCAAATCTATGTTTTTTTCCAAATGCCATGATTTCTAACGAGAAAATCTAGCTGAAATATCATATAGAAATCGTAGAATATATCTAATTTTGTTAAGGGCAAATTTGTTCAGCTTTTTAAAGAGTATCTATATTTAATGATTTCTTTCTTTTGCAATGGGGTTTGAAATATGTTTACTTTTCTGCACCTCTTAATTATAACTATGTTTTCTATGTGCTCAAGAAATACGAGTTTTTAAAATTCCAATTTGACTTCAATTAGATTCAGGAAAATTAGCCAAGACACGGTATTAACAATGTAGGAACATGTTGGGAAACTTAATGGACTGTATTATTATTTGTTCTATGTTTGCTAGTAAATTTAACTAGAATGTCTAGATTTAGTAGACTTGGTATTTTATGCCTATCTTATTAAAGGTCTAAAAGAATTGCAGATAAATAACTTGATTTAAATTCTGTGGGTTTTGAATTGTATTGGCATGCTCTCCCTATGAGGATCCCAAATATCTACTGCTGCTATTAATTTGGTCTAGTTTTTTATTAGCTCGGTTGATTACAAATTCCTGTAAAACTGTCATTAGATTAGGTAAAATGAAATGAATAATCAATTGTTCCCAATTTGTAGGATCAAATGCAGTTTTCCAAGGTGATAAATTTACATATGTAGATGCATCACTTAAATGTCAGGCATGAAGCACATTCCCCAATTTATAATGAATGGTTGGATATAAAGGCTCTATAAATTGGCCCAACAATGGAAGCCAAGGATGTAACCATGCATGTATTGGCATGCTCTCCCTACAAGGGTCCCAAGTATCTAATATTATTGTTAATTTGGGCATCACTATATGATCTAGAATATAATGAAGTACTAAAGCCGATAGTAAATTCTCCCATGTCTCTAGAAAATGTAGCATAGGTTCAAGGTCCTTTGGCTCCCAGAAATTTGTAGCAACTATTCTCACTACTAGAAGAATAACTTCAGTTAAGAGTTGAGTGTAAGGAGTTGAAGAAGCAAGTTTTGCTTCTGTGTAAATGCCATAATCATGAGGCTCATTCCCTTGCATAATTCATAACCTAGTTAAATATATGTATATATAGAAGCCATAACCCAGTTAAATGGGTCTAGTTTCTGATTAACTAGGTTGATTACAATTTCTTGTAGAATTTTCATCATGTTAGGTACAATAAAAGGAACAATATACATTATTTTTGTGCAAGATCTTGAGCTTAGTCACTTAGCATGGGTTCAGTGAGTTTTATTGTTTAATTATTTAGATTCTGGAATATGTATGCAGCTGGATCAATTTTTCTGTTGTGCTAAGATGTAATAAGCACCTTAAAAAAGATCTCTTTGTATACATACATACATACATATATATATCTATATATATATATATATATATATATATATATATATATATATATCATGTGGAGGCCTAGGATTTCATTGTCATGCCCTTGTGATCCCTGCATCTCATTCATTTTATTGTACCTAATATGATGATAGTTCTATAGGAATTTGTTGTCGTGCCCTATGATCTTTGCATCCCAAATATATACTATTGTTGTTAATTTGGGGATCACTATATGATCCAAAATGTTATGAAGTACTAAAGCTAGCAGTAACTTCTCCCATGTCTCTAGAAAACGTAACATAGATTCAGGGTCCCTTGGCTCCCATGAATTTGTAGTAGCTATTCTCACTGTTGGAAGAATAACCTCAGTGAAGAGTTGAGTGTGAGGAGTTGAAGAAGCAAGTTATGCTTCTGTGTAAATGCCATAATCATGAGGCTCATTCCCTTGTAGAAGCCATAACCCAGTTAAATATATGTATATCTCAACCCAGCTAATCAACAACTAAACCCATTTAACTAGGTTATGACTTGTTTCTTTCTAAAAATATCTACTATGATATGTTTTTGGAAAATTTCTTGTGAACTCTGCCCATTTTTCTTACTCTACATTATTTTTGTGGAGGATCTTGAGGTAAGTCACTTAGCACCTTAAAAAAGTTCTCTTTGTATACATACATGTATGTATGTATGCATATGTGCGTATATATATGTATGTATGTATGTGCACTTGTGATTGTTGCTTTTTGTTGTCGTGCCCTTGTGATCTTTGCATCTCATTGTTGCACCCTTGTGATCTTTGTATATATATATATATATATATATATATATATATATATATATATATATATATATATATATATGCATGTATGTATGTATGTATGTATATAAATAGAGAGATCTTGGCACAATAGAGAAACAATAAAACTCACTCAACAAGTAGCATGGCCATAGACGCAATGACAATGCCTATTGGTAAGTAGATTCCTCTTTCTCTCTCTCATTTTTCATGTGTTTATTTCACTTGAATTATTATTTCCTAGGGGCATTTTCTAATATTGGATTCATTTTATGTAGGAGGTGATGAGGACATTCCTAGATGTATCGGTGTGATGAATTGCTTGTGAGTAATGAAGATGGACTTCCACTAAGAGTAGCAAGAGGTGATGAGGACATTCTAAGTAGTTTAAAGATTGATCCTTTCTTAAAGATTTTAGATGTTAACAAGGAATTTAGATGTTTGGGGGCTATAAATGAACTTCCACCTTTACATTGTTGGCCCTGATTATTAGAGAATATTAAACTATTCTCGATGTGAAGCTCAATAATAACCTATGATTGTATGACAACTAATTCTGTGAATCTCTTGGTTTTAAGCATTGTAGAAGGATGTCACAATTCAATATGTAATATCAATTCATATGTATACAACATTAGGTAGAGCTGAAAAATACAACAGGTTTGCATTTTTGTTAGAGGTCTTTAATTAGGTATTTTAAGTTATAAATCACCATGAACATAATATAATCATGTTGTTTTTTATCATCTCTGCCTATTGTCCATGCATTTGAACACAATTTCATATGCATTCTCGATTCAGAGTGGCAGAATCTTATTTTGGATATGGTAGAAAAATGACGTGCACCAGAAGATGGGAAAATGATGTCACTTTTACAAGTGTAGAACCTTTTTTATACTTTAAAACATTGATCATTTCATAAATATTTTAGATGTTAACAGAGAATTTTTTAATTTTTTTTGGTGGGGTGGGGCCAAATTAGCTTCCACCTTCATGTGGTTGGCCCTGATTAATAGATAATATTAAACTATTCTTGAAACCAACTAAAGCTCAATATTAACCTATGATTGCATCATAGCTATTCAACATTTACTAGCAATTTTTATTATTAATACAACACACTATCGCAATTGTAATGGCTGGCTATCAAAACAATATTCCTACCACATGCTCATCCTAATTGCGATGGAGGTTTTTGACGGCTTATCATGGGACCCATAGCATTTTGTTGGTGTAAATAAGTATTTACTATTTACACTTACTTAAGTTTACTTAGGTTAATGCATATTTTTATTATTTTATTTTGTGAGACACTTAGGAGTATGCGTACTCATGTGAGTTGTCATGTTGACAACACAAGAGTCTGCACCTCTTTTATGCACATGGTATCTACAATACAGGAGTTAGCACACTAATTAAGTACATGGTGTCTACAACCTTATCATTCTTATCCACTCATCTAGAATGGTAGATAAGGCATGTTCTTAGTTTTCATGATGCTTATCTTATCTCCTGGTTCTTTCTAGAGACATTCTAGGTGCTTCTTGAGAGGCCTTTATATACAAGCACTCCTAGTGTATTTGGACATCACATATTGAATAGAGCAATGTATTAGGACATACTCTAATTAATTGATCATATCCATTATTGGTCTATAGTTGTGCTTGTCTTTGAGTTCTTAGTTCCTGGGTGAATTTTTCCATAAGGAAAATTCTTACATGGTATTAGAGCTCTTTGTTATTTTCTCATCACATAGTCATTCAAGACCACTTGCCGCTTCAGCACCTCAGCCCAAATCTAGATTACTACAAAAATTGGGAGTGTCTAGATCTAGATCTAACCTCACCATTGCATCTGGAATGTTGAATCGATGAAGATCGACGATAAAGTTGCCTACCTTAGACCAGAGTCAATTGTGAGGCAATATTTTTTTGCAAACTGGCACCCAAAGGACTGATTTGTAGCATTGGTATGATCATTTTAGATATATACATTTAATTTTTAGATCTACATTTTTTTTCATCTGCATCTTTGCTATTTTTTTAGATTTGCATTATTTTTTGAAATTTTTTTGGCCATCAGGCCATAGGAGAGATATTTTGTAGGTGAAGAATGAAGCTTGCTAGTGTAAATTAGATATTTGCATCACATTTAGAAGGTCCAAAAACCCCAAGATCAGATTTTGTTTCATCCAAATCAGACATCTGAGATAAAATCTAGAGCCATTTGATTTTTGGAGGTGCGACGACAATTCAAAAAAAATAACAATAGCAACGATTTTCAAACAGCGATATCTCCCTCATACGAACTCATTTTTTCAAGCAATTTTTTTGTTTTGGGGTAGGATTTCATGATATACACAATGATGCAGGTTGTTTGAGATCTCTATTTTTGAATTTGTCTGCAACTCCAAAATCCCATTTTTTGCCACTTAAAATGCTTAGTACAGGCTCATTTGGACTCCAAATCAGGTTCCATTTTTTTTAAAGTGTATATTTTTTGTCTACTTTCCAGATCTGCAATTATATTATAGGTTCTATAGATAGAAATACTACTTTCAAAAATAGGCCCTAAATTGGCAAGTGGCTACCAAGTGCCTAAATCATACATTAGGGGGGTTCTTTGATTCTTTGGGGGTTCATTGATTGATCTCATGGAGTCCTATCAGATTTGTCAGTCTAGTATTAGACCACAATTGACAACAAGGAACTATCACCAATGGAGTACTTTGATACTTGATCATCTAAGAGACCATCCAGAATTGCTTGCTTATCTCTATACAATGCCATCACATTTTAATTGGACATAGCTTGTCAACCTTTGTCACTTTCTATATAATAGTATGACTAAGGAATATTTTCCTCCTCTTACAATGAAACATTTTCCTTATGATATTTGGATGTCTATTTGGGAAGTATATGGAGATCTATGTGTTCCTCCATCTCCAGAGGACATTCTACATCCAGTCACTCTAGCTATGGTTTCTTTGACTCCAGATAAGATCACACCTCCATCTCCTATTGCTCCTACTGATCCTATCACAGCCATAGATGCTTTGGATTTAGTGCAGTAGGACCAATTATGTCTTCCTACTCTACCTTCATGCAATGACTTCCTTCCTGCCCTTGCAGGCTTGTTCATGGAGTCTCACATTGAAGATGTGGGAGGCATTCTTGATGACATTCATCTTCTTTTTGAGGCGGATACTTTTTCTTTTGCCAGAGTGACAGATTCATGTACTTCAACACTGTAGGGTACACATGGTCTTCCAGGTGATGACTTCTTGCTAGATATTTCAGCTTTGTTTGTGGACTCACACATAACCAATTTGGAAGACTTCTTTGATGATCTATCACTTCTGTTTGCTGAGGACGATCCTTCTATAGTTGTTGCGAGGGCCCACTCTGACCCTCATGTCCTCTCTCTACATGATCAATCTTTCTAGGTTGGCATGATTGTGGATTCTTATGTACATCTTCAGGAGGTCTCTTTGTCATTTGAGAAGACTGTTGGTTTTTTGAAACAGGTTCTACATCACTCCTTATTTGATCTATACTTCTTCTCAATAGTTTTGGAGGAAACCATCATTAGTATTGACACAGGGACACTTGAATAGGTTTCAAAGATATTGTTCATCATAGAGATTCCTTCTCCATATAGGGGACATATCTCCTTTGTACCATTGCCATTGTTTCTTCCAAAGGGGAGGAACATCATCTAGAGGTCATGGATCAACTTCTACATTGGAGCATTTCTCACTGATCAACACACTACATTTGGGGGGGGACTACCTTGTCTCCTTCTCCTTTTTTTTTTGGGGAGGGGGGGGGGGGGGAACTACCTTGTCTCCTTCTTCTCCTTTTTTTTTTTTTTTTGTGGGGGGGGGGGGGGGGGAGGGGGTGGGGTGGGGACTACCTTGTCTCCTTCTTCTCTTTTTTTTTTGGGGGGGGGGGGGGGGGGGGGGAGACTACCTTGTCTCCTTCTTCTCCTTTTTTTTTTTGTTGGGGGTGGGGGGACTTTTTCCTCTTCAGGGTTTTGTCCTTTTCCTAATTCTCTATTGTATATACTTGATGTATGTCATAATGGGGGGGTCTTGATTACTCGATCCATCCATACATTGTGTGTGTTTTTCATCTCTCTTTTTGGGGGAGGGTTTTTCCCATGAGGTTTTTCCTCTTTCACTATTTTATGAGAGATTGCATTTGCATTATGTACATGGGTACATAACATGGCCTAGTAGTTGTGACCCATCATGCATTTCATCCTAGTTCTTGTGAACTTAAGTGCATTCCCCTAACTTGCACTCAAGGGGGGGTGTTGGTGTAAATAAGTATTTACTATTTACACTTAAGTTTACTTAGGTTAATGCATATTTTTTATTATTTTATTTGGTGAGACACTTAGGAGTATGTGTACTCCTGTGAGTTGTCATGTTGAAAACATAGGAATCTACACCTCTTTTATGCACATGGTGTCTACAACATAGGAGTTAGCACACTAATTGAGTACATGGTGTCTACAACCTTGTCATTCTTATCCACTCATCTAGAATTATGGATAATGCATGTGCTTAGTTGTCATGATGCTTATCTTATCTCTTGATTCTTTCTAGAGACATTCTAGGTGCTTCCTAAGAGGCCTTTATATACAGGCACTCCTAGTGTGTTTGGCCATCACATACTTTATTCAGCAATGTATTAGGACATACTCTGATTAATTGATCATATCCATTTTTGGTCTACAGTTGTGCTTGTGTTTGAGTTCTTAGTTTGTGGGTGAATTTTTCCCTAAAGCAAATTCTTACATGGTATCAGAGCTATACTGAATTCTTACACATTTCTATCACACAAATGTCGCAATTGTGACAATGTCTTCAACAGACTTTTGTCATAATTCTTATAGTGAAAATGAATGATTTTCCAGAACGGTAGCCCAATTTATGACACCTATAGCCATCTCAATTACGATGGTAACCCTTACCGCTACAAATTGCAATAGAAAAAGTTCAATGCCAGTTTGATGGGAGCCAATTTTGATTGATGTTAGTTGAATGACAAGCCCAAATGTAGTAGTGAGTGTTACTCACTTCATGGGTCATTCATTCATCCATTTCACTCCATTTTGCTTGCAAACTAATAATCTAATGTTTGGTGTTTTGAAAGTGTATTTTTTTGCTTGTGTAGGCTTAGAGATGCATTCGTAAAGACGATTTGCACTTTATAGATCTTAAGAAGTGCTAAAAACATTGTAACAAGCCAAGCATATTTTTCTGGGTTGTTTTGTCACTTTTAACCATTCCTAGAGTGTATTTACAATATCTTTTAGTGTATTTAAACAATTTTGCAACGCCTATTGAATCATTTTGTTGTGCATTTACAATTTTCTATAGTGCCTAAAATATTTATATTTGGCTCTAGCAAAAAGAATATCTTGTAACACATTTAAAACTTGTTTTGGTGCATTTAATTCATGTTTTAGTGAAATTAATACTTGTTTCAGTGCATTCAAAATTTCTATAGTGCATCTGAAGTGTTGTATAAAACATTTGAGATGTTATGTAGCGATTTTGAGGTGTTTTGTAGCACATTTGAGGTGTTTTGTAGCTCATCTAATTAATCTTGTAGCACAGCTGAATTTGTTGCAAATTTTTGCTTCTTAGCCACACCTAGACACCAAAAACATTATAATAGTGCACTTGGAAGTTGTTCTAGCACTTCTGCAATTACTTTTAGTAGTTTTGATCGGTCTTTTAATGCTTTTAATTTTTTTTATAGTGCATTCACATAAAGTTTTTCACTACGTTTGGTGAAGTATTTTCTAGTACTTTTGCAATTTATTTTAGTGCATTTAACATATTCTATAGCACTTTTAATCATTTATATAACACTTACGAAAAAATTTAAAATCTAAAGGATCTAATGATGCATTTCATCTTTTGTGCAGGTGGAGGAGCCCAAGAAATTGTATTTTCACTAATTGTTGCTTGTATGTTATCTTTAATCATTAAATCATCATTTGGAAATTTGACTTGTATGCTTAACCATGGCTTTTTTAATCAAACTTTCAATTGGGTCCTAGTAAAATTATCAAATAAATCTTGAATACAAAGGGCTAAAATTGAGTAAGGCAAATACCAAACACTTCAATTTGGGGATAAAAAATTTGATCATCACATAATCTTGAATTCCCAAGGCTTAAATAGAACAACTATAATAAACACTTCATGTTTGGGCTATCAAAGAACATTCCAAATCAGACACTTCATATTGGTGCTTCAAACAAACTTATCAAATCTTGAATGCCTTAAGCTCAAAAAATATTATTATTCCCATCTCTTTCAAGGCTTCCATGCATGATATATTAAGTTGACATGAACTTTTTAAAGTCGATGAATGTTGTGAAGTTGGAAAGAACATACATGTTAATCACATGTTTTTTCAAGCTTAGATAGAAAAAACTAAAAATTTCAAAGTTGGGCATGGAGAAAGTGATTACAAATTAGATCCATTTAAATATGTGACACATGTACCAAGCTTTATTAGCAAGATTGTTCGCAACAACCTAGGAGTGCTTTTAGAGAGGCATGTCTTTTGGGAAGTACATCCCCATTGGAGAATGACCTCAAATCAATAAATACCTTGACCAATATAGAAATAAGGTCTTGAAAAAAGCTCTCACCTTATACCCATGCAAGTTTAGGTGATGTTTTTCTAAAGGTAGTTTGAGGTAGGAAATTTTTCCTACAATTTTAACATTGTTAGAGCAGACTCTTAAATGGGTCACGTGCGTCACAACCATTTGGGGGGACTCTATGGATTTTATCATGAACCAATTAGTAGCCACCATTTTATCCTTGGTATATTACTCATGGTGCAAGAGAATATAAGGCTTGTCTAAAGTTACCTAACATATATATTTTCCCTGGTAGAAGCATAAGGTTACTTGGATTTCATCCCCAAGAGTCATTGTCCCCTCAGAAGGAGGACTTCTATTTGTCATACCTTGAAGGATTGTTGATGTGTAGTGTTGTAGGTTGACTCTTGTATTGACTTACCTCTTAGATTGAGAGGGAAATATCTCACTAGATTTAGAAAACATCAAGATGGGCTCCTCCTGATAGGCCTAATGAGTAACATATTGAAGCCAAATTGACCTTAGGGATAAAATATGCTTGAACTATCTTTTATGTGACTATAAAAAATGAAAAACATTTGTAATTTTTTTGTAAAAACATACACATTTGGTTCTATCAAAAGTCATTTTACTAAAGAGATCACTTGTTTGTCTATCTCAAAGTTGTTTTATCCTTTGAGAGTTAGTTTGTTCACAAAATCCTATCTACTATTAGAGAGTCTTATCCTTATTTTATGAAAGGTTAATAGCAAGTCCATTCAAAACAACCCTAGGCCTAGTTTGTTCCATCTTACCTTTTACTTCAACCAAGGTTATTAGTTCATCCTTTGAGAAGATCATTTTTGCTCACTTAGAATCATTTACTATCAAAAATTTCATGTTTTCCAACCTAAGTAAAAGGCATACTTAGTGTAGTCACTGCCTCAAACCAAAATTTAAGAATAACCTAGAGTAGTAAGTGGAAACCTTATGTCAAACCAACCAAAACCCAAGTTCAAAATGGTCAAACTCAAACAATTAGTAGTATATAGAGAAATAGAAGCAACGCATAAGAAACACACACCTAATCCAATACTTGCTAAACTTGATAGATTGAGAAAGAAGGTATTGAGGTAGTCCTACAAATAGACTAAGACCAAAAAGATGAAAACATGAACTTAAGATGTCAAATCAATCATAGGATCATCAACTACACTAGCTACATCCACTTTGATTAGGTCCTTCTTCTTACACACACACACACACACACACACACACACACACACACACACACACACACACACATTTCATGTATCATATCATAGCTTTGTCCCTTTAGGGTTATCATATAGGTTATTATCCTCCTTAGTCATTTTTTATATCCATCATCCTTAGACCATGCTTTAGAAACCCATCCCCATCCAAATTGAATCCTAGATCAATATCCTTCATCATCCTTGAGCATTTGGTGTCACTTTGTTAGAGTTGTCTATCCTACATCCATCATGTTGGAAACTAACAATTGGAACAAATGTTTTTATGTGATTGATGTCAAATCTATGGATGAAACATATTTATACCTAATCTAAATGTCATATCTATTTGATTGATGAAGAGTATTTGAGAGTTACTCATAACTATAGCACCTAGAGAAAAGGTTGAAGTTATTAAAAGAATTTATGAAGGACATTTGATTAGATAGACTTTGATAAAGCAAAGTAATTGTTTATGTCAAGGAAGCTAAGACAAGACAAACAAAAGAGTAAAATACTAAGAAATGTCGAGTAATGCTAGTGTCAACCAAGTCATAGTTAGTGTTGAGCAAATCTAGCATTGACCAAGCATTAGCATCGATTGAGCAAGCTAGTTGATGTTGAGCTAGAAATATTAAACAATGATTGAGTATTTCAATGTTGACCAAGTGTCAAAATTTAGTGATTGTCAAGTGACAGTAAAAGATAAAATTCAAATAAATCATAAGATCAAGATGACTCAATTTAATTTCTTAGGACATGTAAAATGTGTCGAAGATAAGATTGATGAGTTGGATCATTAACATAAGGATTCTAGAGAAGTTTCTAGAGAATGATCAAGAAGATGTACAAATACATTGAATTGAGTTGAATCCAATCGTAAACCCTAAGATCTATGGTGGATATAAAAAATGGTAAAGCACAATTGCCTATTTAAGGTGATACATAATTGAAAATTCAATGCCCAGTCTAGCCCCAACTAGTGTGTGTACAAGTTTGTATGTGAAGGAAGTCATACAGAGCAAGGTTGATCAGAAACACACAAGTGAATGTATGTGAAGCTAAAAGAGAAAGCTTGCAAATGTGATGTTCTTGTTGATAAGTGAGTTTGAGCAGAAGGCTTAAGTATTGATGAGAAGAGTGGACTAATTTCTTGAAGGGTGTCCAAGCATATCAAGATTAGAGATTACAATGAAAGGCCTATCAGTGAACTAACATAAGGATCGAATAGAGATCTGAACCAGTAAAAGTGAGTTGTAATCACACAGATCAAAACCTACTATTTTCTTTCTTGCCATTGTAAATAGTTTGTATTGAAATCCTTTTAACAAAGGTTGACCTAACTGTCATTTGCAAACTTAACAGTCTATGTAAATCCTTTCACAAGGTGACATTCTAAATGGAATGATTAAATTCCTCTTACAAGGCCACTCTTAATATGGTGATTAAATCCTCTAACCAGGTCACATTTAACAGTGTGTATTGTAACCTTTTAACAAGGTTGACTCTTAACAGAGCTTACTTAAAAAGAGTGAAAAAGAGTGACATGTTGCTGGTGGTTTTTTCCAAATTGGGTTTCCACATAAAATTCTAGCGTCAAACTATGATGAATGTATTATGAATGTTTTGCATGTGATGATGTTTTCATTATGCAATGCAAGTTAAGTTTATGATAGTATTACAGTAGAGATTGAGCAACAATAGGATAAGTAGAACAATTACATGTTTAATGTTTAATTGTTAAAGTGGTATAAATAGACCTTGAGTAACTGATTCAACCCCCCTCTTAGTTATTCTAAACATTTCTAACAATTGGTATCAAAGCTTAGTGCTTACAAAAAATTTCTTGAATGTAATTAAAGCTAAAGATAATGACAAACAAGAGAGATGTACCCAAGCTGAATAAGGAGAACTTTTCTACATGGTAGACCCTGATGAAGTTGTACATATCCATTATTAGTGATGATGTTGTCAATTTTCTAAGTAATGAATATGTAGAGGTAACAACTTCTCCTCTGACTGCTAAAGAATTGAGACAAAAGTTAGATCACAACCAAGTAATGTTGGAGATTGCCTCAGCCCTAAGTTATGCTGAATTTAATGACCTAAAAGATTGCAATACTGCAAAGAAGATGTGGGATAGATTGAAGACCATATATGGAGGTGATGAAAATGTTCTAAGAGCCAAAGTAGAAAGCTTGAGAGGTAAATTTGATGACAAGAGAATGATGGAAGATGAAAACATAGTACAACACTACACAAGAGTTAAAGAGGTTGTTAATTTTATTTGAGGAGAAAATTGAACAATTAAGGACTGAGGACTCTACTCCCTATCTATTCCATTAGAGCCTCTATAGTTCAAGAAATGAGATGCACACCAGGTAACAATTTGAACTTAGAAGGTATAGTTCGTAGACTTACTACTTTTGAGATGTCTAATTTTGATAACTACACACATGCTACCATTGAATCTATTTTCAAGTCACAACTGATTCTTTGTAAGAAGAAAGGAAAACATGTGAAGAGTGAAAGTGATAGTTCTAATGAAGAGATTAATGAACTTGAAGCCCTCATTTCAAAAAGGTTTGGTAGAGGAAGAGGTCAATACAAAGGTAAATTACCTATAATTTGTTTTTTCATGCAACAAAGTTGGTCATATTGCTGCTAGGTGTCTTGATAAAGAAGACAAGGATGAAAAGAAGAAAAAAAAGTACAAAGGAAGAAGAGATGACAAAGACTACAAAAGAAGCAAGGATGAAAAAGGTAAGAAATCTTGTTATATTGCTAAAGAAAAGACCGCTAATGAATATGAGAGTAATGATGATGAAGTAGTCTATGTTGCTATGAAATAAGAGTTTGATGAAGATGATGAAACTACAATAATTTCTTATGTGAAAAAAATGATAGATGGATAATTGATATGGGATGTTCCAATCATATGACTAGTGGTAAAGACAAATTTGAAGATATTGGTCCATACAATGGTGGATGTGTTAAATTTGATAATGATATCCCATGTGTTATAAAAGGTAAAAGTACTATTCAACTGACTAACTAGATAACATGTGAAAATATTTATTGAGTGGAAGGACTTACTATAATTTGTTGAGTGCTTCACAGCTAAAAAAATTAGGTTATAGACTTGAATTTCACAATAGGAAGGCCAAGATACATGATAGTGATGGTAAGATAATTGGAACTAGTGAGAAGACAAGAGGCAACTTATTCTATATAGACCTATCAAAAGAGACATGTATGTTTGCACAACAAGAAGATGTTTGGTTACGGAACAAAAGATTATGTCATGTGAATTTTGATAATTTGGTGAACATAAGTAAGATGTAGAAAGTGAGAGGATTTCCAAAACCAAAGAAGCCTAACAATGCTATGTGTAAACAATGTCAATTAAGAAAGATGACCAACTCTAGTTTTAAGAGTAAGACATATAGCGCTAATGATATATTGAAATTGGTTCATACTGACCTATGTGGATGCATTAATGTTAAAAGTTACTATTTAGATCAATATTTCATTCTATTTGTGGATGAATACTCTAGAATGATGAATGTGATGTTTCTTAAAGTTAAATATGATGTTTTTCAATTATTCAAGTGGTATTTAGCTAGAGTTGAAAAAGAAATAGGTAAGAGTCTAAAGTGTTTGAGATTTGACAGAGGTGGTGAATTCATCTCACATGAATTCAACACATTCTACAATGATAGAGGAATTAAAAGATATATATCAACACCTAGGACCCCTCCTTAGAATGAGATAGCTAAAAGAAGAAATAGATCAATAATGGACTGTAAAAGAACACTAATGATGGAGAAAGGCGTATGACAAAAATATTGAAGAGAAGCAGTTAGTACTACTTTCTATACCCTAAATAGAGTTCAAGTCAAGAAAGGTACAAATGCTACACCTTTTGAACTATGGTATGGTTATGATCCTAATGTTAAGTATTTCAAAATATTTGGAAGTAGATGCTATATACTAAAATATAATAGGAATGGAAAACTTGATGCAAAGAGTGATGAAGGCATATTCCTAGGTTATTCCACAAAAAACAAAGCTTATAAGTGTTTAAATTCTAACACTAACAAAGTTTTGGAAAGTGAAAATGTGAGAGTTGATGGGTTTGTAGAAAAAAGATGATGCTTCATGTAATGAAGAGCTTGAGGAATATAATGCATTCATCTATGTGAATGATGATGCTCCCAACACTCAATAGAATAGACAAGTCAAGTTGCAAGTTCCCATCAGACAAGAAATGATGGAGTACAAATGCAAAGAGTAGGTGTTGAGCAACAGATTGAAGATGTTGAGTCATAGACAGGCAATGCCAACCATCAGATAGTGAATGCCAAGCATTGAGAACCAAAACAAGAAAGAGGAAATGAGCCTGTGATTGTTTTTCCGGATGAACCTGAAGAAGAGCCAAGAATAAAGCTACTTGTATTAGTAGAAGAGCCAAGAAGAGAGTTACTTGTATTAGTAAAATATGTGAGAAGACATCACAAACCTGATCAAATCATTGGAGATGCTGAATCAAGTGTTATGACAAGGAGAAAAATCAAAGGTGATACATGCTTATTATGTGAGTTTGAACCTAAAACAATAAAAGATGCTTTAGACAATGAATATTGGATGCAAGCTATGAATGAAGAAATTGACTAGCTTGAGAACAATACTTTGACCTTAGTGCCAAGACCCAAAGACAAAAATATCATAGGAAAAAAGTGGGCTTTGAGGAACAAGCTCAATGAAAATGGTGAAGTAACAAGAAAAAAAGAAAGATTGGTATGTTGGTTATGCATAGGAAGAAGGACTTGACTATAGAGAAACTTTTTCTCCTAGACTTGAAGGAGTTAGAAGTCTGCTTGCATACTCAACTTACAAGAATTTTAAGGTATATCAAATGGATGTCAAATTTGCATTTTTAAATGGTATACTAGAAGAAGAAGTATACATTGAACAATTTGAAGGATTTATAGATCTAGACAAGAGAAACATGGTATGTAAATTGAACAAAGCTCTTTATGGATTGAAGCAAGCACCAAGAGCATGGTATAAAAGACTACATAACTATTTAGTGAAAATTGGTTTTAGAAGGACAAATGATAACAACAATCTATATTTGAAGAATGGTAAGAACAATGAAGTACTATTATCTGAGATATTTGTTAATGATATCATATTTGGAGGAAGAGAAACATGATGTAGATCATTTGTTGATGAAATGAAAAAGGAATTTGAAATTTCTATGTTTGGTGAAATCAAGTTCTTTCTTGGATTATAAGTGTGTCAAATGAAGTTTAGTATTCTTATTTCACAAACCAAATACATCAAGGAAATATCGAAGACTTTTGGTATGGAAGATTCAAGGCCAGTGAGTACACATATGTCTACAGGACATAAGCTATCTATAAATTATGATTCTATTGATGTGAACTAGACCCTATAGAGATCCATGATAGGAAAATTGCAATATGTTGTTCACAACATGCTAGATATTGCATTGGCAATTGGGATAGTTGCTAGATTTTCAGTAGATCCTAAAGAGAATCACATGAAGGATGTAAAAAGGATAATGAGATATCTAAAAGGTACAAAAGACTATGGATTATACTATAAGGGAAGTCATAGATTTGAACTACACATTTTCATTGACTCAGATTGGGCAAGAAATATTGATGATAGGAAAAGCACTAGTGGAGGTGCATTCTTTCTAGGAAAGAGATTGGTGTCATGGACAAGCAAGAAGCAGTATTGTATTTCCCAATCAATAGTCGATGCTGAGTATGTGGTAGCTACAATGAATTTTTCAAATATAATGTGGATTAAACAATTGTTGAAAGGCATACAAGAAGAGATTACAAAATCAGTAGTTATCTATTGTGATATCACAAGTTTTATTAACATTTCAAATAATCCAATGATGTACACTAAGACAAAGTACATTGCTATCAAGTATCACTACTTGAGAGAATTAGTTCAAGACAAAGAAGTGAAAGTAGAATATGTTAATACAATGGAACATATTGCTAACATATTCATTAAATCGTCACCTAAATATGCTCATGAATATCTTAGAGATAAACTGGGGGCGATTCCCTTGACAAAGGATAATTAAGAAGACATGGTGCATTGCATCACATGCACTAAACAAAACATTCTACACAGTGGTGCAATACAACTCTACTTTGGGATATACCTAAGGTAGAATACTTCAGTACAACATAAAAAAATCAGTCATAGACAAATGAAAAGTATCAACTAGACATGCAAAATCTACATAATTTAGATGTATGAAGAATTTGAAGCTAAGACAACTATACGTCTTTGGCATTTTTGTCAAAGAGGGAGAGATTGCTATAGAAGAGTATTAAGGGAGAGATTACTGAGAAAATCATGAAAGTGATACAAACTGATAGAGGGAGTTTGTGTGGATGACAATCAAAATGAAACTAAGTTGGTCACTCCTGGAAGTGAAATCTTTTGGATTGTATGGTAACCAAGTTATTGTTAGTATTTTAGATATATGAGATGTTTTCATCAATGCCAAAGAGGTATATTGTTGGAAACTAACAATTGGAACAATTGTTGCTTTGTCACTGATGTCAAATCTATGGATGAAACATATTGTTACCTAATCTAAATGCCATATCTATTTGATTGATGAAGAGGATTTGAGAGTTACTCATAACTATAACAAAGTTATGAAAAGGAGTTATAATGGACATTTGATTAGATAGACTTTGATAAAGCAAAGTAATTGTTTATGTCAAGGAAGCTAAGCCAAGTTGAGAAAAAGAGTAAAATACTAAGGAATGTTAAGTAATGCTAGTGTCAACTGAGCCATAGTTAGTGCCAAGAAAATCTTGTGTTGACTGAGCATCAACATTGACCAAGAAAGCTAGTTGATGTCAAGCCAGAAAGCTTAAAAAATGATTGTTATTTCAGTATTGATCGAGTGTTAGAATTCAATGATTGTTGAGTAATAGTAAAAGATCAAATTCAAAGAAATCATAAGATCAAGCTGACTCAGTTAATTTCTTGGGAGATGTAAAATGTCTTGAAGATAAGATTGATGAGTTGGATCATTAAATTCAAGGTGATGACTAGGTAAAGACCTAATAGAAGGACTCTAGAGAGGTTTCTAGAGAATGATCAAGAAGATGTATAGATACACTGAATCAAGTTGAATCTAATCATAAACCTTAAGATCTACGATGGATATAGAAAATAGTAAAGCACAAATTGCCTATTTAAGGTGATATAGAACTGAACATTCAGTGCCCAGTCTAGCCCCAACCTGTGTGTGTGTGTGTGTGTGTGTGTGTGTGTGTGAGTTTGTATGTGAAGGAAGTCATATAGAGCAAGGTTGATCATAAATACATGAGTGAGTGTATGTGAAGCTAAAAGAGAAAGATTACAGATGTGATGTTGTTGTTGATAAGTGAATTTGAGCATAAGGCTTGAGTCTTGATGAGAAGAGTGGATCGATTGCTTGAAGGGTGTCTAAGTAGATCAAGTTTAGAGATTATAATAAAAGGCTTATTAGTGAACCACCAAAAGGATAGAACAAAGATCTAAACCAAAAAAAGTGAGTTGTAATCACATAGATCAAAACTTATTATTTTCTTTCTTATGATTGTAAACAATTTGTATTGAAATCCTTTTAACAGAGGTTGACCTAACTATCATTTAAAAACTTAATAGTTTGTGTATATCCTTTAACAAGGTGACATTCTAAATGGAATGATCAAAGTCCTCTTTCAAGGCCACTCCTGACAGGGTGATTAAATCCTCTAACCAGGTCACATTTAACAGTGTGTATTAAAACCTTTAATAGGGTTAGCTCCTAATATAGCTCACTTTGAAAGAGTGAAAAAGAGTGATATGTTGCTCATGGTTTTTCCCAAATTGGGTTTCCACGTAAAATCCTAGTGTCAAACCATGATGAATGTCTTATGAATGTTTTATATGTGATGATATTTTCATTATGCAATGCAAGTTAAGTTTATGACAATTTTACAGTAGAGATTGAGCAACAACATGATAAGCATGACAAGCAAAATAGTGATGTGTTTAGTGTTCAATTTTTCAAGTCATACATATAGACCTTGAGTAATTGATTCACCCCCCCTCTCAGTTATTCTAAACATTTCTAACACATCATACCATCATAATTGTCCCTTTGACCACACATTATCTAGAGTAGTCTATCTTTTTCACTTGTATCCCTCATCACCTTTATCCATAGGTTGGGCACCATATTTGATCATCAGAAGTCTTTTCAAGGGTCATTAGTCTATCCTAAAGTTGACACAATCACCACATCTTGAGCTTGCACATAGGACAATATCTCTTTTACTTTGACATCATGTTGCTAACCCTTTAGGTCCCTTAGACATTATATCCCTAGAAGTAAGATCCTCCATCATCCCCATTTCCATCACCACCTATGTACCTATCACACATATTTAGGCCCTAGGAAATCATTTTATCATAGGTTGGGCATTGTCACATCTTAATGAAACTTAGAATACACCTCCTTGCATATTGCACTCACTATCATACTACCTTGCATCTCATCCATAAGAGAATTATCATTTCATGCCACCTACTATAGATCTAGGCAAGAACAAAAGAATAAGAAAGACATGGATCGTAGTCTTAGTGGTGGTTTGGTTAGTACACAACTAGACCCAATGGCACCCATGATCACACATGACCTACCTCTACAAAATCTAGAAGATTTGAGATCCTCACTCTTAGACATAGATGCCTTAATAAATCAAACTAGGTATAAAACCCTGGTCAATGCCATTATAGATAGAAACAAAGAAACCATCATGCCAACTTTTTAGAGAGATAACATTTGTGCCTTTGGCTTTGGAAGGCCACCACCTTTAGACATAACAAGCCCTACACATCCTTTTTTAAGAAAATTTCCATCACCCTTTGGTCCCTCTGATCCCAACGACCCCTTTTTCATACCTAGAAGGGGACATCAATAATTGATACAAAAAATCATGGACCCAAATGTAACATCCACCCATCTCTGATCTGATTACGATCTACACATTTATAAAATAGTGAAAATTGCATCAAAGTGTATAGATACTCAATGTCTAATGTTTAACTGAAAGGACATCAAACACTAAGAATGACACAGACATTAGAAGGAGAGAATGATATCTCTAGATATAGGGAAAAGAGAGTATTCTGAAACCCAATGTGCTAGTGCAATGTATTCAAAACATCAAACTCTATGCCATCATACTTAACTACTTCAATTTAGTTCAATTTAGAATAAAGAACTTAAATGATAATTAAGTGAAAATAATAGCACATATAAGCATAGGAAAAAGAGAGATGAGAGAGAGAGAAAACTAAGTTGATTTCGGAGTTCATCCGGACTAAGCAGACTATGTCTTCGGGTCTAGCTCAACTGAGTGATCAATGTATAATTGATGCTCGTAAAAGTTGATTTACAACATACTATAGTCCATCCACAAAGTCATTAAACAAATCCCCACTCGAACCATCTTGCATACGAGCTCTCAAGGTGCAAGACTGGTTACTAAAGAGCAAGGAAAACTTCGCCTAAAAAGGTTTGACTACAAAAATAGAACATCATTACATCACATGCAAGTGCATTATGACTGCCCTTGGAATGGCTTCTCAAAAAATCTCTTCTTTGGAATGGGTCCATAAGAAAAACTCCCCTCTCTTTTATACATAAAAAATTGCCTAAAATAGGCTATAACTAAGTAATTCAAAAATAGGCCTTCTACAAATGTACTTTTGAAAGAAACCCCCTTGCCAATTAATAAATTTGGCTTACATCAAATTGGCGGGCTGAAATCTTAACCAAATAACAAAAAACCTATTTTAAAAAGAGGGTGGTTTAGGAGTTATAACATAAATACAAATTAAGCCATATCTATTTTAAGCCACAAACTTGGTACAGTAGCATTAAATACTTTTAGTGCCCACCAAGTTGGGGGTTCAAACCCCATCGGTAGCCTTTTAACAGAGTTGACGATGGTGATAAACCTTAAATAGCAAATATCCTATATATATTTTAAAAGCTGTCAATGGCCCCCAATGGCCACTGGCTAGTTTTGGTAGCTAGTGGTCATGGGTTTGACCCTGGCCAATGACTCCCAATTGTTTCCTTGACACATCACTACCATGCCGCATGGATGGAGTTTAAATGCCACGTCAAATTCCCAAGACACGTTAACGTTGATGACAACACCAAGGTGCCACGTGGCTTCCTTACCATATATGTGGCACCATAACTTCTTTTTTTCACATAGTGCCATGTCACCCTGATTTGCCACGTCATGCTGACTATACCTTTGTTGACATCACCTAGTCAACCCTTGTCCTAGGCACCTTTGACCGATCATAACTCTTGCATACAAACTCCATTTTTGACGAAACGAATGACATTGGAATCGTGGCAACAAGACCTTCAACTTAATGCGATTTTCAACTAAGTTAGAGATGGTCAAAATTTCACATCTATTTTTGGTCAACTCCTGATATGCTTGTTTGACCATGGCTTTGACAGGCATAACTTTTGCATTTGGGTTCCATTTTTGACAAAACGAACGTTTCTAGAAACCTCTCGATGAGACCTTTGAATTGGTGTTGGCCTTGACCAATTTTGGAGAGTTCCAATTGTTTCCTTTTTGATGGCCTCTAGTGTAAGGTTTGACCCAACTTTGACTGGCCATAACTCGAGCATACAGACTCCTTTTTCACCTGTTTGAGTTGCATCAGATTCAAAATTCTAAGAACTTCTACATGGTGCTAATTATGGGTGATCGAGAGATACTTCAACTTTTGATGAAAATATCCTCCACATCAATCTCAATGCTCCCATCCCACAAAGCAACCAATCTGCCATTACATAATCATTAGTCCACACAACACCTCTACAACCCACCATCACACAACCCACATCTATGACCACTTCTCTTACTACTACTACTACTTTGCAAACTACATCCATCCCACTTAACATTGCAAGACCCTCCACCTCCCTAGCATAAGCGTCCATCTCATACATACCCACTAGCAATGCATCTAACCCATTCTAGTAGAACATCCAATCAACACCTTAGTTCACCACACAGATACTTCTAACAGGGCCTAATAATCAACATCTTACCACCCTTAATATTAGTATCAATCCATTTTCTTCCACTCAAAGCATCACCACTTCATTCCCACTCAACCCTTGGAATTTTGTATAATTATAGGGGTTGGTTGCAAGCCTCCTAACTAGTAACTTATTCATGGAAACCTTCCAAGTGCAATAGCCACCACCATCACCAACCAATATGCTACCACCCATCACCAACTATTTTTCCATGCCACCTTTAGGGAGTAGTAAAATGGTACCACAACAACTAAAACCAATGATGGGGATAGTTCCCTACATCAACTATTTGGCACTCTTCAACATCCAATTGCCCTCTTAAGTAGAACATACAACTTACATTGGACAAAATATGACATCTTAAAACACCACACTAGCATATCTGCCACCACCCATGCATAACCATCCATCTGAACAACAATCCCACACCTACCAACCATAATAACAAAAACAAGAATATCAACAATAATTTTCCCATCAAGTGCAATAGTATTCACAACCACCACCACAACAACCAATAAATCATGTCCAAGTAGTAGGGAAATCCATGTTTCACCCACAACAATACACCCATCAAATCTATCCATATTTAGCTACTCTATCTAACACATACCCTCCACCTAGGGCACTATGATTGGGGGCACCACCTATAACACATATCAACCTAGAGTGGGAAGAGATGAGGAGTGCTTTGAGGACACTAAAAGATGATACTAAATCCAAAACCTTCAAATTTGAAAATTTCTTCCCATACCCATTTGAAAGGGCTATAACAATGACACCCTTCCCCAAGCACTTTGAGATCCCCAAGTTTGATAAATTCAAGGGAGGGGAGATCCAGTCACAAACACTAAAGAATTTTACATGCATTTCCAAGAAGTGGCCTACAATGACATATTTCTCATGTGTCTCTTCACCAAAAGTCTAGAAGGCCCTACTCTAGAGTGATTTTATCAGATACCTTACCGCACAATAGACAAATTTGCTAGTCTTTTAGGAACCTTTATGTCACATTATGCCCATCTTGTCGAAATTGAGTTGTTAATGGTTGATTTAGTCCACACTTAATAGAAAGGAGAAAGAAGTCTCGTTGATTACTTTCAAAGATGGAAAACTCTCACAACATGAATCTCTTGCATTCTACCTAAACAACACCTCGTCAAGATGTTTATTAACAACACAAATCCTAAACTCGCTCACTACATGGTTATAAATTTCCTACAAACATACACAAATATCAAAGAGAAGGGAATGAGCCTCAAGAAAGGGCTCATTAATGATGGAATCATAAAGCTCTACAAATAAAATACCTAAGAGCAAGGACAATCTAATGAAAACACATTACTAGAACAAGACAAAGAACACAATAACATATGGTGTCATTGATACATGATACGTCCATGTGGTTGGTGTTTTGTTGACATTATACAAGGCAAGAGAATCCCCAAAGGAGATGTCTTAGCTCCAAAAAATAGCAACACAACATAATATAAATGATAACATAGAGATATAGATCCTCAATAACACCATTCTCAAAAGAGAATCATAATATTTTTATTCAACATGCCTGACTACAACGCCTTCTGAGTTACATCCAAATACATAAGAAAATATAGCAACAACTCTGCAAGATCTCACAAGATCCAAACCCTAGCTATTCTAGATTCAGAAACTGGTAAAAACTTCAAGAGGAATATAAACTTGTGCACACAAGCTACCAAGCACCTTTCTTGTTTCCCAAACCCACACTTAGCTACTGGGTTTGCTCAAACTTCATTCCTATGAGCTACTTATCTTCTCCATGTTGAATGAATGATGACTCTAGACTCCACAAGACCATCTACTTATACTAAACCAATCCACAAGTCAACCTAGTAAGCCTTACATTAAATACACCCTCAAGCCACAAGTTGGCTTGGCTATAAACATTAAATACACAAAAATAATTAAATACTTAGGGTAGGCCCCAAATTTACAATACATAATTGACTCAAAAGATCACAAGAGAGTATGTACACTTAGACATAGGTTCACATGCCATCCAACAATCCAAATCCAAAAGCACACATGCCAACTCACTTAGATCAAAGCTCATGAATACAATTTCCAAAGTCTGCTAGTAAATTAAGAATATGTGACCATTAATCACCAAAATGACTTTAACTCCAAGCTGATAAATCCAAACTCTATGCACACTTAGGAAAGGGTTGCCCAATGTGCCTCAAACACATCCCCAACCACACAAACCATAACTCCATAAATATGAGCCTAAAGCCCCTGCATACATGATTGTTGACTTCCATAGGATGCTCCTACATCACATGCCCAACACATGAAAGCCCCCTTATCAACAAAAATTCTAATAAAAACTATCATATGAAAAAAATGTGTACTATCAACAAACATACCAACAACTCTACAAAAAAAGTACTATTACAACATAAAACCATCTAATCACCAAGTGCCAACAAACCAGACTAATGCCATCACCATCATAGTTGGACCACAACCACAAGTCCAAAAATAACCTTGAGTATACACTCCCTTAGGGGAACTGCTTGATGTTATTTTTGAAAAAGTGGCCAAATAAAATCTCATCCAACACCCACAAAAATAACCACTAGATCTAAGCCAATCCAAGGCACCATGGTATAGAGAGAATGAGTTTGCAAATTTTATCCCATAAAAGGGCATCTCACCCTCAAATAAATGCAACTCAAATATTATGTATAAGATCTCATCGATTATAAGGAAAGCACAGTAGGAGCACAAGCCTCTCTAAATATAGGACTTTTGATCTACCAAAATGCATTCTTGCTAGACAATAACAATAAAAATGTAGGCAAGGCACTTGTACAGAACAAAAATGCCAAAAACAATAACAACAAAGCAAACAACACCCATCCCAAGAAAAGTGATAATCTTGATAGATCACAAAACTAAACTTCTACTTACCTTAACAATGGTAATTTGATCAGATGTATATCCAAGGTTGATTGGCCATTAAATTGCTAAACATCAAGGGCCCAAATAATCAAGACGTAGTCACAACATGATGGACTTGAGTCAATATTGCAAGGCGACCTACACCTACTCCTTTAGGGATGCAATACAATATTCTAGAATGCCCTGGAAATATGCCAGGTCAAATCTACATCCTAGATTTCCTTTGGACTAGCCCACTTACATAAGAAGATCCTTAACGATGTACTCCATGAATTATGTGTCCTCACTAATATTAATGCCACATAATTCAAAAAGATGGTAGGACACCTCTCTGCCTCATGCACCCTATCTTTCAAGCCCTTTAATGTCCCAGAAATTGAGCCAGACCACATCCTCCCACTTTTTATAGTCATCATGGTCTCTAGCTTTGTAGTCAAGAGGGTCATGATAGATAATGTGTTGGACCTAAACTTATGCACTTCAAGGTTCATTAAATAAGAAGGATACACTAAGATAGACATTATAGATGAGGTCATCACAAGCAAGGCTTATGACAACTTGGAAAGAACCACAGAAGGAACTATCTTGTTTCCCATTAGAGTTGGGTGTCCTACTTGAGAAATAGTGTGCCACATAGTTTATCTTTGTATATGTCCCACCGGGCGTGCCAAAATGTATATGAGCAATGTTAGTATGCTAATAGAAACCAAATTTAAATAAATCTTCTACAAACTAAACAAAATTCATAAACTTCAAGATAGACTAAGATGAGCTCTCAATTGAGAATATGAGCCATTAATGGGCTCTCTCAATGAGAAGCTCTCTTGTTGAGTGACTTTGTCTAAATAGATAGGATGTATGCTCAAGCTTATTCTTCAAAAAGGGCTTCAAATGGAGTTGGAATTTGGGTGTGAGTGTATGGTTTTGATGTAAAATGGCTTCTTAAAATGGCATTATGACTTTACTTCATGGATTGTGTTAAAATGGCTTGGGAGAGGATTCCTTAAATAGGCAAAGGGCTTGAGGGATCAAGGGCTAGGATGCAAGGATGGGAAAAAGCTCATGGAGGGCTCAGATTGCATGAGAGGAGAGCAAATGGATTGTGCTTCCTTACAACCAATTAGGGAGTGACACATGTCATAGGGTGAGAGGATGGAGGAAAGGGGAAGGATGAGTCAACAAAGGAGGCTCAAGGGATAAAATCTTTATAAAAACCCTCATAATGGCTTGTAAGAGCAATAAAAGGGCTTGGAAGAGTCATTTATGGCCTAGTGGGCTTCATAAAGTTTTATGGTTGAGATATTTTGAGGGAGATGAGAGCAATTTCGACTTGGGCTTGATTAGGAAGGTTTTAAGCTTGCTTAGGATTGTGAAAATGATTAGAGGATGGATTAGGATGGTTTAGGATTAGCTTAGGGATAGGCAAGTGGATGGCATTTAATGAGGATGGGTGAAGGAGGAGATATTTGTTAACTTTGGCTTGGGTTAGTAAGTCTTAACCCATGTTTAGGGAATGTGACAAGGCTAGGAGGGGATTAGGATTAGGTTTAAAGAAATCTTCTAGAAGAGTCTAGACTTTGGATGAGGATAAAGACTTTCTAGAATAGTCTAGAACTTCTTAGGATGAGGATGAAGACTTTCTAGAAGAGTCTAGAACTTCTTAGGATGAGGATAAATTAGGTTTTTAAGAAATAAATAAAGTTTTATTTATTTCAAGGGTTTGGGTTGAGGAGATATTTATTAAAAAAAATTTAGTAAACATGAGGATTAATATTTAATCTTAATTAAATATTTTGAGTTGGGATTAGGGGTAGGAAATGATGGGATTAGCCTTTAATCAAAATTAAAGAAGGATTAGGAGATTTTGGAAGAGGTTAGTGGTCTTAAGGAAATTGGCCAAGTTTTGGGCAAAAAATAAATTTTTTATTTATTTTGGGTTTTTTTGGTCAATTTATTAATTAAATAATTAATAAATAAGGAAATAATGTTTAAGTAAGATTTAAACATTTTTGGGAGGGATTCCTCAATTAAATATTTTTAATTAAGATAAAGGGATTTAATGGCATAAAAATAAATAAATAAATAAAATAATTAATTAATTAATAAATGATGATGTCATCAAGAACTTTTTTCAGAAAATAAAAATATTATTTTCTAAAAGATTTTTAGGTGTCTACATTTTTCCCCTCTTTGATGTGATGCCGCAAGTGGCATGACATCAAAGATAAGAAAATAAGATGCCCAAGGCTAGAGCAGAAGAGGAGAGAATGGACTATGAGATGCCCCCTCAAGAAGGCAACGGGGAGAGAAAGCGAGGCTCGATGGCTTCTTGAAAAGTGCAAGAATCTCGAATGAGCAAGGAAACTCAGATTGGCAAAGAGAAGGGGCTGAATTAGCTCAAACTCTCACTATGGGAGAATGATAAAGGAGAATTAGATGCACAAGAGGAAGCAAGCTTAAGACTTTAGGGAAGGTGGAGGATGAAGGAGCGGAGCACTATAAAAAGGAATCCAGGATAGGGAGATGGATGAGGGGATTATAAAGCTGATGCAATAGGATTTCAAAGAGTCAGATTGGCGGAAGATGGGTTTCGGAGATCCCTAGGACTAGGATTGTGAATCTCAAAAGATGATGCTTGGTGGATTGATTTGGATTGGTGGATCCCTAAGACTAGGATTGTGGATCCCTAAAGCTAAAGGTGAGGAGTGATTCAAAGAGATACTGATGCATAAGCTGGGGTAGGAGAGACGGATGTTGGATATGGATAGGGGATAATGGAGATGAAGGAAAACCATTGAAGCTTTTTGAGCGGGGGGATACTTCAAAGAGAAGTACCATCATGTAGTTGAGCACTAGATTTGCTATAGGACTGTTGGTTAATTGCCAAGGTTACCAAGAACATCAAGGCCTTTTCACCAAATATCCAGAGGACTGACGAACTGACTCAAAATAAACATGCAAGGATTGCCCTAGTATCACACATGAATCCTAGAGGAAGTAATGTGGAAACGACACTAGGTAACCCACAAGCAGAAAAGAAAACAAGCAAAAGACATGATCAAGACCTTACGCTCTGATTGCCCCATTCACAGTATACCATGATATGGAATATCGTGGCAACCTTGAGGAGGGAACAAGGAGATTTCTTGGAAAAGATATTTCAAGACCCAACAGGGAAGAGTCCAAATCAAAAGAAAGCAAAAATCCAAAAGAAAACTGTTTGCCAACGAGATGGGTAGGACGAGGTACTAACGGACCAAGATCAGACATGAGGAAAGCTATATCCTACAAGGACCTATCGGAGAGCACCTAAGCTGGTGGATTTGGATGAGTGATGCATCTAGCAAGCTAAACTAAGAAAGATAACACTTTGGTGACAGGAAATCTAGCTAAAGGATGCATTGGAATAGCTAACCAAGATGTGCGATGGGTGCAAGATGTTGATCAAGGACAAACTGACATGAACGCTGGATAGATACAATGGTACTAAGCTAAAGAGGATGTACAAGCTGATGGACCAAGATATGTTACAAATGTACAAGTTTGTTCATGTTTTGGTTTTTGTGAGATGGAAATGTTTGTGAAGGATGGGATGTCTATAATAGGTAATATGTGGATAGGTAGATGGTTTGCGAAAAGATTAAGTGAAAATGGAGTTTTGTGTGTGCACGTGATAGTATACAAGCTAGGATACAAGATTATTTATAGGCTGGAATATGGAACAAACTTTGGACAAGATTCGGATATACAAGGTATGGTACAAGATTTACAAGGTATTTTACAAGCTGAGGTACAAGATTTTACAAGCTGTACAGGAGGTATTTACAAGCTCCATTAGATTTTGGATATTTGGTTGGAACACCAAGGGAACAAGCAGGTGTTTTATGGTATGGTGGGTGAATGGATGAGGGATAGGATAGTGATAGATAATGGATTAGTCTTAGTACACAAGGTGCCTGAATTACCAGGTTTTCACCAAGGTACCTATCCAAGGCGCTTGAATTGCCAAGTTTTCACCATTGGACGCTTATTTCTCTTTACTATTTTTTTTTTTTTTGTATTTTTCAAAAGCTGGGTATACCAAGGATCTTCAAGCATAGAACTTCTTGAGATGAATGATGTTAGTAGGATCATTCAAGAGTTCTCCTTCCGGTGTAGATAGCTGATAGGCTCTGGAGCCAAAGGAAGCAGTGACAACATAAGGACCAAGCCATGTAGGTTCAAACTTGCCTTTCTTTTCTCGATCTGCTTAGACTTTCATGTTTTCTTTGAGGACCATGTCACCTGGCTGAAAGTGTCGTGGAAGCACCTTCTTGTTGAAATTCCTTTGAGACAAGTTTGATAGACTGTGAGATGATCATAGGCTTGTTTTCACTTCTCATCTAAGAGATCTAGCTGGGTGAGCCGAGCTACTCTGTATTCTTCATCTAATATTTGCCCTTGCAAAGATATGTGCAAGGAGGGAAGTTCAACCTCTATAGGTAGTACCGCTTCAACACCATAGACTAGGGAGTATGGAGTTGTTCTTGTGGATGTACGAAAGGAAGTTTGATAGGCCCATAGGGCTGGATTTATTTGTAGGTGCCAATCATGGCCGGAATCATTGACAACTTTCTTTAGGATTTTGAGGAGAGTTTTGTTAGTTGCCTCTACCTGGCTGTTACCTTGTGGGAAATATGGGCTAGAAAAGCGGTGATGGATGCAGAGGGAAGTGCATAATTCTTCCATGTTGAGATTTTCAAAGTTACCTTCGTGGTCGGTGAAGATGGTGGATGGGATGCTGAAGCGGCAAACAATGTGGTACAAGATGAACTTGGAGACCTGAACTCCTGTAGCTAAGACTAGGGGGACTGCTTCCACCCATTTAGTGAAATAGTCTGTAGCTGTTATTATCCATTTATGTCCATCAGATGAGAGGGGTGTGATAGTTCCAACTAGATCAAGGCCCCAACAAGCGAAAGGCCAAGGTGGTGTAATAGGCTGTAGATCCTGTGCTGGAGCGTGCACAAGATTTGCATGCTGCTGACATGGGAGGCACTTTTTGACAAAGTCACAGGAGTCTTCTTCAATGGTAGGCCAATAATAGCCTGCTCTAAGGATTTTTTGTGCTAGGACAATACCACTCGTGTGGGCACCACAAAGTCCAGAGTGTACTTCCTTTAACACCATCATGGCCTCGTTTTGGTCTAAACATCGAGAGAGAGTATCGTGATAACCCCGACGATATAGGGTATTGCCTATGATAACATAGCAGGATGATTTTTGAATGAGGTTCTGGCGTTGGGTACATGTGAGGTGAGGGGATATGATACCATTGTTAAGGTAAGCATGAATCTCATGGTACCAGGGGGATTGGGGACCAACCACGATACAAACACGGTTTGAATCCTCATTCGCATAGGCGGGTGTGAGGAGCTGCTCCACTAAAAACTCATACTGTGTAGCTGCTTGGGGAATTTCTAAGAGCGAGCCTATAGTAGCCATAACATCTGCTGCTTTGTTCTGTATTCGAGGCACTTGTGTAAACTGAAGCCTTGTAAAATGCTAGGTTAGCTGATCAACTAGCTCTTTGTAGGGTAATAGCTTTTCATCTTTGGTTTGATATTCATTTAGGGCTTGCTTGATGATGAGCTAAGAATCGCCAAAGATTTGTAGCTCAGCAATGTTCCATTCTATAGCTATCTTTAATCTTGCTATGAGGGCCTCGTATTCAGCTATATTGTTGGTGCTAGGGAATTGTAGCTTGAAGGCTTTAGGAATGTATCTCCTTGAGGTGTGACCAACAATATTCCTGCCCCTGATCCATGAGATGTGTATGAGCCATCAAAATAAAGTTTCCATGGGGGTTGTTCTTCAATTAGACAGATATGCTCATCTAGAAATTTTGTGATCAATGGATAAGCATCTATTAGAGGTGCATCAGCTAGGTGATCTGCTATAGCTTGCCCTTTGATTGCCTTTCTATCCACATATTGGATGTCAAATTCGCTAAGAAGCATAACCCATTTGGCCAAACAGCCTGTAAGTGTTGTTCTGGAGAGCATATACTTGAGAGGGTCAATCTTGGAGACTAGTTGGATGGTATGACTTAGCATGTAATGGCAAAGCTTTTGAGTTGAGAAAACAACTACCAAACAAGCTTTTTCCATAGGAGTATAATTGAGTTCATAACCAACTAGGGTTCTACTAATGTAGTAGATATCTCTTTCTCTGTCGTAGTCATCGAGCTATGTTAGAAGTGCCCCTAGAGTAGTAGGCGTTGCTGATATGTACAAAATTAGGGGACGACCAGGAACTGGTGGAACCAAGATAGGGGGATTGGTGAGATACTACTTGAGTTGATCGAAGCTGCGCTAACATAAAGGATCCCACTTGAAGTTCTCATCCTTCTTTAGTAAATGTGAAAATGGTGTACACTTATCTGCAAGCTGGGAGATGAAGCGCCAGACGGATTGAAGCTTTCCTTGAAGAGAGTGAAGTTGTCGCAGTGTCTGGGGAGGAGGCATGTCTAAGATAGCCTTGACCTTCTTGGGGTCAATCTCTATACCTCGTTTAGACACTATAAAGCCTAGAAGCTTGCCAGATGTGACCCCAAAGACACCCTTCTTGGGATTCAACATGAGATGATATTTGGCTAACCTATCAAAGACTTTCTCCAGGTCAGCAAGATGATCCATGAAGGGATGAGATTTGACCAAGATATCATCCACATAATCCTCCAAAATGCTATGGATGAGATCATGAAAGATGGCTGTCATAGCTCTTTGATAGGTAGCCCCAGCATTCTTTAGGCCAAAAGGCATCATGTTGTAGCAAAAGGTTCCCCAAGGGGTAGTGAATGCTGTCTTATGCTGATCCTCTTCTGCAATCTTGATTTGATTATACCCAGAAAATCCATCCACGAGGGACAAAATTTCATGTCCAGCTGTAAGATCTACAATCATATCTATGTTGGGCAAGGGAAAATCATCTTTTGGACAAGCTTTGTTAAGATCTCTGAAATTAGTGCAGCTTTTGATGTCACTAGAAGGCTTAGTGACGGGGACCATGTTGGAGATCCACTTTGAATAGTCAATAGGTCGGATAACCTTAGTAGCTAACATTCTTTCTAACTCAGCTTTGACCAGTAATGCCACCTTGGGGTGCATTTTTCTAAGCTTTTGTCTGACGGGCTTGATCTGTGGATTGACTGCAAGATGATGAACTACAAGCTTTGGATCAAGCCCTGGCATGTCCTGATATGACCATGCAAATCGGCCAATGTTCTCTCTTAAGACCTCAAAGAGGAGATCAGCTTGGTCTTGTGATAGGGATGCAACAATGTGAACAAGCCTAGGGATCTCTGAAGAACCGATGTTGACTTCCCTAGTATCCTCTATTAGAATAGAAGATATCTCTGGTCGATTATCTTGAGGAGGTAATGCTAAATCCTCATGTTCTGCTTGTGGCTTTGGATGTTCTTGTTGAGGGGTTATCTTCGCTGCCTTAGCTAGTCTCAGATTCACCTTAGTTCCAATTTTGGGTGTATCGAAACTAGGTTGGGGATTTTCTCCAAAATACCCCTTGGGATCTAGCTTGTAGATATAGGCAAAATTTGGCTTTGTTTTCTTGTGAGGTGTTTCAGCTCCCATGAATCTCAGAAGCGCTTCCTCTGATGTGAACTCATCAATGTGTATGACGCTTGGTTGGTCCCAATCTATGAGTTGTGGATGGGCGAGTGGTAGGTCAATGAGGTGGATGGATAGTTCTTGGAGAACAGAGTCTTCGAGGGAGATTTGGTCTAGGATATCATCATAGGTTCTCTTTTCAACTTTCTCAGGAATGTCTTCGATTTTGACAAGGTCACGGTGAATGTTCAAAAAAGCGTGACCATCCGTATTGGTGCCCCCAGTTGTGGGTATGCCAAAGCCAAGACCTGACTTCGATTCCCACTTGTGTGCATCGATGGGGCATTGCATGTCTCTTTCTTCTGGTCCTAGACCACCACCTTGATAGTTCCATTTGTCAGTGATGAGCTTATGTTCTTGGGGATACTTTTGGCTGAAGTGATCAAGGCATGCTTGATTTCTTTGAGGTGCATCCTTATGTAACCAACTGTTGATATCTGGAGTGAGCTCCTCATGAAGAGGGATTTTCAAGGATACAAAGGTTGTTGGGCCAAACTGTTTGTATCGAGGAGGTGGAATCTCCTTAGCTTTGTGATATGTCAGTCGTCCATGGGCATGTGGATCAAGTGGGAGTACCCCGACAGCAAATGCATCCGACAGACTATACTCTCCACAGCCTTTGTTATTGATCTTCACGGTAGACAGGGTAGAGGCGAGGATGGTTTCTGGGTCATTACAAGTGTGGGATGAGCTGGCGATGGATGTGTCGATATCAATTCTAGGGAAATGGTTTGTATATGAAGCTTCAACCGCATTGCAGTAAGCAAAGGGTTCTGGATCGGCATGGATGGTTACCTTAATGCCTTGATGCAAAAATTTGATGCACTGATGGTAAGTGGATGGAACGGCTTTCATGGCATGAATCCATGGGTGACCAAGGAGGATGTTGAATGGTAGGTTTACATCAATAACATGGCAAAGTGTTTCTTGGATGACTGGCCCAACCTTGATTGGCAACAAAATAGTTCCTTCTGTGGTTCTTTCCAAGTTGTCATAAGCTTTGATGGTGATAACCTCACTGATGATATCTTCCTCAGTATACCTAGCTTGTTTTATGAATTTTAGGGTGCAAATATTCAAGGCTGATCCATTATCTATCATTACTCTTTTCACGGCAAAATTGGATACCATGATGGCTATGCGAAGCGGAAGGGTGTGATCTGGCTCGACCACGGGTATGTCGGTGGGTTTGAATGATAGGGCACATGAGGATGAAAGGTGTCCAACAATTTTACAAAAATTAATAGCATTGATATTAGAAGGGACACGGGATTCTACGAGAGCACTATCAAGGATGTTGTTGTACACTTGACTAGTGCAAAGAAGGTCTAAAATGGAGATTTGGGCTGGCATGTTCCCAAGGTGTTCCAAGATATTGTACTGGCTTTTTGATGGAGCTGATGGTGTTGGTGAAACGGGTGGGCCTGCGATGTTAAATCAGGCTCTTCGAGTGGTAACTGCACACTCATTGTTTGGTCCTTGGATATTGATAACATTGACATAAGGCTCTTTCTCAGATATACAACCTATAAGGCTACCATAGTCTATATAGGATGAAGTGTGGTCATTTTTCTTCCCATGCTGTTGGTTTGGCTGACGATTGTTGGTGTTGTTGTTGTTGGTTTTGATAGGTGCTTTTCCAGGATTTTGATTGTTGTGAGGAAGAAAAGCATTTTGATAGATCTGTAAGCCTGCATTGGGAGAGGTTTGGGCACCAACAGTGATTTCCTTCCGATCAATGAGGTCCTGCACATAGTCTTTCAGTTTCATGCATCTGAGGGTAGTGTGACCTTTTACCCTATGAAATTTGCAGTACTCATTGTCTTTTTACCATACAGCTTTGGATTGGCTTGGGTCAATTTGCTGGGTAGGAGGAAATTTGATGAGGTTTTCCTTGACTAATTTCTCAAAAATGACATCCAATGGCTCACCAAGGGGTGTATTGTTTCTAAGTGTAGGTTGGAATCTGGGCTTTTGTACTGCAGCTACATTGATGGCATTAGCTTGATTGCTAGACCCTTGAAAGTTTGGTCTTGGATTGTGGTTTTGATAGCTGTGGTTATTCTGTTGTTGGTAGTTGATAGCTTGCTGATTGTTTGGTTGATAGGGTGGGTTGGACTGGTTGTGAGAAGGACCAACAATATTCACATGTCTGGTGTTAGTGATGCCATCTGTTGCAACATGCTTGTTTTTATTCCAATACCTAGACTTGTCATTGGAATGTGATTGATTTTGGTTGGCTTCCTTGTAAATCTTGACCACACCATCTTTAATTATTCCTTGCTCAAGGATCATTCCTTTCTCTTTGATATCTTTGTAGGTCTGCAAATAGTTCATGGTCATGTGGTGAGCCAAGCTAGTATGGGCATTATCAATAAACATTTTCACCAAATGGCGCTTTGGCAAGGTGCAAGATATGCGAGTGGTAAGGGTTTTCCATCTTTGCAGATATTCGGGAAGGCTTTCTCCACCTTTTTGCTTGGTGTGGACAAGATCAACTACTGATAGCTCTGTTTCAACAAGATGGGCATATTGGGCTACAAATGCCTCAGATAATTCAGCAAAATTTTTAATTGTGCCATAGGGGATTCTATAAAACCATTCAAGAGCTGGTCCAACCAAGCTTTTGGGAAAGAGACACAAGAGGAAGATGTCATCGTATGCCACTTCTTGGTGGTGCATGTAAAATTCTTTGATATGTGTGACAGGGTCTCCTTTTCCTCTCAATTTGTCAAATTTGGGTGTCTCAAAATGCTTGGGGAATGGTGTCATGGTAATGGCTCTGTCAAATGGGTAAGGGCACACATTCTCAAACTTGAAAGTTTTTGGATCATTTCCCTCTTGGATGTTCTTCAAAGTTGTTTTCATAGCTTCCCATTCTGAATTAATGGGTGATGACTGGGGTGCCCCCAATTTAGGAGTGCCTTGAGGTAGGTATGCACTAGATGGGGCCACTAAATATGGATGGTTATGAGGGATTTGCTAATAGGGATTGTAAATTGTTTGGGCAGCTGCATGGTGGATGACAATTTGTTGAGGGGGAGGTGGCACATAGTGCTGCATGTGCTGCGAGGCTTGCTGTTGATATGGGATTTGAGGTTGGGATTGAGGAACATAAGCTGGCTATGGGATAAATCAATTTCTTTGTGTAGGTAAGGTATAAGATGGTTGTGAAGCTTGGGGAAAGGATCGAGGGGCTTGTGGGATTTGACCAAGGTATGTGGGTTGCGCCCCCATTTGGGATGGTCCTTGCAAATAATTGGTGGTTGGCTGGATTGGTGGGTTACCTCCTAGAAGTGGCATTGAAAAGTAGTTGGTAATAGGAGGTAATGGATTAGTTGGTGGTGGAGGTGGTGGGAACTGAAAGCTAGGAAATGGAATTGATGGGGTTTGATAGCTTGGTGGCTGGATTTGGAAGCTTGGTAGAGTGGTGGTGGGAGCTTGGGTCACTTGAGAGCTGGGCAGAACATTGGTAGTAGCTTGTGGGGTTTGATAGCTTTGTGGAGTGAGGGCAGTAGCTTGTGGATTTGTGGCTGATGGCACTGAGCTCCCAAGACCTAATGGAAATGATGGGATTGTGCTTTGGGTTTTGGTGAACAAGCTGGGGGTGATGAAAGGTTGATTACTTGGCCCCATGGGCGGCATCCCTGTTGTATATTGCTGAGGTTGGCAAAAGATGCTAGCACTGATTTGGGAGATGGGTGGATTTGGAAGGCTGGGTCAGGGAGCAGCAACAGCAATAGTGAAGGGCGTGAACGGTGAGGTGTTTTGGGTAAAGGGGTTTGGAGCGGAGAGGTATGAACCAAGGATGGAGTGGTGGTGGCTGGGTTGGCTTGCGGCATGGAGATTTCAACTTGGGTGGATGATGGTATGTTTGGGTCTATTGGATCATATGGATTGGCTGGAGGCTCTTCTTTTGGCATATATTGAGGATAATTTGGATCATAAGAGCCTATGGGTGGTGGCAGCTACCCAAACAACGGATGAGATGGATCTGATAATGGAGGGAGTCTTCCAAAGTCAAAGGTTCCTACATTGTCCCTTCAAAAATTAGCCATGATTGTCTCTTTGTTCTTGTCTATAATGGCATTTACCAATACTGCATTTCATGGTTGGTTCATGAAAGCTTCAATGTCAGTAGATGATGGCATAGCTTTCTCTGGGCTGAAGGATGGCTGAGTGCTCAAGGAGGGTGAGGCTATTCGATCCAAATGATAGGGCTCCATTGTTTCTTTCTTCTTGGCTAAGCGAGTGACAGGTGGCATGAAAAATGCTCCTACGGATGAGATGCAACAAATGCTGGTGGATGCAAAAGGGGGGAAGGCTCTTCTATGCAAATGATTTCCTAGGTTGAGGCAAAGCTATATGACAAAACCTAAGGAGGATTGGGTTGGGGATTATAACTTCAAAGATATGTTGCCAAAGCACAAAAGGTCTTCTTTCCTATGTGCAAGTTTGGTGGTGATTGTGTCAACTTAAGGATAGACTGATGATCCTTTAGGAAGAACACGAGATTGACCACTTGTGGATCCCAACCTTTAGCTCAAGGTGATGAGGGATAACAAGTGGCAAAGCTAGATTACCCTAGAAAAAGCTTTGTCAAAGGGATAACCTTGGTGAGATTGGTGGTTTTGAAAGATTTTAGGAATGACAAAATTTTAGCAAGGTGACAACAATTTTTGAAGGCTTGGATGTGAAGATTTTGGATTGCTGGCTAGATGGTTTGGTCCTAAATGAGATGGATGAGCTAATAATGCTTAAGGGGATAACCTAAGATGGTTGACTTTTCTACAAAGATGACTCTAAGGTGAAGCTTATCCAAGAAGGTGTGGAGAAACAAGGGTGTCTAATCATAGAAATCATGCCTAGTTGGTAAGGCATAAGCAGGATTAACTCCTAGATGTTGGCTAAATTTGATGGTGCACTCTAACCAGGCCTCTTGAAGTGCTTCGTCGACAGCTTTATCCTCTGCTTTGTGGAGTTTAGCAATTCGAAGACTTGGTGTTAGTTCCTTTCTCTTGGTTGAAAGTTCTTGGTATGCCTGAGATGGTTTGAGTTTAACTTTGTGGAACTTCTGTTTGGGTTTGGGTTGCTCTGACATCAGTTCTTGAATTTGCTTGGCTTTGAGAGACCTTGGTTATTTTGCTTCAACTTGTTCAACTTCTAGAATAGACAGTGACTGTGCTAAGTGTACCCTAAGCTAGGATTGACCAAGTTTGGCAAACATTCATTCAATAAATAAAAAAGCAAGCAATCGATAGGAACAACTAGATAGAATTTTTTGATTCTCAGAATGTGATACTTGCACTGAGGAGTGTGTATGTTTTACAAATGTTTTGATCAGTCACTTCAAACACATTAACACTCTAGATGGTTGTCTACAAGGCTAACAGTTGGTTTAGCTAGGGAGTCCTCGATATACCCAAAGGTACGTGAGGCCCAAATCCATAGATGAAACCAACAAGATGTCACACAGCTGAGAGGAGCGGTAACCCACTTCTCCTCTTTCACTTCTCAAGGGTATAAATTTTCTTGAGGCTTAGCCCGAGTGACAAATATCTTGATTCCAAGAGAGGTGTCTTTCGATTCACCTCCCAATTCTTATACTCCGCTAGAACGCTGGAGTTGAGGTCGTCCAAGGGGTGATGAAATATCCAAGCAGGCCTCCTAAACAGAAACAAGGTTTTGGATCCTAATCTTATGCACCCAAGATGGCCTCAAAATACGACAAGGGGAGAGAAGACTTGGATGACCTTGGGCTAAAAAACATGCTTGTTCCTTTTCCAACTGAATCTTATGTGTGCTGATCTAGACTTTGCAAGCACTCATGTTTAAGATGCAAATGTTCAATTCCAACTTTGAAATGCACTAACAAAGAAAAATCAATCGAAGAATGTGAACAAGAAGAAGAGTTAGGGTCAACAAGAAAGTAAACCCACGTGCCCAGAGGCCCTCCACGTCAAGTATCGATTAATTTCTTTTAAGGCATTCAAGAGTTGGTGTGATTTTGTTTTAAGCCAAAAACAAAGATGTGTGAAATTCGATTTCAAGCGCGCGCCCGAAAGCCCCCCCACATCAAGATTTGTTCAAATTTTAATGCCCAAATGAGGTGTTAGCGAGATTAATGTGCATTCAAGAAATTTTCTAACTTAGAAAAACCACTAAAGACCTAAGTGAGTGGAGTTTGATCTTTGTGGAGCACTTAACACCCTCTTCGGTAGACCCATCCCTATAGATGGTGCTGAGATTGCAACCAATTGTTAAATTGATGGGTGATTAAAGAGGGTGAGTCCAACTACAAACTTACTCAAAGTGTCTTTATTAGTTTTTATAACTTAGAAGATTTCAAAAATGTGGATTCTTTTTATGCCCCAAAAGATGATTATTTGATCTATGGCATTCAAGATTGGATTTGTTGTTTTAATCATGCATTCATAAAAAAAAAAACTTGATTTTAATCCATGGCACTCAAGAGTGATTTTAGCAACATGCATTCAAAGACAAGTGATTAAAAATTCAAGTTTTTTCCTTTGAGCATTCAAGATTGAGATTTTGTGTGTTGTTTTAAGAACTTTGAAGTGCTTTGTTTTAACCTTAGATCATTCAAGATTGTTTTGGACTCAAAAGTGAAAATGACTCTTTGGACTTTGGTTTTCATTCAAGATTTTGTGTTCTAGTTTGCATATTTTAAGCCCAAAAATGATATTCCTAGATTGTTTTGATGCATGAAAAACCTAAGAAACATTCAAGATTTTGCAACAAGACATTTGTTTGGAACAAATAACAAAGCTTTTAGGACAATTTTTGGCAACCATTTAGGACTCTTAGTTTTCATGAGATTTTTAAAAGAACTTTAAAATATTTGCAAATGAGGTTCATTTTATCCTTGATTGATGCTTTGAGTTTGATTTAGATTTTAGTGTGCACTTAGTGTTGATTTTGAACCTTTTGAAATGGAAACTTGAAGTTTTTTTTAAATTCTCAAAAACGAAGTGTTCCTAACTTTGCATGAATGCATCTAAAACCTTGATGTTGCAAGGATGCAAATGATTGGATTGGTTTAGTTTCACTTGTTAAAAGATTTTTTTTTTTTGCAAATTTTTAATTTTTTAATGGATTTAAGTATGATTTGGGGGTTCATTTTAAGCACTAAAAAGAAGTGTGTATGATTTTGCTTCCTTAAAAAAAAATGGCCAAGATCTCCCACAAGAAGAAGAAGAAGAAGTAGATAGAATAAAAGAATATAGACAAGAAGAGAAAGAAGAATTCCAAGTGCTTTGTCCACCTATAAGCTTGAAAAATCTGAAAACACTATGAGATAGATTATGAGTTACTTTGTTTTTTTCATGCTCATGTGGACCTACAAAACCAATTTATACAATCCTACCAATCACAAAAATAAACAAAATTAGCCAAAATTAGCAAATGACATACAAAACTTGACTAAAAAAGCTAATGAAGATGACCCATGCGGAGTCCCACCGAGCGTGCCAAAATGTATATGAGCAATGTTAGTATGCTAATAGAAACCAAATTTAAATAAAGCTTCTACAAACTAAACAAAATTCATAAACTTCAAGATAGACTAAGATAAGCTCTCAATTGAGAATATGAGCCATTAATGGGCTCTCTCAATGAGACGCTCTCTTGTTGAGTGGCTTTGTCTAAATAGATAGGATGTATGCTCAAGCTTATGCTTCAAAAAGGGCTTCAAATGGAGTTGGAATTTGGGTGTGAGTGTATGGTTTTGATGTAAAATGGCTTCTTAAAATGACATTATGACTTTACTTCATGGATTGTGTTAAAATGGCTTGGGAGAGGATTCCTTAAATAGGCAAAGGGCTTGAGGGATCAAGGGCTAGGATGCAAGGATGGGAAAAAGCTCATGGAGGGCTCAGATTGCATGAGAGGAGAGCACATGGATTGTGCTTCCTTACAGCCAATCAGGGAGTGACACATGTCACAGGGTGAGAGGATGGAGGAAAGCGGAAGGATGAGTCAAAAAAAGAGGCTCAAGGGATAAAATCTTCATAAAGACCCTCATAATAGCTTGTAAGAGCAATAAAAGGGCTTGGAAGAGTCATTTATGGCCTAGTGGGCTTCATAAAGTTTTATGGTTGAGATATTTTGAGGGAGATGAGAGCAATTTCGACTTGGGCTTGATTAGGAAGGTTTTAAGCTTGCTTAGGATTGTGCAAATGATTAGAGGATGGATTAGGATGGTTTAGGATTAGCTTAGGGATAGGCAAGTGGATGGCATTTAATGAGGGTGGGTGAAGGAGGAGATATTTGTTAACTTTGGCTTGGGTTAGTAAGTCTTAACCCATGTTTAGGGAATGTGACAAGGCTAGGAGGGGATTAGGATTAGGTTTAAAGACATCTTCTAGAAGAGTCTAGACTTTGGATGAGGATAAAGACTTTCTAGAATAGTCTAGAACTTCCTAGGATGAGGATGAAGACTTTCTAGAAGAGTCTAGAACTTCTTAGGATGAGGATAAATTAGATTTTTAGGAAATAAATAAAGTTTTATTTATTTCAAGGGTTTGGGTTGAGAAGATATTTATTAAAACTTTTTTTAATAAACATGAGGATTAATATTTAATCTTAATTAAATATTTTGAGTTGGGATTAGGGGTAGGAAATGATGGGATTAGCCTTTAATCAAAATTAAAGAAGAATTAGGAGATTTTGGAAGAGGTTAGTGGTCTTAAGGAAATTGGCCAAGTTTTGGGCAAAAAATAAATTTTTTAATTTATTTTGAGTTTTTTTGGTCAATTTATTAATTAAATAAATAATAAATAAGGAAATAATGTTTAAATAAGATTTAAACATATTTGGGAGGGATTCCTTAATTAAATATTTTTAATTAAGATAAAGGGATTTAATGGCATAAAAATAAATTAATTAATTAATAAATGATGATGTCATCAGGGACTTTTTTTCAAAAAATAAAAATATTATTTTCTAAAGGATTTTTAGGTGTCTACAATCTTAACCTACCCTTCAAATCCCTCCTCGACAGACCATGAGTCCACGAAATGAAAGTTGTTCCATCCACTTAGCATCAGTGCATCAAATTTCTACATCATGGCACTAATATAACCATTCACATTGATCTAGAACCCTTTGTGTATTGCAATGTGATAAAAGTATCCTATGATAATTATTGCCCTAGAATTGAGATTGGCATTGTCATTGCCAACTCTTTCGGTACCTACATGATCCCAACACCATCCTAGTCTCCATACCCTCCACTATTAAGATCAAATACTAGGGTTGTGGTGAATATTGTCTCTCAAATGTATTTTTTGTTGGTTCCTTTCCCCTTGACCCACATACATGGGGGCATCTAACCCATCAAGGACCAAAGAAAGATATAACTCACCAACTCAAATAGCTTGGACCCACCATATTTTTTGGCAATGAGATCCTTAACTGGAAAGAAATGGCCCCAAACATTGGCGAAAGGTTAAATAAGGAGCCACCTCCAAAAGATAAAAGGCTTATTAACTACCTCAAATAGAAATATCCCTAGTCACATCAACTTCCTACTAAAGTATGGGATTATCAAGGAGGTGGCTTAGGATGAGAGGAGTTGGGCATTAGGCAACCTGTAGAAGCACATAAAGAAGAGAAGAAGAAAAACCCAAGCTTTGGGTGCTCCACAACTAGGGGCACTAGGAAAGATGTTCATGCCTTCTTAAACATCTAGGGAAACCTTGTAGAGGTCGAAGACATCCTTGAGGAAGTTAAAAAGAGATCCTATGATGATACCCATGATGATAACATCTCCCTAAGAGACTCTATGATTTGTGAACTATCCATCAACCTCATAGACCTTCCTTTCACCCATCCTAAACTTATTTATTGGGACCAAGTGTACTCTACATTGATGAGTTCCTTACTAAGGAAGCACTCCTAAGATTCATGGGGGCCAAGACACCGCACAAGAAACCAAAGCCACCATCAACATATGTCTACAAGTTGAATCCAAAAGGCTACTTCAAGGATGATGCAATATCCAGTCACAAAAATGATAGGGAAAAGCAAAATATAAATCAAAAAATAAAAACAAAGGCATCCCCTGGTGAAACATTCTCTAGAGTGTGATCAGAATAATCAAAAAGTGAAAAAGAAACAAAGGACACATCTAATGGTGAAAACCTCTCTGAGGCATTTGAGGATGGAGATTTTTTCCTTTGCCCACAAGATCACATGTTGGAAGTATCATCTATTCTAGTTGAAGAAACAAGACTAGTCAACATCAATCTAATAGAGAGTCCCAGGATAACGTACATTGCAACATCCTTGCCACAAGAACAAGCAAACCTTCTCATAGAGGTATTGTGAGAAAACATTGGTTGATTCACATGGTCCTATCAAGACATGCTAGGATTGGACCCTAAATTGGTTGTACACGATCTAACAGTGAATTCAAAGCTCAAGATGGTCAAGCAAAAACTCCAAAAGATACATCCTAAGGTAGCCTTATTGGTTGAAGTAGAACTAGAAAAGATGCTAGAAGCAAAGGTCATTCATCCAATCAACTACTCTAAATGGGTTCCCAACATGGTATTAGTCACTAAACCTTCTGGTGATATTAAAATTTTCTCAAATTTTAGGGACCTCAATAAAGCTTGTCCCAAGGATGATTTTCCTTTTCCAAATATTGATATGATTATAGATCTCATAGCTAGGCATGAACTCTTGTCCCTCATGGATGAATTCTCTAGGTAGAATAAAATATATATAGCAAAATAAGATCAACATAAAACAACATTCATGACCACATGGAGGACCTACTGCTACAACATGATTCCTTATGGGTTAAAGAATGCTAGGGCAACCTATCAAAGGGCTATGAAAGTCATCTTTCATGACCTCATCCATAAGACCCTAAAAGTTTATGTGGATTGTCTATTGGTAAAATCCATCAATGTCATGGACCACGTATTTGACCTTGAAGAATTATTTGATTGACTAGTGAAATATCATCTCATGCTTAACTCAAACAAATGTGTCTTTGGTGTTACATCTAGAAAGCTCCTAGCATTTATTGTATCAGGACACGACATTGAGATTGGCCCTCAAAAAGTCAAAGCCATCATAGAGATGTCTCTTCCAGAAACATTGAGACAACTATGTGCTCTCCAAGGTAAGTTGTAGTCACTTGGGTGGTTCATCTCATAGTTAGAAGATAAATGCTAGCCATTCATGCATCTACTGAAATAGGATCATAGTTTCAAATGGGATCCTATATGTCAACATAGCTTTGAAAATATCAAGAAATACATAGCTAATCTACCTATTTTGGTTCCACCAATTGTAGGGAGACCATTAATAATATACATATCAGTTACTTCAATGCCATCAGTGTACTCTTAGCCCTACTTTATGATAATGGCAAAGAAAGAGCCATATACTACACGAGTCAAACTCTAGTCGGCTATGAGCTTAATTATACTTTGATGGAAAATGTCTACTTGGTAGTGGATTTTGCCACTCATAAGCTCCACCACTACATGCTGAGTCACATAGTTCAACTCATCTCCAAGATTGACCCCTTAAAATATATACTATCACACACAACACTCACCGATAGCCTAGTAAAATGGGTCATGCTCCTCATTGAATTTGACATCCAATATGTTGACATAAATGTTGCAATCAAGGGGTGAGCCATAGAAAACCATTTAGCTGATGTACCTTTGGTCAACACCTATCTATTGGTTATGGAATTTTTAGTTGAACACCTTATACATGATAGAGGAATAACTATCATGGAAACTATATTTTGATGGATCATATACATCTCACGGATCAGGAGTAGGGATAATATTGGTTACCCCTCAACATGACTACATCCCAAAGCCTTCAAGCTATGATTTAAATTCATCAACATCTTAGAATACAAATCTTTCATTTTAGGGCTCAAAATAGTGGTTGAATGAAACATAAGGGAGCTACACATCTTCAGAGACTCACAATTAATCATCAAGTAGGTCCTAGATGAATACCAAACAAAAGATGATAAGTTGATACCTTACAAAGAATTTGTAACCAATTAAAGCAACACTTCATCAAGATTCAATTCACACAAGTACCAAAGCTGTAAAATAAAGTTGCATATGCAATGGCCACTATTGTCTCACTGTTGGAAATCTCTTGGAAAGCTACAAAATATGAGTTTTTGGTCAAGCAACTACATGAACCCGTATATGAGAATGATGAATCACCATAGGCATGTGTCTTGGTTGGTCCCTAATATCCATGGTACTATGAAATTCGTGCTTACTTAAAAAGTGGTATCATCACCCCCTACCTCACATGAACCTAGTACCAAAACCTTATTCACAGAGCATCCTACTACATTATTGTAGCCAACACCCAAATTTTTTAAACTATCAAGATACTCTCCCTATGTGCCTAGACTAAAGAGAGGTTGTAGTAGCATTAAAAGAGGTACATTCCAAAATTTGTGGTGTTCACATAAGTGGTATAGTCCTAGCACAAAAAATCCTAAGATTGGCTACTATTGGCCTACTATTAAACATGATGCACATGAATTTATCAAAAGATGTATAGCTTGTTAGCAACATACAAACTTGATATGGGTCTGGTACAAGATCTTCAACCCATTGCACCACCATGGTCATTTGTATGCTAGGGATTTGACCTTGTTGGTGTTAGTATACCCCTATCTTCAGAAGGCTACAAATGGATCATCATGACCATAGATTACTTAACCAAGTGAGTTAAGGTAGTCCCACTTGCCAATGCCATGGGAGTTCAAGTATCTAAATTCATCCTCTATCATACTGTCTTCTGCTTAGGTATCCCTGTCACCATTTTAACAAACCATGTAGGTAACTTTGAAAACCTAATTATAGAAGAGTTGTGCACGTTCCTCCACATTCACCACTGCTTCTCTAGCCCATATTTCCCACAAGGTAATGGTTAGGCTGAGGCAACTAATAAATCCTCAAAATCCTCAAGAAAGTTTTCAATGATTCTAACTGTGATTGATATTTGCAAATCAATCCAGACCTATGGGTTTACTATACCTTATTTCATACATCCATAGACATAAATCCATACTCCTTGGTCTATGGTTCCAAAGTGGTCCTACCAATTGAGGTTTAACTCCCATCCTTGTGCATATCATTGTAAGGACAAATATCAGATGAGGATTGTACGATTTCATAATAGATGAAGATAATCACACCATTTTTTCTCTCAAGGATACTATATCTATTCTAAAGACTACCTATTCCATCATGAAATAAACTTGAATTGTCAACTCAGGAAGGTAGGACTTGAAATGGGTCAGCATAGTATGTGCACTAAGTTCCTTTAAGAGTCTTAACACCTATGTTGTAGGAAAGTAAAATGCATGAAAAGAATCTATACTACTATTACAAAATAGTAAACACACTTGTGCTAACAATAGATATCTGTAGAAATCTTTGGAAAATGAACCTAAACTAGTTAATAGATAAAAATATCCACCATGATCATTTTCTGCAAGTACTACAGGAACTTTCACAGTAACAATGTTGCAAGACTAATACAATAAATCTATCTTGAAAATAGGGAATTGTAAAAAATGAATCTACTCTACTTAAATCTATTCCACCTCCCAAGTGGGCCCCCTTGGTTGGTTTCAAATAACTATGAGCACAACAAGTATTCCAAAATCACTCTTTCATTAAAATCCTTCTTTGATTACATCAACTGAATAATTTATGAAGAACAGAAAAAGAGTAACTTTTGAATCTTAAACCAACATTGTCTATTTTCTCATTTGCTTACTAAGATGATCCAAATCTATTATATCAAGGATTTGATACTTATTAAAAACATAACATAAAAGTCTTGAACAAATGTTGCCAGAAAAGAAGTCTGAAGATCAACCATGGCATAGTACATTTATTACTAAGCAACATAATAACAACTTGCAGGAAATATAGCAAATTGTGTTTCCTAGATTTTGTGGAATAGTAACTCCTTTGCAGGCACAACTTATCCATAGGAACTAAAATGCACTTTCCTTGCCATAATTTGTCTCCATCATCCTCTTCCTTTAATGTAGTAATCACCACCCTCTGCATCGCTCTTCATTTTCCTAAAAGTTAGAAACATCTAAAATATATGTGCAAGATAATATTCCTACTCTTATTCAGATATTAGAACATAACTTAAGATATTTATATGAAATTCTACATTCTATGTATAATATTAAACAAAGTATGTCATACACACTACCCATAGGTTTAGTAAGTTCTAGTTGTCTCTGGCATAAGTTCACAAGATATTTACATAAATGTTTTGAAAATGTTTTTGAAAAAGCACAAAGAGTAAGTCCAAACTATGAAAACTATATCAAAATTAAGACATTAATATGCCTCATCAAGGACTACACAGTCATGAGACTCATATTGTTGGATTTACTAGATGAGAGAAGGTAACAAACCTATGAACACCTCACAATTTAACAAAATTAACTCAAGTGAAATTTCAACAAAAAGGTTCACTAGAAAAAATTTCAAGTAGGTGGCATCATCCTCAGAGAAAACTTGATAGTCCAAGTAGACCATGAGAAGAAGGTCAAGTTTGAGCCCACATGGCTTGGTCCATATGTTATTACAACATCTTTTGGATTAGGAGCATATCAACTATCAACACTAGAAGGTGAACCTCTAAATGATCCCACCAACATCATTTACCTCAAGAAGATCTATGCCTGAGCCCCTCAGTGTATCCTATTAGCCTTTAAAAAAACAAAACCGTGTTAAAAAGTTTTGAAAAACAAACTTCATCATGATAAAAACTTGGAAATTTAGGCACTTGATGATGAAACAAATATAATTCAAAAATGCAAAAATAGTAAAGAAAAATAAGCATATAATGGTGAAAACTTGGAAATTCAAGTGCCTTGGATAGGTACCTTGGTGAAAACCTAACAATAGGTGCCATGTATACATGGACTTTCCCATTATCTATTAGCAATCTACCCCTCTCCCCATCCTTCCATCGCATCCGATCATCCATCTTCTCATGTTCCCATGGTGGTCCTGCATCACGTCACATCAATACATGTACTACTATCCCAATTCCTAAGCTTGGAAAAAAAATTAGAGTAGTGTATTATGTCATAGCAGTTTCACATTATATCATAATCATGATTCCCATATGTATCATATTTATGTACTATACTTTTGTCTACTATATCTTGTGTCGCTATCTCCTCATCCCAAGCTTTTCCCATTGTACTATATCAGCTCGTTCATGCTATCTTATAATGTCAAGATTTTATACAATAAGTCCTTTTGTAAATATCTTGTCAGTCTATTGTATATCCCCCTATAATCAATCTTTAGTTTAATCCCATTGTATATATCTCAGTTTTTATGTTAATTCATGTCTAGTCAAATTTATATTTCTCTTAATTGGGTACTTCAGGGAGTCCTCATGAGAGATCCCTTATCATCAAAGAGCTTTTCTAAAGGTTTAGTTTGCCAATCCATTATGATTCTAGCTTCTACCAATAGGTGCTTGTAGGATTCATCCTTCCTTATGTCCAACCTTAGCTCGTCAATATCCAGTCCTACTGATCTCTTTGGAAAAAGGTTAATTTTTAATGGATTTACTCTTTCTTTTGATTTCTTTCTACGTGTAGGATTTTAAATTTGGTTCTTAAGTATCTTTTCCAAGAAATTTGATTGTTATCTCCTTAAGGTTGCTATGACTTTTTGTATCATGGTGTGTTGTGAATGGGGTAATTTGAGAGTGAGGTCTTGATCATATTTTTTTTCCGTTTTCTCTTTCTTCATGTGAGTCAATTGGATGTGACCCTTGCATATTCAAAACATGTGGCCAATTTTGGTTTCATGGTGCACTTTCAAAATAGCATTTTCCTGTGGGTTACCCAGTATCATTTTCCACTCTGATTCTTTCAAGATTCATGTGCGAAGCTGGTAAGATCCTCGCATGTCTATTTTTCGAGTCAATCCTATGTAATGTTGCTGACAAGGCTTTAATGTTCTTTGTAACCTTGGAAAGTCCCCAAAATTCCTATATCAAATTAAGTGCTCAATTACATGGATAATCCTTCTAAGGGTACCCCACTCTCAAGCTTCAAATGATTCTACCCTCCCCCCCACCCTCATTCCAAAGACACAAAGCCATTTTTCAAAATCCCAATAGCTCCAAAAGAATAAATTGATCCAAGTAATCTTATCCACATGTCCAATACAATAAGTCCTATAATAATGATCCTAAAAATCCTACAGTCTCATAATATCCCAAGCTTTCAACCCCCTTCATCCCACAATCACTACCCTTTGTGTTCATTTAAAAAAGCTAATCCCCCCACTCCTCCCCACAAATAAATGTGTGCACATTGTTTCCCCTTGCCTTGTACTCTCGTAGAGAGTGTGTGAGACCCTTCTAACCCTCTCTGAGTCATCCTTCTCACACTAATTTTCTTACTTTTCAAGAATTTGATGGGTCTCGTGTCCTCTCCCTGCCACCTTCTCGAGGGGGCATCACCCAATCCCAACTCTCCTCTTTCTACTCAAGATTGGGGTAACTTTGTTGCTTTAAATAACTTCTCTATGTTGTCTATCTTGAAGCATCTTCAAAATAGTGTTGTTACAACACTATGTCGAAGAGGGGAAAAATGTTGACACCTAAATCTAATTACATAATTTAAGTAATCATATTTAGTCATCTCCTAGGGTACTATTGATTAAGTATATAATATTTAATTAATTTATATTATCCCCTAGTTAATTAATTCATTTAATTGACAATAATCCAATAGATAAATTAAATGACAATAAAAGGTCTTGTTATCAATTAAATCCCTATCCCTCTATTAAATTAAATAAATGCATAATGCCTATTTAATTTAATCTCAAATTCCCCTATGATTAAATAATTGTTTTTAAATCAAATCCTTAACCCCTAACTAACCCTTAACCCAATCTTCAATCCTTAGTTCTAACTCAACCCAACCCATTCACCCATGCTAATCTTTTTTAATTAACTAATTAAACCCATTTAATTACCCAACCCACTTGTATTTCTCTAACATGCCCACTTGTATCCTAATCCCCCTCTAATATAAGTCTAATCCTCACCCTAATCATTTGCACAAATTTTAGTATGGATTAAGGAATCTTAACCCATACCAAAGTCAAACCTCCCATCCCATCTCTTACACCTCTCTTATATCCCCAACCCACATGCATTTAATGCTCTTACAAAAACTTAAAGGCTTCTTACATCCCTCTTACACACTCCAACCCTCTAATAACTCCTTTGTCCCCCCCACTTTCCATCCATTTTTCTTATCCTCTCACATTCTCTCTACTTGTTACACTTGTCACAAAGCTATGGATTTGAGAAAGCACAATCCATGTGGTTCCTTCTCTTTGCATCCTAGCCCTCCCTCACATTTTTTTCAACTAAAAATCTTGGCCCTCCATTCAACAACCCCTTTTCCTATAAAATGAACCCTCTCCCTTCACATTCATATCCACTCTTTATGCTAATGTTTTAATTATATTTTGAAGAATAAACCCATCAACCATACCCTTATCATGCTCAAATTCCTACTCACTTCACATTCCATTTTTGAATCCATTTGAAGGCTTGAAGCATACTTTAATCAAACGTACCTCCATCCATTGGAAAAATCTTCTTCACATTGGAGATACTTGAAGGAGTGAGGTTTTCATCTCCTTTGGTTTCTTCTTAGTTTCATTATGAAGGTCTTCTCATAGGCGTTAATCTATTTGTTTATGTTGAATGCTTTTTTTAACCTTGGTATTCATTAACACTGATAATCTTAGGTATAACATGATGTACTCTATGATGGAGATGGATGTATTGATATTGTTTTTCTCATGATTATGAGACTTTCTAGATTGTTACTATGATTATGAAATATCCATTATGTGATGGATAATTCTATGAGATGTTATATTGAGAAATATGAACAATGAATCCTTGTGTGGATATGATATTCTTTCCTATGCTCCATTCATTTAATTAGTTGAATTTCATGATTATGGTTCATGAGAATTTTTTTGGTATTATTTGGATTATTTTGAATGGAGCATTAGGGTAGTATATCTATGTGTATAGGGGGGAAGTGGTTACAATGGGGGTTGGGGCCCTAGGTGGTTGCCAAGGTAACACATTATAATTAACTTAATTAAGTGATAATTCAACACATTAAATGGGGGGTTTTAAAATTAATTACAAAAGATAAGTGTTCCTCACCCATGCCTTGAACACTAGTACAAGATAGGATGGAAGTGAGAGAAGATGCTTGATTTTGATCTTGCATGGTAAGTTTCCTTGTCTATATGAAAGGAATACTAATGTTGTATAGATTCACTAGGGGGTTGGGGTCTAGAGAGACTAATATGGTAATCTTAGTGTTAACTCTGTGATGACACTTCCCCATATGCATCTTAGGTTTCATATTTATATTTATATTTATCTTCTTATTTTAGATTTCCTCTGGGACCATATTTTTGTATGAATAGTACCACTTTTTGTAGAGATATTTTAGTATCCTTTCCTAGGATTTGTGTTGTTTATTATGTGGTTTGATTATCCATATCTAGATCATACATTATCTCCATTGTATGATGGGAGTGGGAGCTTGATGAGGTGACCATTTGGTTGAGAGATAGTGACTTCTTAGCATTTGGGTTCCCCCTCATATTGGCATCAATGTTGGATGTTCATTGATGCAATAGTTGTAGAAAGATTTTACGATCCTTTACTAGAATTTGTGTTCTTTAATGTGTGGTTTGATTATTTGTATGTGGATTGAACATTATCTCCCCTACACAATTGGAGTGGAAGCCCAATTAGGTGACACAAAATTTAGGAGGTAGTGACTTCTTACCATTTAGGTTCCCCCTCATATTGACACCAATGTTGGATGTTCATTGATGCATTTGTTGTGTGTACAAAAAGTGTCACACTTCTATAAACCATTATTCTTGAGAATACCCATGAAAGAGAGAATCTCAAGAGGTGTCTTATAGCTCTCTATCTATGATGTGCAAAGGCTATGAGATGGTGGCTCTCAAATGAACCAAACTATGCAACCCTTAAAAGGTGCACCATAGAAAAAGAGTTCAAAGATGGGAGCAAGAACGCTAGCATCCAAGAATCTAAAATGAATGTAATGAAAATGAAAGCTAAATTAGAGAAAGTAGAATGCAAGATAAACTAGAAAATAATTATTACAACCTCTATTTAGATTAGATGATTTAAGCTACAAGCATGGAGAGAAACTAGAATGAATGAGAAGCATGAAGAATGAAGAATAGAAGATAGAAGAAGAGGAGCTCCACAAGTATGAGATCTTCAATCCTGCAGCATAACATTAGTAAAATAGTGGAGTTTTGAAGTGAGGAGAGAGATCTCCCTTTTAAAGAGAAATGGACAAAAGAGAACATGAGGCAAGATGCATGTGATAAAGGGTGGAGTTTGAAAGTGGGAGAGATCAATGTGTACAAGAATTTCCACCAATCATTATGAAGAGTTAACTTTTGTCCCCCATGTGGGACAAAAATGTCTTTTATTTTATTTTTAAAATAGGAATAATGCTTTATGTGTGCACATTTAGGATAACAGATGAGTGGGGAATTTTATTTAATTGAAAGGGGGGCATCTTCTTTTAATTTAATATGAACTTATGATAAAGTGGTTAAACTATAGCATAAAATCAAATAAATCAATTTTTGGAGATTTGATCAAGGATAAGCATGAGATAAATTATGCAAAAATGCTAGAAAGTGGGATCATAGTCTAGGTGACCATTTTTGGGTGATTACATTTTCCCCTCTTTGACTAATGTGTGATCAGTTTGTGAACACATTAAGTCAAAGAATGAAGAAGCCAAGATGATAGAGAGATCTAACTTTGAAGAACGAAGCTCAAAGAGGTAGTAGATCCTAAATGTATATTCTATTAGCAGTAATACTGAACATTTGGAGAGAGAAATGACAATATGAATACCTAAGATGGTAACTGATATGTCGAGAAAAGAAGCAGATAAATTAAGATAAAATAAATAGTTGAAGCATAAAACAATTTGCAACAATGGTAAAATATTTCTACCCCCTTCGGATTTAAATCAAAATGAGATAAAGGAGATGAAAAAATAAGCTATATTGGATCAAATCATAACAAATAAAAGTTCATGATGATGGATAAGAGATTAAGTCCAAAGAGTGACCACCAAGCAATGAAGATATGCCCCAGTTTGACTAATTTTGACCAAGAAAGATAAAGCATAAGAATTAGGGTAAAGAAAGAAGAAAGAAGAAATAGAAATGAAAGAAAAGAGTGGAAGAGAGTAGAAATGATCAAGAAATGAAGAAATGATGATTGCTTCAACAAGATTCAAAGATTAAGCCTCAATAGGTCGGCCAACTACATAGAAGAAGGAAGAAATTTTGATTAGCAAGATGAGACCGAATTTAGATTTTGATCCCAGATGTCTAGATTAGAAAAGACAGGTCAAAAGCATTGATAAGATGGTAAGATAGGAAATAAGAGATAATATAAGATCAAGAAGAGGCAAGAGAAGGATGAACACAGTTAGCTAACACATCCATGAAAGACAAAGAAGAGAGCTCTTGCAGCATGAAAAATGCAAAGCTAAGCTAGAATGAACCCTAGAATGCAAGATAGTATGAAAAGGTACAATTGCAAGGGTTACATAAGTAGGTTATAGTTTTTATCATCAAGCCTTATGAGGGACATTAGAAGATCATAAAATCATCACTAGTATGACTATGAGGATATGAATATGGTCTATATCGTATAGAAATGTGGGAATCCAACATGTCAAGATGACTAATGCAATTAGATTCCCTAAGTTTAATATGGAAAGATTATGGTCGCATTGAGGCAAAAAATGTCAAGATGGCCATAAGCACACACTTGTAGAAAAATAGACAAGGATGATACAGTGTAGATCCTAAGTCTCGAGTGGGACAAGCAAGATGGTCAAGACACCTAAGATCAGCAAGGTATACCCACATGTAGAAAGAAAAGAAAACATGCCCCATGCCCCAGTATTATAGTCCATGACCTCCTTGAGAGATTATTAGGTAGGGATCATTAAACAAAGAAAACCATCATACATAGCACAAAAAGAAAATTAAAGTCAATCAAATCTCAACAAGTTTTAGTTTAAGTGTGTGTGTAAGTGTCACAAAGACCTCTTTCTAAGACATCAAATCTACCAATGAGAAACATTATGACATCTTAGATTGTAGTCAAAGTATCTAATAAGTGTTGATAAACACTCAAAGTCAATGGAAAGTGTTGAAAATCATTATTGAGCAAGTTTCTAATGAAATGTCGATGCAGAAAGAGACCTTGATAAGTTAAGAAGTCATGCCACTAAGATGAGGACCAAAGATAATTTCAAGCTAGGAAATGTGTTGTGGAGTGAATGAATGAGATTGATAGACATAGGTGTGAGGGTCTCAAGTAGCACTTGTTTCCAGGTTTTCACCACTTGGAAAAAAATTTAGGACTTTTTATGATTTTTTTGTAATATTGAGATTTTTTTTTTGGTGATACATCAAAGTGCCTATTGTTAGCTTTTCACTAAGATTATCATTTTTTAGGACATTTTACATTTTAAAGGATTTTTTTTAGCATCATATATCAAAATATTTTTTTTAAAGAATGAATTAGAGATTACTCACTCTCAAGCAAGATCACATCATTTTGTTCCATTGTCAAGCAAGGTGTACAACATGATGGAGCAACAAGATGGTGGATAAGTAGAGATGGATAAGAAAGGAGTATGAAGCAAGTGAAAGTGATGCTCGAGGACTAACTCTTCAAGAGTACCCAAGCTAGGGAAAGTGTAAAATAAACATATGAAGCACATTTGGGATAAGCTAAGAAATCCATGAAAGGAGGTAGCATGTATGATAAATAGTTAAATTGAATAAGTGAGATAACATATAGGATAAGCAGTGGAAGCCAATAAGCAAGATAACATGAAAGTGTGTAGTCCAAAAGAGTAGACATGTCAAGAGGTGTATGAGAACCATGTTTTTCTTTGTGTGATAAAGACCAAGAGGTTGACTGGATAAGATACCGATGAGATAGAGCAATAAGAATGAAGTTGGATATAAAGGCTATGAGTGGATGAGAAAATACAATATGTAATCTCGTGGATAAGATAACCAATACAAAAGTATAGCTCAACATCATCAAGATCAAAGAGGGAGAAAATGGGATAGATGGACGATGGAAGAATTATGCATGATGCCAGTTTACCAACATGGTACTTATCCAAGCTGCCATAAGAAGTAAGTTTTACCATAGGAAAAATTTATTTCTCTTACTTTTGCTACCAAGGTGACACAAGAAATGGTTTTCGCCAAGGCACAATTTCATTTTTTCATTTTTTGATTTTTTAAGAAATAGATCAAGTCTTTTTTCAATTTAGATAGTGCTCCTATAGGAAGGATAAATCATGATAAGCCAAGACCATAGATAAGTATGCTCAAAGATGCTAATAGGGTGAAGGAAGAGAGATGGCAATAAGGTAATTATATGGAGGATAAGAGTTCATGCGTTGAAAGGATTATAGGAGTATGGATAGTAGGTAAGTGTAGCTTTGAAAAGACTGCATAAGGGTAGGTGGCAAAGTGGGGAAGATCAACATTGAAACATACTTTGGAGGTCTTTTGGAACAATAGAGGAATCATGGAGGAAATAGATTGGGGTTTAGATGTATGAGGTAGCTAAGTAATGTTGGAGGAATATGGAGAGGAAGGTTTTGAAATCTTCTTAGGAAGATATTTGGAAGAAAATAGAGTGGAAGCCTTTGGAAGTTTGACGTCAACTTAGATTTATGTTCAATATTCAAGTCTTTCAAGCGAGACTTGAGAATCCATATACCTTTAGATTTTTCTTTTACTTTTTATTCTTTAGAATGTATTTCTTCAATAATGGATTTAGGAACCCTTTTTTGCTTTGATTTTACTCTTTGAGTAGTAGATCTTTGTTGTCTCTTGAATGATTCCTTTCTCTTTGTATTAACATATTGATTAGATGGGACATAGTGATCTTCATTAGTAAATGGATTCTTGTGTTTGTTCTTAAGTTTATGATCCAAATTGCTTACAAGATACTTGGGATTTGTGGATGAATAAGGCTGATATGATAGGTTCATAAGGATAGATGAATTAATATTCATCAAGCATGAGAGTATTTGTTGATCTCGAGGAATAATGGGAGAGGTAGGGGGTGAGTTAGGAGTGAAAGAGAGAGATAGAGGAACATATGCTCCCAATATGGATGGAAGGTTGGAAGGCTTTAGCTTGGATGGATAAGGACCAAGGATATATTAAGTAGATGCAAAAGGATAATGAATATGGATATCAACATCTTTAGAGTGAGAAGCATGACCAAGGCCATCAATAGTCTCATGAGTAGCTTTGGTAGGAGCAACACCCTTGATAGGAGTGTTTGAAGCTTGAGCATAGTTTTGACATGGATATAGAGAAATAAACATGAGGGTATCCTTTGATCTTGACAAGTTTCTTTAGATAGCATAGGCATAGTGTGTTTCTTATAATTTTCAATGAGCTCAATGGATATATAGGGAGTGGTATCTTCATCATATTTAGAAGGTGGCTAAGACATAGGATATGGAGGATTGATATCCTGAAAAATATGGAAGGATTCTTGATCTTGATCTTTATATATAGCTTTAGCTCTTAGCAAGTCCTCTTGACATGGAGCCACTTCTAAGGACAAGGGAGTATGGAGAGGGAATAGAGTAGTGCTTGGAGTAGGTATAGTAATGCATGAAGGTTGGGGATCTTTAGTCTTAGTGGTATAAAGAAGGTTTGTAGCCAAGTGTAGATTAGCTTGGGTTTGTTTTAGAGGTATCCCTTGAGGATAAGTGTAGTCAATATGGAAAGCATTAGGTTCTTTGTTTGATGGTGGCATGTTGCAAAGATTTGAAGGTTTAGGAAGTTCACAAGTGTTGGAGGAAGTTGAGGTTTTGAGGAGATCATTACTCGACATAGGTTCATTAATATGATCTTGCTCAAGAAAAGTATCCTCACCATATGAGCCATTAGAGGTATCAACAATCCCATCATCAAAAAGATCTTGGAGTTTATGTTTGAACTATATGCAATATTTAGTTTTATGACCTTTGTTTCTATGAAAGTGAAAATAATGATCATATCTCCACCATGGAGGTTTGATTTTAGGGTCATAGGTTCTAAACTTTTCTGGTAATGTGATGGATTCATTATCACGAAGTGTTTACAAGATGTTATCATCAAAATATTCCAATGGAGTAAAAGTTCTCTCAAAAGTATCTCCATGATTAGTTTGGTGTTTCTCAAGTGAATAGCATGTATCCATGTATTCATCATTGTCTTTGTCAAAGGTAGGTCCATAATGAAAGCTTGGTATAGGCTCAAAGGAGGTATCACTTGCTTGTTCTCTAAATAGGTCTTTAGATCTAGAAGATGAAGGCATTTGATATCTTGGAGTGGAATATGTAGACTGTGAAGAAGATGACCCATGTGTATGTAAAGGTCTTAATGGAGACTCATTTAAGAATTTAATCTTCTCCTCTAACCTTTTCTCAACTTTAGACTTCATTTCTATCATCCACTTAAGAGATGAAGGTAAGAAATATCATTTGTCCCTTCTAGTTCTCTGTATTGAGCATATAGATCTTAAAAATATTTAGTAGCATGGAGGATATCATGATCATCTATATTTGGTTGAGGCTTAGTAGCACAAGGTTTGAATTCCATAGTGGTAGATAGATAGTCAGGCACGAAGGAGACTAGAGGAAGCTAACAAGGCAACACAAGATAACTTAATGTCCAAACTAGAGAAGTAGAGTGTTCACTTGTCAAATAGAGGTATCAATGAATGAGTGACTTATCAAGAAAAGTTTCCAAGAAGATTATGACACTAGCGAATCAAGTCAAGAGCTAGGCAAGAAGCCCAAATAGCCAAGTAGATCGATAAGCAAAAAATAAGTGAACAAATCTTCCAATCAAGGAGTGTAGTCAATAGATCAAGGTAACCTTTAGCAAAAGAGGGCCCTATAAAGAGGACATAGATGAAAAAGGTGGGAAATACCAAAAGCCACTTTAAGCATGTTCGAGCACTAGAGACATAGGAAATCAAAGTCAAATAATGAAACTCCCCTAGTAAGAAACACAAGAAAAATGTTTAGACTTGGTTGAAAAAGTTGATAACATAGAAAGCTCAATTTTCAAAAGCAAGATGTGACACATAGAGTAGTCTTAAATAATCAAGAAAGGGACAAAGCAACCTTGCATGATACATGCATAGGTGATGTCTCAAAAGAAATCCCTAGAACTATTTTCACGTGTATGTTCAAAAGATTTTCATGGGTCTTTTCACATGCAGAGACACATTAAAAGAAAAACTACCTAAGGTCATGATTCATTACTCAAAAAATTGGCCCACACTTGATGCCCCCTTGCTGCACACAAAGTGGTCTCCACAATAGATGTTGGCTTTGTAATGGAAATGCCAATGGCACAACCAAAGGGACATAAATGGTGAGTGTGAAATCTTGGGGTGATCAAGGTAATCCACTAGGATTGATCCTTGCACCAAGATGTTTAGCAAAAAAAGAGGGTAGATTATAATCCTATGGTTATTAGAAAGGGCATTTTCTCATATCACTCCTCTTACTCTTGATATAGGACACCACTTGCAGCCACAATAGTACCTTAAGCATTCTCACCTAGTGATTTCCTCATGGTCACAATCCCACAAGTACTTCCACTAGATGAAGAAAAGTACTATGTCTACCAAGGTTTTGTATCCTTGATAGCCTTGAGTTTATAGTGGGTTGGAAGAGCTAGGTTCACTTGTCCCCACTTGTGTCGTTCCTCTTGATTGCTCAAGAGAAGGCCCTATAAAGGATTCTAGACTACAAAAAATGGATCCACTTTTGGAGGTCAATATTTCTGACTCACCACAAGGGTGAAGAACATACTCTTGTATTCTAATTATTTCCCCCAAACACACCAAGAAGCTCAATTAGCCCACTTACTTCCAAATTCTAAAGGCAGCTCAAGATGTATAGTTCACCACAAGGGCAAAGAACATACTTTCCTACCACCAAGAGATCCCATTTGTAAGCTTTATGTGCCTATGAAATATGAACAACTAGTAATATTTCCACACACAAAAATAAGGGAAATAAAGCACACTTGATTTTTTATTTTTATTTTTGTGCTTTTAAGTAGCCCTACAAACAAGAATCAGTAGCCTCATAGCATTGAGTCTTTGACATGCATTCTTTTGTTTTGTTTTGGCAATTAAGTGTGCAACCCCTACAAAACAACAAGGTTAGGGCATCAAAAATAAGTAAGACCTGCAACATATAGTGGTTAGTTGCCTCAAAAGTCCAAGCTGTTTTCCAATCAAGCATATGAAAAAAAGTGCAAACTAATCACAAATGCTCTCTTTTTTACTTTTTCTTTTTGACCTAGTCAATAATATATAATTTTTTTGCTATTATTTTGGCTCTAAAAATAGAAACAAAAAGAAGAGACCCTTGATAAAAACAAAAGATCTTTCCAAAAATGTAAGAAATTCAACAATATCTCTTCATTTGTGCCTTAGTGGTCCAATTTTTTTAAAATGAAGTTATTAAGCCCTAATATGACCTCTAAATTCAAAACACAAAGAACAAAATCCCTTGTAGAATTTAGAGACCTTTCCAAAAATATAAATTTTTCTAAAAAATCATTGATTTACAACCAGAAATGACTTTTTATGAAAAATGAAGAATAAATCACAACTAACGCAAATCAACTCAAAATAATCTAAAAATTGGACTGGGACAATAGAGACACATTGCCAACCTGAAAAAAATAAATTTAGAACTGAAATCCAAGTGGATTAGGAGATATGATCAAATCTTTAAAAAAGTAGAGTTTTGGCCTCCAAATAAATCTACACAAGGGTTAGCCTTAAAACCAAAGTGAGAAACTTGCAAAGTCTCTTGATTAGATCCAATATGCTGTTGTAAAAAATTAGAAATGAGAAATGAAACTAAAATTAAAGAAAATGGAGCTAGAAACTTGATTCAAGCCCCATGGTGGGTGCCAAAAATGTGTGTACAAAAAGTGTCACACTTCTATAAACCATTATTCTTGAGAATAGCCATGAAAGATGGAATCTCAAGAGGTGGCTTATAACCCTCTATCTATGATGTGCAAAGGCTATGAGATGGTGGCTCTCAAATAAACCAAACTATGCAACCCTTGCAAGGTATACCATAGAACAAGAGATTCAAAGATGAGAGCAAGAATGCTAGCATCCAAGAATCTAGAATGAATATAATGCAAATGAATGCTAAATGAGAGAAAGTAGAATGCAAGCTAAACTAGAAAATAAGTATTACAACCCCTATTTAGACTAGATGATTTAAGCTATAAACGTGGAGAAAAACTAGAATGAATGAGTAGCATGAAGAATGAAGAATAGAAGATAGAAGAAGAGGAGCTCCAAAAGTATGAGAACTTCAATCCTGCATCATAACGTTAGTGAAAGAGTGGAGTTTTGAAGTGAGGAGAGAGCTCTCCCTTCTAAACAGAAATAGATGATAGAGATCATGAGGCAAGATGCATGTGATCAAGGGTGGAGTTTGAAAGTTGAAGTGATCCATGTGCACAAGCATTTCCACCAATCGTGATGAAGAGTTGACTTTTGTCCCCAACGTGGGACAAAAGTGTCTTTTATTTTATTTTTAAAATAGAAATAATACTTTGTCTGTGCACGCTTAGGATAGAAGATGAGTGGAAAAATTTATTTAATTAAAGGAGAACATGTTCTTTTAATTAAATATGAACTTAGGATAAAGTGGTCAAATTATATGATAAAATCAAATAAATAGATTTTTGGAGATTTGATCAAGGATAAGCATTAGATGAATTATGCAAAAATGGTAGAAATGGGGATCATAGTCTAGATGGCCTTTTTTGGGTGATTACAATTGTACCTTTACCTTTCTTATTCATATCTTGGAGAATTCTAGTCAGATGTTATATTTATGTATCACGTATCTTGTAATTTGAGACCCTATGAGATGATGTATTGTATTTTCATGTATTTGTATTTATTACTACATACCTTGTGACATGTGTAGTGGATGTAGTGATTTGATGTACTTCATTGTATCAATTGTTCTTATGTATTTGCTTATGAGATTATGTAATTGTTATTCATTTATGATTTTGGATATTGTGCTTAAAATTAAAACTAATAAATAAAACCTTCTTAAATGTGAATCAACGTAAAGAAACCCTTGAGGAAATAAAAAGTGTATTCTTAATTACTTATGTATACTTGACATGTATGTGTATATTGCTTTTACATTTTTATCTTATGTTGTATAAAATTTTAAGGAAAAAATGTTTAGTAAAATAGTATAACATAGTATGTTAATTTCTCTTTGGATCTAAGCAAGGCATTACATTGAGAGTGCTTTTATGTTTTAATAGGACATCTAGATTTCATATCTTCTTATAGGTGTAATCTTGATTGACAATAGTTTTTGGCATGCCCCATATGACATAATTACTTCTGCATTTATTTGGGCTATACCTTTTTGCTTTTATTTTCATGTGAATTATAGGTTTTAGCCTTGAAGAAGGTAAATTTTTAACACTTGGTGACCATTATTTTTGGTTTTGTAGAGTTGTTGTATTCAACATATCTTCTTCCCTATGGCTCATGAACAACCACAACTCCTTTTGTTACATTCAATTTGAGAAATCCAAGAAATATTCAACATCGTCATGATATTTGGAGAGTATCCCTAAAAAACATTTTCCTATGTCAATGATGAGGATCAAGTTTTAGTAATTGATTATATGTGAGTTTTTTCTTCATTCTGCAGTATAAATTAATAAACAATAAAGATATTGCATTGAAGCTATCAATGGCTTCATTAATAACAAATATTTTAGTCTAGTTTAAGGGTTTAGCTGTTAATTCAATATCTTCATGCAATGAATTAGGAAAATAATTAAATCAATGTAATGTCCCCACTTTCTGGAATAAGAATACATGCAAAACCCATGTTAGATTTATAAATTAATAAATTAATTTCACTATTCTACCCTATATTCTAACCCTAACATTAAAGATGTCTCCATATCAAGATCAATAACCCTTTTGAGGATCCTTAGGTCCCCAGTGACTTCTTCATCTTCTATGAAGTGCTCCCTTTAAGGTCCTTCCTGGAAAAGACATCCTTTATCTAGAGCCCTTTCCACATATGAATATGTGAACATCTATAAAATACTCCAACCTTATAACCATATTAATATCACTCTCTTCTCAAAGGGACTTTCTTGATCTTAATGATTAATAATATTAAGTATAACATGTTGCTTAATGCATCATATGTATGCATGTACAATTGTACTTTGGAATATAAGTATAAGTTATTCACTAAGAAAATATTTATACCTTCTTGATAAAATATTCATGCTTTAAATGTAATATTCACCTTATTCACACTATAACATTCATACTCTTCTTGGTAATTAATAAACATTCACATTCACACCTTTAATGTGTGCAATTTCCTCTTACTGGTGAGACATGGTATGACTCTGATGCTTAGTATGTAGTCTAAATCATTGTATGACTACCAAAGTATGGTATATGGTCCTATTAGTATTTGTCTTTGATTTACAATCTTCTAGGTAATTTAAAAATGAAAATGTGACTTGGTGATGCTTCTTTGTCTTATGAAATTGACTAAGTATTATCTTGAACATCATGTCCTTTTTGTGATTTCATCCATTTAAGTTCATATTGGTTATAATGGTTATTGAGAGGATTGGTCAATTGATTTCGTAAGGATATGTGCCAATCAATTTGACTAATTACATTTAATTTACTTAAAACATGTATTGCTAAGAGGTTTTGACTATCATTTTTTTAATTAGATATTTGCATATTATTATATTTTATTTGACTATAACTATGAATATGTATTAATCAAATTATTTAACAAAGGCTAATCTTTATGTGTTTATATTTATAATAAGCAAATATTTGATTAATAATGATAATGAGAATTACATTGGTAAAATATTAATAATTATTATTTATGGGTCAACCTATAGGTATAGGATTGATTATTGAGAGGTGGGGTGGGTGAATCAGTAATCACTAAATTACCAATTTCTTCTTCCTTTTCTCTTTCAAACAATTTATCGATAAAATTTAGTTATACCTGCAGTGTTGTCATCACTTAAATGAACATCAATATAATCATCCACACAATATTATCTTGTGGAAAATTGATTTGGGTCAAAACCATGGTGTAAGAATGGTTCTCATAAATATTGTACTATTTTCAAATACACTACGTTAGGAGCTTACCTGATTAAGGATTACAAAACATTGTTAAGCGTAAAGTTTATCATGATCTAGATCTATTAGGGTCTTTACTCTTTTAGGAGTAACCTTATTAAATGATTTTAACACTCTAATATAATTATGTCACCTTGTTAGAGTTTTTACAACAGACTAATTAAGGTCACCCTTCTAAAGGATTTAGACAGTTACAGTGGTAAGAAAGTAATATAAATGAATGTGATTTGTGATTTGCACTATCTTGGTATATTAGATCCAATGAAGCTCTTCAATATAACAACACACCATTCCATGTTCTCCTTTTTCCTTTAACACACTTTTTCCTTACTATGCTCTGATAGCTTTGATCATATTCTAGTTGCTATTCTCCCCTCTCTATCTCTACTTTTTTACATTCCCTTTTACACTTCACAAACTATAAACCTAGATTTGACAACCACAAAGCCAACTCTCCACTTGTGTAGAAGATTCTCAAACAATCTTGTATTACTTAACCTAAAAATTTGACTTGAATTTCCTGCTTCATCAATAAAAGACAAATTCATTGATAAGCCTTATATCTCTGATAATACGATAAGATAATCCATCACTTAAAATTGCTTCCATTGATTATACTAGTTTTTACTTGATAAGGTGTCTTCCATATTTTCTCCTCAGTTCCTCGGTGCTCCAACCAATAGACTTCCTAAAGATATAATAACAACATGAAATAATATGTCAATCTTTTGACATCGATGAAAAACAACATAACTAATGAACAATACAATACACAACCTTTCTTATTCCATCAATAACTTGTAAATCAGTTATGCCAACAATCTCACCCTTTGGCATTGATGGCAAACCAAGAATAAATAATACAATCATGTGCCACAAAACTAATCTCCCCCATACAATATGATCTATCTTTTTTTGGATTCTCTTTATCTTATCATCTTTGTCTCTTCATCACTTCTTCTCATATCTACTCCCTTAATTACCATATTTCTCCCCCTTTGACAATAATACCAAAGACATCATACCTTTTACTAAGCTTATAACTTTGATTATGATTTTCATGTAATTTGTTTTTCAGACTACTCTATGTAGGAGCAACTCCTATCTACATCAATCCATGTAGAAAACATTTCATTGGGCTCTTCATGAACTGATGCACACTACATCCTCTTAGTTGGTTTTTGATAGGGGTAGAACCCCTAGTTTACTCCTCAAGTTCTCAAAACTCTCTCCTGGAAATGGATTTGTAAACATATCAACAACTTGTTGCTTAGTTGGAATATATTATATTCTAACTTCTTTGTTATGTACTTTCTCTCTCAAAAAATGATACTTTATTGATATGTGTTTGGTTTTTGAGTGCATCGTTGGATTCTTGGATATGCTAGTAGCATTGGTGTTGTCACAATGTTTAACAAAAGGTTCTTCAAATATTTTTTGTATTCCTTCTAGAATATATTTCATTCATACAACTTGTTGACAATTGATTGGAGTTTCCACATACTCTTCTTTTGCAATCAACTATGACATGTAGTTCCACTTCTTAGTAATCCATGAAACTAGTCTTTCTCCCAAGAAAAATTCTCCACCAGTTCTACTTTTTCCTATCATCAATATTTCCTCCCTAGTCTTTATTTGTATAGACTGTAAGATAGAAGTCTCCTTTCTTTTCATACCATAAACCAAAATCTTGAGTACCTTTAAGATATTGGAATATTCGATTAACTACTATCAAATGTGATTCCTTAGGTTGTGATGAAAATCTTGTAACAATTCATACTACTTGAGCTATGTCTAGTCTGGTGTGAACAACATACTATAACTTCCCAATCATAGATATATATAATGTTTCATTCACTTCCTTGGATTCATCTTCTTTAGATAATTTATGAGTAACCATCGGTGTACTGACAGGTTTGCATTCTTCCATTTTGAATGTTTCAAATATTTCTTTTATGTATTTTGACTAAGTGATGTAAATAAAAATTTTCATATGTTGTACCTGAAGTCTAATGAAATTTTTTATTTCTCCAATCATAGACATTTCAAGTTCATTCCTCATCTCTTCTACAAATAACCTACTTAATGCATAATCTCCTCCAACTATTATGTCATCCACGAAGATTTCAACAATTAAGACTCTATCTCAATTTTTAGTCTTAAGATATAGATTACTATTATCACTTGTTCAAACAAGTCCTATTTTGATCAAATAAGATTGTATCCTTTCATACCATGCTCTCAATGCCTATTTTAGTACATACAAAGCTTTGTGCAATCTATATACCATATTTTTCCTTGTTCTATAGAAAAATCCTTTGGTTGCTCAATGTAGACCTCCTCCTATAATACTCCATTCTGACATGCTAATTTCCCACCCATATGATAAAATTTAAATACTTAATAAGATGCACATTCTAATAGTATTCCTACTTCTTCTAACTTGGCAACTGATACAAATGTCTCTCTGTAATCCAATCCTTCTTCTTGTGCATACCCTTCGCAAACTAAACTTTATTTATTTATGATCACTTCTCCACTTTCATTCAGTTTATTTCTATTACCCACTTAGTTCCAATAACATTCTTGTCCCTAGGTCTAGGAACTAGTGACCAAGTTGTGTTCCTCTCAATTTGATCAAGTTCTTCCTTCATAGCTTGTTTCCAATCTTCATCTTTAAACGCATCTTTAACCATTTTAGGTTCTATCTCTGATATCAAACATGTAAAATTCCTTGTTATTAGGCAACTTCTAGTTAATACTCCTTTTTTTGTGTCTCCAATTATTAATAATAGACTATAATTGATTCTTATCCTCTTTAGTGTGTCAAGTTCTGCATTTAGATGATGCTCCACACTTTGATCTTGTAGAGGTGTTGTTAGTAGAGTTTTATCAACTCCAAAAATTGTTTATTATGTTATTATTTTCTTAGGATAAAAATGTATCAACTCGTTGCATTCCTCTAGTTTCCTTCTATTTTTTTCCTCATTCTATCCAAAAAAAATCATCTATCTTCACATTTGCACTTTCAATGATTTTATTTCTCTTCAAGTTCAAACACTTGTATGCTTTACTTTTAGTTAACCCAGAAATATTCCTTATTCACTTTTGGTGTCAAAGTTTTCATTCCTTTTATCTTTCTTGATGTAGCATTTACTGCCAAATATTCTAAAATAGATTACATTAGGTGTTCTTCTGTACCAGATTTCATATGGGGTTTTGTTTACTCCTTTTTTGATTTATACTTAATTTATAGTACAGTTTGTTGTGCTAATAACTTCTTTCCAGAATTGGTGTGATACATCATTCTCACTTAATAGTTTTCTTATACATTTAAATATAGATATGTTCCTTCTTTCTATAGTACCATTTTGTTGAGGTGTTCTCAGTGTTGTCGTCTATCTTTTGATTCTATTTTCTTTACAATATTGATTAAAGTCATTTGATGTGAACTCACCTCCTCTATCTGATCTGAACATTCAAGGTTCTCCCATTTTCATTTTCCACTCTATCTTTGTACTTTATAAACATATCAAATTCTTTTCATTTTTCTTTCAAAAACATAACTGACATCATCCTTGAATAGTCATCAACAAATAATATAAATAATTTATCTTCATGATGGTTCTTTGGACCAATAGGGTCACAAAGATTTGTGTGAACTAAATCCAATGGGTTTTGTGTTAAGTGTTCATCACTTGAAAATATTGAACAAGTTATTTTTCTAAACTAATACTCCTTACATACAACATTCTCTACTATGTTTACTATCAACATTCCTCTTACACTTTTCCTCTTGCTTAGTTTTTCTAGATTGTCAAAGTTTACATGACATAATCTCTTGTGCCATAACCATCTTTCTTCAATTTTATCAATTAGATAATGACCTAGTGATGTATGCAACTCGAAAATATTTCCTTTTTTCTATTCACCAATAGCAAGCAATTTTCCATTCTTTTCAAATATTTTGCCTTTCCCATTACTAAAAAAGTTAAAACATTCATTGTTTATTTGAGAAACACTCAAAAGATTATACTGTAAACCATCAACCCAATAAACTTCATGACAAATAATATCACCAATTTGATTAATTATACCTTTTCCTCTGATTTTATAGGGTAATCCATTTCCAATTTTTACTGATCCTCCATCAAACAACTCCATGGTTGCAAATTTGTCTTTATCTATAGTCACATGATTAATGCGACCAATGTCAATAATCCAATCATTATTTTTGTTCATACATGAGATTAATGCCTTTTATTTTCTGTTAACTTCTTTGTCGATAGTTGTTTCTTCTTTCACAATGATAAAAACTATCTCTTCTTCATCTGTTAGGTAACTGGGAGGGGAGGGTCAATCAATTATGTCCAGTTATCTCACACTCCCTTCAAACTATTCCAACATCATGAAAGCATAAATCATTGATAGAATTAACTTCAGTTACTCAGTGCAATCTTTTATCAACTTCAATCTAATATATTATCAAATTGCTTCTTGCAATACCAACTGCTAGTAAATATCCAATAATTACCTAGTGATATCTTAGTTATTACTGAGTTGCAATAAATTGTTAAAACATGTAGATCAACTTACAACACAAATAACATTCACACAATTTTGACACCAATATTTTAATATGGAAACCCTATTAAGGGAAAAACCACCTGAGACTGGCAACCCAAAAATTTTAGTCTTCTGAAGTGAGCTTTGCTAGGAGAAAACCTTATTATGGGTTACATACACTTTGTTAAAGTGACCTTATTAGAGGATTTCACCAAAAGATCATCTAGACCCTATTACTCCCTATCCTTGACTAAAAATAATGGTCTAATTTAAAAGACTTACAAATACCACTAATCAATGTTACCATATAGAATTTTATAGACTGGTTAGGTCTACTTGGTATTTCTAAGGTTCTCTAATACAATGGTTAAATAGTAATAGTATATAGTGATCTATTAAGAATAACAACTACCTTTGGTTATTCAGATGTATATTCTTGTTCCTTCTTTGTCTTTCACTTAGCTAATTATTTCTTTTACAAACTCTTCTTATTTTCTTCTCTCTACTCTATTTGGTTCACTTGGCTCAACACTTAGCTCTTCTCCTTCAACAACTTTGCAATTCTCAACAACCTTCAATCATATCTTCAACTCTTACTTAACAATCAATCAACATCATCATATTTTGATCAACATAATAATGAAATCTGCAACAATTTTGAACCAACAACCTAAAACCATCTTCTTCTCCTCCTTAAATAGATTTCTCAATGTTTTCAGATCCTTCCATCTTTTGTCGCTTAATCAACATCATTGATCTTAGGTTTATGACATAATTCCACCCTACAATTAACTTAGACACATAAAATATAATATTGCATAGAACTTTGTGTTCATCCTTATCCTCATTGAACCTCCATCATCAAATCCTTCTTGAGTTTTCTCAGCCATAGATCTAGTAACAAACTTTGACTCTCACTTTAGACCTTCTCAAACTTTCCTTATTTTCATCAAAAGTCAGCCTTAGATTCCAACTTCTCAATTTTGTTCATCTATTAGTCACTTCGTAAACATAACATTTACTCAGGCAACATATAACTTGGTTAATACTGACTTGCTTGGGCAACACTATCTTCTTCTTCATTACCAATCACTCAGGTAATACTATAATCACTTGGTGAATACAAATTCTCTTCATTAATCTTGTGACTCAATTAACCTTGTGATCTTAAATACATCATTGTAAAAAAATCAAACTAATATTACATAATCATTTTCCAACTCATTTAGGTGCCCATTGAATACCTTACATATCAACTCTACCTCCATCATACTTTCTTCAAATCCTCTTCATCAATCTAATAACATGGTATTTTACTAAGTTAGTATAGTGTATAACTAACTAAAATTTTGACATCAACGACAACATGGAAACTAATATGACTCTTTTACATACAATCATAGCATCACCACCTAACAATCTCCCACTATCAATTACAATATTAATTGGGGCTAACAATGTCCCCCTTAAAATGTTAGCATGTATATGAGTCATCTAGGGATTGAGCATTAAAATGTAGTCAAATGGATTCTCAGATATTTGAGAGGAACATCCAGTAATTGTTTACATTTTGGGGGCTCTACTATTGATTTATAAGGCCATGTTGACTTAGATTTGGTAGGGGATATTGATACTAGGTAGAGTACTACAGGTTATGTATTTACTCTTGGTGGGATAGCAGTGAGTTAGATTTTTCGGTTGTAGAAGGTTAATGCTTTATCCACTATAGAGGCAGAGTATGTTGCTACTACAAAGGAAACCAAGGAGATGATATGGCTTTAGTCCTTCATGGAAGAATTGAGATACCCACAGAGGGATAGTTATTTGATTGTAGATAGCCATATTTTTATTCATCTTGCAAAGAATTCTACTCTACATTCAAAGATAAAACACATACAGTTATGATACCATTTCATTAGTTTAGTTTTGGATGATGGACAGTTAAAGCTAGAGAAGATACATATAAATGATAACCTAGTAGATATGTTTACCAAGGAAGTAACAAAGTGGAAGCTAAACTTCTCTTCAACTTTAGTTGGTCTTCTAGACTAAACAAAATAAAAGAACAACAAAATCTATGGTTGTTTCATGTTCCACTAGGAGCTATAGGTTTAGTGGTGCTATGACTAGTGTCAAAGTGGGAGGTTATTATTGTGGAGTTTGATCAGACTCCAAGTGGGAGATTGTTGTAATGTGGAGCATAATCAAACTTGGAGGTTTATTCAATGTAGTTTCCCCCCACATTATTTCTACAAGGGTTTGGGGGTAGCACCCTAGGTGTGCTCCCTTTCATAGTACAAGGTGGGATTAAGGGGCAACGCCCCTAGGGGATTTTGAAGGGTAGTGCTTCCAAAGCCAAAAATGACCTTATATTGTAAAAGGCGTCAGCTACTATTTTTATATTGGACGATTTATTCTAGCCCTAATTTTGTAAGTGGAAAAAGTTTGTATAAAATGGCTTAGGGTTAGGGATTTTATAATGTATGATGATATTATTTCTGATTGTAGTGCTATTCAGTTGTAAAGGATTGTGGATTGTAATCACTAGATAATAATAATATTGGACTTGTTAGTGGACATAACCTAGGATTGGGTGAACTATGTAAATCCTTGTACCTTGTGTTCTCTGATGTGAAATTTATTATTCTTAGATATTGGTTATATTTTCATGGTTGATCCTAAAAAATTCATTATTGTCCAAAAATAAACTTGAATTGGAATCATTTTATACTCTATCTTTGATCTTAAATTCCTTAACATGGTATCAAAGCCTAACTGATAGAGATCAAATAAAAATAGTGAAACTTTAATTAAATTTTTTGACTTACATTCATTCAAAAGAAAAATCATGGTGAATTGTGTGAGACTTGAGGATAAACTCAAAGGCACATCAAATTTTTTATCATGGAGAATTTGAATAATGACAATTCTTCAAAACTTGAATTAGAATCATATGTAGAAGAAAAAAAAGCAATGCTTGATGATGCAAGAGCATCGACCTTAGATTTTGGTGGATTTATTATTTTCATGGTTAGTGATGTGTTGGAGACACATTGGGTAACCTATCCTCATGAGGACATAGAGATTGGAATTATCTTGTTGAAGCTAGAGTTGTTTTACCTTGCAGCTGGAACTGTATTCTTCTAGTTTATGCGGGCTACTTGTGGGTGGTGTAACTAATTATCCTTAATGAATGAGAGGATGCACCTTTTAGGGATTGAATAGGGCCCAGGTTAATACCTTAAATCAAATAATTAAGTCCTAATTCATTATGAATTGGGAGATATGACCATTCTCCTGGGACATCAATTTTCTGTCAATTTACGTCTCTGATTTCTGCACGTGACTTTCATGATGAATGTATAGTTATCCTTAATGAATCAGCCTTTTCATACTTAAGTATTTGTAGAGGACCTAAATTAATTCCTTCAATTAATATCACATCTTGATTCAATCAAAGTGTGGAGATATCATCATTTTCCTCGAGTATCAATTTTCAGGCAGTTTTTGCAAAAATGTGTGGAATTTTCATCTTGCTTAATTTCTTATGAGAAAATTGGATCTTGTTAAGATAGGGGCATGTTATTGGGCCATGTGTGGAACTAAATATAACTTTTCATTTAATTTTTTTCATGTTTGTTATAGTTTTAGTTTACCCTTCCAAGGTGGACCTATATTGCAATTAAATGCTTGACTAGCTGAGTTGTGGCTTAGTTGGCTATTTAAGGAGGGCTTAGGTAGTATCTTAAGAAATAAGGAGAAGGAAATTAAGTTCAGTGTGGGAGTTGGAGAGAAAATATTTGATTTGGGATCTAGAATGGGAGTTTGTGAGAAGAGCTAGTTGCTGCTGTTTAGAAACAAGGAGATTGCTTGTGGCTTGCAAGCACAAGTTGGGGATCTTGGAGGTTTCTACCAGATTGCTATTATGTCATAGATCTAGGCTAGCTAGGAATTAAGTTGGATCTTGATGGATCTTGTGGAACTTTTATTGTAATTGCTAGTGTATTTGGTCATAACCCAGAATGCCTTACAGCCAAGCACATTACATGTAACAGTTATTTTATGAATAAAGAGTTGTGAATTGGTATGAGATCCTGTGTTATTGTTTATTTTTCATTGTGTGGTTATTTTTTGGGGGCTAGGACATCTCCATTGGGGATTCTCCTACCTTGCATTATGTCGCTTGATAATGATCCAAATAAAATAATATAGAAAAGACATAATAATAAGGCTATGAAAATTATTATTGATGTTGTTAATGATCATATTCTTCTAACTATATCAAAATTAACACCTACTTATGATATGTTCCTGACTATTCATAATACATATGAGATCAATAATACAAAAAAATTGCTTACCTTAAAATAGCAACTCCTGCATGTCAAGATGAATAAAGGAGAAATAATTACATCTTATTTTATGAGAATTTCATAATTGAAAGACCAAATTTCAACTATTAGAAATGATGTAGATGATATGGAATTATCCCTAATAACCCTTAAAGGGTTACCAACTACTTGGGAATCCTTTATTCAAGGGATTAGTGCACATCCTACTCCATCAAATTTTGATCAACTTAAGTATGTTTGCACTCAAGAAGAATCAAGACTAATTATGAGAGGGATGAGTCCACATAAAGAGGGACAAATACAAGCCCTACATGCTAACACAAACAATAAAGGGAAGAAAATAAATTTCAAACAAAAGGGGGGGAAGAATAATAAAACCCACAAAAACATATATCTATCTAAAATACAATGCTAGAAGTGTGATAAGTTTGGACATACTCACATGTACTACCTAGAAAGGAAGAAAGTTCAAGCCTCTATAGCTGAAGTCAAGGAAGTAGAAAATTCACTATTCTTCTTAGCCTTATCAAGTGAACTAAACTCAAACAAGAATACATGGATAATTGATAGTAGAGCATCTCAATGCATAAATGGATTTGGAATGAGTTTGAAACCTTTGAAGGATATTCAAATAAAGAGATCACAATAGGGAATAACTCCACGTATCAAATGAAAGGAATTGAGACTTGTTCAATTCAATTTAAAATGGGAGTTACATTGCAATTAAAAGATGTTATATTTGTACCAAGCATCTACATAAATCTAGTCTCTATTTCTAGCCTAGTAGATCAAGGATATCATGCGACCATTCAAGAAGATAAAATACTATCTTGGCCTAAAAATTCTACAATAAAAACACAATCTCTATAGGATTTAGAGATGGAAGCTTATATAAACTTTGTAATGCTAAAAATCATGCACTAAATCATGAAGTTTCCAAAACCAATGAAATTTGGCATACAAGGTTAGGATGCCTCCATTTTCATGCCCTACCCTCTGTAGAAAAGAATGTGATAGGACTACCAAATCTAAAATTTGAACATATTAGAACCTTCAAAGGATTAGCCTTAGGAAAGAACTCTAAAGGACATTTTTCACATAGTTAACATAAATTAAAAGTTGTACTAGCCTAGATTTGTGTGTCCTAATGCCAATACTGTTGAGTTTTCATTTTGCATGATGCTTAATGACAGGAATTGTTTTGAACTCCTCTCTTGAAAAGTTAATCTAGGATCAACTCCAAGGTTCTGGGAGATCTTGTGACCTACTAGAATTTGCTCGGTAGAAGATAAATGTGAGTGTTCACGAGGAGGCTTTTATTGGTTCTGACCAATTTTGGATAAGATGTTGAATCTGCTTGCTATCTTAAAAGGATAATCACACAAAAAGAAATATATTTTTGTATTTTTCTGTTTATAATGAATGTAGTTTTAACTATGCAACTATATGAATTCATAAATTAACAAAGTGTTTGTAAAAGAAAATAACAAAGATAGGGTAACAAGAAGTTTAAGCAAATGACTTGAAAAGTAAATTTCTAATAGACATAAGCCATAGAAACAACACGTCTGTGAGTTAAGCCTTTGAAAAGATTGGTAGGTGACCAATAAAAATAGGAGTAACACTTCCTTAATTCTATTGATGCAATCATCAATGGGGATTCAGTAACCATAAGATGTTTCACTTTTCATCAAATTGCAGGCTGAAAAAAGTGTGTTCATGTGAGACAGAAAGCTATGCAGGAATAATAGGGTGATCTCTTCTCCAACTAAGTACGTCAATAGAATTTGTAAATAAGTGGCAAACACCAGAATTAAAAGACTGCTCAATAAAAATAATATAATAAAATTATTGGCTCCATTACACTCCATGAACATACATTCACAAAATGCAATACACTTAGGAAAGAATAACTACACTCTGAACAAGAGCACCAATAACATATATTATTGCATCAAAATAATGGCTTGGAATACATATTTCATTCCTCAATTTATAGGAGATCTTCTCCTCAATTTGTGTTGAGAGGGAGAGATTCCTTCATGCAAATATATGCATAAAAATAATAAAACAAATCTATTTATGTTCAAACTAGCTCTCTAACTGCTACTAAGTAGGACTCCACCCTTGTTTATATCATTTAATTGGTGCATGAGCCTTTACATGTCTTAAAACAAAGAAAGCATGAGAAAATAAGAAAAAAATCATTAGATAATTTAGGAGTCTGTGGAGATGCCAAAAATAGAAGCTCAACCTTCTCTGGATGTTTTTCGGAGTTAAACTACCGACAGAATGTGTTTCTAATGCATGGAAAACTCTAAATTTGGAACTGGTAGTTAACTGTCAATGCACCTCTAACTTCTTCAAAAACTTTCAGCACACCTTTAGAGAAGTTCACCTTGCACACCTTGTGCACCTTGGGAGAAGAGCACCTCAGAAGATAGGATTCAAAAAATGCAAATTTTTCGCAAGTGTCAAAACTAAAATTCTAGCTTCTGGGTTTTGTTCCCCTTCATATCAAAGCTATGTCTGGGTATTTTGTCTTGAATTTCTCTATGATCTCTGTCACTTAGGTTGCATCTAGAAAATCTAAAGAATCATATTTATCCTTTACTTTTTGTCGATAGTTTCCCAGCTCTATGCGAGTCTCTACAAAATCTCCCAATTTTGCATCCAATTCCAGCAATGCCTCTTCAGTCTTAAATGATTGTCTAATATCTGAGCACTAGTGGAAGCTTATTCAAAAGTATTTCAAAACTGTTCAACAACTACTTGCATAGTTATGAGTCTATCCCTTGAATCATCTTTGAAACTATCAAGGAAAGCATCGTTGTAATATCTCTCTGCTTCCAAAATTTTCTCTTAGGCTTGATCCTTGAGCTTATGAATATATGCATGTAATGTTTCCATTAATTTATTACCCTCTAAAATCTTCTTAATCCAATAATCTATCTTATCTAACTCATCTTTTATATATACATCCATCAACATCTGATACCTCCGCCACTTTATTGATTGTAACGCTTGTAGGTCTTTAAACCAGGTATGTATCTCATCTATCAACCCAAAATCCTAGTTCAATATAGCAACCAACTTGTCTAAATTATCCTACATATGGTGCAATAACTTAATATTTTCTTGTATGGTCTGCACACCCTTTTCTTCAAAAATCTCCCGCCATTGCTGACAAGCCTTCAAAAATAGATCCAATTGTACATTTCCCTTATCCCTCCTATTGAGTGCCACAACTAAAGTCTCCTAAATATTTTTAGGATCCAATGGACCAACTACTTCATGCAAATAACCTCTTAGGAGTTCATTATGCTTTCAGAGCTTTAAAACTTCAAACTCATCCTATTCCAAGTGCTTAAACACTTCTTTGATTCCCATAGTGACCATTAATTTGGCAGTATCCACAGTGGGTTTTCCAAGAAAGACCTGTTTAATCTGATAATCTTTTGGGTTCAACTCCTCAATTTCTACATGTGGAAGAGGAATAGCAACATGGGTGAAAAATTCTTGATTTTGGTTTCTCATAACAAAGGCCAATGTTCGTGCATCACCCGCAGGTGGCTTGGGTTTCTTGAGGGCTTCAATTAATTCTCTTGTTCCCTCTTCCTCAGTACATTATAGTTGCCTTTTATGCCTAACCATCACCTCTTTTCTCAACCATCTTGGAGTATCTTCCATCAAAGACTTATTCTTAGATGAAGAAGGGGTTTGTACTGCTAGGGATTTTCCCTTATTGCTCCTCTTTAGAGTCTTCTCCTTTTGTGAGAGATCTACATTAGGAATCTCTTTGTTTATTGAGTCCACACTCCTCACCTTCATATATTGGGAAGTCTATTGAGGTTCCTCATCTATTTTCCCCTCCTCTGATACTTCCTTGGTGGGTATTTGTTGTCACTCTTCTTCCTGTTCATCTTGTACTTGTTCTTCATTATTCGAAGGGAGAGGAATAACTAAACTTTTATCCAAGCAATATAAATCTTGACTTGGTGATGGTGAAGTGATTAAAGGTCCTTGTGGCTAAGGTGGCAATTGACTCCAATACTCTTGTGGAGGTTGATATGTTGGTGTATCCCTTATCTAATCATCTACAAGTTCAGTGCCTATAGGCATGAAATCAAAATCTGACATCTTAAAGACATCAGCCCCTTGATTCTCTTGCTCATCAATCTACTATTATAACTCATCCTCTAAAGTTGTAACCTGAATAGGTTGTGTAGGAATGGATGATGACATTATAGTGGAGCTCCTTCTCCATTCTACCTTAGTAGCCCTAGCAAGATGGTCCTTTGACTTAAGGGAAGGTTATCCTCTTCTTCTTCATCATCCTTTTCTTCTTCATCTAGAATAACTCCAAGGACTGACGGAAAAGGAACAACTTTTTTTATCACCTTTTGTCTCCTTGTCCTTTTAACTAGAGTTCTCATCTTTTTCTTCTTGGGAGTTGATGGAGAAGCTTCTTTCTCTTGGGCAGGCAGAGACACTTCATGAGCTTCTTCTTTAGTTACTTGCCCTTGTTTTGGTGGTGGTACTAATGGATTATCTCGAGTCTAAATGAATTCTACATTTTCTACCCCTTGGTTCTTAGGTGCTTGAGTCACGTCCTCTTCAAGCTCAACTTACTAAGGGGAATATCTTTTCCTTTTACTCTTACCCCTACATGTCCTAAAGTATCCAACTTCTCTATCAAGTTGATGCACTATTTTCGGCCTTATTGGAGATTGGGCTATGAATGTTGGCATTATCACTTTAGCTCCTCTACCTTTCACTGGGTGAGTTGTAGCTTGGAAAACTGTTGTTTTTGGAATTGGATCAGCTTGAATGGTCTCTTAATCCATTCCTTAGTCAACTGGATGATATGCCTTTCCCTATGATTAATATCTGCATTTTCTTCTCTATCAATCTTTGCATTCATGATAGGTCGATCATATATCTTATCTTGGTTATATAAGGGATCTAAGACCTCTTCAGTGTCTTGTTGCGTAATCTTTAACGGGACCTTCATTTTCAAGGCATTACTTTCCAAATAAAGAGGCATTCTATAATAATCCTTTATTTGGATGTCATAGTCATCTACTGCATTCATCCAATGATCCTCTATGGCATGTTCATTTTGAACTATTTTCCTACCAAGTACTAAACTTTGTCAATGTTATCAAAACATAGATGAGGGGAGTTATAATCCTCCAAGGGATACTAATCCCATTCTGACTAAAAATTCATGATATCCTACTTTTTTTTAACACCAAATGGACCTATAGTGTTGGGTCATACCTAGGTCTTTTTATGTTGCTTCCTTACTATGTCATATGTAAATGAGAGTTGTCATACAATTTCTAGCAAAATAAGTCTGTTACATAGATAACTCAAGAGCTTCTTAGGATTTATAGTTGTACCCACTACCCTTAAGTAAGTGAATGTCTTGAATTGGATGTAGCAGGCACCTATTTCTGTAATATTTGCTATTGCCTCTTTTGACATCCTTTTTGCATAGTCTCCCTCGATGAACTAGATGATTGCAAAAATGAAGACATCAATTCACTGTTCTGTATTCTATGTTGTGATCCAAGAGCTTCTTCTTCACCATTTAAGGGTATACCACATAAGGCCATGCATCAACATCTTGCAAGTTGCACCTTTTAAAAAACCCTTAGTAATCTATAGTTCTTGCCGCTAATACATACACCAAATGAGATGTCATATAGAACCTTAGGTCATTTTTTACCACCACCAGTTGTTCATCTAAATTCTCACTAAGAATTGTGGCCCAATCAATTGGCATCTTTTTCATTTGAATGGTTTTAATGAAGTGTATCATCCATATGTTTAAGTTTCTAGTTGTTGGTAATCCCATGATTCTACTCAGGAGCACAATGGTGTTGACATATTAGTCAAGTTTGTTATAAGTGACATACACCTATTCATATTGTAAGTATCTACCAAGCTTATTGTATAGTTAACAATGTTTGCCAAGAATTTCAGTTGTTGCCAAGTTTTATAGTTGCTACTGAGTCCTTTGGACAAATTCTAGTGTTTACCGAGCAATTACAATTAGTGTGAAGATTTGCAGTGTAAACCAAACATCTCAATGTATGCCAAGTTTACCAGTGCAAGCCAAGCTATACAGTGATTACCGAGTTTGTAGTTAATATGGTGTGAGTCCAGTGTTAATCGAGCTACTCAGTATTAACCAAGTGACTCAGTTTATACTGACCTCAAGGTGATAATGTTTACCAAGCTATGCAGAGATAAACAAGTGATTCAATTTATATGATGAGTTTCACAGTATCTATCAAGTCACCAATGCAGACCGAGTTCAAGACTACTTAAAAGTGATCAGTGTGGACTGAGCTTCTATGTCTACCAAGTGCATGATGATGTTGAGTAGTGATAGTGGATGTCAAGTATCAAAATTTCACCAAGTCAGTCTTTAGAGCCCAAGTGTCTACACTTGAGACAACTTTATAATATGTGTGTAAACTTGTATTGTGGCCAACCTTGTAATTTGTATAATTGGATTGATATATATGTAATGAATTATATCCCATCCAATGTGTGTATTTATCAATGCAATAATAAAAAAAGAGCAGAGAGTGTGAATTACAAAGTCTACAATAGTACAAGGAGCAGCAAAGATTCATCTATCATAGCATGGTGATTTATACACTTAAATTAATCTCATTCAGTAAACCAAGTTGTAGATCAGAAATCAGCTACTATTTCATCCTAATAGATGGATTAGTCAAATCCTTTAACAAGGTAGACTTAACAATCTTTTGTAAATCTCTTTACCGAGTGCATACTTCATTGTATGTTTGTAAATCCTTTCACAAGGTGGACCTAGTAGTCCTTATTGTTAATAACAGGGCATATCATCAAAAGTGATCAATGTAAGCCTTAACAGGCCAAATTTATACTACAGTACTAAAGCTTGTGGGTATCATCCCCACCCTAGTTTTACTTTCTATTTGGAAGGTTTCTGGGTCACCAAATCTTTGTGTCAAATTGCTATGAATGCTTTCATGTTTTTAGTTTCTTATGCATACAATTAGATCAGATTATATGTGAGAATTAAATGCTAATTGGACTGTTGGATTAAGAGTTAAAATTGTAGAAGTTTTAGAAGTTATTGATTCACCCCTCCCCTCTCAGTAACTTAGCTTTGTTAAGAATATTTCCAAAAATTGGTATCAAAGCATCGTGGTTCTCAAAAGAAAGTTTAATAGCTTGAGCACAGATCAAAGTCATGGAGATATTCAGACTTGAAAAAGCTATTTACAATGAGAAACTAATTTGGAAATATCTATTGCCCAACTCAAGAAAGCAACGAAGCAACTCTCTCAATCCCTAAAAAGAAGAAAATAACTTGCAATTCAAGTGAGTGATCATCTCTACATTGAAGAAAAGATTGAAGACCTTCATTCAAGCAATCCAGATGAAGCAAATGAAGCAATCAAAGAACTCCTAGAAAAGAATGGTTCCCTGCAAGAAGAAGTAAGAAAACTAAGAAGAGAACAAGAAATTCAATCAGTAAGGCTATGTGAAGTCATGGAAGAGAAGAACAAGATAAAAGAAGAGATAGAAGGAAAGAACAATGAAATCCAACACCAATCCCTTCAGCAAGCAGACCTCATTGATCATCTCTCCAATGCAAATGAAGAAATCATGAGCCTAAGATTTAAAAATGAAAGATTGTGAAATGATCTAAACTCTAAAAGGAAAATCAATAAAAGAATGATGAAATCCCAAGTAGACATGAATCAATTGAATGAGCAAAATCTCTCTAGACAAAAAAGAAAAGTAGGAATTGGATATATAGAAGAAGGAGAATCATCCAAGCAAGGAGCTCAAAAGAATCAAAGACTTATTTGCAATCATTATGGTAAGATAGGTCATACTTCAAACAAATTTTGGAGCAATGGTAAAGAAAAATTGAATGGAAAGTGCTACAATTGCAATCAACATGGTCATAAGGCCAATGAATGCAAAGAAAAACCAAGATTTGAAGGCAAATGTCACAAATGCAAGAAGCATGGGCACAAACCATCAAAATGCAAAACCAAGATATTAAATCTAGAAAAACAAATTGTGAAAGCTATATTTTGTTGGGACTACAACACCTAGTGTAGATGTTATTATTGTGGAGAATTTGGACACATTGGAATGAATTATGTAAAGCATCATTTGAGGAAAAGAGATACTACTAAAAGATGTTTCATTTGTACAAAAGTTGGTCATCTTGCAAAAAATTGCATGAATAATAGAATCATGAAGAATATGATTCATAGAAGCATTGGTCTCCCAATGTTGGCCCAAGCTAAACCGACCAAAACCCTAGGTCAGGACGAACTTGAGAAGAAAACCTTAACAAATTGGAATGGTAGAGGCATGAAGATAAGTAGTATGGCTGATATGGAATTAAAATTCAGTATCCATATCATAGTGCACAAGATCTATAGCTCTAGCCAATTGAACAATGTGCCTTGTGAAGCAATTGACCTTGCTTACAAAGTAGTCAAGAATAATCTTTCACTTGACCTTGCCGAGCTTCTATTGAAACAATTCAACAAAAACATGGAAAGCATCCAGACATTAAAGAACAACCTATGTAAGTTTAGTTCTCGATTGACTAGTTTATTCTTTTATGTTCAGAAAATTTTCAATTCTAAAGGATAAATTGTATGGAGAAAAGATGTGCCAGTTCTTTACCAAATTAATGAGTATATTGTTGAGATGGGAGAGAATTATAATAGTATCATGGATAACTATTTTGATGCATTTAGAGAGAAAATGAATAATAGATTTAGGATTCCAAAGAAATTAGTTGAATATTAAAAGGATGATGTATGTGCCATGGTACATAGTGATAAGGTATACATTTAGGCAATTAGGTCTAGAATATCATGGAAGAAACCTCTTGGATATGAGGTTAATATAGATGAAACTAAGAACATAATTGAGGCACTTTTAAATGAACTAGCTGATCCCAAGGCTGCATATTTTAATACTTATGATGAAGCCAGAGCTAGGATAGAACTAGAGATCAAGCTCCCTCAGGTGGTAAACAAAGGAAAGAAAAAAATTGCTAAATTGAAAACCAGCTCTACCCTTTTGTTGATCAAAGGAAAAGCTGAAGATGAAGAAGTAGAGGATGAGGAAGAATCTGAGGAAGAAGAAACATTAAAGAAGAAGGGCAAGGTAATTATCACCAAGCCTTCCAAGACATCCACTACTGTATTTACAAGAAGATCTTTAAGAAAGAAAGTTGACAAGGAAGGAGGAGATATGATATTCAGGAAATGTCCACCCACCTTCCAAGATAGACTAAAAGAACTACAAGAAGGAGTAGGTATAACAATTTTTAAAGCATTAAAGTATGAAACTAGGACTAAGGAAGAAAAGAAGCAGATTGAAGACCTGGTGATGAACAAAATGGGTGAGTGGAAATACTCACCAGACCATCTTATTTATCAACTCCCTAATATTTTGTTGGATAAGATTAAGCCAAGATGGAAATTTTCTATGCAAACTGCAAAAGACATCTATGAGAAAACCCTTAAGTAGCTTTTCCCAAGCTTAAAAAACAAGGAGATTAAGGAATCTCTAAAGAAAAATGAGGAGAAATTAACTCTAAAATTCAATACTTGTCTAGTTTTCATAAAAGATATTGAGCATGTTGTAAGGAATGCAACACATACATGGAAGAATATATATCTTCTTCATAAATTAAGTGATTCTGCTATTGAAGTAAAAGCTGATGATGATGATGATGATAAAGAGGAGAAAGATAAAGAGGAAAATGTTGAAGAGATAACTCATTTTGATAACATTGATGATGAAGAGGAACAAGAGAAAGAGGCTACTAACGAAGAAAAGAAAGATGATGAGGAAACTGACCCAGTCAAGATTTATGCAGCAATTATAGCCTTACTTCCTCATTCTCCAAGCAAGGGATTGACCACATCAAGCATGGAGATGACCTCTACAGGATTGATTGTGACCAGCACTCAAAGCACAACTAGCCAATCAATCTTTGCACCAACTTAGCTAAGTACATCATTGACTAAAGTGACCTCCACTTCATCTACCAAGCTACAAACTCTTCCCTCTTCCATTGTGTTTGCAACATTAGTTTTGGACACATTAGTTTGGAATTCATCAATTTTGGCTACTGTGCGCATTACTTTAGGTACTTCTACAATAAGTGCAGTATCAAGTTTTATAGCTAGTCCTAGTATGTCTACTATTGTTTCTATTCTAGGTACACAAACAATAAGTGCAAGGACAATTGAGACCAAGGCTCAACCAAGCACAAAATTTTTTGGGCAAAGGAAAGGAGATGGAGGAAGAAATAGCCCTACATGAGGAAATTGTAATCTCAAATTAGGACATTTCCAAGTTCACTCCAGACCAAATGCAGACATTTGGTGAACTCCTCCAAAAGAAAGCCAAGCAGGAGAGGCTTAGAGAAGAAAGAGATAATGAACTTAAAATCATTGAGGATGCCAAGAATATTTTGGTAGAGGTAGCAGGTATAGAGGTTGATTCTTCATAGCCAATTTTGTATCAACTAGCAAAGGCAGTTCAAAAGTTCAATGAAGATATAGATGGACAAGATCAGTTACTACAAAAGTAGAAAAGAAGTTTGAGAATAAAGTGTTGGAGCACATTGCTCAACAAATTTTTATTTATCAAGTATAACTCTCTACCATTTTGGGTTCTTTGGAAACATCTTGTACTAATGCGTCATCACTTTTTAGTAAGCTATGTGATTTTTCAAATTTTACCAAGGAAATAAAGGACAAATTGTCTAAGATAGATGAAGACCTTAAGGCAAGTGCTCAGCAACTGCAACTTGACCATAGTTCAAGCCTTGTACATTGCAATAAGATAAAATGTTTGACTGAGTTACATGCATAATTACTTAAGAGGCCAGAATTATATCTACCTTAGTAGATATTCAGAACATGATTCTTCCCAACATGGATGCACTTTAGAAACATATTGCACATTCCAAAACCCTCATTCATGATAATAACTTCTCCATAGCAGACCACATGATTGAGTTGTTAGTAGAAGTACAGATTACACTTCACACATGCAAGGTCCTGCAAGACAATTGGGACAAAATGTTGGCTATAATACTCAATGTACATTTAGACTTTTAATCTCATTTTGGCATTAACATGTAAATATATAGAATAAATCTTTGGCATTAATGTCAAAAAGGGGGAGTATATACTATGAATAAGAAGATACATAGAAGATATGGAAAAAATAAGTTATGGGGAAGAAAATGCATTGTACAATTCATACATAAAGGAAATGGGGGAGATAGATGTGTACAAAATTATACATTGTACATAGCAAGGAAATATATTCAGATGGGAGCCTTACCATGTACAAATATATATCTTACAAAACTAATTTTGAAAAATCTCAATAACAGTATACTCTACCAAGCTAAGAATCATTAGGTGATGGATAAAGGTATTTAGGAAACTTTTTGAATTTAGTTTTGGTAAGTGTTTTTGTCACTAATGCCAAAGGGGGAGATTGTTGACATATCAATCAAGTTTGTTATTAGTGACGTACATTTATTCAGATTGTAAGTATCTACCAATCTTATTGTACAGTTAATAGTGTTTTCCAACCATTTCAGTTGTTGCCAAGTTCAAAAGTTGCTACTGAGTCCTTTGGACAAATTCTAATGTTTACCAAAAAGTTACAATTAGTGTGAAGATCTACAGTATAAACTGAGCATCTCAATGTATGTCAAGTTTACCAATGCAAGCTGAGCTATGTAGTGATTATCAAGTTTGTAGTTAATGTGATGTGAGTTCAATGCTAACCAAGCTACTCAATGTTAAACAAGTGACTCAGTTTATACCGAGCTCAAGGTGATAATGTTTACCGAGCTATGCAGAGGTAAACAAGTGATTCAGTTTATATGATGAGTTTCATAGTATCTACCTAGTCACCAATGCAGACTGAGTTCAAGACTACTTGAAAGTGATCAGTATGGACTGAACTTCTACATCTACTAAGTGCATGATGATGTCGAGCAGTGATAGTGGATGCTAAGTATTAGAACTTCACCCAGTCAGTCTTTAGAGCCCAAGTGTCTACACTTGAGCCGACTTTGTAATATTTTTGTAAACTTGTATTGTAGTTGACTTTGTAATTTGTATAATTGGATTGATATATATGTAATGTATTATATCACATCCAATGTGTGTATGTATCAATGCAATAATTAGAAAAGAGTAGAGAGTGTGAATTACAAAGGCTATAGTAGTATAAGGAGCAACAAAGATTCATCTATCACAACAAGATGATTTATACACTTAAAGGAATCTCATTCAACAAACCAAGTTATAGATCAGAGATCAACTACTATTTCATCCTAACAGGTGGATCAGTCAAATCCTTTAACAAGGTAGACCTAACAGTCTTTTGTAAATCTCTTTATTGAGTACATACTTCATTGTATGTTTGTAAATCCTTTCACAAGGTGGACCTAGTAGTCCTTATTGCTCCTAATAGGGTAGATCATCATAACAGATCAATGTAAGCCTTAATAGGCCAACTTTATACTACAATACTAAAGCTTGTGGATATCATCCCCACCCCAATTTTAATTTATATTTGGAAGGTTTCTGGGTCACCAAATCTTTGTGTCAAAGTGTTATGAATACTTTCATGTTTTTAGTTTCTTATGCATACAATTAGATCAAATTATATGAGAAGGATTAAATGCTAATTGGATTGTTGGATTAAGAGTTAAAATTGTAGAAGTTTTATATGTTAACAATTCACGCCTCCCCTCTTAGTAACTTAGCTTTGTTAAGAATATTTCCAAAAAATGGAATGTTTGATATCATCCTTCATATAACCTCTTGTTATATCTACTTTCCCTGCTTTTCACCCAAGAGGCATTCTATTAATGATATATGAAGATTGGATAATCTCTGTGGCTTCTTGTTCATGATCTTTATACCACCTTTATGCTTGATGGTATGTCAGTCTTATATATTGATCTACCCTTGGAAGATGGAAAAATTTCTCGATGTTCTTGGGCCTCAGATCTAAGATAATATCCCTTGTTATGCTTTTCACCACTCTTTCCACCGAAATATAATTCTCTACCAATGCCATAACCAGCTCAGGAGATTGTATTGAAATTGGGTGTGAAGCCGTGTTTACTAACCCCAATCTTATAAGTGTAGACACCATTGGGGACCTATCATTTGGTTTGTTGCATAGAACCAAGAATGTGTTGTAGTCAATATGGCCTAACTCAGTGTCTCAAATCTCTCAATGTGCATCCTAGAAGTGTGATTTCGATGGAACACCTTAAAACTTAAAGACTACTAATTTTGGAGCCATCTTTGCAGTGAGGGAGGACAAGGAAGAAGCCATTTTATCTACATAAAACAGGGTTCCATTATTCTAGAAGGTTGAAAATATTAATTTAAACAAATCCTAGCTAGGAAAAAATCAAACCCAAAACCAAAAAACACTGCAAAATAACTAAAATATATATTATTTAACCTTGCAAGAAAAAAAAATTGGCACACCTTGTACACCTTGAGGGTGTGCTAGGTGCACCTTTCCCCTCTGTCAAACTGTCAAAACTAAGGGTGTACACATAGCACACCTTGTGGGGTGCACTATGTGCGCACCCTAATAATGCTAAGGAGAATGTTTCTCATTGAAAGGTGTGCATGTGCACACCTTGGATAGGTGCACACATGTGCACCTTTCACTAAGGTGAATTCTTTGTTTTGTTTAAGTTTTATTAAGTTTTTGTGAAAAAAGGTGTACACATTGCACACCTTAGATAGGTGTGCAAGGTGCACCTTGGATAGGTGTGAGCCTTCTTACTTAACATTTTTTCTATGTTGTGTGCAAGTTATGAAAATGAAGTGCACCTCTCAAGGTGCAAATGTGTGCTTTCTAGAGATATAGAAGAGAAAGTGAGTAAGGAGGAGAAGGGGTCCTGGGATTTTATAGGCCCAGGATGGAGCACACCTTTGGAGGTGCATACCTGCGCATGTACTCAAGTGCGTACTTCCAAAGGGAAGTGCTCCCCACACTAGTGTACTTAGCACACTAGCGCACCCTATTAGGGCGTGCTAGGCGTGCTAGTTGTGTACCTAAACACCAAAATTCACTTTTTCCTCAAAACCTCCAGTTTCTGACACTTGGATTTTTCAAGCAGAGGGCTAGAATAGGCTTTGACACCAAGTAGGACCCTAAAAAAGACTTAGACCTTGGATTAGGGGTCTACAAAAGAAAATAAAAAAATTATGTAGGGGGTCCCCATTTCTAGTAGAAATGGGGCATGCATTGTGAAACCGCAACAAATACCCTCATTAGGGGGACTTTTGTACTACATAATCTTTGTTGATGACTAATGTAGAAAAATGTAGATTTATTTTCTAAAACTTAAAGAATCAAATGAGATACTACTTAATTTTAAAGAGTTTATAGAATTAGTTGATAATCAATCTAGAAAGAAAATTAAGACTTTAAGATCAGACAATGGGGATGAATGCAGTTCTAAAAACTTTAAAGAATTTTACACTTCTGTAGGGATTAAGAGGAAGTATTCATTACCTTATAATATTGAAAAGAATAGAGTGGAAGAAATGAAAAATAGAGCCATAATTGAAGCCACCAAAGGCATGATGCATGACCAAAATCTTCACATCTTATTCTAGGTTGAAGCTTTGAATACGCCAGTAGACATCCAAAATAGAAGTCCTCATTTAATCTTAGAAAATATAACAACCAAAGAAACCTTTACAAGAAATAAATAAGATTTGAGTCACTTGATAATTTTTGGTTTTCCTATGAATAATCTTGTTCCTAAATAAAAGAGGTCCAAACTAGAAACCTCTGGGAAGAAAGGCATATTTGTTGGTTATAGTGAATTCTCTAAAGGCTACAAAGCTTATATTCTAGGACAAAGAACTATTAAAATTAGCAAAGATGTTAAATTTGAAGAAGACGTTGCATACGAAATCTCTAAAAATATTGAAGAATGAAACAATACACCAACTACAAAATTAGATGAAAGCCCTACGATTAAGACTCAGAGGGAGAATTATAATTCAAAAGATCATGAACCTATACCATCTAATATTGAAAATGTTGAGATCCCTAACAACAAGAAAATGCCACTATGGGTGAGGAAGATGATTGAAGAAAATAATGTAGCACCTAATGAAATATTTAGAGAAAGCATTAAAACAAGAAGTCATTCATGTTATGTTTCTCTTATATTCAAACTCATGAAATCTAAACCATCAAATGTTGGAGAGGCCTTAACATGCCAAACTTGGCTAAATGCAATGATTAAGGAGTACCAATATATAGTAAAAAATGATGTTTGGTATATTGTACCTAGACTTAAGGACAAATTAGTTGTCTCCTCAAATTGGTTATTTAAAATCAACCATGCACTATATGGTAGTATTGAAAAAAACAAAGCCCAATTCATTGTCAAGGTTTTTCTAAAAAGGTTGTAATTGACTATGAAGAGACATTTGCTCATGTTTTTTGATATACCTTTTTACGAACCATTATTACTATTGGAGAATGCAAAGGATGGAAGCTACGTCAAAATATGGATGTGAAGACTGCTTTTATAAATGGTGTTATTGATGAAGAAGTATATCTAAAACAACCAAAAGGTTTTTTCACTCATGCCAAAAACTCTTATGTGTGTAAAGGATAGACAATACATTACCAAACTAGGATACTCCAAAAATGAGGCAGATCCTAATATATACTTCAAGGTATTAGATGGCAACATGTCAATAATTGTTAATATAGACTTTAAACTATTATCTACACCTATGGAGACAAACCTTGATAAGATCAAAAGTGAAGCCTCTGAATTTGAATCTACAGATCCCACATACTATAGATATATAATTGGATCTTTGATGTACTTGTTGAGTACTTTCCCTGATATTATTTTTACAATAAATAGATTGAGTCAATTCATGTGTGAACCTAAGAAAGTTCATCTCATGGTAGCCAAATACATTCTGAGATACTTATGTGGAACCATTGGACTTGGTCTAAAATATGACAATGTTGAAATTCAACTTCAAGGGTATTCAAATTTAGACTGGGCATGGAGTTCCATTTACTGTAAAAGTACTGTGTGATGTTGTTTTAGCCTTGGATATGCTATGATATCTTGGTTTAAGAGGAACTAGTCAATAGTTGTTTTGAGTTCTACTTAAGTTAAATATATAGCCTCCTCTATGGGAGCTCTAGAAGCAGTTTGGCTAAAGAAGTTATTGGTTGGACTATTTGGGAAGTCCTTGAATCTCACAATTATATATTGTGATAATCAAAGCTGCATTAAACTATCAATAAATCCATTTTTTTATAACATATCCAAGCACATAGAAATCCCCTACCATTACATTAGAGATATGGTAGATATGAATGTCATCAAGTTGGTATATGTCAACATTAAAGAGCAAAATTTTGACATATTTACCAAGCCTCTTGCAAAATTGAAAGTGGAGTACATTAGAGCCAACCTTGGTATGACTAAAATATAACTATAATTCCACAAATTCATTCTCAACAATGTTTAAATTTAGTATATATTCATTTATATTTTAAATGTTAAAAGAGTTACAATGTTGCATATGTGGATTATGTCATGAAAGATAATGATATTTCATTTGATGTATTTGTAAGGTCATTATTATAAGGTGACACTCTTAATATTATCTTGATTGGTTATCATGGTAGACTACATTAAGTTGTTGTCCCAGAATGTGTTGGAGAGCATGATAACAAAACATATCATGATACACTACATTAATTTGTTGTCCCAAGATGTGTCAAAAATCATGACACTTCATTTGTTGTTCTTGAGTTGTCTATCTATTATAATGATAGGCTACATTAAAATTATTCTCCCAAAATGTGTTAGAGATCATGATAATTAATTTATCACAATAGACTATATTATGTTGATACCCTAGAGAATGTCAAATATTTTGATACTTGCCATGAGGGAGACTACATTGCTTTCCTTGAGATCAAGGTTGTTATCTTATAGACTATATTTAGTTATTGTCCCAAAATGAGCTAGAAATAAGATAACTCATATCCTTCTAGGGTATACTTGTTGATAGGCATCTTGGCGTTGATGCTATCACTCACATGTGATGAGATTTCTTAGATTAGATCATCATTTATAAGATGATGATATTGGCTATATCCTCCCTTGCTAAGAGGAAGTGTTAGAATTATATCTTCGGTCAAATTGATGCTCCCAATAAATCATAATAAATTGATATATAATATTACATTCATATTTGTGCTTAATTATACATATGGTATTCTAAATGGTTTAATTGATTTACTACATCTTCTTATAGTAGATTTCACATCATATTGTGATCATAAATATCATGCATGATTGGGCCTTTGCATTATGGAATTACAAACAATCAAGGACAAAGTATATCGGTTACTTAATGTAGATCAAAGCACTTGTGTTAGTGCTAACTAGTTTTTACTAAGAGTCATGACCATGTAAGGCCATGACCCTACATGGTGATGTAGAGCCTCACCTTGGAAAACTTAGGAGGAAATCAATCACTTGACTAAGTTACATCAAGGGGCACGTACACCTTCAGGAACAATTAATAAACTTCATTCAGATTGTTAAGCATCTAATTTTCTCAATACCCATTGAAAACTACCATGCGACATGAACTTTCTTGACCTCCTGTCACAACATTTTTCTGCACCAAACTTAATGAAATCCGACCCGAATCTTCTGCAATGTATTTGTAATATATATTCGAGAAAATAAAACCTAAAATCAACCCAACCATAGACTGACCAGCAAATAACAGTCACTAATCTTTAAATCTACATCATCTTTTCATGCGTGGATTTTTTTTTAAAAAAAATTGAGTACAAACCTAACCACCAATTCTGAGATTTTCAAGACAATCACAACTTTTGCATATTCCAAACATAAAAACAACTTTTCCCTTTATCACATAACAACTATGTGATTTCAACAATTCGGTGAATACATGAATATATTCACCATGAACATGAAATTCCTTTCCATGCAGACATGGGCTGAATTGACCAAAAAAAAAAACAAATGAAAAATAAAAATGTATAATACATGGCTCTGCTGCAATCCCAAGAAATAGATCGTAGAGAGTCTAATAGACTACCATCCACTGATGTGACTCTCACAACATCAAATATTTACATTCAAATATTTTGAAAAAAATGTGTTTCCTATAACAATTTCAAAACAACAAATTAAAATCTGATCCCAAAACTTAACTGATACGTTGTTGTTCTAAAACACAAGCATCATTAAAATCTTGGAACTTCTGAATATTGTTTTAACCAAGGAAACATAGAGAACCACACATCCAAACTGCAAAACTCAAAAAAAATTAGAAAAACAAAAAAAAACTTTCTATTCCATTCTCCTCAATTTGATCTCTTTTACATTCAAAAATTTGTCTTTTAAAAGACTTTCCCATTTCTTCTCTTGGGAATCTGAAACGTCCATAATAAAAACAAGAAAATTGAAACCCATTTTTGGAATCGGTTAGATATCATGATCTTCTGCTATCATTTTCCAGCTATTTTAAGTTTCTTGTAGCTGACGATTTTTAGTTGTCTTAATTATTAAACACTCTTTAAAGAAAATTGACTTAAACTGAAATGAGAACTCACTTTTTCCTAAGTGGCTATAATTAGAGAGCTTATATGAATGCTATTCTATTTATGCCACCACATCATAGGACTTTATTACAAACATTAAAACTAAAAACATTTAAAACATAAAATTAAATTTCTGCATAACTTCCTATAGCTGAAACTGTTTGGTCTGCATTAACTTTCTGTCGCATTTTCCACCATGTTACTTCCTATAGCATTTTTTTGATCTGCCACTGCAACATACTCCCTTGTAGAATGAATCTCAAGTCCTCTTGAGATGAGATGTTTTAGTAATGAATCATGCTTGCTGATTTGTTTCTCATCCATCCAAATATCTTTTGTTGCAATTTTTTTCTTACATTTAACTAAATACTAAATATTGTGCCTCCTTTGAGTCTTCTTAGAAACACCTGCAAAAAGAAATATTAGAAAAGAAAAACATTTCTTCATCTTTACTTTAGGCTTATATTCATCTTCCATTTGTAATCCTACATTTTCTTGTCCTTGACTCCCTTGTATTTGTCTTTCCTTCTTCATTTTAATCTTTGGTTTGTCTCTGTTTTGTAACATAAAGACTATTTGTTGCTGATCATTCATTTCCAGTAACAACTTTACTACTACATACATTTTTAACTCCATGAAATACACTTGCCAATGATATTCTTCTTTCTTGTCCTCCCAAACATTCCATTTCTCCATATAGAGAGAATACACAAATACTTCATCCCTTTCATAACCCATAACCAACTTTTCTATAGTTTCTTCTCTTGGAACCAAATCAGATTTCTCAATATGAATTTCTTTAGCCTTGTCATAAACATAATTAGAATTTATTACCTTCTCATAAACACATTCAGAATTTGTTACCTTTTCATAAACACATTCAACCTCCTCTTCTTTGTCCATAACATCATCAGATATCTCCTCCTTGGAAACTTCTTCATGTTGAGTCTCCATACTACCACCATTCCTTTGTCATTCACCCATGATGGTTGTAAACTCTTCCCATAAATCATATTCTTCTTTAGAACTTGCTGCTACACATTCTTTATCTCCATCCTCATGCCATTCCTCTTGACATTCCACTTCATCATGCAAATTTAAGGCTTCATCAGTTGCCTCCAAAATCTTGTTCATAGGAGTACCTTCTAGCATTGTACTCATCTCTACTCTCAAAGGACACATTACTGTTCCAACCACAAATTGTTCACTCTCAAATTTCATAGGACTTTCCTCTTTACTCCTCCCATCAACAGTTACTTGTTGCACTTCTTCTTGCTGCAATTTATCTTCTTTCTGCTCTTCATGTTCTTTCCATTCCAAAGGACAACTTACATCTGTCATTGTTGAGATTTCTATCCCAAATTCACATACATCTACACTCTTTATGGCTACCTTCTCTATAATTTCATTAGCCTCCATCAAAACTTCTTTCACTTCCTCTTTCTGCATTTTATTTTCTTGCAACTTAGCTTCATTCTCTTCAAGTTTCCTTCTCAAACTTTCTATCTCCTCTTGTATCTTGCTCATCTCTTCTCTTTATTCTTTTTCTCTCTCCTTAGCTATGGATCCTTTCTCTATTGATACTTTCTAAATAGGTACAACCCCGCTACTAAAGCTACATTCCCTTGCTCCATTGTGTCTCACCTAGGATTTTTTTTTTTCTAGTCTCTTGGACTTCTTCTCAGATTCTTCTCTCAACCTGTTATAACAGCACAAACACACACAACCACTTTTTCCCAAACCTTTTGTTGAGCTCTGATACCACATGGCTCATGCCATGTAAGGGTCATGACCTTACATAGTCATGCCCTTGTACATGACATATATTATTTGTGTTCATTTTAGAAAGGATGCAATTAAAAAATGGTAATATCCTTCTCTACATTAAAAACTACATTCTCCATAAAGAAATTATCACTTCCTCCTACAAATATAAAGTCAATCAATACCACAATAGTTATATAAGACAAATAAATATAATTTTGAGTATTCAAAATTGTGTTCATTAGTTGGAATATCAATAGTTCAATAAAATGATTATCACATATCTGTAGATTCAAAGTAGAATTCATTATTATCTAAAAATAAAATTAAATTGGAATCATTTTATATTTCATCTCTAATCTTAAATTCCTTAACAAGTTGGCATGATAGTAAACATATGATACATTACACTTCAACAACCATCACAAAATTAATTGTAGCTTCAACTACCTTGAACACTTCACCATGAAGATGTCATCAACTTAAATCGAAGCCCACTAAACAAACTTCAACCTCATGAAAAAGATGAAACTCAATTACCAAAAAAATGTTCTCTACAGACTGGTCTCCAACCAGTCTTCAACAATTCTACCATAATTCACACAAATATTCAAATTTCTTTTTGTGGACATAGATGCATCCAAAAAGACATATCCAACAACACAGTGCTACACTAACCCCACAAAAAAAAAAAAAAACTTTGCATCCTCTAGCTACACTAACCAAAAATGTCTCTCCAACTATGACTATTCTAACCAAAAGCATATATGTTGACATCAATGACAAACCAAGTCATGAATGCAATACATAAGCACTCAATAATCCCTCAAAACATTCTAATAAACTCCCCTAGAGGAATACCATCAACATTAATGCTAATAAGTATATGCTAATAAGAACATGACAATTGAGGAGATTTTAATGATCATGAAGTGATTCAAAAGGTAAAGTTTAATTGGTAAATTTTCTACATTTAAAACTTCTAGGTTATAAGATGCTTCACCTAAAGTTGAGTATGCATTTAAGGATATTAGTCATAAGGATATGGTGATGAATAATGCAATCAATGAAAGTATTAGTAAAAGCGGTAAACATGCACATCTTGGGAATATGCTAAGGATTGGGAAGTGATAGGCAAGTTACCTTTAAAAAAAAAATTGTGCAATAAGATAGGTCAGTTTTGCTTCTAGATGTCCTACAAGAGTTCTAAAGTATAATCCTAATCCATATAAGTCTAAGTATCTTAAGGAATGCTATTATTCTAATGAGGGTGATTTTGATGATGAATCTAACAAGAGTGAGGTTGAGATTGATTTTGTTGCTATCAAAGATGAAAATCTTATAAATGAAGAAAAAGATTTGGTTTCACATATCAAAATGAAATCAGAATGAATTGTAGGTAGTGGATGTTCACATTACATGATAAGTGATAAAGATAAATTTTTCCATCTTAACAAGTATGATGAAGGCATAATTAGTTTTCAAGACAATATTGCTCATTTGATCACTAGAAGAGGATATATAACTCTTAATGTAAAATAACATTGATGATGTATTGCTTGTTGATGGAATAAAGTGTAATCTATCTAGTTTTGGGTAATTTGTTGACAAGGGTTATTGTTTTTCATTCAAGGATGAAAAATACACTATTAGAGATCAATTAGGTAATATGATCAAACCATACACTAAAACAAGAGGTAATCTATTTAAATTAAATGTATTAAAAGTTATTTGTTTGTTTGTGAAGATAGATGATAATTGGTTATGGCATAAGAGGTTTTGTCATGTAAACTTTGATAACATCATGAAGATCAACAACACTAATTTTGTCAAAAAAATTCCAAATATTGTAAAGCCTACTAATATGTTGTGTAAGGAATGTGTTATGGGAAAATAGACTAGGACTAGTTTCCATAGAAAGAATTATTCTAGTAAAGGGAGATTGCATTTGGTTTATATAGATATTTTTGGTTCTACAAACATAAGGTCATATCATGAAAAGAAATATTTCATACTTTTTGTTGATGACTACTTGTTGGTTAACAGATTGGTCTTCCTGAATACACACACACACACACACACACACAAACACACATACACACACACACACACACACATATATATACACATATATATATACATGTATATATATGTGTGTGTGTATATGTATATACATATATACATACATATATATATATATATACATACATATATATATATATATATATATATATATATATATATATATATATATATATATATGTATGTACATATACATATATATATGTATGTACATATACATATGTATATGTACATACATATCTATATATATATCTATATACATACATACATATGTATATATATATATATATATATATACATATGTATATACATATCTATACATATCTATATACATACATATCTATACATATCTATACATATCTATATACCAATAGCTGCGTAAATGAGAATGGGTTTACCCTCTATATACAGGTACAACTTCCTTGATATGTTCAATAAATTGCTAAATGAACTTAATTTTCCGAATTACTTTTAACCTAAAAGTAAAGAAAGGCTTAACATTCAATCATCAACACAATATGAAGGCTCTTGAGATAAACACTAACTCACACAGACATAGGAAATTCATATGAAACTAACTTAAAAATTGATGTATATGCACTTGAACTCTAATTGTGACTCACTCATGCCTCACTAGACAAGGGGAATTAGAGTATCCAAATATCTTAACTACTTCAACTTTACTTGTAGGCTTCAGAAATTAAACTTCAGATGTGAGAAATAAATACACTATCACATAACTATTCCAACATAAATTTCCATATGATTTACTCATAGATAAAGTTGCATAATATTTCTTATTCCACACACAGATGAAATTTCACTAAACCATAAATTACCGAAAGTCTACTGTATTATAAGTTCAAAACAACAAAGCTAACCTAGCTCCTAAATGAAAAAAGATTTAAAAAAAATCCCTCTATGTACATACATTTTAGCATTTATAGCCACCAGGCTAAATTGCTTTGAATTTTGGTCAGTGGAATCGACTAGACAACTAAAAACTGAAGAAAAGCATAAAAATAGTTTGTAATTGAAACAAGCCTAATGACCAAGAGCTGATAATAATACTTGAAACTAAAATGAAAAAAAAATGGCTCCACGATCTCATGGATTCTTAGCACCATGCATGCTCCTTCCATTCCATGTATACATTGGAGAAGTCATGAAGGACTTGGTAGTGGGGGAGGCCAATATGCAATACACGTTGTCTCCACACTTCCTTGCCTAGGCTCACCTGTTTGACTTTTTGTTTGTGCTCCTTGAGATGGTCTATGCAAATGCCCAACATGGATTCAATGTGGGTGACCTTAGTGAAATTAGATTTGGTGACAGACTTAGATTCTTTGATCATATATATCTCCTCTTTAAACAAGTTTACCATATTTGCGACTTCTTTGACAACTTGTTCATCCTCTTTCAAAAGCTGCACATTTATGCATTTCAAATCCTTTTGCATCATTGTTGTGAGCTCTTTAAGATCTTTAAGAAGCTTAATTGATTCTTCATGGCCTTACTTGATAATTGAATTCCTCCATTCTATATTTTCCTTCGCCACCTACAATATCTTATCATCTAACTTCTTCAATAAATTTTCTTTTAATAATTTTGCAATTCTAAATTTCTATACATCTTTCATCTACACTAGCACGACATGCCATTTATTTCTCTCCTTCTCCCATGTCTATGCTTTAGGTTCAAGTTCTTGAATGATGGCTACCACATCTTTGTAGACCTTAATCAAATTAATAATATATTCAGTCCCCTGCTGGACTATATATTCTAACCAGTTTTCAAATGTTTTGGCCATCATCTGGTTCTTTTGAACCTTATCCAAATAGTCCTGCTTCCTAGGAGATCTTGAATCAAATATTTGTGGAACTTGAGATAGAGGTGGTTGGCATGGTTCTTGCAACACATCGATGTATTCAACCATTAGTTTAATGACTTGTTTCATTTCCTTTTTGTCTCTCTCATCCTTCTAGGTTCGAGACATCATCTTTTTCATAGAAGTATCCAAATGCTTGGCATCTGTAGCCTTGGTTGTTGCACCCAAATCAATCTTTTGAATTACAAAGTCCTTTTCCATTGCATTCTCAAGGGCTTTGTCAGAGACAGATCAGGCTATCTCTGCCTCCCAATGGCATGTTTGCTCATTTAACTCTAGTCTAGATTCACTCTTTAATTTCTTGGCTTTTGAATTTTTGCCAAAACATCTGCTTACCATGTCCTATATAGGTACACTGATAAGCACCACATTGTGTTTCTTACTAATGGAGGCTCCTAGCCATCTCGAGGTACTTGGTGGTTCTCCTGCTAGTGTTGTTTGGTATGTTGAAGAATAAACTACCACCAAAGTGGTTATGGGAACAAGGCATTCTTGGGGTGACTGTGCTTCCACCTCCACCTCTGGAAGAGTACAAATCTTGACAGCTTGTTCATTCATGATAGTGGTTCCTGGGTTGTCTTCACTATCTAAAATGTCAATAGCCTCTTTTGCAGTCTCCTCTTTCTTCTTCTTACTTCTAGCTCAAGTAACACGAATAGTTGAAGGGCTTGGTACTATATCCTTCAATTGTTTAGAACAAACAACTTTTCTTTGATTATCACTTGAACCTGCAACATCAATAGGGAAATTTGAGGTAGCTTCGTTCCTCGTCCCAAATTTCTTCTCCAAATGAGCTAATTGTCTACGTACCTCCAAGAGTATGTAACTGCCAAGTGCATATCTTGGCAATCTGTAAGGCCCACCTTCAAAACCACCAATCCTCATGTAAGTAAACCTAGGGAACTAGATGAAATAGCTCTTGTAGGTACTTATCAGGTTTGTGGCCTCAGGAGACATCCCCTTGTGCAAATTCCCATCCAACTCAAAAGCCAATCTAGCAGCGAAAACATCATTCCACCTGTAGAAGTTTTCAGTATACCTTTGCAACTACAAGTGGGGATAAAACTCGTACACTTTCATGTAATCCACCCAGGGCTCCTAATGAAGACCTAGCCAATCTCTCACACATGCCAAAATGTAGAAAAAATAAGAGGACATGTGAAAACCAACCATTCCAACATAATTACTTAACCCCTCATGTAGCCTCTCTACAATAACTTGGGCCCAATCTAAATATTTTTCTCTGCATAGTAGCACCTGAATGCCCCTTATATAGCCTCTCTAAAATAACTTGGGCCCAATCTAAATATTTTTCTCTGCACAGTAGCACCTGCATGTAGAAATACATCTAGTCCTCCCAGTAAAAAGCATGAGCATTCCCCCTTAATCGATTCAATAAAATGACAATATCCCTCACTTTAGGTATAAGATGTTCCCTGGTTAGGGGTTTGGGTAACCTCAAACCACCCTTCTACACTTTTATGAGCCAATTCTTGGCTATGACACTCCTATATATAGTTTGACTTCTCAGAAAAGAAAGAATAAGAAGTCCCAATTGACCAATCTTCATAGACCTCTTGAGGAGGAATCCCAATTGCATCCATGACAGTCTCCCTATCCATGTGCACAAACACTTCACCATTGCTTGTCCTAATACACCTATTTCTGATGTCAGACCTACTCATGCAGACACAAACCAATTCAAGATAGGGTGCGGCAATTGGGAATGTAGTGGCCTCAATTAAACCACTGTGTATAATTTGCGCCATCATGGGACTAGGCTTTGGATTCCTAGCTCTCTACAAGAAATCAGTTAGTTCCTCTTGAATTAGGGCCATGTCATCGAATTCTGACAGGGCACTAATTAGGTAGAAGGTTTTGCCCAATTTAGGGAGAAGGGGCCTCATCTTCGCTATGAATTCCTTTAATTATACTAAAATCTATTTCAAGACTGAGAAAATAATATGCTACAACTAGAATCAAAGTAGAGCAAAGAGGATGTATAATTGAACTCACCTTGTCTTTCCTGAACTACATAACTTCCAAAAGAAATGAAGCTAATTTACATTCCAACTCTTTGTTCTTCTGTTGCAGCAACAATGATTATTCCATTCATGAGATCTCATATTTAATGGTAGAAGATTTTTAAAATTACTATCACTTGCTCCTCTCAATTCATCCATCCATGTGGAAATTCTCATGACTTAATGTGATTTTGATAATATATTAATTAGCAATCGATTCCACATGATTGGTATGCTTTTTAAAAAAAAATTCCATAATCACATTTCCCCTTTAAAATGTGGGAATGCCAAAAATACTTAGCTTCTCCTACACTACCTTTTAACTCTTCTAAGTGAAGGTTGTTGAGTTGATATATAGACAGTATTGAACCTTGAACCGTTTAAAAAAAGGGGTTGATATATGCGGGCGGGTAGAGGAATAGGAGGCGACAACTAGTTTTGAGGCAGTGAACCTTTGAACCTTGAACCATTTCATCAGGCATGATTCAATGGTTCAAGTTCAATGCGATGTTTAAGAAGGCTAAGTCACTTGGTGGCATTTTTCTCTTTTGTTTGTATTGAACTTGGCCCATGGGCAATGTAAGTGGTTCAATTAGAGAGCAAAAAGCTTGAAAAATAAAGGAAATGAAGATTATTTATTTTGACAGACCATGGGAAATAAAAGGGATGTAATAGTTGGCTCTAATTGGGGACTGAGACTATGAAGGACTAGGCGGGGACTCCAGAATCTCTGTTTTCGAAAAGGAACATAGGCAGGGATTTGAAACAAGGATGGCAACACACAACAAAGCAAAGCACAACAAAAAAATTGGACTATGTACAAGGAAAGCAGGGGATACCTGCTCACAATTTGTATAATTTGAGGTCCTGTCCATTATAGGAAAGGGGAAGAATTGTACCATCTATGTGCACCAGAGTGAAAGAATTTGGTCCTCTTTCCTCATGAATCATGAATGGTCCTTTCCATAGAGATTTGAATTTACCATGAGAACCTTTAGGTTCCCTTCTTTTATCCCAAAGCAGAACTTGATCTCCCTTCATGAACTTCCTTGGTTTGGCTTTGTGGTCGAAGATTTGTTGACTCGTTGTTGATGTTTAGTGATATGATTGACCATTTTATCACGTTTCGCCTCAATTTTAGCTAAATGCATCACTCTTCTTTCCAAGGCATTTTGAAAGTGGGAATCCTTTACGACTATCTACAATTTGGAAGCTACTAGTTCTAGAGGTAATGAGAATTGAGCCCCAACTCCATATATGAGGTCAAAAGGTCACATACCTATTGCTCGCTTTGGAAAAGTTCTATTTGCCCACAGGGCCTCATATAGTTTCTTGTGCCAATTCCTGGGATTTTCGCTCACCAATTTTCTCATGATGTTTACTAGGTTCTTATTAGTGGATTCAACTTGACCATTTCCTTATGGGAAATAATTGGAAGAATAAGCCAAAGTAATTCCATGATCGTAGCACAATAGGACGATTTCTTCTAAAGAGAAATTTGTGGCATTGTCGGTCACAATCTTCAATGAGACTCCAAAGCGAACCATGATACATTCTTTCAAGAAGTCGTAGACCACTTCAGGCGTTGTCCTCTTAACTGGTATTGCCTCTACCCACTTAGTGAAGTAGTTGGTCGCAATAAGAATATGAGTATGTCGGTTGCTTGAGGATGGTGTGAGAGGACCTATAAAATCTAAACCCCATTGCCTGAAAGGTTCATCCACCAATATTGGTTTGAGAGGTAACACCATGAGGTGAGGTTTTCCCTTTAAGAGCTTACATTTTTCACAATTTTCTACCCAAGTGTACGCATCTTTGAATATACCCAACCAATAATAGAAATTTATTAGGATTTTGTAAGCAGTACCTGTTGAAGAGAAATGGCCTCCACAAGCTTCATCGTGAAATGCTTTTAGTAGGGCTTCTCAGTGAACTCCATCAATGCACCTAATGAAGGTGCCATCTAATCCTTTTTTATATAGTATGACATTAAAGTTTATGTACTTGGTAGATTTCAACCTCAGATCTCATTGCTCTATTAGAGACAAATGCGTAGGGAATTCTCCATGTGTCAGGTAGTAGACCATGTTGGTGAACCATTTATCATGCATGCTAACAAAAAGTACTTGGGGAAAAGCTTCTTCTTCTTCTTTGCTTTTCACTACAATGCAACATAGACCCTATTCGTGAACTAGCTTAGTTGGTCTAATGTCAAGATTGAAGTCTTGAACTCTTAAAACCCAAGTAGCTCTATGGTTCATTCCCACCTCTTGTTGGGTTAGGATGCTTTTAACAACTAGACTGGGTACGTAAATAATCAAGTGAGAGTGCAGTATATAATATAAAAAATGCTTGACAACTTTGGCAACTACAAATACTTACTTATCAATCAAAGAGTAGTTCAATTCACGCTTTTTAAGTGGGATGCTCATGAAAGCTATAGGGGCTTCTTCATTCATTTCATTTTTTTGCAGCAGGATACCAGACATGTTATGTTCTAAAGCATTACAATACAAAATAAAATCTTTTTTGAAATTGGTATGTATTAATGTTGTGGTGTGATTGATTGCCCTTTTTAATTCTTTGAAGACTCTCCTGGCTTCTTTCGTCCATTTAAAATTTTGTTTCTTGCTCATCATCCCTATAATGTGTCTGGTAATTTCAGAGCAATCTGGCACTAACCTCGTTAGGAAACTTACCTGGCCAAAGAAGGATTTGACACTGCTTCTATCTGATGGCAAACCTAGTTGCTAGATAGCTTTGACCTGGTCTGGATCAATTTTGATTCCTTCCTATGAGACTATATGCCCTAACAACTTTCCTTTAGTAACATTGAAAATTGACTTTTTTAGAATGAGAGAGATACCATGATCTCTACATCTTTGGAGTGCAGTCTCCAAGTCTTTGATGTGATCCTCTCTTCTCTTTGAAAAGCCTGTCAAATCATCCAAATAAATAACTATGATCTTATCAATTAGATGACCAAACGAGAGGTTCATTGGTCTATGAAATGTTGCTCCAGCATTTATCAAGCCGAAAGGCATATGGTTGTAGGCAATGTTTCTCCAAGGTGTTGTAAAAGTTGTCTTGTGTTGGTCTTCTTTCGCCACACTTATCCGATTGTATCCTGAGAAGTTTTCTAGCATGGACATCATTTCTGAACTAGCAACAACTTGGAGAATATGGTCCATAGGGGGCAGGGGGTAATTATCTTTTAAACTTGCCTGATTCAGATTTTGAAAATCTACATAAATTCCTATCTCCCCATTTTTCTTTCAAACTAGAATGATGTTGGCCACCCAAGTGGAATGATGTATTGGATAAATGATCTTTGCTTGCAACATTTTATCTACCTCTTTAAAGATCACATCTGCAACTTTGGGATTATAGTTTCTCAACTTTTTCCTGAAGGGGTTCATCCTAGGTTTCGCACCTTATCTTGCCTGAACTGCGTAACTTCTAAAAGAAATGAAGCTAATTTTACCTTCCAACTCTTTGTTCTTCCACTGCAGCAACAATGATTATTTTGTTCATGAGATCTCCTATTTAATGACAGAAGATTTTTAAAAGTACTATCACTTGCTCCTCCCAACTCATCCATTCATGTGGAAATTCTTACAACTTGATGTGATTCTGACAATATATTGATTAGTGATCAATTCCACATGATCGACATGCTTTTTAATGATTGTTTCCATAATCGCATTTCCCTTTTAAAATGTGGGAATACCGAAAATACTTAACTTCTCTTGCACCACCTTTTAATTCTTCTAAGTGAAGGTCATTGAGTTGATATGTAGACAGTATTGAACCTTGATCCATTTAATAAAAGGGGTTGATATATGCGGGCGGACAGAGGAATAGGAGGCAATAGCTACTTTCGAGGCAATGAACCTTTGAACCTTGAACCATTTCGTTGGTGTGGTTCAATGGTTCAAGTTCAATGTGGAATTTAGGAAGGTTAAGTCACTTGGTGGCATTTTTCTCTTTTGGTTGAAGTGAACTTGGCCCACGAGTGATGCAAGTGGTTCAATGAGGGAGCACAAAGCTTGAAATATAAAGGAAATGAAGATTATTTGTTTTGACAAACCATGGGAAATAAAAGGGATGCAACACTACTCAAGACTGATGTGGGTTGCTTTTTTTTATATAGAAAAATCTGTAGCATTTGATAAGTTTAAGATCTACAAGAGAAAAGTTTAGAATGAACTAGGGTTGAATATTAAATGCTTGAGACTAGGTATAGGAGAGTTTACATTAGACATATTCAATGCATATTGTGAAGAACATGAGACCTACAAATAGACATATGCACCTAGAACATCACATTATAACAAGACAACAAAATAGAATAAAATGATTCTAAATACTGCAAGGAAAATAATGTTTTAAAGGAAGGTATTGTAAATGCATTGGAGGAAGAGATTATTGCTACAATCCACACGCTGAATATAGTTCAAATCAAATATGGCATTGGCAAGACTTCATATGAGCTATGATATGGTCATGTACCTTTAGTTAAGTATTTCAAAATATTTGATAGTAAATGTTCTATCAGAAGAGACAATGAGCTAGGATGGTTTGATTCTAGGAGTGATGAAATAAGATTTCTTGGTTATTCTACAAAAAGTAAGGAATATAAATGCTATAATCTCATATTGAGAAAGATAATTTAGAGTGTGAATATTAAGGTTAATGAAAGATATCATATCAAGGAAATAATGTATGATTATGGGTCAAATAATGAAGGTGATTAGTCACCTACAAATAAAATAATAATAAAAAATTAGGACCGCTAACCAAAATAATTATTTGAAATTGGCAATGGAATATGAGTATGTATTGAAGAACCAAAGGAAACTTCTAAGACACAGATGTGTGTTCAATCATTTTGAAGAGGAAATCATTGGTGATGTATACAACGGTTTGTTGATAGGATCAAAAGTTAGAAATGAATTATGCTTGATTTCAAAAGTAGAACCTAAGACTAGTAATGAAGACTGTAGAGATGAATCTTGAATTAAGAAAATAAATGAAGAGGTAGATTAGATTCTAGTGCAGAGGGTTATAGTGGGATGAAGGTTCAATCAACAAGATTAAGGAAAATGGTTAAATGCTCAAGTTTTCAATACAAGGTAATGCCCTTTAATGCCTCTAACACAAGGGTTATTGTTCAAGACTATTTATGAGAATAAAAATAGTTTAGATGCTCTGAAGACATCAATTCCAAGGTGATTTAATAAGTGTTATCCTCCCACAGACTCACTATGGTTTTAAATTGAAATTGCACAATGTAGGTTTAGTTGCCTTGTCAATTAGGTCTCCAACAATGCAAAATTCATAACTACTATGATTCTTAGACCTAAAGATTATAACCCACCTTTCTAGATACCCTTTTATTGATTAGTATGACATACCAAAGGGATGGGTATGGTTACTTTGGAAGACTAGCTTTGTTTTGACATTTTTCCAGCACTTTAGGCCTCAAAAATGATGGATTTACAAAGAAACTCTAAGCAAAACTTGCTTTTAGACTCCAAGAATCACTACAGTCTCATCAAATGGATCAAGGGAATCCACAACCAATTTCAGTTTATAGTCTCTACAAACACAAAAGCCCCAATTGTGACTCCAAACCCTCAAGAACTAGGGATTTGTCAATCTTTGCTCTCCCAAAAATTTCTCCAAGATCTAAAGGATGGAACACCTTGTATTTAATATGTATAAATATAATCCAACATAAAAATGACCTCTCATTAAAGTCAATATGTTGCTATTGTAGCGTACCTAGCAATTTCCAATACAAAAACCTTCAAAACAACATGGTGATCACCAAGAACTTATCTCCTCCTTCACAACTGCATGTTATTGGGTTAGTAGGATATAATACAAGTATAATTAGTTTCATTCCATGAGAACTAGATCATACATTCATGGAATGACCATTCCACATAAAGAACTAACAAAATTGTCAAGCAAAACTTAACTGTGTTACAATAGTCAGCACAAAATTGAATGTAAAACTTATTGAAAATCTTCAAACCAAGTATGAAATGGAATGTAAAAACATATAATAATGTTCTTTATTCATCCAAGATCCAATTACACAAAAAGCAAAGAATAAACTCATGAAAACTTGCAAAAGTAGAGATTTTCCTTCTTAATTTTGTGTGTAGTTCATACAATCACTTCTCTTGTCCTACTAATGGATTCTCCACAATACATAACCTTATAAATAACTTTTCTAAATTCTCTTGGTCTTTATAGTCATGATTAAAATCCTAAAACACTAAGAAAACACTTTTCCCTCTTAAATTGAACTAACCGTTGTAATTCAAAAATTTGAATTTACAACATTACAAATTTTGAGTTTTATGAGTGTTTTGACCAATCCAACCATTCTAAATGACTTAGATGATCTTATTAAGCATACCTAAAGACTAAAATATCCTACTATGATCCTTATTACATCTATATTACCATTAAACCTCTTTTTGGGGTTTCAGGACCTAGGATTTACATATTTTGCATTTTTAATGCCATAACGGGTTTCGAGATTGCATAGTTGATTCCACATGGTATGGTTGATTCATCTTCATTCTTTGAGTCCTCTAGTAGTATTTTTATTCTTGGAGTTTCTTAGGTGCCCCTGCACCATATTCCCCACCTTAAAAAAGATTCCTATCCCAAGAATGAGACTTGCCAAAGTGGTGCTACCTTCCATGGTATTGTTGTTTTAATGGTTGCATGAAATCTCCCAAAATCATAGACCTCTTTCTCTGACCTGCATACAACTTATTAGAATAAAAATCAACATGGTTATGTCTGATGTTCACCCCTGGACAAATGGAGTGTGTAACTGTTGAAATCGTTGTTTATGTCCTTGCCTATTTCTTCTACCCTCCAAGCATCTGTAACTTCTTCTCTTGACCAGTATCTCTATGCCCAATGATAGGAAAATAGATAGTACACACTTTTATGTACTTTTGGCCTTCAAATCTTGTCTTAAAAATTCCCAAGGTGTTTTGATTTCTAGGATAGTCTACCCCAAGATTTTGATTCATTTCCCAACCGGTATCCTTCTTGTCTCTATGCTGACCTTGTAATGATATCTTATCAAAAAAACACATAATGATGGCTTCCTGAATTTTACAAGTGGATGGTTGTAATTTATAATTCTCTTTTCCTTTATGCACAATGTATGTGCTAGAATATACATCATGTAAGGTTCTCCTAGAAATTTGCTAAGTCCTGCCCAATATCATATGCCCACAATTTATTGTCACAACGTCACACCAAACCTGATCTTGATATGGACCAATTGAAAATTTGACAAGAGCCCTCTGACTAACCTTTACACTCAACTCTTGGTTCACCCAAGTGGCACTATAAGGATTAGGATGTTCTACTAATGCCAACCCCAACTTAGAAACCATATGAACTGAAACCATATTACTATGAGTGCTTGAATCAATGATGAAATTACATACTTTACCTTTTACCAAGCATCTAGATCTGAATATACCTTCTTGTGCTAATGGCAATGTTGATCCTCTACTCCTCATAAGAAGACATTCTCCTTCCTTAGGTAGTATCAGGATGGGATCTCTCTTTTCTTCTTCCTTTGTTAGGTTTATTCTCCTTTCTTTACCCTTATATGAATCGATCCATTTAGGACACCTAAATGATTTATGACCAACTTCATTGCAATGGAAACATCTCCTAGTGAAGACTTTGCTTCCTCTTCCACCTCCAAATCTTCCTCCTCTAGAACCTTCTCTTGTCTTAGATGTAGAACCTTTGTCTTTGTCTTGATTGCTTGTATTATAAACTAATTTCTTCCGCCCCTTCCTTGCATGGAAGATCCTCCTCTATTGTTTTGCCTCTCATTCTTTCTTTTCAACTTCTCCTCTACCCTAATTGCTAATTAGAAACATTCCCCAAGGGTCCTAAGGATGTTTAAAACAATCTCATCTTGAATGTTGAACTTTAGTCCACTCATAGACCTTGCAACTTTTTCATCTTCTTCTTCTACCTCTCCCCTTATGCTTAGGGTATGAAACTACTTAGTGTAGGACATGACATCCATGTCTCTCTACTTTAAATTATTCCTTCTCATCTTCATTTGTATAGCTAAATCTGATGGTAAAAAGTGACTTATTACCATTGTCTTTATCCTATCCCAATTTGAAATATCATTAAGGCCTCTAGCCACTATCTCATTTTGTAAAATTTTCCACCAAGTAAGGGTTATCCCCCTTAACTTTGCCTTTACCACTTTCACCTTCTTGTCCTCTTCTATGCCTTCTAGATCAAAATAGTTTTCAAGTGCTTCTATTCATTTGAACACTTCTTCACTCTCCATCTTTCCATGATATATGGGTAAATCCATACCTGTCTTCAGTCTAATATTTTGTACTACCTTTGTCAACTTCAAAAATCATCTTTCATTGAGATCATCTGCTACTTCATGATCCTCTTATTCTTGTCTTGCATTATGGTTTACTTCTTCATCATTGTTCTCTCCATGTTCTTCTTCATGGATTGCTTCCTGTCCAGGTTCATCTCTATCTTTTTCCAAGGCTTCAATTATTGTAATTAGGTGCAACCTTTATCTTCTTAACTTTCTCTCTTCCATTTCCTTGGATGCTTCAAGTTCCCTCTTCTCTCTTCTTTCCTTTTCCAATTCTTGTCTCAACTCTTCCATCTCCATAGTTGTTTGTCCCTTAGGAGGCATGTTTGAAAACTAGTTCTTCTCCCTACTCAAAGACCTAATAACTAATGCTTTGATACCACTTGGTATAGAGGGTTATGGTGGGATGAAGGTCCAATCAACAACAGTAAGGAAAATGGTTAAATGCTCAAGTTTTCAATTCAAGGTAATGACCTTTAATGCCTCTAACACAAGGGTTATTGTTCAAGACTAATTATGAGGCTCAAAATAGTTTAGATTATCTTAATACATCAATTCCAAGGTGATTCAATAGGTGTTATCCTCCCATGGACTCAAAATGGTTGTAAACTTGAAATTGCACAATGTAGGCATAGTAGCCCTATCAATTAGGTCTCCAACAAGCTTGCAAAATTCATAACTATTATGATTCTTAGACCCAAATATTATAACCCACCTTTATAGATACCCTTTACTAATTACTATGGCATATTAAAAGGATAGGTATGGTTACTTTGGAAGACTAGCTCTGTTTTGACATTTTTGGATAGCAATTTAGGCCTCCCAAGTGATGGATTTACAAAGCAACTCCAAGGAAAACTTGCTTCCAAACTGTAGTGCCTCTCCCATTTGACTTTTGTTAGTCATCCTGATGGATGCAACCTTGCTGATCTTTTGTTGTGATGGATCATGATTGTGACGCTGAGTGGTCTACACCGTTGAGGTGTTTGGATTTATGTTTCTGTATCAGTTGCTTTGATTATGCTTTTGTCTAATATATGAGATTATGATGTGATTTTTGGTTCACTGAGGTTTGTGCCAGTGGTTACCAAGATCGATGTGGTATCATGAGGTTGTTTCGTGATTACCTTGAGATGTGTGCAGAGATTGCACTATGTTCTATTACCATGCTACACTGGATTAGGTTCCTGTAGCAGTGGTTAGTCATGTTTATGACTATGGTTGTTTATGTGTTTTAAATGCCTTTTTAATGTAGAGTAATCAATCATTATTAAATGCATTAATGACTAGAAATGGATTGTTCATGTGGGATTATTTGGTTATGTGCTGCGGACATTTACCTTGTTACATTTCTGATTAGAGAGATATTTGTTACTCATGTTATGTTTACATTTGAGATGACCTGAGGGTCAGATGTTACTCTTTGATTTCAGTATCATAGATATTAGACTACTATGTTGTTCAGTTAATCATATTGCATGATGATGCCATTTTGAGATGACAGTGTGTTTTATGATGATATCTGGTTATCTGGTATTTGGACATACCTCTGATTATGATATGTGATAGATTTAATGCTATGGTTATTTACTTCATTCCTGCGTTGTTATGCTTTATGCGAACGTGAGTGATGTACATAGGTTATTTTAATATAATTAAATAAATGGTTAAATTAGGTGATTTAATGCATTTATTACTTTGACTATGTTATTACATGCAATTGCACTTGATCGTGTTGTTTAGTGTGCAGGATTTATATCCCTGGCAGTGGCACATGGAGTTAGTGATTCAGCCATTCATATTTTACCAATGTCATCCTTATATGGTCGACGTATCCTTTATTAAATGTTTAATTTAAACTTTTCGGTGATTATTAAATCTGAACTCATTTGCATTATGTGATTACACCAGTAAGCGTGTCTGTGCAGTTAGAGGTATGCATTGTCGCAAAAGTTATTAAGGAGATTTTTGTGTTTTTGAGTTTTCAGGCTTTTTAATTGTTTTATTTTAATTTCTGGCAGTTTTGCCATAGATGAATTCCTATTTATAGGAATAGCCTATTTTCGTTTGGGTCGATTCGGGGTTTAACTAGATGAGCTGGTTAAATGCCCTAATCGATTATTCACCCGAAAAGTGAATAAGTATCCAAAGAGGAATTTAATTCCTCACTTCTCACTTTCAAATTGGAAAATTGGAGAGTAAAACCCAAAATCCTCTTCATGAGGATTTTTGTTTTTTTCGTTGTGGGAGCTGTGAGCATGAGATCTTTGCGAGGTTGGTCTCGTTGGATTCAGCTCGAGGAGTTTTTGCTTTGCCGTCAGTTTCAGCAGTTTCGGCGGAGTATTTATTTTATTCTACGGGTTTCAGTTTCGACCCCTTTTGCTGTTAGGTAGGGCCTTCCCATTTTAATGTTTTTACTCTATTTCTTGTCGCATTATGTTAGGAGGCTGAGAACTAGTGTTCCCCTCAGTTTCTGTTGGCTAGTTCTGCCCGATTGGTCGGGTATGAACATTTTCCTTGTTTTTGGGATGGGGGTTTGAGATTTGGAGCTGTTATGCTGGCTGTTTTTGCATACGATGTCCGATTTCATTTATTTTTAGATTTTCGAGGTTTTTGAATCCAAAGGTCAAATGGGTTTTATTTTGAAATTTTTTCAAAATTTGGGGTTTTACCTCGTTTTGTGTGTCGCCCTATTTTCTCGAGTTTTCTTGGCACTATGTGGTTCATGGACCTGCATGATCCATTTGGACATCGATCAGACCACTTTTGCATCTTTTATTGCATTGAGATGCGTGATGCATCCGTCCTCTTCATTTTGTTTTGGTTGAGGGATTTTCTGCTTTGTGTCCTCATCCAGTCCTTGGGTATGATCTTCATGATGGTGGTGTGCCACACACGAGTACATTTTCGAGTGACCTGCGAGGCTCGATCTTTCGTGGTACTTCCAAAAGTTGTGATCATTTGGGATGGGTTGGGAATTTGCATGCCTACGGGCACTCATCATTGGATGAGCATGGGTAGGGTAGGGTAGCATATGGAGGGGGCTTCTACCTCGCAGCCTGGTGATCATTGTGTCCCGAGGGTTGGCGAAGGAAGCTTTAATTAAGTGATAATTAAATAAAATATTGGGTTGTAATAATCTTAAGATAATAAAATGTTTGGGCTGCCAAAGCCTTTCTATTGAGGGATGTTGAATCTGCACAAGTCCTAGCTTGGGCTTTTTATGCCAAGCGACTCTCCATGATGTTAGTCCCTACGTAGTAGCCTATTGAGATGTCTGACCAGGACCTGTAGTTATGCATTGTCTTGCCTTGGGTTTAGTCATCATACTGCTTGGCGTGTCTGTTAGCCATGGATGTTGTTTTGTGTGTGTTTGTGGTTGGATCATTATCTCCATCAGCACGACGGCTGTGGACCTATGGGTGCCATGTGGTTGGGAGGCATAGCTGCCTTCACCACTGCTAGGGATCGGTGTACAGAGACGATCTTTTGTCCTAGTGCGACCGTTGCTAGATGTCTTCACTTGGTACTTCGGGTTTCGAAGTATGCTTTCTTGTGATTTATGCTTTCATTGGGATGTGTGTTTATCATGTTTAGATGATGTTATTTTATTTGACGCATTCCCTTATCATGATGTTTAGCATATGATTAGATGCTGTGAATTGTTGTATTAGCATATCTGTTGCTTACTGTTGTTTAGCATGTGATAGGTGATGTTATCTACTGTAGGATTATCTTATGCTTTTCTACTAGCATGTTAGATTTCCTTATGCTTTTATTGTTGCATGTTTTTAGTAGTGACGTCCCTATTACGACAGTACCAATGATCTGGTCGGTGGCTTGGGATGTTACACGCAGGGGATGGCTAGGACCCACGATGGTCTTATGATGCTATTGACGATTGGGAGGAACCGCGTACTTAGTTTGGTTGTTCAGCTCTCTGCGATGTTTATTTCAATGTGTTCTTTGTTGCTGTAGTTTAGATGGATAGATATTCTTCTTTCTGTGTTGTTCTTGCACTCGAGTGTTCATTCCTCGATTCGCGTGGATTCGGTACTCCCTGGTGTGGAGGTTCTTTGCTCTATTTTGGTCCCTTTTGCTTCTAGGAGTGTTTTTTTTTTCTATGGGCGACATTTGTTCAGCATGGTGCGACACTTTAAAAAGTACCGCATGCCCATGCAAACTATGTCGTACGACACTATAAAGTATTACACGCCTTCTTGAGAAATGTCGTACGACACTGGAAGAGTGTTGCACGCCTTCTTGAGAAATGTCGTATGATGCTGAAAAGTGTCACATGCCTTCTTGAGAAATGTCATACGACACTGGAAGAGTGTCGCACGCCTTAAGGAGAAGTGTCGCCCTCCTTTAGTAAAAAGTGTCGCACGATTTTTGTGAAAAACTCGTGCGTGCCGGCAGCGGGCACTTTTCTTCATGATTCAAACTTTTTGAGAGTGGTTTTGGATACCCTTTTGGGCATTCTTCAACCCTATGCTGTTGCATTTTGAATTTTGTCGGTTTCTCTTGAAATCAAGTTTTCGTGTTTTTGTTTTAGTCTCTTGAGGTTTAAAATATATCGTAGAATAAGTTGACGTATACTTAATTTCTTATACTTAAGATATATTTTAATATATGCGACAAATCGTTTGAGATAGGTTTCAGACCTCTCAGAGATAAGTTATGGATTCTAAGAAATTTCAGGGCTTCAGAAATCCAGACTTAGCCAATTTTCAGGGCATCAGGATTTCAGGCTTAGCCAGATTTCAGGGTTCTGCATTCTACCCTAGCTTGGTGTTTTGTTGATGAGTGGTCATTTCTTGAGCCCTCATCTTGTTGTGGTCATTGTTGGCTTTTGTTCACGTGTGTTCGTCGGTAGTGGCGTTCGAAGGTCTGTTGGTTGCTAGGATTGTGGTGAAGTCTTTCGTTGCAATCGTTGTGATCCCTGTATGATGTTGTCATGTGCATTCATACTTGTAAAAAAAATAAAAATTCTTGGCTTGATTTGAATCCTTGTTTCCAAGGATCTCTGGGCAGGGCATTACATCTGGTATCAGAGCCCATGTTCAAACATTGGGATCTCTGTGTTATGTTGCCCTTGTAGTTGTTGTTGCGTTGGTTGAGAGCGAGTGTCTTGGTGAGAACTCGTGATCCTTGTTGCTTTGGTATCTGCTCGTGATGGATTTGCTTGTCCAGTAGATGTGACTAGAGCAATGTGTGGAGAAGGAAGTGAGTCTTCCTGGTTTTGTGAGCGGGATCGATGTGCCTTGTTTGGTTGGTTGCTTGTGTGACCCTTTTTGGATGGAACCACTGATTGGTGTCCATGTGCTGGCTTTGAGTGCTACTTTTTGTTTCTCCTTGTGGAGTAGGTGCATTGTTTCCCTGTTTTCTCCTAATTGTAAGTAAATAGATTAATCTTATTTGTGACTCTGTGTTATGTCATTATAATAATAAAATGGTTCCTTTCATTGTAAATGAGTGGTTATTGTGAATCATGGCAAAGTAGTAGGTTTGCATTATATTTTTGGGTTAATGACTAAATGCGTCTTTAGGAATAAGATGAATGAACAAGGTGAAGTTATAAGGAATACAAAAATACTTATTTGTAAAGGTTACTTGCGTTAAGAAGATATTGATTTTTATGAGACTGTTACACTTATTTCTAGATTAGAGACTGTCAAATTATTTATTTCTTATGTGGCTTATAAGGATTTTAAACTTTATCAAATGGATGCCAAATATATATTCTTGAATGACAAACTTGAAGTGGAAGTTTACATAAAACACCCTGATGGATTTTCCTTGACTAATCAAGAAGATATGGTATGCAAACTAAAGAAAGTATTATATGACATGAAGCAAGCACCAAGAGCATGGTATCATAGGTTGAAAAGGTTTATTACATTTTGGTTTTAAGAAAGGGAGTATAGACAATAATGTATATCTAAGGACCAAGTTAGATGACATCTTAATTACTGAGGTATTTTTTGATGATATTACATTTTGTAGAAATGATACAACGAGTAACAAGTTTTATAATGAAATTAAATATGAATTTGAGATGTCAATGACATGGAAAATGAATTTTTTCCTTGGTTTATGGATTAAACAGAGTAAGGATGGAATTGTCATATCTCAAACAAAGTATCTTAAGGATTTTTAAATTTTTTTTAGGATTTAAGAATGTAAGCTAATAGGAACTCCTATGGTTACAAGTTGCAATCTAACAACTACTTATGAATCACCAAATACATTTTAGACAAGACATACATTAATGATTTGAGGATTACAATATTTAACTCACACAAGGCCTAATTTATCTAATGTAGTTGCAATTCTTGCAAGATTTAGAGCTAAACCTAAAGAAACTCATCTCATAGCTATAAAGAGAATGTTTAGATATTTGAAGAGAACAATAGATTATGGTTTATGGTATGATAGAACTATGGATTTTACTTTGCATGCTTTTGGCGACATTGATTGAGAAAGTAGTGTGGATGATAGAAAAAGAAAAAGTGGTGGATCCTTCTTTCTTGGAAGAAGATTTATTTCTTGGTTGAGTAAGAAACAAGATTGCATATCTAAGTATATGGAAGAATCAAAGAATGTTGATATTTCCATTAATTTCACTCAAATTGTTTGTATGAAACAAATGTTGAAAGATATTGGTATTATCATTGAGAATCCTATTATCATTCATTGTGGTAACACAATTATAGTTAATATGTCAAATAATCTTACAATGCAGTCAAAGATAAAACACATATCAACTAAGTATCATTTTTTGAGAGAAAAAGTTATTGAAAAGGATGTAAATTTGGAATACATAATTAGAAAGGGGTATACAATATAATTTTTCATGAATTCTTTACCAAAAGAGACCTTTGAACATCTCAAAGATATGCTTGGGGTAATGGCCCCGCCTTGGGATAACTAAATGATGCATGAATGCCTCGGTATAGTGGTTATAAAATCATTACCTTACATCTGGACTTGATGTTTGGTGATACTCCTTAGGGGTAGTAGTAACAGTGGTCAAAGCTAAGTCTAAGAGCTTAATGGGTCAGTATCACGAAATATTTTATGAGCAGAGCACCTAGTATGTTGAACATAGTAACGAGGCACTTGATTTGCCAATGATAAAGTCATAGGATGCACTTGATCATAAGTATTTTGTTTGGATTAAAGGAATGTGAAAGGGAAAGATTATTACTTGATCATAGGTTAACATAATTTGGCACTTTGGTGCCCTTTTCCATTGATATCAAGGGATATCAAAGGGGGAGTAATGTTGAGGATATTAAGAAAGTTATATTGAGATGGCACTTTTGGATTGATGTTTTTTACACATATGTCACCATCAATGCCAAAGATGGGTATTATTGAGTAGTGATTGGAGTTATTATTGTTTTGGATGCTGACATTCAAGTTTTGTGATTGATGTTAACATATGTATCCATTATATTTTGGTTGTTTCAGATAGACAATAATTTTGGATGTTACGAGTAGTTGGACAGAGTTGTATAAAAAATATACAACACTTCAGAGAATGCAAGCTTGGTTATATCATGTTGAGTAGGTATAGACCTTATGTCTAAGGTGTTGATTTGTGAGAGTTATAGTTATTTTGGTGAAGATTGGTTATGAGACAATCACTTGAAAATATGCCATAGTTGGTTAATGTAATTTGATATTAGTTGACTATTATTTGGAATAAAGATATGAAAGAATCATGTATGGTAGAAGACTAAGACTAGAGTATACTATGGGGTTTATGCCTTGTTTTGGTTATACTATAGTCATTGCCAGTGTGTGACAATTATATTTATTCTATTAGGAGCCATCTAGGTTGTATAGAGTGTGATATAGATTGGTGAGCATAGATTAAGGATTGTGACACATGGTTTAATGTTTATATTTTCTATACACTTGTATTAGGTATTGTATGTACCTCAGCGTTGGTTGATGTGATGATTTATGCATTGGGGAGGTCCTAACAGGCTAACCTAATTGATTTTTGTAACTTGTACGAAGGAAAGCAATTCCTTTGTTGTAATTTATGCAAATGGAATATATGGGAATGGATGCAAAGTAGTTATAGATGCAAGGGAGGTTAGAGTAGAGATAAAATTAATCTAGTTGTTTTGATAGAGGTATGAGTGGAATCTATGATTATTCCTTATGCATTTCAATAAAATTGTAAAGACAATTAAGTTGTCATCAATCAGTTCATGTTTAGACAATAATTCCTTAAAGGTAGATTTAAGCTTCTCCTTTCAAAGGGCGAGTCCTTGAAGGTGGATTTAACCTTCACCCTTTTAATAGTGTTCTTTATTAGTGATTTTTTTTTCTCATCAACTCTTAATGGGGTTGGAGGACCTTTTAACATAGGCTTTTTCCTTTAACATGGAATTGTCCTTAACCCCTTGACAACAACTGATCCAAAGCAAAGACAAAAAGCAACATACCTCTTCAGGCAGCTTGAACATAAATAATACTCAAAGAAAACAACATTTCATGACTTCTTAGATGAGTTCCACTTAACTGAACATGACTATATTTTCATGCTTCAAATGACACTAACAAGAAGAGTCCTACTGCTAAAAAGACACCCAACATATATTTGGACAAATTCATTCGTGAAGCAAGTGCCATGTAATGTCTCGTTTTGAATATCCTTCAAATTGCTCTTAGTTTCAATTTAAGGTCTTATGAATGACTTAAAATATTTGTTCTATACTTGGAAATGTTTATAATTTGTATTTATTTTCAAAGATCTCCAAATTCTTGAATTGTATGTATAATGTGTTTCCTTCTTATTCATAGATTTGTGCTCCTTTACTAATGACTAAATCAATTTACAAATTTAATATCTTCTCCCTATCGATTTCCCCACAACCTTGACCCCTTCTAATCATTTACATATTTTATCCGGTCTTGTAAATAAGTTTTGGGCTTTGTATATGTATTAGCTTCGTTCAACAATACCCGATATGTTTTTCCCCTTTATTCCATTTCACCGAGCGTTGCTGCAAAAGCCAATGCAGACTTTGATGGTGCTATCACCCCCTTCATCCATGTCTTGATTGCAATTGGAATGTATTATGTCATTCTTCGTACCTGCCTTGATGTCGATGCTGATACTTTTCTTGTTCCATGCCTTTATTAGCCAATTTGATGTCGTTCCTTACTTCTTAAAATATCGTGCTCATCAACCCAATAAGACATGATCCTCAATGATGTCACCCATCCCATGCTTTAATAATATTGATTTGGTAATCCATTTATTTATTAGGTTTGATATAATGATGGCAATAAAAAATTATTATGTATTTATGTTATTATGTCAAAATCGTTATATTTTAATAATTATGTATTGGATTAATATTTAAATAAGTGTCTACAATAGTAATGCAATCAATTAGACATTTATAATAATGGAGCTATATATATTAATAATAATGTTTATAATAATAATTATTATAAATAATATATTTACAATTAAGTAGAATAAATGGGTTTTCCTATATAGTTGTCAATAATGTTTCTTTTATGAATAATCAATAATAATATATATAATCAACTATTATTTTATTTAGTTATAATTGTAGGATTCCCTTTTAGGAGGGGTCATGATATTCTCCCCTTCTCAAAATTGCTTTTCCTCAAGCAATATCATTCATATATGAGCTCCTTCATAACATATTTGCATACAGAAGGCCTAGAAGATTTACGAGATATACATCTTTAATGAACAGAAACATGAAGCAGACAAAAATAGTCATATGAATGCATGAAAGCACGAAGCATACATGATGTAGATAGATGAAAACATGAAGCAAACACGATGCAAACACATCATATATTCTTTATAATTTATTTTTCATAATGAAGTAGAGTAAAGGGAATGATTTACAAAATATACTTCCCTAGTACATTTTATTGATCATGAATCTTGCAAGAACAAGTAATTGTTAGCATGCACATGTGTATAATATCTCTGAAGAAAAAATGAGTCCTAATAAATTAGTTCTAAACCAATATCCTACCAAGCCCAAGAGCGAAACTTTGGCCCCCTTGGCCCCAAGGGAAGACATTAGTCATCCATATGAGGTGGTCTACTCGAAAGATTCCAAGCTGAATTAGCTTGACAAGACGTCAAATTTTTTTAATTTGATCAATCTAAGCCCAAAAGCAAAACCTTGGCCCTCTCGGCCCTGATGGAAATATTATACCACTCCATCAAGGTGATCTACTTAGATGTCCATCTTAACATTCTTTTCCCAATCTAATCCCAAGAGCAAAATGTTGGCCCTCTTGGCCTTGATGGTAGCACTTTGGCATCCATCAAGGTGATCTACTTAGATGGAAATCTTTTTCTTCTTAAATATCCTACCTAAGCCCAAGAGTGAAACTTTTGTGCTCTCGGCCTTGATGGCAACACTTGACATCCATTAAGGTGGTCTACTTAGGAGGTAATTTGATTGACTAATTATTATAATCCCTTTTATTATATATAGTTATTTTTAAAGTTTACTTGTTTTCATTGAATCACTACTAGAATTGCAACTCATCTAGTTCTTTTTGGTCCTTCGCATCTTCATTACTCTCTTGATTATATTTAGATCTCTTGTTCATCTTTTCCTTTTCTCCCTTATCAAGTGTGGCATCCATTCTTTGAACTTGGCTCCTCTTTCCACATATATGTCCTGGTTCCCAACTTTCCTTGAAATAAAAGCATAAATTTTTCCTTTTTAGTTCGTTGCAATAGCTTTTGAGCTCTCTTCTACATTTATGGCCATGTTCCCATGGTTCCCCACAATGGTAACATAACTCATTTTTTTGGGATTCCTTGGAGTGATTTCTTTGTTTTTTACAATGCCTTGAATGTGTGCTTAGTGCATGGTTATTGGACCTATCCTTTTTTGGGTGCCTATCAAATTTTAATGCCTTTTGGATTGCATCTTCCAAATTTTTTGGTTCATGAGCTCCCACTACACTCTTGATTGATTCCTTCAACCCATCTATAAATAAATAGGTGAGTCTCTTTTATGATATTTCAGGTACCATGGCTAATAACATTTCAAACTCTCTAACAAATTCCATCACTAACCCTTCCTGTCTGAGTTGGGTTAATCCTTTGAAGTAACATTTTGGGTCTATTCGATCAAATCGCTTTGAGTTTTTGGGTGAATTCATCATAACTCTTAATTTGTTTATGTCCTGGTTGTTAAGGCTATGTTGCCACCAATCTTGTGCTAATCCTCTTAAATGAAGGATGACAAATTGAATAGCACCATTTTCTATCATAGGATTTAAGGAAAGATATGTATCCAACATTTGTACCCATGAGTATGTTGTAGTTCTTTCTGATCCGTCAAATTTTGGAAGACTCACTTTATTTATCTCTTCTCTTAGTCCCTTCTCTTGATGTATCTGTCTCTTTCTATTAGGTAGTGACTTCATTTGATCATCACAATAATCTTTAAACAATATCTCCCTTCTAAGTTCACAATCAATTTTAGAGTACTCATTTATAATGTCATTTATATTATTGACTTCATTTATCCCATCCTCATCTTCTTGTTCTTCTCTAGGTAGAAAAGGAGGTCTTGTGGGTCTATGTTGTGATTCTAGTGTATGCAACTAATTATTATCATTTTCAGATTGGTGAGAATTTGTATCTCTTCCATTTTTGTCTAAGAGGAGTCAGTTTGTTTCACTTTGCTCAGTTATAGCTCGAGCATTTCTTTCAGTTTGTTCCATGGGTGCTTGAGTAGTTCAATTCATTTGTTCCATGGAGGCTTTCAATTCATTACTTATTCGATGATTCATTTTGGTGGAATGTTTCCGTCCTTCCCTTTCCAATGCTCTCTTATCCCTTTGGTGTTTTTGCATTAACTACTTTCCACAGGCTAGCAAGAAAGATGCTTTGATAACACTTGTAATGTCCCATATTGAATATCCTTCAAATTGCTCTTAGTTCCAATCTAAGGTCTTATGAATGACTTCAAATATTTGTTCTATACTTGGAAATGTATATAATTTGTATTTATTTTCAAAGATCTCCAAATTCTTGAATTGTATGCATGCACACACACACACACACACACACACATAATGACAAATTTGTGTATAAGATAGAATATATTTAAAATTAGGAGTCTCTCTTAATTATATATCAATTCGTGTTTCCTTCTTATTAATAGATTTATGCTCCTTTACTAATGGCTAAGTCAATTTACAAATTTAATATCTTCCCCCTATCGATTTCCCCACAACCTTGACCCCTTCCAATTATTTACATATTTTATTGGGCCTTGTAAATAAGTTTTGGGCTTTGTATATGTATTGGCTTCTATCAACAATACCCAATATGTTTTTCCCCTTTATTTCATCTCATCAAGTGTTATTGCACAAGCCAATGCGGATTCCAATGGTGTTGTCACCCCCTTCGTCCACATCTTAACTACAATTGGAATGTATAATGCCATTCTTCGTACCTACCTTGATGCCGATGCTGATACTTTTCTTTCTCCACGCCTTTATTAGCCAATTTGATGTCGTTCCTTACTTCTTAAAATATTGTGCTCATCAACCCGATAAGACATTACCCTTAGTGATGTCACCCATCCCATGCTTCAATAACATTGATTTGGTAATCCATTTATTTATTATGTTTGATATAATGATGACAATAAACAATTATTATGTATTTATGTTATTATGTCAAAATTGTTATATTTTAATAATTATGTATTGGATTAATATTTGAATAAGTGTCTACAATAGTAATGCAATGTTAGACATATATATATATATATATATATATATATATATATATATATATATATATATATATATATATATATATATATATATATATATATATATATATATATATATATATATATATATATATATATATATATATATATATATATATATATATATATATATATATATAATAATGCTTATAATAATAATAATTATGAATAATAAATTAATAATTAAGTAGAATAAATGGATTTTCCTATATAGTTGTCAATAATGTTTATTTTGTGAATAATCGACAATAATATATAATCAAGTATTATTTTATTCAGTTATAATTGTAGGATTCCCTTTTAGGAAGGGTCATGACATGCCACCACTATGGTATGCAAACATAGATACACAGCTCATATTGGATGCCTGTGACGCAACATCATATTTCTCTTCATACATGACAAAACAAGATACAACAACCTCATCAACATTTTGTCAACTACGCAGACAATTTGCTTCTACCTACAATAACAAGACATAGTTCATACATAAACATGGAAATGCACTACTAAACTACCAACAAATGTCCACCCATCGAGCTGTTCACATTGCCCTGTCATTGCCACTACGCAAATCCTCACAAATAACTATTTTCATCAACACCACACCATTTAAGAGTAGAGTATTCATGCTTAAATGTCCCAAACTCCTAGTAAAAGAAAATGACAATTCAAAAAACATAATGTACACTTCCGCAATCAAGAAATACATAGCAAGACCACAAGCATTAGACAATTTATCTTTGGTCAAGTATACATCACTGTACTACAATAAGGCAAACACAATATGTAAAAGAACAAAACCACAAATCATACGTTGTGTCAAATACAATCCCCATATTGACTATGAAAACTATTGCAAGGAGAAATTGATGCTTTATGTGCCATTCCAAGTAAGCGAGAACACTTTACTATCAGGTCAAAACACATGGATTGAAGCATTCAACACTAGAATATTCAAAATAGAAAACATAGAAAAAATGTACAATGCACAAACTGACTACAAATGGGGCAACATAGATGACACAACAAGAGACATTCACACAAAAAAATCAAACAATAATGTTCGACGACCACATTGACTCAGTGAATCAGTTAATTATAGAAGAACGATATGACATTATGCCTGATCTAATCCAAACAAGAAACACAAAAGCAAAGAACATTCTCCTCACATCATTGTTCTCAGAAATTGCACATCCATTTATACAAAGAACTAAAGAATACTTTGCTATGAGGAGAGAGCTAGACAAGGAACAACAAGCAATACTAAAAGATGTACTAATGACAAAGAGACTTGCACTACACATACCACTTTATTTGTTCCTAACCAGGGGTGTTGGAACTAGCAAAACATACACAACAAAAGTAATGTATGAAACCCTCATACGACTATATGAAAAACAACTAGATAATGATCCCCTAAAACCAAAGGGAATCATAGTTGCCTCAATAGGAAAAGCTGCATTCAATGCTGGTGGATACACTACACATTCCATATTCCACCTCCCATATAGATCCTCCAAATTAACACCATTGGATGTTGATACATTAGATAGCTTGAGCAAAAAACTCAACCAACTACAACTTGTAGTAATTGATGAGACATCATTGATCAAATCCACAATGTTGTACAACATCGACAAAAGATTACGGCAAATAAAACACACACCAAATCAATCGTTTGGAAATATAGACATTATATTTTGTGCGGACTTGTACCAGGCACAACCTATCTATGACAGTTGGATATTTGAAGAACCTAGAATTGATAATAAGACTATCTCATACACATTTTGGACCAACATGGTCAAATACTTTGAACTGAAAACTGTAGTAAGGCAAACAGATCACGAATTTGTATCTACTCTCAATCGGATCAGGACATGTGACCAAACTAATGAAGACATATTATACATAAATGCAACATGCTATAAGCTTAGACCAAATGACCCAAGGTTGCCTCATCTATTCTAGTGCAACTCAGCAGTTGATGAGCACAACAAAACCATCTTAGAGTACTTGCCCATGAGACTATATCTCCTAGAAGCTATTGATCAAATAGACACAACAATCGACACCATCCCCTACCGAGTTGAGAAAATAACATTAACAACTACAATCTTTGTAAAACTAGGCATTCTCGTAGAACTCCTTGTAGGAAACTTCGACACAAAAGATGGTTTTGTTAACGACATTGATAAAATCTTCCAACTCCATACAACACACCACCACAATATCATTTAGATAGAGTTCCGTGATCCTCATGTTGGAAGAGTATGCCGAAAAAAAATGCACAACTTGTATACAAATTCTATCTCACCCTCATGGACACCAATAATGAGAATAACTAGAAAACTCAAAACAACATCAAAAATCATCACTCGCTCACAATATCCTATTCAACTTGCATGTGTAAGCACCATTCATAGAGCACAAGGACTAACAATGGACGCAGTTGCGTTTGACCCTCATAGAGTCTACCAACATGGGCTAGTCTATACTACTCTATCACGTGTAAGAGACATCCAATCATTATACTTGATTCATAGGCTACAACACCATAATCTAAAATTGTCCCACAAAGTCAAAGTTGAGATGCACCGCCTACAAACATTAACTTACTAGACACTAGAACATAGCCTTTTCAATATGGTATTAGAGAAAATCATAATATGCACTCTCAACACAAGAAGCCTACCATTACATGAACAAGAAATAGCTCATGACCATGACTTGCTAGCTGCAACCATACTATGCTTGCAAGAAACTCAGACAAGCAAAGTAGAACAACTGCAATTACTAAACAAAAGTTTCAATTTATACCCTTCATCTGCTATACATGGACTACTAACCTGTTGTAGCAGAAATAACACATTGTAAAGAATAGAAACATTTGCAACAAGACACCTCAAATCAATAATAGTTGACATTTTGCAGAACCAAATTCCTTTACGAATAACAAATTTGTACCTCACACCAAATGCACCAATCGATGACCTATTCAACATCATACAAACCATCACGTGTAATCTGCCAAAAAATTCAAAATTGATCATTGCAAGAGACTTCAACATTGACATGTTCAAATCAGCAAAAGCACAATCGTAATTGCAATAATTTATGAATGATCATAGGCTATTGTTCACAGTAAACATGCCAAAAACACATGCTACATGCATGGTTGACCACATTTGGATACGTAACATCAACGTTGAAACAACTTAGACCATTGTTAAGGATACATTTTGGATTGATCACTATGCAGTAGCACTATGTGTACAACCATAGCAAATGAACATGCAACTTCCTCTTATATTTATCATCTTTCAACTAGCAAGATCCAACTAAACATACAATTTACTAATTTATTGTATTGATTATTTCTTGTAGACCATGGAAACCACACAACCATTGAACAATCAACAACAAAGCAAGCATAAAAAGTAAGTATACTCACAAACAATGGCAATGAATTTCAAACACATTTGAACATATACACATTAGAATCACCAAACTTCTAACATAGACACATTTCTATATACAGACAAAAGGTAGAAGCATCTGAACCTTCTATTGTATTTGACATTTGCACAACATAATCAGGAAGCATATTTGAGGGCAACATACTCATAACATATGGACCAACTTGTAAGTTAGCTTCCTCAAGCCATCAAGGATCACTAATTGCAAACATAGATTTGATTGACAGAGATGCTCAAAAGACTATAACAATAAACATCACCAACAAATTGATTGACAAATATTTGCATTGGCTAACTCCTGGGACAAGCATCCATATAGAAAAATTGGAAATAAACAAAAAAATGGATTTTGAAAGAGAAGACGTTCAATATTGCTTGCAACTCACTTCAAAAACACAAAGTCAGAAAATTACTACTATATGCAAGCAACAAAAGCTAGCACTAGACACAAAAATATCATAGCTAATACAGTCACCAAATACATATCCAATCGGAACCCTACACGTTCTTGTCACATCTCATCAACATATAACACAATAGTTCTAGCTACAAATAAGAGATAGAGAGCTCCCTTCTGACACCGTGACCGTAAGATACAGATTTCAAAATTAAAATTCATTTCTTGCAATGCTCTACAATTTCAAATAATTCCACTGACTAATAGGTTACTCATTATTGCAGCTCCGAGTCTTCCAAAACCACAACTATGCCTACAAAAACCTACAGAATATCTACGCATCATGTACAAAACCAACACCACTACTACTACTCCTCAACAATGTAGTTTGCAATAGTCCAAGAGGCTCAACAATACTACGATTAGGCCAATCCACATTTATTGATCTACTCAATGATCAATGCATGAAAGCAACACTGCAAAATCTAGTAGAAACAAAGCTGCAATTAATTGACCATGCAACGTATACACATTGCATAATACTATGTAGTGGACTCAAAAAATTACAAATACATTTACTGACTTTTCCTATTCACTTTCAAGTAACAGGAACACTACGAACAAAGAACGTCCACCAAACACCATACCAACCACTATGCACAGTATGTCAACAAACAGTCTCATTATTTGCAGGCACAAACATGGGAGAGAAAGATCATGATTCCTGGATCTTCAACATGCCTCACAACATAACCTTTTTCTTCAAAAAGTTCAAGATGAAGGAAAATGAATTTACGAAGCTACCTTAGAATTAGACCAAATCACATAAAATGGAATAAACCACTTGACATGACCTAGTTTATGCTAGCTTGGCTGACACAACTCAATCTAATTGTATCCTTGAAAACTTTTATTGTAACTATTTAATCACATATCCATAACTTGAGAATTAACTACCTATTATAATCAATTAAATGTCAAAATTATCACCACATTTAGAACTAATATATTTTTGTCTCAAATTTCTAAACCTAATTATTTATTCACAATATTTAATTATGATAAATAAACCTAAAGAAATATAAAATTAAACTTATTTAAGTTGTCTAAAAATTGACCTCAAAATCATACTAGGACTCAATTTATTCAAATGAACCTAGAAATTTGATTACATTGATTGACACCCTTCATGGGAGGAACTTATTTTTTCGTCTTGATAATGGATCATAGAATGTGATAAAAAAATGCTGATGCTCAAAACATTAACAATCAAAACCAAAATCTTATGTTTTTGTTCTAATGGACTTTAGAAATCTAATTACATTGTTTGACATCCTTCATGGGAGGGAGCCATGTTTCATCTTGATGATGGATCACAAAGTGTAATCCAAAGCATTGATGCTAAATAAACTAACACAATCAAAACCAAAAGCTTGCTTATATTCCAATTAATTGTGAAAATTCTAATTATATTGATTGCCACCCTCATGGGAGGGAATTATATTTTCATCTTGATGATGAATCATAAAGTGTGATCCAAAATGTTTTATACTAAAAATGCTAACACAATCAAACACAAAAGCTTACATTTATACTCTAATAGATTTTGGAAATACAATTACATTGATTGATGCCTTTCATGGAAGGGAACTATGTTTTCATCCCATGTATCACATAATGTGACCCAAAATGTTGATGCTAAAAACACTCACATAATTAAAACCAATAACTTACATTTATATTCTAATAGATTGTGAATATCTGATTACATTGATTGTAACCTTTATGGGAGTGAACTATGTTTCATCTTGATAATGATATGAAATGTTGATGCTAAAAACACTAACACTTTCAACGCTAGAAGCCTAAATTTATATTCTAATGCATTGTGGAAATCTAATTACATTGATTGACACCCTTCATGGGAGAGAATTATATTTTCATCTTGATAATGGATCACAAAGTGTGATATGAAATGTTGATATTAAAAATATTAACATAATAAAAAATCAAAAGCTTGCATTTATATTCTAATGAATTATGAAAATCTAATTATATTGATTGAAATCTTTTATAAAATAAAGCTATGTTTTCATTAAACTGATAGATCAAAAATATTAATGTTAAAAATACAAACACAATAAAAACAACTAAAAGCTCACATTTATAGAGTGGAGAAATTCTAATTTTATTGATTAACACCGACCATGAGAGGGAATTACGTAATCCAAATGTAAAGCTTACTTTTATAACCCAAAATAAAATTATTGGTGAAAATACAAATCCGAGAATGAAAGAAGCCTCCTATAATGCTTAGGTTCACGTGACCGTGGCCTACGAGATCCCAGTCGACCACAACTCGGCACAAGTCCTGTCATGACAAGCAGCTCCACCACCAGACTGAAATTGCTCGCAGTTTCAGGATAATTCAAACTATTTTGCTGCTAGGGATATTGCAATGGCTGGCTGGATTGCTCGCAAGGTAACTTCTCTTTCTAAATGCTTAACCTGCATTATCCTACTCTCTTTGTTTCGAACAAGCGACCTTCCTTGTTTATTTTATACTGATATCCACTGCTTGAAAGGACAGTAGTGGCCTTTTCTAAAGTTGTTATTTCACCTCGTTGATTTTCCTCAATGGCCATTCTTAGGTGAAACGAGACTTCAAATTTCGGAAACGATCAAATAGCGTAGGCATCAACCTGCAAGAAATTTATCTGCGCGACGACATTGCGTGCGGCAGTGCTGCGTGTCACACGTGTGTCCAGACTTCGCCGCGCCTTCCAGCGAATGCCTCTCATTATTTGGTAAGATTATCTTCTCAACTTTCTTCATTTTGATGAGAATTCACCGTCATTTCGTCACCGCTTTTAAGGAAATTCCCAACATTCTGGTCTCTTGTTCCACATCATCTAAACTTATTACTTATTGAGCAGCTCCTGGCCAAAAGTTACCAGTCATCGTATGAGGATGTTGGCGATTAAATATCTTCTTCACCTGCCCCTAACAATCAAATGATCTCAAAACCATTGGTCCGTTTAGGCCACACTGCACTTAACATTCTTTAAGGGCATGTTGCATCTTTCTATCCACCAGGTCACGCTTTGACTCGTGTATCTTTGAAGTATTTACAAACCGTCTTTCCTTGGCCAGTATGGTGGTCCATATCTTTTTATAGCCTTTACTTCTATAGCCTATAGCTGCCTCAGTGATACCCTTATAATTTCACTCGAGTAGTTAATCTTATAAGGTGGAAACGAATCCTTTTGGTGTAAATACAACATGCATCGTGGTCATTGATTTTGCCCATTGTCTCATTGTAAGTAATGGGTTGCCATCCTTGGTTCTTTTGCGGAAAAGAGAGTGTTTTTCATTTTCTTGTTAAGATTTTGTAACGAGAAATGGATGTGTAGCAGCAACTATTGGAGTACTCAATTGTCCAACTTGTAGGATTCCTTTTTGTCTAACGATATGACTTTAATCTAGATTCTTTGGCTGTAGTTTGTGGTTTCTCTTGCTCTTTGGTACAAGTTGAATCTATCCCTTTCATAACCCCTTTTTGTCGGCCTGACACAAATTATATAAGTTTGTCAGCAATTGCACACAAGTGGGGATTCCCTTGTCTTTAGGAGCTCCTATGCTTATTTTGGCATTTGTTAGAGTACCTACCAGGGTTTTCTTTGTAATTTTGTATGCAACACAAAACGATCAATTTTGAAGGGGAGACTCCTCGTAAAAAGTATATAAATGTGATTTGCACAATATATATTTGCTACGTGCAATCTTAACGAATATACTTTTTAGAATGTTCCATGCTCATTTTTTTTTTGATCAGTAATCTTTAAGTATTTCATTAATAATCAGAAGAGTAGGTATAATTAGACATATCCAACCAAAAGCACCTACAGGCCCAGTTCGGGCTAACAACCCCATTGCAAGACATTGTTGATATTATAGTCCCATACCTTCCTATGAGACCAAGTACGAACAAAAGACACTCCAAACACCATAACGTGCATATAGAACATTACAATTCCAAATATTATAGCCCATCAAGACCACAGTCGATCAGAAGCAAGCTTGGAACTCAAAGTTGCCAGCTCCATTACGCTGCTTGAGATGTGGAACTCACTTTTATCCTCCTTACTTTGCCTCTACCAGGTGGTCAACCTTGTCACTTCTTGGGATTCTCTTGTACCTGGGCCACAATCCCTCTTCAAGCATGAATATCCCTAATCCATTGGAAGTCTTTGATCACACCTAGCCCCAAACATAGCACAGCCCAACATACTTCTCTATCCCATAAGCATTTCAGATTAAGAACGGGTGTATATGGGCATCAACATCACCCACTTGCAGCCAGTCTTCCTCTCTTGGCACTAACCCCTCACCAGTCTGGGCCTGGGCCTTGAGCAAGATGTTCTCCAAACCACTCTGCCACTCCTCGTGGACACAATTTGTAACCAGCCATTGGGCATCTGCAGTCGTGCTCATCACCAAGCAGTAGCCTAGAAACAAAGAGGCTAACTCCACATTGGTTCTGTGTCTCCCATTCGCCGAGAAATAATCATCCCCAAGCAAGATTGTAACTTTATATAAAAACTCTTCATCTTCAAAGACATCTTCAGCTTGTCTGTAGACACCTTGCCCCAAAAGGTGCTCACTGCTTTTGACACTCGTAAGGAGAAGTTTAACCACATTGTCACAACAAAGGTGGAATCAAACTATTCACTTCCCACAACACAAAGCTGCGTTCAAAAATCTAGGAGTGAAGACAAAATGAAGGCACCATAGAATTCATACCATTTTGCATGTGCCACTTTACAGTCAATAGGGAGTAAATGTAGGAACATTAAAGAGACTGTACTTAGCCTGCGTGCCAACTCAAAGGGTCATAATTCCAACATGCTGTCATTACTTAGTCCAAAGAGACTATAGCATCCACATCATCAGCTGAGTCAACCACCTCATTGGATAAGTGATCAACCCTCCTGTACCTTCCCTCCTTATGTGTGATGCTTAAATTTTTTTGAACGTTGTCAACAAGTTTGAAATCAATTTCACAACCTTATTAATCTGCCAATCCTCCAATTTTCATTTGATAATTGCCTTAGTTATAATGCTGGAATCATCTTTAAGATGCAGCTGAGGGATTGAGAGTCTTTTAGCTAGTGTGATCCCAAGTAGTGCTGCTTTGGCCTCTGTAATCTTATTAGTTCACAGAGCCAGTTTTTGAGTGCTCTAGGGCAGCACACATCCCTTCCAATCCTCAGCTACACACCCTGCCCCCGAAGGCCCTGAGTTTCCTTTGGAGGCACTGTCGATTTTACCCTCCCTCACCCTTCTTTAGGGGCACACCACTCCGATGGGATAGCTTTTGATGCAAATGGATTAACCCATTTAGGCTGATTAATAGGCCTCAAATTGATGAGGGGCCAACTTGTTTTGATGTAACTATATTTGATGTTGTAAATTTTTTTCCCTAGGCTCACCGAAGATGCAACTGATGATGCTAGTTCAGAGGCAGAGCTTTCAATTATGCCACATACCTAACTAAAACTTTCTACCTTATCTTGGAAGATGCACCTATTTCTTTTCTTCCAAATTGCAACAACAATCTGCATATTCATCAAGAGTTTGTAAGACAATCATCAGGCTTATATATTGCAGACCAGAATATCACAAGACATCTTTCACATCCACATTGAGTGGATATTCAATTGATATCTTGGTATTGTTATAATCCTGAAATCTTGCTGATACCAGATTCCTAGGACAGGATAAATCATAATCAATCTCATCTTCCACGTCAGATTAGAGTACACACAATGCATACCAGTTTGCAAGTTGAGGTTTATTTGATTGATTGAGCTTTAATATCATCATCATTATATAAGCACTATCAACATCTGATTCTTACAAAGTATCAAGATATTATATTCGTTTTATAAGAAAAGTATTTAATTAGAAAGAAGTCTCTTGCAATTGAATTATAAGTGCATAGTACCATAATTTTAAGAATTCACATAAGGAGACATTACGAGTGACATCAGAAGATTGCAATTTTATAGTCATATTTCATAGTCCCTATAGGGGGCATTAGAATGGTATTAGAGCATAATCTTGCCATTCACTGAGGATAGTTCATGCAAACCTATCAATGCAAGGACATAGCTGCCATGGCAGAGTAATTAGCCAACGAGCTCAATATTACAATAATAGATAAGACGTCTATTATTAGTTAATGGTTATCTTGTAAATATCTTTAGCTTTAGTTTGCTTTCGTTTTTTGCTTTCTCTGGAATAGAATGTATCTATTCTTTACGATCGTTTCCTAAGGAAACATCGTCTCATTCTTTTGTATAAATTGACCTTTCGGTCTCTGTTAATAACAAGCAAGTATTTACCAATTACCTCGTAATGTGGTATCAGAGCTAAATGCTTAAATTTTTTTGTTAAAATTTATAATTTCTTCTTGAAATTATTTGTTTAAATTTTTCCAAAATTATTTCAGCTATTTTCTCCAAAAACTCGCCTAGGTTTTTCTGTCTAGAGAAATTCTGAACTCGGATCTACAAATTGCATGAAAATCGTGGTCGTTTTGTACCATTCTCAGCAAATCGTGATTTTTTTTACACTTCATTTTCGCGTCTTCAGCCTACACCCGCGCAATTTGGAGGCTCTTGTTGTAGTTGCAGGGGTTTGTACTTCCTACCAAAGACGCGGAATTGACAGTTTTGGTTCAGATCTTTATCTAAGATTTTTTTTGAGATCGTTTCTAACAGCCACGCGACTAGCAGACTTGCGTTTTTGGGGTGAAAATCTGCATGTTTCTGTATCAAATCTTCATGCTCTTAGCCGTCTCAGTCTGTCATCATGCTCTGGGAAGCAGATTCGACCATTTTTTATCAAGAAATCTGAAGTTTTTTCAAGCTTTTTTCATCTAGGGCCGTTTTTTTTCGAAACCCTAATTTTTGGGGTCGAAAAAATATTTTGTTTGCAGATTCTTGGTGGGTTTTTCGAGAGCTCAACTGGGTTGTTGTTCGTTTTTTTCTGGGTGCCTCGATTTTCAAGCCAGCGGATTCAAAAAACGACAGCAGATTTCTATTGGGTTTTTCGAGTTCTCTTCTGGGTCATTCTCTGATTCTTCTGGGTCTTTCATATTTTTGCCTCGAAGAACGTGCCTTCACAGATTTTCACAGTTTTCATTGAAAAACGTGCCATGGCATCTTTGACAAATATTATGCTTGAACATAATTCCAAATTCAATGGTCGCAATTATGGAACCTGGAAGCAGCGCATCATCGCAATCTTCGAATATCGAAACACTGATCAACTTGTTCTGGGTGTTAAGCAGCGTCTGACTTCTCTGGGTCCTGATCAAGATACATGGGATCTGAACAATCGAGAGGCAGTAATGCTTCTCAAACTCTCCGTAGCTGATGACCAGCTTTCTTAGATTCCATCCGGCAAGACAGCGGCCGAAATCTGGACACATCTCAAAGGTCTTCATGAGACTTTCGACAAGAGCAGAGCCTTCTTTCTGAAAAACACTCTGTTTTCTATTGTCATGGATGAGCGCACCTCGCTCCAGGCACACCTGAATCGGATTCAGGAAATCTGTGATCAGTTACTTGCCATCGGTTGCAAGATGGAGGAAGAGGATATTGTAGTAATCACTCTTTGGAGTTTACCAAATTCCTATGAGCATTTTATTGAGACTCTCAACATCACATCTACTGGTGTTGATCTAAAGTTCACTGATCTCTGCACCCTGCTACTTCAGCAAGATCGGTGGAAACAACAGTTCGGTAGCAGCTCCAGTTCCACCTCCACTGAGCAAGCCTTTGCTGCGAAATCCTTTCAGAAGGATAAGGGCAAGTTTCAGCAACCATCTCAGCAGAAGTCTTCTGCTCCAGCATCCGATGGTACCAAAAAGAAGAACATTCAATGCAACTATTGCCACAAGTATGGTCACATGAACGTTGCATGTCGGAAACGCTTAGCTGCCCAGTCTAAGCAATCAGGTTCGCAAACCAAAGCGAACAATGCAGAGCACACTGAGCAGGCGGAATCTACCTTTTACGCCTTCATGGCTAAAAGACCCGCAGATCATGTGCAGTCATCTGCCTGGTACATTGATTCAAGTGCCTCTCGACATTTCACTCACCGCAGAGACTGGTTTACTGACTACCAGCCTTATTCAGATTCTGTTATCTTTGGTGGTGGAGAAGAGTACACGGTTGTTGGTAAAGGCAACATTCAAATTTAGTCTATTGGGAGGAAGCTCATATTCCTTGATGTGTACTGCGTTCCAGGGATGGAACTAAATCTACTCTCGGTCAGTCAATTGCTACGACATTCTCCACACTTGGCAGTCACCTTCAGTTCACATCAATGCACCATCACTGATCGGGCGACTAAGTCTACTGTTGCAGTTGGTCTTGAGGATCATGGTCTTTTCCGACTTACTGATTTTGGTGATTCTCAGGACTTAGCTATGGCTGCTCGGCGATCTTCCATCAACACACTTTGGCATCAGCGATATGGGCACTTAAATGTGCATTATCTCTCACAACTTGCTCGGGATGAGCTTGTTCTTGGTTTGCTAGAGATTCAAACCCAACACCTTGGAGTTTGTGACGCATGTCAGGCTGGGAAGCAAAATCGCACACCTTTCCCCAGTGGCGATTCTTGGCGAGCTTCTCAAGTCCTTCAGCTTGTTCATGTTGATATCTGCGGCCCTATGGCCACTCCTTCTATTCTTGGGTAAAGGAATTTTCTGTTGTTTGTAGATGATTTCAGTAGAAAAATGTGGGTGTATTTCCTTAAAAAGAAATCCGATGCATTTACTGTATTTCAGAAGTTTAAACCCTTAGTTGAAAAAGAGTCTGGGAAATCTATTATTACTCTTAGATTAGACAATGGGGGGGAATTTTGTTAGACAAAGCCTACCGCCTTATTGATGTTGAGACATCTCGTCTCATATACAGCCGCGATGTAGTCTTTGATGAGCAGCGAGGACCATTCATGCCTGTTTCTTCTGTTCCTGATCCAGCAGACCAGCCTATGCAAGTTCATGATTTGGGAGTTCGGCTTCCATTAGGTCCACCTGATGGGAGGGCTCCAGTAGCTCCTACAGCTTCAGTCCTGCCAGTGACACCTGTACAGACACCTCCGGCTTCTCCTGCAGGATCACCTCGTTTTGAAGATGCTTCACCTGAGTTTGATCCAGATTCTTCTGATGAGGATCCTGCTGATCAAGCATCTCCTAGTACTACTGTTGGTCATTCTCCTCTCCGGCCTAAGTGGTGGGCTAAGACACTTCATGATGATGAGCTCATTGATGGGAGAACTGCTCGGAAAAAGAGGAAAATTACAGATTCTGTTAACTTTGCTCTTATGGCCAACATTCACAGTGTGTTTGAACCTCAAACATATTCCGAGGCTAAAGGAATTCCAAAGTGGGAACAGGCCATGCAATCTGAACACCAGAGCCTGCTGAAGAACAACACTTTGGTCCTTTCTGATCTTCCCCCAGGGAAGAAACCCATTAGCTGCAAATGGGTCTACAAAATCAAATACAAATCAGATGGTACTTGGATAAGTACAAAGCTCGTTTAGTGGCAAAGGGCTTTTCTCAGCGTCAGGGCATTGATTATGAGGAGACCTTTGCTACTACTGCAAAGATGAGCACCATCAGATTAGTCCTAGCCATGGCAACACAATTTGGCTGGAAGGTCCATCAGATGGATGTAAAGAGTGCTTTCCTGAATGGTGATCTCCATGAAGAGGTTTACATGACGTAGCCTCCTGGTTTCAAGGTTGCTGGTAAAGACCATCAGGTTCTCAGATTGGTAAAAGCTCTCTATGGTTTGAAGCAGGCCCCTCGGGCATGGTACATCAAGATTGATACGTACCTCAGTGATCAAGGCTTCAAGAGGAGTTCTTTAGACTCAAATCTGTACATCAAGACTACTAACAGTGACATCATCCTTTTGGTTATCTATGTGGATGATCTGATCATCACTGGCAGTTCGGCATCTTTGATTCAGGGAATCAAACAACACTTATGCCAGTCTTTTGATATGACTGACCTTGGGCTCATGCATTATTGCTTAGGTGTTGAAGTTTGGCAATAGTCTTCTGGTATATTCATCTCTTAGTCCAAATATGCCAGGGCCTTGTTAGACAAATTCCGAATGCAGGATTGCAAACCTGCATCTACACCTATGGAGAAAGGTCTCAAGTTATCAGCCAAGTCTGATTCTCCTTCCGTTGATGATACTACGTATAGGCAACTAGTAGGCAGCCTCATCTACCTATCTGCTACTAGGCCTGATATCAGCTTTGCAGTCAGCTATATTTCACGCTTTATGACAGCTCCTAAGGCTGATCATTGGATGGCAGCAAAGCGTGTGCTTCGTTATGTGAAGGGCACTTCTGATTATGGACTTCTGTATTCTCGGAGTTCTAATCCTAAACTCAGTGGATTCACAGATTTAGATTGGGTAGGCTCTGTTGATGATAAAAAGTCAACATCTGGATATGTGTTCAGTTTGGGATCCGGTGCAGTCACATGGACCAGCAAGAAGCAGTAGGCAGTTTCTCTCTCTTCTACAGAGGCTGAATATAGAGGGACTGTTAAGGCAGGATGTGAAGCTGTCTGGCTTCGTCGGATGCTTGGGGATATGCAGATGTCACCAGCAGGACCGACTACTCTGTTTGTTGATAACGAAGGCGTTATCAAGTTAGCACAGAATCCAGTCTTCCATGAACGAACCAAGCATGTGGATGTTCATTGTCATTACATACGACAACTGGTTGAAGACGGGACTATAGATCTGCAGTATGTTCCTACCACAGATCAGACTGCAGACATTCTCACCAAGCCTCTTGGTCTTGATAAGTTTGTCAAATTCCGAGGACAGCTTGGTGTGTTAGATAGATTAACCATTAAGGGAGGGTATTACAATAATAGATAAGACGTCTATTATTAGTTAATGGTTATCTTGTAAATATCTTTAGCTTTAGTTTGCTTTCGTTTTTTGCTTTCTCTGGAATAGAATGTTTCTATTCTTTACGATCGTTTCCTAAGGAAACATCGTCTCATTCTTTTGTATAAATTGACCTTTCGGTCTCTGTTAATAACAAGCAAGTATTTACCAAATACCTCGTAATACTCAAAACCTTCATGGAACAGATTAATGAAAGATTTGAAAGGACTAATCAATTAATCCTCCAAGCTTTTCAAAGCATGAGCAATAGCCATAATGAAAGATCCATTCCAAATTCAGGAAGAGACATTCAAATCATTCCTAGAATGAACATTCAACCCAGAGTGATTTAAAAGAAAAATAGCCATTACAACAAAGTGATTTAAAAGAAAAATGAGGACCTGCCTGAAAAGTTGGGTTTAATCATTAAGCCTTCCTCCCTCAAAACTCAGCTTATGGGGGCTATAGTTCCTCGCAAATGAAGGTCTCTTCATCATAGATTACAAGGAGTTTGCTCCTTTACAAGGGAGGAAATAATAAATGTGTAATTGCTTACGATCAAAACTTGATGCCATCTCATCATTATAAGACGCACCCTAGGATTCACTTAATTTCCATAGTTCCCCAAAGGTCAGCTAGATTGTTTATTGCATCTTAAGGGAACTTTATAGTCACATCTATCAAGGTAGTCCACATCCCTAGACTGTCATGCCACCTCAATAGGTTTCTATTTGAATTTAAAATAAAACTTTTAACCATAGTCTCTCGCTTTGAACCACCTTGAGTGGAACTTCAACAAGGTAAAGCCCAACACCATGAAGTACACAGAACGAACCACCGCAACTAGACTGAACTGTCACTCCTCATCCCTATTAGAAGTTGGGCTCTCTCCCCTTAGAAGAGTTTGGATATTAGTTGGGAGGGATTCTTGTTTTATCCAGCACCTAAGTCCCTCCATGTTGCAGCTTGTCACAGTTAGTGAGTCTGCTATCACGTTACCTTCCCTGTAAAGATGATTAATGTCAAAGGAGTCAAATCCTAAAGGAAGTCTTTTTATATGTCCCTCAATTCTGTCAGTTGATCAATTAATTTGAGATATCCTTTTAACAGGACCATCAATGAGCTTCGAGTCCTCTTCTATAGATAAAGCTTTGACAGCAATTGATACCACAATCTTGTGGCCCTAGAAAAGACCGATTCCTTCAGCTTAGTCGTTTGTGTAATTCTGCAATTTGCCACTATAAGCTACCACTAAACTTCTAACATCCATTCTGATCAATTGCACAGCAGCAACATCACCCTGATTTTGCTTTGCAGTCTTGTTGAAATTAAGCTTGAGTCAACACCTAGTCTAGGGGGACCATTTAGTGTGCTTTCTTTTCTTTCTTTTGGAGTTATCAAACTTAGCACAAGAGTTAGCAAGGACTCAATTTTTGGCAATTTTGTTGTCAAGTTGAGAAGGGGGGAGGGAAGGGCAAGGCCAGGTGGTGACTGCCAAATCCTCCAAAAGCATTTTGTTGAAGATTTGAAAAACATCATCAACTAAGCTCTCCACACCTTGGAAGATTATGTGATTTCTCTCTTTCCAAATGGTCCAACTCAAATGGTGAGGGATTTGCATCCATACATAACCCAGTCAATTTGAAAAAGTGCAACCAACACCTTATTCCAAATATTTTGTCTGAATGGATAGTGGATAAGCAGGTGAGAGGCAGTTTCCTCATCACCCTTACAAAGAGTGCAACGTTTTGGCAACTAAAATCCAACACTTGGTTAGATTGTCTTGTGTAAGGATTTTATTGTGCATGACCGCCCACCAAAAGAAGTTCATTTTAGGGATGAGGTAGGAATTCCTAACTCTTTTCCACAGATTTTCAACACTACCCTCATTTAGAAGTAGGTGATAAGCAATCTACACAGTAAATTCACTGCTAGCATTTTTGCCTCAAAAGAATCTGTCCTCCCTTTGAACTACCAGAATTCTCACCTACTAAAGCTTCTCCTACAAATCCCATGTTAGTGGTAGAAGTTGTTGCTGATCTTGACAACGAAGCTAGATGTTTCTCCACGATCTAGAATCAAAAGATTCTAAACATTTTCTTTAAAAGAAGTTTCAAAATAAAAAACAAGTTGGGTATGAAAAAATTGGGAATATAGTGAAAAATGAGAAACAATTGTCATAAAAGAGTGACGGACCTTGTTTTGTGGGGATTTAAATTTATTTGGACTACTTGTTATTAGCATTAATGGTTTTTTAAAATCTAGATATAGGAAAAATGAAGAAAAAAGTTAAAAAAAAATAAAAATAAAAATAATAATAAAAATCTACTTGTGATTCCAATTTGCCTTTGAAATTCGCTCAAAAGTATCTTCTAATCTTTTTTCCTTGATGCAAAATTGTTGAAAATGAAGTGTATGATAGTTGGAGGGTTTCCTAGACTTGGACAACAAAAGAGAAAAGCAAAAATGAAAATAAAATGGGTTTTTTGGTAGTCGCAGGTGTAAAGTCTAAGTGGTTGAGTTTTTTTATTGGACTCACAAAGTTTATTGGGAAAAACTTGCCAAAACCCTAGTAAATTTCCGTGAAGAATTTAGTGAGTAAAACTTGTCAATTTTCTCTAGAAAAACTCGTTGAACCAAATACTCGGCAAGTACATGTTGATTTATCGAGCACTTGGTGAATCTTTCATCTATGGCTTGTACAACTTGAGTTAAATCACCTCATAAATCTGAAGATATTACAAACTTCAAATTAGTAAAATCATGGGTGGGGCTTGGCTTAATGATTGAATACTTGTAGCTCATCAAGCAAGGGGACATATAGGAGCCTTGGAGTCTTCTTGAAGGGAAGAAAGGATGTTTTGGTGGTAAGAACAAAGGAGAAGGATCTTCTTGAGAAGGAAGACTTGTAATTTTGGCCTTCTAGACTAAAAGGGGATTCATTGACCTTAAAAGCCCATCCTATCTTATTGACTCCTCATCATATTGGTATCAGAGCAAGAACTAGATCACTTGGGTAGTGTGGTTTGTAGTGCATGTCAACATGAGAAGAAGAGTTTGAAGAGGTTAGCACCATGCCTCCTAAAACATGTTCTAGGATGCCATTAAGAAGTTGATAGAAGAAATGCTAGAAGCCAAGCTTGGAGAATTGCAGAAAGATAAAGGAAAAGAAAAGGAAGGAGAATGTGACACTATATTATGATATTAGTTAATGGTAATCTATTGTAAATATCTAGTTAGCTTTAGTTAGTTGTAGCTATTTTAGCTTTCTTTCAGCTAGAATAGAATGTTTCTGTTCTTTACGATTGTTTCCTAAGGAAACATCGCTTTATTCTTTTGTATATATAAACCTCTCGATCTTTGTTAACATTAAGCAAGTATTTTACCAATTACTTCGTAATATAGTATCAAAGCAAGGATTTTTAAATTTTTCTGAATTATAACTTTCCAAAATTATCAAAAGCTATTTTTGAAATTACTTGTTTGGAATATTTGCTTTGAACTAGGGTTTGTTTGGTTTTGTTTTCAAAGAACAAATCACACCTATACAGAATAAAGACTGTCGTTTTTCCATGGTCGTGATTTGAAGCAAACTCTTGCATTTTCTAAGACATTTTTTACAGCCATGTTTTTCTATCGTTTTTCTTCCAAAACGTGCCTGTAACACCACTTTTTGGTATCAATTTCTTCATAATTTGTGACATTTTGGCAAGAAACTAATCTTTGTAGAAGAAATTGGCCATTTTTCTGCAATTTTTTGCCTCCATTGTTGTCAACTAGGGTTTTCTTTGAAACCCTAAATTTTGAGCTCAGAAATTTTTCTAAATTAAGATTGATGGTGGGTTTTTCGAGAGCTCAATTGGGTTGTCATCCATTTTTTTGGGGTGCCTCCATTTTTGTGCCTCAATTTTTGAGCCAGCAGATCCAAAAATTGACAAGATTTTTTTGGGTTTTTCGAGCTCTCTTCTAGATCAGTCTCCAAATTTTCTGGGTCTTCCGTTTTTTGCCTCAAAGAATGCGCCTTCACAGATTTTAACATTTTTTTCATTTAAAAATGTGCCATGGCATCTCTGACAAACTTTTTGCTCGAGCACAACTCCAAATTTAATGGTCCAAATTATGGCACTTGGAAGTCGTGGATCATTGCAATTTTTGAATATCAGAATATCGATCAACTTGTTCTGGGTGTTACGAAGCGTCTGACTACTCTTAGTCTTGATCAGGATACATGGGGTCTCAATAATCGGGAGACAATGATGCTTCTCAAGTTATTCGTGGCTGATGCTTAGCTCTCTCATATTCCATCTGACAAGACAACTACCAAGATCAGGACACATCTCAAAGGTCTTCATGAGACTTCTGACAAAAGCAGAGCATTCTTTTTGAAGAACACTCTATTTTCTATTGTCATGGATGAGCGAACCTCGCTCTAGGCACACCCGAATTGGATTCAGGAAATTTTTGATCAGTTGCTTGCCATCGGTCACAAGATGGAGGAAGTGGACATTGTGGTTATTACTCTTTGGAGTTTACCAAAGTCCTATGAGCATTTTATCGAGACTCTTAACATCACGTCTTTTGGTGTTGATTTGAAGTTCACTGATCTCTGCACACTTTTGCTTCAGCAAGATCGGTGGAAACAACAGTTCGGTAGCAGTTCTAGCTCCACCTCCACAGAACAAGCTTTTACTGCTAAATCCTTTTAGAAGGATAAAGGCAAGTTTCAATAGTTGTCTTAGCAAAAGTCTTTTGCTCTAGCATCAGTTGACTCCTGAAAGAAGAAAATTGAATGCAACTACTGCCACAAGTTTGGGCACATGAAGGTTGAATGTCGGAGACACTTAGTTGCACACTCTAAGCAATCAAGTTCGCAGCCCAAAGCGAACAATGCAAAGCACACCAAGCAAACAAAATCTGCCTTTTATGCCTTCATGGCTAAAAGATTTGCAGATCATGTCAAGTCGTTTGCCTGGTATATTGATTCATGTGCCTCTCATCACTTCACCCACCGTAGAGACTGGTTCACTAATCACCAGCCTTACATAGATTCTGTTATTTTTGGTGGTGGAGAAGAGTACAGTGTTGTCGGCAAAGGCAACATTCAAATTCAGTCTGCCGGGAGGAATCTCATTTTCCTCGATGTGTACTATGTTCCAGGGATGAAACTAAATCTACTCTCAGTCAGTCAGTTACTGCGACAATCTCCACACTTGGATGTCACTTTCAGTTCACATCAGTGCACCGTCACTAATTGGGCGACTTAGTCTACTGTTGCAGTGGGTCTTGAGGATTAGGTCTTTTCAAACTTACTGATTCTGGTGATTCTCGAGACTTAGCAATGGCTGTTTGTAAGAAATGATAATGTTGAGCAAGGAACGAGAAACAATCCAAGTAAGTTAAGTGTGAAACAATGTTACCATAAGATAAGCAAACTCCAAGAGCATACACCAAGATGGTTCAACAATAGAGACAAGGATTTATAAGGGGAAAGCAAAGAAAACCCCTTGTGAGTATTATGAATGAAGGCAAATGCCTAGAGAAGAGAGAGAGAGAGTTGGAGCAAAAGTAGCTCAATACAATAACATCAAGTGCTAAGAGTGAAGAAGAAAGAAGGAGGAGCATCTCTTATATAGAGATGAGAGAGGAGTTGCATTTGTAACTCCCATTTCTATGAATGCCACATTCATAATAGGTGTGTGCAAAGTGTCACAATCCTCTTAAGGAGGATAAACTAAATAAAGAAATAAACAAGAGTTGTCCTTACATGTGGAATAAAGGACAAACAATGACATGTCCTCCACATGTGTACAAGAGGACAAACTACATTTAGGGACCCTTGGAATATCCCAATTAATATATCCAAGGAAAGATTAACCTTTCTAACACTGTTCAATGGTCTTTTGTTAGTACACTTTGGCATCAATAATATGGGCACTTAAATGTGCATTATCTCTCACAGCTTGCTCGGGATGAGCTTGTTCTTGGATTGCTAAAGAATTAGACTCAACAACTTGGAGTTTGTGATGCATGCTAGATTGGGAAGCAACATCACACACCTTTCACTAGTGGCGATTCATGGTGAGCTTCTCAGGTACTTCAGCTTGTTCATGCCGATATCTGCGGCCCTATGGTCACTCCTTCTGTTCTTGGGTCCAAGTATTTTCTATTGTTTGTTGATAATTTCAGTAGAAAAATGTGGGTGTATCTCCTTAAAAAGAAATCAGAAGCATTTCCTGTATTTCAAAAGTTTAAACCTTTAGTTGAAAAAGAGTCTGAGAAATCTATTATTTTGTTCATTCTTTAGCTTCTTGGATACTCATGGCATCAAACGCCAGTCAACAACACCCCACACACCACAACGGAATAGTGTAGTTGAGCGTCGAAATAGAGCAATCACCAAGATGGCTTGCTCTATGCTCGAACAAAGACATGTTCTAAAGAAGTTTTGGGTAGAAGTAGTTAACATTGTAGTTTATTTGTTGAACTGGTCACCCACAGTAGCAGTCAACGGTAAAACTCCAGAAGAGGCTTGGTCAGGTCGCAAGCCCAAAATCAGTCATATGAAGGTTTTTGGCTCCCTTGCTTTTGTTTGGATCTCTGATGCGTCACGCACAAAGTTGGATGCCAAGAGTCAGAAATTCATTCTTGTTGGATACAATAGTCTTCACAAAGCCAACCGCATGATCGATGTTGAGACATCTTGTCTCATCTACAGTCGTGATGTAGTCTTTGATGAGTAGTGACGACCTTTCTTGCCTATTTCTCCTGTTCCCGATCCAGCAGACCGGCCTATGAAGGTTCATGATTTGGGAGTTCAGCTTCCATTAGGTCCACCTGATGGGAGGGCTCCAGTTACACCAGTGATCCCTATACAAACACCTCCAACTTCTCTTGCAGGATCACATCAATTTGTAGATGCTTTGCCTGAGTTTGATCTAGATTCTTTTGATGAGGAACCTGATCACCAAGCATCACTTGATACTAATGTTGGTCATTCTCCTCTCTGGCCTAAGTGGTGGTCTAAGACACTTGCTGATCTTCGTGATGATGAGCTCATTGATGGGAGAATTGCTCAATAAAAGAGCAAATCTATAGAGTCTGTTAACTTTGCTCTCATGGCCAACATTCTAGACTGGAAACAGGCCATGACATCTGAATACTAGAGCTTGCTGAAGAATAACACCTGGGTCCTTTCTGATCTTCCACTAGGGAAGAAACCCATTGGCTGCAAATGGGTTTGCAAAATCAAATACAAATCAGATGGTACTTTGGATAAGTAAAAAGCTCGTTTAGTTGCGAAGGGCTTTTCTCCACATCAGGACATTGATTATGAGGAGACATTTGCTCCTGCTACAAAGATGAGCACCATCAAATTAGTCCTAGCCATAATAGCACAGTTTGGTTGGAAAGTCCATCAGGTGGATGTCAGGAGTGTTAGAATCTGAAAAGATTAACAACCCAGAAAACTAGTGGTCTTGATTTCAATGCATTACAAACCCTCATGAAGAGCATATGCTAAAAGTGAAACTTGGGCACAATAATCAAGGAAACAAATAGCACCATTGCGATCTACTTGAAAAATATGCACTTTCAAAAAAAGAATCGCCTCGATACGAGGTTGTATGAGAAAGTTATGATCTTCCGAAGTTTCCAAAACGAGAACTGTGCACAGTCACGGCTGAGAATCTGTAATTTCTAAAGAATTCATGCATGAAAATCAAAAAACAACTCCACTAGTGGATAGAGCACAAAAAAATAGCCAAGTTCATAACAAGAATCATCAAAATCGGAGTCCGTATGAGCAAGAACGAGACATTTGAAAACTGCATTCAAATCTACGACTGCCAATGGAGAGGGGTATGGATGTAGCTTTGCATGCTCGATTTTGCAAAATATATAGCTTGCATGCAAAATCTAAAAGATACCCAGATGGTTTTTCGGGGCTGCGAACAAAACCCAGAAAGCGTTTTTCTTGCTGATGTACAGAAGATGTTGCTGTAGTGTAAATTAGACACCTTTAACAATAAAAAACGGCTCCAAAAATCAAAAAACGACCCCAGCAACCAGAATATGACATGCAAATGCTGAATCAGCTTCCTAAGTCCATCAATGGCATGCTAGAACCTGTAAAACTGATTGAAAACTCCAAATATGCAAGTTGGTTGTCAGATTTGAGATTGAAACCCCAGAGGAAAACCGTTTTTGTCAAAACTTTTCTGATTCTCAGGATCATCCAAAGATGCAAGAGAAGAGCATACTTCGTTTTTCAAAAAACTACAATAAAGTTTATTAGCCCCCCCCGAATCTCTCAAATAAGGAAACTAAAATCTACTCTTGCACATAGAAAAGCTCTGATACCATGTTAGAATCTGATAAGATTAATAACCCAGAAAACTAGTGCAAAAAGTAAATATCTAAACTATGAATGCAGATGATACAAAATCAAAATAGCATCATAGAGTTAGTCTCCAAGAGAGTAATGCAAATGCTGGAAGCAAAATAACATTAAGAGGATGCAAAAACAAGAGATGCAAATACAAGCCAGGTAGCATGCTTATATAGGCTAGGAAGAGGGAGGAGGTGGCAACACCAACCAATGAGGAGCAACCATCTATCAGATTAAAGATAGCAAAGTATCTTCCCAAGATAGCTATGGATGCTCACATGTAGGAAGGTGACACCTCACAACCATTCACCTAATAAGACATGCTTTATTAACCTAAGCGAGATTATTAAAAGTGTAGGAAAAACCTAGCAAAATAGGAAAAATAAAAAACTACACTAACAAGGAGTGCTTTTCTGAATGGTGATCTCCATAAAGAGGTCTAGATGATGCAACCTCTTGGTTTCAAGGTTGCTAATAAAGAGCATCAGGTTCTCAGATTGGTAAAAGCTCTCTATGGCTTGAAGCAGGCCCCTTGGGCATGGTACATAAAAATTGATATCTCAATGATCAAGGCTTCAAGAAAAGTTCTTCAGACTCAAATTTGTACATCAAGACTACTGACAGTGACATCATCCTTCTGGTTATTTATGTGAATGATTTGATCATCATTGACAGTTCGACATCTTTGATTCAGGGAATCAAACAGAATCTATGCCAGTCTTTTGATATGACTGACCTTTGGCTCATGCATTATTGCCTAGGTGTTGAAGTTTGGCAGTAGTCTTCTGGTATACTCATTTCTCAGTCCAAATATGCCATGGCTCTATTAGACAAATTTTGTATGCAGGATTGCAAGCTTGCATCTACACCCATGGAGAAAGGTCTCAAGTTATCTGCAAAGTCTAATTCTCCTTTCGTTGATGATATTACATACAGGCAATGTCATGTCCCTATATTTATAAGATTTTATAGTAGATAAATTAATAATAGAATATATAATAATAAATTATATTATAATTTATTATTATATATTATAAATATAATAATAAATTAATATCATATATATTATATGATTATAATATAATTAATATGATGAATACAATAATATGATAAATTCAATAAAGAAATAATAATACATTAAATAATAATTCATATTAAAAAAAAGGATATGATAGATAATATTTTATTAGTAACATAGTAAAACAATAATTAATTATATGGATAATAGCAATTAAGAGATAAAGATGAAACAACTATTATTCTAATTAACCCCAAGATTGAATAGATTCAATCCATAAAATATTTTTGATAAATGATTATTATATGAATAAACCATCTTAATATGAAACAAAACCATATATTTAATAAATATTATTGTATATTATAATTTAAAATATAATAATCATCTATTTCTGATAATTATAACATATAGATGTAGTAACAAAGACTAAAATTAATATATCAAAGAAGAGGCGTGTCTCCTCCAAAATGCATCTATTTAGGAGAGTTCACGGAAGGAGTTAAGGGGAATAGAGGACGGAGGAGGGATTGACAAGGAGGCTCAATTAGAAGTTACAGCCAGCGAACACCACAACACTTACAAACAACATTGAAGTCAAAAGGAGCCCTCGAGCCTTCTATAAGGGGTTCATTGTCTTGACGACAATTAAGACCATTGACCGGGTTCCAACGGTAGATAGGAATCTCAGTCAAAGACTATAGAAACTGACGTCCATATTGAGAGCACTAGTGGTCTGAAATATTAAGACTTATCTCTTCTCCTTACTCGCTCTCAACCTTCTCGTAGAGCCTCCATCATTCGTTATTTATTGGTTGAATACATATTGAAAATATAAGAACGGTAATAACACCACAAGGAGGAACCAATTATAAAGCATCACACTCGGAAATTCAAAGCATGTTGACATGTAGACACAAAAAGTAGTGCTATAGGAAATAAGTGGAGATTATTTGTATATTTAAAAGATTGTATTTGAGATAATAAGTCAATCCCCAAAATACAAATATTGAAGATCAATTCACTTAGCATATATTCACTCAGTTATATATCTAATTAGTTGATCAAAGATAGTAGTAGCATTGATATTAGTAAGAACAACTATTATACAAGGGATTCAAGATTGTTCTCAAAGTTAGATTGTCATTTTAATTATAAGAACTGAGAATTCAAGATAATTGTCTCAAATTTTCAAGTTATACCCAAAAGGGACATTATAGGCAACTAGTAGGCAGCCTCATCTACCTCTCTGCTACTAGGCTTGATATTAGCTTCGCAGTCAGCTATATCTCACGCTTTATGACAACTCTTAAGTCTGATAATTGGATGGCAGCAAAGTGTGTGCTTCGTTATCTGAAGGGCACTTCCGATTATGGACTTTTGTACTCTTGAAGTTCTAATCCTAAACGCAGTAGGTTCACAGATTCAGATTGGGTAGGCTCTGTTGATGATAAAAAGTCAACTTTTGGATATGTGTTCAGTTTGTGATCCAATGCAGTCACATGGACTAGTAAGAAGCAACAAGCAGTTTCTCTCTCCTCTATAGAGGTCGAATACAGAGGGACTGTTAAGGCATGATGTGAAGTTGTTTGGCTTCGTAGGATGCTTGGGGATATGCAGATGTCACTAATAGGACCGACTGCTCTGTTTGTTGATAATGAAGGTGTTATCAAGTTAGCATGAAATTCAGTCTTCCATGAACAAACCAAGCATGTGGATGTTCACTGTCATCACATACAATAGCTGGTTGAAGACGGGACAATAGATTTGCAGTACGTTCCTACCATAGATCAGATTGCAGACATTCTCACCAAGCCTCTTGGTCTTGATAAGTTTGTCAAATTCAGAGGACAACATGGTGTTCTAAATAGATTAACCATTAAGGGAGGGTATTACGATAATAGATAATTGTCTATTATTAGTTAATGGTAATCTATTGTAAATATCTACTTAGCTTTAGTTAGTTGTAGCTTTTTTTAGCTTTCTTTTAGCTAGAATAGAATGTTTCTATTCTTTACGATTGTTTTCTAAGGAAACATCGCTTTATTCTTTTGTATATATAGATCTCTTGGTCTTTGTTAATATCAAGCAAGTATTTTACCAATTACTTTGTAATACATTGATGGGGAAGAAGGTGAAGAAGAAGCCCCTAAGTAGGTAGTGGAGTTGCTTGGAGATTAAAGAGCCTTTGGAGAAGCCCTAAAGTTATTAAGTAGCGATGCCACAAAAGGCTTATTAGTGTTTAGTGGAAGTTTGGATCCAAAAGAGTTGATAGATTGGGTTGAAGTTTTAAATAACCATTTTGAATACAAGGAGGTCCCTAAAAACAAAAGGGTCAAACTGACAAAAGCTAAGTTGAAAGGGTTTGTCCTCTCATGGTGGAACTTTTTGCAAGGGGAGAGGGTCAAGGAAGGAAGAAGTGTGATAAACTCATGGGAGAGAATGAAGGCCTAGATTAAGAGTCAATTCCTACCCATTAACTATGAAGTCCAAATGCATAAGCAATTACAAAATCTTAGGCAAAGAGATTTAGATGTGAAAGGAGTTCTGTATTTTGAGTCTCAGATCAAAGAGAGATGAGGATGAATCAAAGAAAGTAGCAAGGTACTTGAATGGTTTGAGAATGAACATACAAGTTGAAGTGAGTATGTTGGCACCAGAGACATTACAGAAGTGTTCCAATTGGCCCTAAGGGTAGAAGAAACGTTGAGGAGAAAGGCTGAGCAAAGTGGTAACAGAGGCAAGGGAGGAAGAAGTCCAGACCAAAGGTCTCATGGAGAGTCTAGCCAAGAAAAGCAAGTTGGAGACTCAAGTAGTAGAGGAGGCTACAAAGGGAGGAGACCTAATGGGAGAGGAAGAACTAATGGATCAGGGAGAGGATCCTATTGCTCAAAAATGAGATGTTATAACTGCAATCGGATAGGGCCAACCCATAGGTGTCTAGAGAAGGCCTCAATTTCTCATGGTGGTGAAAGAAGAACCACATTGATTTAAGAAGATGTAAGGAGTGTGACCTCACCAGAAGTTAATTAGCTTCAATAATGGGAGAGAACCTGATGATTAGGAGGACTTTGCTCAAGGAATAAGCTAGAATTGATCCACACCATAAAGGAGAGCCTTGTTCAGGACCAACTACAAGATCCAAGGTAAAATATGTAAGGTTGTTATTGATTCCGGTTATACTAATAATATTGTGTCTTTGGCAGCAGTAAAAAAACTGAAATTAGAAAGGATACCTCATACTTGTCCATTAAGGGGTAATTTGGTTGAATAAGTAACATGTATCAGCCAATGAACAAGCATGGGTAGAGTTCAGTATAGAGGGATAAAGTAATATATATACTTTCTTGTTTCTTAGAAATGCCTATGTACTCCCTTCTTTTTCTCCTATTTGTTCTTTTTTTTTGTCCTACATTGTTTCCTTTCTTAGTCCTATGTTTTTCCATGATTTTTACCATTTAAGTATTGTATTTACATACTGAGATATAACATTACAATGGTGGTAGATATTTATAAGGATTGTGAATCATTTTTATCCCAAATATTATTACTAGGTTAAGAATAAGATCCATGTCCCCCTTTCCCATATTTAAAACGTTTTCTTTTAATTTCATTCTCCTTTCCACATGCCATGAGAATTTGCTGCTTTCTTTCTTTTTTAATTTCTTAATGTTCCTCAATGCTCCTTTTATTTGTTACCATCCAACTTCTTATATTTTTCAAGACTGACCTCCTTTCTTCAATATATCTTTTCTTCCCTTACATAAGAGTGACATGACTTTTGAAAGTGCTTTTTCATAATAATTCAAAAAGATCTTATTAGAGTTTCATATTTACCTACTTGTACTATTAGTATCTTGTAATGCATGATTTTTTCATTAGTTATAATAATCTTACATAACTATTGGTTCTTTCACATTTTACCAAAACTTTCATTTTAATAAGTTAAATGATTATAAATGAGTCATATTTAATTATAAATATATTTAATAAATCATTTAGGTAACTCTTTATATTAATTTGATTAACATTATGGATTGATATTATATTGATAAATAATATTATAAATATTGATTATAGATTAACATTAATGCTTAATATTAATATCATATCATAGATTAATATCAACTACTAATTGCAATGACCCCCTAGGAGATCACGTAAATTCTGGACTTATTTCTTAGATACTCTTCTCAAGCATGGAAACAATCTACTTGAGGCTTCCTTATGGTTCTTACCCATTTTGGGAATCTTTGCCTCAACGTAATCGGATTACTCCTCTCCATTCACAAACTCCCTACCTTCTTAGTCATATTAGTGAGTGATTAAAGAATGGACTTAGTATATATTACTATCTCGCATAGTTATCATGCCTTTGACTATGAGGTTATTGATTTCCAATGATTAACATACATTATTAGGCATCCAAGGCAATGAATGAATAGTTCACAATACACTTGATAATTAATATATATAAGTCTCGATTCCTTAATTCTCTCCTAAATTCAACCCTAAGGAGAGTGGGGATTTACTTGTCAGAGGGCATTTGACACCAATACATTCTTTGGTTTTACGCTTCTCCCTACACAAACCATCACCTCCTAGGGCTTTAGTAACCAAAGAGTTAGACTACAAATGCATTAATATCTCTGATATTACAAATGTGTATGTATGTACACATAAATTATGATATAATAATCTTATATATATGTATAAATATATACATAGCCATATAATAATATATAATATTCAAGATGTTTTAGACAGGTCATTCTTGTAACTTATAATTATTCAAAGATATATATATATATATATATATATATATATATATGCATATAGATAAACCCTTTTACTTTTTACCTCTTCATTACAATTTATATTCTTGGCTTTCCTTTTATATATATTATGTACTTTCTCGTTTCTTAGAAAGGCCTATGTACTTCCTTCTTTTTCTCCTATTTCTTTTTTTCTTTTTTTTTGGTCCTGCATTGTTTCCTTTATTAGTCCTATGTTATTCCGTGGTTTTTACCATTTTAAGTATTGTATTTACATACTAAGATATAAGATTACAATGGTGGGAACTATTTATAAGAATTGTAAATCATTTTCATACCAAATATTATTACTAGGATAAGAATAAGATCCATTCCCATATTCAAAATGTTTTTTTTAAATTTCTTTCTCCACTGAATTATCTCCTTTCCACATGCCACGAGAATTTGCTGCTTTCTTTCTTTGTTAATTTCAAAATGTTCCCCAATGCTCCTTTTATTTGTTACGATCCAACTTCTTATATTTTTCAAGATTGACTTCCTTTCTTCTATGTTCCTTGGGGATGTGTCCCCGGCCAAAATACCCATGTTTCCGAGATGGGGATGTCCTTAGGAGGGGGGGACGCATAGGGGACGTCCCCTAGCTGTTCCCAAAATTTGCAAAAAAACCAAGGGATGTCTCCAAAACTTGCAGACGCCTAGGAAAAAGATGGGGGATGACTTGCTGTCCCCAGTACATAAAGGGTACGCCTAGACGTCCCCCGACCGTATTGGGTATGACTGACCGTCCCCAATTGTTTGCATGCATTTTTTAAAAAACGTGAACATTAAATTATAATTTTAAGGCTCCCAACTTAGTTGCCTAGGTGGGCCTCACCCCTCCAAGTGCATTAAGCTTTTCGACTTGTAGATCATTAGACTCCAGAGTATAGGCAGACACTAGCTTTGTGATGGGATGTTAAGCCTGAGGATGTGGCCCAGATAGATGAGGATGACACAGCACTAGGATTGGTTGGGGTTCCATTAGATGAGACTACACTTCCTATGGAGGATGATAGTGATGAAGACTTTGGTTTTGATGCCATGGCGGTAGAGATAGAATAGGAGCAATAGTCTACTTCATTTTTCTATTTTTTGTTATTTATGTTGAACTTGAACATGATTATGATACATTGATACTTATTACTTTATGGCAGCCCTCTAGTCTTTGGGCCTATAGCTTTGGGCATATTTAGATTTATATTTTCAGATTTATCATGTTTATCATTATGATATTATTCATTGATATTGATATGCATTTTGACAGTTGAGTATTGAAATCGGATATTATTTCCTAGATGGCATTCAAATGTTGTATGTTATGGTTCTATAATGTTTAAATGACATGCTTTGTGCTTAGTTTCATATGAATGACATATATATTTGTAAATTTCAATGTATATATTAAAATTTCCCTATATATTAAAATTTCCCTATATATATATAGCCGTCCCCGCCATCCCTAAAATCACCAAAAAAATTTGCCATCTCGGAAACTCGTCTGCTGTCCCTGTACCAGAAACTCGGGGGAACATAGCCTTTCTTCAATATATATCTTTTCTTCCCTTACATAAGAGGGACATGACTTTTGAAAGTGCTTTTTCATAATAATTCAAAAAGATCTTATTAGAGTTCTATATTTATTCACTTATACTATTATTATCTTGTAACGCATGATTCTTTCATTAGTTATAAGTTAAATGATTATAAATGAGTCATATTTAATTATAAATATATTTAATATTTCATTAAGGTAACTATTAATATTAATTTGATTAACATTATGGATTGATATTATATTGATAAATTATATTATAAATATTGATTATAGATTAACATTAATGCTTAATATTAATATCATATCATAGATTAATATCAATTATTAATTGCAATGACCCCCTAGGAGATCACTTAAAATCTGGACTTATTTCTTAATTATATGATTCCAATTCATAAGAGACTCGTCTCTACCAGTAGCTTGCATGAAACATGTTCTTGATAATGAGTTCCCTTGTAGTTAAACCTACACTTGGTTCAACGATCACAGTGATCCTGACTACATTAGGTACGGAATATTCACATAGCAGATCACCTTCTCTTATAGTCTATTACTGTAGTTATGTCTCTATGCTGGATGTAATCCTTAAATGTATGCACTGAATGGCTGACAAGACTTTATAGCAATCAAATTATTATATGAGAACTATCTTCCAAGTCTTTGCAGTTAGTGAATGCAGTATGGTTCTTTAGTGATATAGATTTTAGTTCCGATATGGAATTATATGTTCACAACAATAACATTACTGATGTACCCAATATTAGTAATATAAGCTCACAGCGATGATGTTTCTGATATGTGGTTGGGATTATGATCATTGTTTATTGCTCCATTTTCTGCGATACAAAAAGGTGGACTCTTGTTCGTACTATATAATTTTGTATGTATACCTCTCTGTTTTTTCCTCTCTCCCCCGTACTTGACTAGGCCTGTCCTTTCATTCGGTTCACATGTGTTTGTCCTGTCAAAATCACTGACTATATGTCTCTTTCTCTATAAGTGTGATGCAATTAGTTGATTGTATTTGTTTTTACAACTCTCCTTCAATCTAGTAGCTGACTGTATGATGCTGATCAGCCTCCTGTGCCAAATTTGCCATGATATACCTCCCTCTTTAATTTCTGATCTGAATGTCTATCTTATAAGAGTTCCTATCCTCCTGGAATTAATATTTCAAACTTCTTTAATGCATTCATCTCTTTAGAGACACCTGTTCAAAGACATGCTTTGTTTCTTTAATCACAATGTTTTGGAGTATAACCACCGCTTATTTGCTAACAACAATTCTTGATTGAAATTAGTTCTCCTTCTTGATAGTCTTTGATTAGTTTATCTTTCCTATGATTCTTCCTGGTGATTGACGGTGTAATGGTAGCTCCATCTGTTTACGGTAATGATGTTCCATTTCGCCATCATACTTGAAGACATCAATTGCTTTATACATGATTTTCATAGGGGATCAATGCCTTAGTATTTGATACACAAATCTTAGTATAATGATTGATGTTTGCTGAAGGTCTAATGAACTGTTTTGACAATTATTGTCCTTGCTTTCTCGTTCAATAATAGATCGCAGGCCTTTTTGTCTTTTATTAGCTCTTTTTTTGAGATTTGCTCCATAACTATTCTGAGTGACTATGTCAATGGAGTCAACCTTGCTTAAACATATAATCATCGAAAGCATTAGTTGTTAACATGTTATATTATTAATGATTACGGTTATCAATTGACCATTATTAACTATTCTCTTTCATCGATATCCTTGAGTGGTAATATGATCGATCTTTATAGGTCTTTCATGGCAATAATATCATTTGGTTTGATTTCAAAACCAAGCTCCTCCATAGCTTAAAGCTTAATTTGAACTTTTGCAATAGTTGATTTTTTTTTTCTCAGTAACAATTTTGATTTTATCAATTGATAAAAAAGCATTACATTTGCAGAAAGAGAAAGTACTTCACCAGCTTCGAACTTGCATTGATTTTTTTCCAGCCAAAAAACAACCCACCCCCAAGAGACCTTTCTTGGTCATAACAGAGAAGCCCTACCCCTTGAACCCTTCATTGATCATTACAAAATGATTTACAATATAAACTAGTACAATGCCATAAAAAATTGGCTTTCAAACCAACACTTACCATCCCCCAAGCCAGACCATGGACCATTATGCGATTTAAACACAAATGGCATTTTCAGTTATGCCGGAAAAGAAAGTTGTGTCTTAAAAAACCAGACCATTACTTAACAACTTTCTTATCAAACCCAGCCAGACCAAAATTTTACAATGATTATGCAAAAACTTCAAATTAACACAACCTAGACTAGAAAGGGAAGTAGAGGAGCTCACTGAATTCAATGAAGGGCTCGTGGAACAAAGCCTTGAATTCTTTCTTGTAGCATTGCATTAATGTGGGTTTCTGAGAAATCTTTCTCCTCCCAGTTTGCCTCCGCTTGTACACACATCAGCTCCTACAACTTTTCTTCATCTTCAGCTGTCCAGCCTGCCCTAGCCTCTCTAAATCTTTTATTCCTGAATTCCTCTTCAAACCTCCACACAAATGGTGTGTACTTTATCCCTGGAATTTTCTCAATTCCACTCTGTTTGTGCCAAAGTTTATTCCAATTACTGGGATTGAAGCTTCTAGAATTTCATCCATGCCTAGCAATGCCTCTGGTGGAACAAGATTCACCACAAATCTCACAATGTCCTTGCCTTCGCCAAGCTGTAAAGCCCAGGCCTCAATGATTGAGTAAATGTCTGTTTGTTTGGTGGCAGTTTTCCACTTTGTAAAACATCTCACCTAATAACAAGTCAACAACCATGGTGAGTCTTTTATGGACAAAATGAAACATTTTATCCCTTCTCACTTTCTTACTGTGCCCATGAAATGGATTTTGTTGCTTCAGACAGGTGAGTCTGAATATTGTTTCCATCTTTGCTCACACCAAATCAATCACTTCGTTGTTTTATCTCTGCAGATTGCAATTTGTTTTTGGTGTTGAGGGCACACACATCAACCATTTAACATGATTGTCGATGGGAAAGTTTATAAAGGTTTGTCACAATCACTTATGTACATCACACAATAGCTGTCCCATCAAGACCATCATGGTGGCAGCCACATTGAGTCTGTGGGTGAATGTAGAAATTAAGTGGGATTTCATTCCTCAAACTTGACATTTTGGAAAACCTCAATGACAACTTCAAACATGTTTAGTCTTAATGCTCAGTTGGACATGATGTCAACCTCTTTATTCCCTTACCTTCTGATGTGCGATAATTTGAAATCTGTAAGAGATGTCATTTCATCATCAATTTTGATTATGTGGTTTTGTAGTTGCCAAGCTTCCTTATCACCTTTGGTGATGGCATTTATAATAATCCGTGAGTCACCTTCCACATTCAACTTCTTAACTCCTTGGATGTTCTGATTGCCCAGAGAGCAGCTTCAGCTTCCGCTACACTGTTTGTTCGATCCACCAAACACTTTCCTCCACATGCAATAAGATCACCATTTGAATCTTGAATTATGAATCCTACACCAGAAGGACCAGGGTTTCCCTTCAAGGCACCATCAAAATTGCATTTCCACCATCCTTCTTTAGGCCTTTTCCAAAGAGCCACATTAGGTAGGGGAGGGGAGGGATTAACCCCAAGGCACCCATTCATGGGTTGCAATAATTGATTTTAATATTTCATTATATTTTAATAATATAATATAATTTTTTTATCTTATTATAATTTCTATCTTGTAATTATTTTGTATATCAAATTAGCTTTAATATCATTATATATTATTTGTTTTTTATTAATATAATATTATTTTTATTGTATTAATATATTATTACTATATATTATTATCATTGTTACATTATCATGTTACGTTAATAATATCTTACTATTATATTAACAATAGTTTACATTGTATTATTTTTATTCTTTCATTTATTAATTGTATTATTTATTTCTTATTATTTTTATTATTAAATCCTGTTTTGGTGGGTACATTACATTAATATTATACATGCATTTTTTTTGATGGACGGTTTAGGAACCTGATACCTGTCCACACGTGCACCTCTTTAGCTTAGAGCCAAGGGTTGAGGGGCATCCACGCTATCAAGATCACCTGGGGCACGATTCCGACCTCATCCCTTGTAATGTCAGAGCGTTGCACACAATCGGACTTGATCCCTGGTGGGCTCTTTGTGAGCCATTCAACTTCACTAGTATACCAAGGGTCCATTGGCAATATTATATTTATTAATTAACAATATCGATTAATATTAGCATGATATAATAAAAATACACAATTATTGATCAAACATTAAATAAGAGATCTATATTTTTATTATTATATTAATATTTAAATAGAGTATATGTACTTAAGAATATATTTGTATTGTATACATTGTCATGTCCCCTCTTTAGTCTAACTAGCAGAGCTATGTGAGTTAGCCTATCATGGGGGTCTCGTAGGCTAGCAGTTGTAGATAGAGACTCATACAGGATATTCAGTGATCGAGCTTGCCTTTACAGGTAGTTTGGAGCTAGTTAGGTGCAGTTCCTTGATTTTAGGGGGTATCCCTATATTTTAGGAGGATGTGGCAGTTTCCAAATGTGAGGTTCCACGAGACCATTCCATGGTTTTAGTTTTAGGATGACAGGGTGTGTTCCCTAGTTTCTAGGAGCATCCCTAGATTATAGGGAAGGGACTGCTAGTTGATCCATCTTGTCCAGTATCAGTCACAGACAGGGGACACGGTCAGTTTCATGTTTATTTGGTTGGTTTCGGCTTTCAGAGGCAAAATGAGGAATATTTTAATATATTTAAATATTTCCTAAGTTAGCATTTAAATAATTTATAATAAGGCTATTTATATAGCCATTTCGGAGTAATAAGGGGAATATGGCTTCATTTGGTTAGATGTGCCCTTGTGTTATAGCTCGTTGGAAAGGTCTTGAATTATTTTAAACTGTTTTCACTATTCAGAGACTTTTTGGCGCTTTGAGCTATGACATTTTAATAAAGTAATGTTTTTCCTATAGCTTGGATGCCTTTATTTGGCAAAATGTTATTTTATTATAAAGTGCAAAGTGTAATTCTCATTTAGGGTTCAACTTGCAGTTGGGAGGAGTTATAAGGAGATAAAGACCTAATTGTTGATTATCTTTTGACATTTTGAAATTTGTGAGATTGGAAATTGCTCTAGTGGAGTGATTCAAAGGCTTGGGACGAAAACCCTAAGTTTGGAGTGTCGAGACGCAAACCTCAACAAGGATTCGGTGATTTAGTATTGGAGTTGGAAAGTACTATTCTTTGTGGCAAGAGTCGACATTCTTCATAGCACCATTTATTAGAAGGAAACATCACATTCAGCTAGGCAGCCAGCCTATTCCAGCTTGGGCATTTCTTCCAGAGGCAGCTTTGGCTTGTATTGTGGGCACCATTCCTTATTAGCAGGGAGATCATACAGGGTTTGTGACAGCAAGATCTCCATTTTTTGTGATTGTAATACCCTTATACAGCTGGCATCAGGTTCTTTGTAGACAACAACAAATCCATTTGATATATTTATTTCTTTGACTGCAAAAATCTGAATAGTATGCCTGGTACAATTTGAATCATTTCCAGATTGTTAAGTGTTTTCAATATATGAATGCTACTCATCATTCTTAGTTCGAAGTTATTTGGTATTTGTCATTTACTTGCATATATCTTCAAAAATACCTAAAAATTTGAAAATGAGAAAAAACCAAAAAGAAATCCGAATTCTATAAAGTCTATTCAAAGGTACAAAATTCTGGTCAAAGTCTTCAATTTTGAAACAAACATCAATCTCCAAGGTCACCGGGATTGCGGATCTTTCATACATCATTTAGGGTTTATGACCGATCGTTCCTCCCAAAATGGAATTATGATGTTATATAAACTATAACAAATTCATCATTTGTATGATAACAAGCAATGTTGCTCTAAATCAAAATTAAGGCCATACACCTTAAGATATGAAGTGCATGCATATAGACACAAGTATACACATTAATGCACGAAGACACAGAGCATACACATTGATGCATGAAGATAGGAGGCATACACAAAGTATACACATTGATGCATGAAGACACAAAGCATATATAGAGTATACACATCATGCACATTGTTAGATTCATTATTATTGATTGGAAAACAAAGAATCTTAAACACTTCTTTCATAATCAATTATGATTTAGTTTGGTAGGAAAGCCTCGGAAGGGCACCTGTAAACTACTCAATCCAACTAAGCCCAAGATTGGGCAACTTTCGACTTTGACAACTCACCTCTTGACCCACAAGAGACAGGACATCCCGTTATGAAAATTCCATCCCTTGGGGTGGTCTTCTTAGCTTTAGGGGAACTAGTAAATTGCAATTCCCCAACTTACTTCCTCCATTCATTCTAATTGACTATAAGATAAAACATATACACCATAATATTAAGAGATGTAATCAAGGTAATTTTATGATAGTTTATTCATTATATATATACAATTTTATTATCTCAAGTATATGTGTATGTATGCTCAAAAAGTCTAATCTTTTACCTTGTAGGATGGCAAGATCATGCTCTGATACCACTTGTATGTCCCCTTCTAGGACCGACCTTGATTTATTCTGATTTTCTTTAGAGTTTGAATCATACTTGGGATTTTAAGTTGTAATGTCTCAAGCTAAGAGAATATCAATTTCCAATAATTATCATATGGCATCATATTTATAAATAATACATACTTAAGCTTCAATTTTTCAATCCTTTCCTAATAGGTGGATGGTAGAATTATTGTTCTCGAGCATGCAAGCAATCTACTTGAGGCTCCCTTGTGGTTTTTACCCGTTTTGGGAATCTTTGCCTCAACATGACCGGATTACTCCTCTCCCTTCACGAACTCCCTACCCACTTAGTCATATTAGTGAGTGATTAAAGAATTGACCTAGTCTATATTACTATCACACATAGTTGTCATGCCTCTGACTATGAGGTTACGATTTTTAGTTATTAACATATATTATTAAGCATCCAAGGCAATTGACAAATAGTTCATACACATTCAATAATTAATATACTTAAATCCTAACTCCTTACTTCTTTCCTAAACTTAATTCTAAGGGGAGCGTGGATTTACTTGTTGCAGGGCGCTTGACACCAATACATTCCTTGGTTTTACTCCACCTCTCACTATACAAAACCAACTATCACCTCTTAGGGCTATAGCAGTGATTAAGGGTTAGACTACAAATATAATAATATCTTTGATATTACAAATATGTATATATGTGCATATATAATATAAAATAAGTACCCTATATATATTTATAAATATCTATAATCATATAATAATCTTTAATCTTCATAATGTTTTAGACATGTCATTCTAATGATATATTTATATATATATCCTATTTCTTTTGAACTCTTCCATATAGTTTATGTTCTTGACTTTCCTTTATATATATTATATACTTCGTTGTTTCTTAGAAATGCCTATATAATCCTTATTTTTCTCCTATATTTTTTACTTGTTTTTCTTGTACATTGTTTCTTTATTTTTGTCCTATGTTTCTCCATATTTTTTGCTATTCTATACTTTATATTTACGTACTAAAATATAATAATAAAAATGTGGGAGATACCGATAAGAATTGTGAATCATTTTCATCACGAATAAAATTGTTAAGATAAGAATAAGATCTATGTCGCTTTTTCCATATTGCTGAATTCTCTCCTTTCCATGTGCCATGAGAATTTGTTGCTGCTCATTCTTTTTTAATTTCTTAATGTTCCCCAATGCTTCTTTTATATATTACCATCCAACTTCTTATATCTTTCAAGACTGACTTCCTTTCTTAAATATATATCTTTTCTTTCCTTATGTAAAATGGACATGAGTTTTAAAAGTTCTTTTTCATAATAATTAGAAAATATCTTATTAGAGTTTTATATTTGCTAACTTCATACTATTAGTATCTTGTAACATATGATTGTTTCACAAGTTGTAATAATCTTGTAACTATCAGTTCTTTCACATCTTACCAAAACTTTCAATTTAATATGTTGTATGATTATAATGAATCATATTTAATTACAAATACATTTATTAATTATTATTAATATATTTATTAATAACATATAATCATTAAGGTAATTATTAATATTAATTTGATTAACATTATGGATTGATATTATATTGATAAATAATATTATTAATGTTGATTATAGATTAATATTAATGCAAAAGTATCATAGTTCAACTTCTCGTTCTTTGCCACTTCTCGGCGAGGCCAAAAGAAAAATTTCTCAGAAAATATCGAACAAAAATCGGCAACGTCTCAAGAAAATATCAAGAAATTTAAAAATAACTTTAATTTAATTTAAAATGCATTTTTTTCAGAAAACTCAATAAGTAGATGCATGTATTGAGTTAGTAAATGAGTAAACAAACCAAACAAGCTGATCTACATATATATATATATATATATATATATATATATATATATATATATATATATATAAATGCAATAAGTAACAAAATCGCATCCTCATATGGAATGCTGATGTAGTCAGAGACTCTGAACTCTGAAGCAAACTACAAATGCCGAATTGTCTTTGTCAAAATATAAGCAAATACAAATTTCAAGTTCAATATGAAACTAGTCTACATCTTCCTCTTCCCCATCCTAGTAGTTCTAGTAAAAACTATGGGAGAGGGAGGGGGTCTAGCAGCTCTAGCCATAGCAATCATCTGTGGTGGTGCTAGTGTTGGCCCTGGCAATGACTCCTCATCATCGTCATCCTCATCCTCATCCTCACTATCACTGTGCTCACTGTCACTGCCCTCACTATCACTGCCCTCCTCCTGAATGTCGTCTAGTCCCACAAAACCACCCTCCTCCATAGCCTCCCTCTCCAATTCATATATTTCATCCTTAGTGAACAGTGGAGGCTGTTCCTGTGCTGTCCAATTGCCAAAAGGATCTATGTCATCCAGATCAAGTGGCATAGTTGTTGCCATTACCTTTCTTATGTGCAACTTGAGGTTATAATACACAAAGACAAGGTCATTTAGGCGTTTTCATGCCAACTTGTTCCTCTTCTTTGTGTGAATAGATTCGAACAAACTCCAATTACGCTTACAACTACGCTTACAACTAGATGAGCTACAAGGCTGACATAAGATGCGAAGAGCAAGCTTTAGCAGATTTGGGACAGTACCACCCCAATTTCGCCACCAAGCATCTGCAAGATAAATATTAAAGAGTTAGAAAGCAAGATGAGGACAAGTTTTTGTAGCTTATTTATCTACTTATCATGCATGTGAAAGACTCCAAATTCCAAATATTGTACCTGGGGTCTGAGTGTGTTTGCCTCTCTTTGCCAAGGCTGAGGAGAATAGTTTGCCCGTTGCATTTTGATACACTTCCATCTCGGCCACAATAAGGTCTCTCACCGCAATGTTAGGTACCATCCTTTGCATGCATTTACTAAAGCCCTCCATGACCTCTCCATTGGGATCCGCATATGATGAAGAGAAGCAGTAACAAGGGTTGAGGAAATACTTCGTTGCATAAATGGGTTAGTGGAGCTGATTGCTCCATCTCCTATCAATAATATCCTGTATGGGCTGAAATTTTAGGCTCTCTCCCTTGTAGTTATTTCTTACAGCCTCTTTCACCCTATCCATGGCCTCATAAAGGGACCCCATTGGGGTTTGTTCCCCATCTACCAAGCGGAGAACTCTAACCAATGGCTTCACCACCTACAATTGAAAAGTAGAAAACAATTATTGATTAGAGACTGGGGTTATAAACTAATAATCAAAGACTTGATTAATAAGTACAAAAAAAAATAAATCAAATTTTGAAGTTTCCAAGTTACCTCCACAATTTCCATAGCTTGATCAAAAAATTGGATGTCAAACACAATGTGTGCAACACTCTGCCCATCGAACTTCTTTGAATAACTTGACTGTAACCATTTTGGACACACAAACATTTGCCTCAAAGGATTCATATGATGAACTCTTTGCAACGTTAAAAAAATCGTTGCAAATCTTGTGACTGCGGGTCTAACCAAATCCTTTTCTTTGGTGTCTAATTGCGGGTCTAACCACATATTCAGCCTCAACCTTCATCACAACATTCTCTAGCATTTGAGCCAAAGTCTCAGCCGTCTTTATCTTGTCCGAGGCATCCAAAGATTTAAGAAAGACTACTTGATCCTTGCAAGAAACTAAAAAGTTGATGATTGTATGGTTTCTTCCATCCGTTCATCCATTTGAAAGTATGGTGCAACCATACTATTTCCATTGTAACTTTTGCTCTTCAACCACATCTTTACCCCAAGAAACAACATCTTTCATATTAACTTTAAGTACACAACTTTGATTAAGAAAAATTAGTTTCAACAAAAACAAGTAAATTGTAAAACTGTAAAAGTATTAAATTTTGAAACAAGTGAAGTACCTCCCACTTGATGCAACATTGAAGGAGAGCTTGTTAAAAAACCAAAAATCAGCACATTGAATGTCAAGTTGCTCATGCATATCCCGGTTCCATCCAATACCCTCCAATGATGGTTGTGCTCCTAGTGTGTTTCTATGCACAAAATAACCTTCAATAGAAGAGTTTTGTGGTCTACTAGAACTAGCAGATGTGGAAGTTGAGCCGGAGGACCTGCCACAGGTAGGTGTGTTCTGTGTGCGGATCCGTGGGCCACGAAAAGAGTTCACTATCCCCTCAATTGCTTCTTCTTCATCAAGGGTGATTGGGATACCTAGTCACATGACACAACCCACATCATTTCATTATGAATCATGATAATTGTTTTAGCACAATCATTAGTTGTGATTAGAAAATAATAAATGATTCTTAAAAGGAAACATACCTTGTGATTCGTAAATGGTTGCCCTCATCGCCAGTTTTGCCCTTTCCCTTTTCAACGTCTTCTCTTCTTGGGCACTAAGCAAAGCAATCATCTCACTTTTTATTTCCTCTGTAGTTGCACCACAAATCCTTGTGTCACGCTTTTCTATACCAGCAAGGTGGTACTTCAAATGGGATATGCCTCCACAGATTTGGTTTTCACATTTCATGCACATGACACTATTATATTCTGTTCCTTCAAAGGCATATTTCCATGTAAAGTCTCTAGCCCCTTTAGGGCGCGTGCCTATGAATCCAGATGGACATGCTATGAGACCATTGGGAGATGCTGCAGCTGACCCAGATGTAGAGGAAGCCATATTTGCTGGAAAATCAAAGAATAAAACAAAAAATGTATTAGCCTTTAGGTTTTGAAATTTTTGAGAAAAGCTTGATTGTTTTTGGAAAAATTGCAAAAAGATGGTGTTAGGTCTTTGTCATGACTCATTACACCCTAAAATGTATTAGAGAACATTATAAATGGTATTCCTAGAGTCTTAATTAAGTTAGATGCAAGATATGCAAGTTTGGGAAGACAAAAATAAGTTTAACTCAAAAGAACAAAAAATTGAGAAACTTACTTGTGGATCCGGATTTGCTTGGAAAGAGCTTCGAATCCACTTCGAATCCGCTCCTAATCCACTAGAAATCGCTACAAATCAATGCCAAAAATTTAGGTGCTGCTCTAAAACCCTTCTCCTCCACCCAAGACGTCGAATGCAACAAACAAAACAATAAAATGTCATTTTTTTGGCATAGGTATTTATTGGATGCCGCCCGCGAGAAGACTGCAAGTTATTGCAAGAAATTGGCGATTTATCGCCGACTTCTCGCCAACTTCTCATGGTGATAAGTGCAAAATCTTGGCCCCGAAATTTGCAATAAAACCTCAAGTTTTCTTGCCGCCCTGGAACTTCTCGCGAGAAGTTGACTTATCGGTGATAAAACGACAAGAAGTTGAACTATGCATAATATTATATTGAGTAATATTAATACTATATCATAGATTAATATCAATGATTAATATATGTATTAATTAACAATATTGATTAATATTAGTATGATATAATAAAAATATGAAATTACTTAATTAATTATTGATCAACATAAAATAAGAGATTTATGTAATTATTATTACAAAAATATTTAAATAGAGTGCGTGTATTTAAGAATATATTTGTATTGTACATACATCAATAAGGGCTTATGACAGATCACTCCTCCCAAATTGCTTGCCCTAAGCAATTATTATCATATTTTTTCTTAGTTAGAAAGGGAATAATGATCTTATATAAACTATAACAAATTCATCATTTGTATGATAACAAGCATTCTTTCTCTAAATCAAATTTAAGGCCATACACCTTAAAATATGAAGTGTATGTACTATGCATAAAGATGACGAGTATTCACATTAGTGCATGAAGACACAAAGGGTACACAAAGTATACACATTGATGCATGAAGACATGAAGCATATACGAAGTATACACATTGATGCATGAAGACATGAAACATACATAGAGCACACACATTGTTAGATTCATTCTTATTGATTGGAAAACAAAGAGTGTAAAACACATCTTTCATAATCAATCATGATTTAGTTTCATAGGAAAGCCTTGAGAGGGCGCCTGTAAACTGCTCAACCTAACTAAACCAAGAGCGCACAGCGTTCCACTATGACAACTCACATCTTGGCCAACAAGAGGCAAGAACGACCCACTATGAAAATCCCATCCCTTGGGGTGGCCTACTTAGCTTTGGGGAAATCTGTAAACTGCAATTCCCTAACTTCATTTATTCTGATTGATTACGAGGTAAAACATATACACCATAATATTAAGAAATGTAATTAAGGTAATTTAATTATAGTTTATCCATAATATTAATATTAACACACACACACACACACACAATTTTATTATCTCAAGTATATGCATATGTTTGCATATACAGTTCTAGACTGAAAATAGATCATGATTTGTATGGAAAAAACCTCGCTATTTTTAGCCTATGCAACTTCTCATGAATATGTTGTGGGATTTAAAAAAAAAAAAAAAAATAACAATTTTTTTCATGACATTCAATCACAATTTTCATACAAACTATGCCTGCAATTTTATCTCGTCCTTCTAGTTTTGATGTGTAGTTAAATTTTAAGTCTCCATGACTAATTGTCTATTGCTTAAACTAAAGATTGAATTAATCACACAAATCATTGGAATTCAAATTAAGGAAATGGAAATTGAAGCATACACATATAATTACACCCCATAACCTGTTTTTCATTTGTTTGAAAAACATACAAGGAAACCTCCACAGCTGGTATAACTCATAGCTGCATGGAAATCAACTGTATCTTACGTTGAGTTTTGCAGTCCTTAGGAAAACTTAGTCTTTAGACCTTTGGAACACAATTTGAATGAAAATGCTTACAGTTTTGTATCTTGCTCCTATCTTTATGCTACTTTAGCTTCTTATCTGAGCTTCCAAAATAGCAATCTTTTCTCATGCAACAGATGACTTGGAAGATAAGTCTAAATCATTAGTACTAATCTGTACTTTACTAGATTTGATTGACTAAATAAATTACTTTCACTTTAATTACTAAAGTGAAATACAACATAGGTTAACTTGAATAACTTGAAGTTTTTCCCAAATGATCATTTTGAACTTTTGTGGAAGTTCCTATTCAAGCTTAGAACTCAAGAATTTGAAGGTTTTAATTGGTTACATCAAGCTGTGCGGCATATCAGAAGTAAACAGGCAGCTAGTCACACCAGCACATCATAATATCATATGCCTAGGTGTATAATGGTGACTTTGTTGCTATTATAGCTAGGTATAAAATGGTGACTGTGCTGTTATTACCTGGGTGCTTGAGAGAGCCAGTGCAACTATGCATAAAACCAAATGTATATTTCGATCTTGAGGTCCTTGATTGAACGGCAAAGGTATAGCCTCTAGTCACTTCTATTTTCATGAAAAATATTAACTTTATGTTGTGACAATTGTGTGTAAAAATACAAGTGATTAAAGGTGCTTAATGATTTACTGCAGGATGCAAGGATGTGTGCTATTTGTTAAGGTTATGATTCTGTTTATTTAATTTTTTCCTCATTGAAGTAATGTGCATTCATGTACATGCTTTTGGTTCTTGTATAGATTCCAAATGCAGACGCCCTGCTAAGTTTTTGGGAGGTTTTGGATCTACCTCAAGTTACTGCAGTAATTTATTTGGCTTCAGTGGTGAGAGAGGTGTGTATCTTTTATTTTACAAATGTTGTATTGTTGAACCCGTCATGTTTGTACAAAGGAATTTATTGGTTTTGAAGTTTGAGCTCAACATTTTAATGATTAGTGATAGTTTGTCTTTATTTCTTTCAGCTATGAACATAGAGTAATCTCAGTAGATGCAATAACAAAATTGTTAGCTCTCTTTGCCTTTAATTGGGAGGGGGAATGTGAAACCTTATTTTATCAGGGATTGTTGTGTTCTGTTTCATATAAGTTCTGTTGATGGGTCATTTGACACACTGACTTGTGGAAAATATAGTTTCTCTTTGTAGAGAAAAAATCAGCCGCCATGGCTGGAGAAAAACCTTTTTTTCTTCCAATTAAATTTCACGTGATTGCTCCACAAGTGGTCCACTGGTTATTATTTTCTGAGGATTAACCTAACTTTTTTACTTAAGTTGTGATCCATTTCTTTTTATTAAAATCAGCCATGCCTAAATTGAAATGCCTTGAATCTAATTGAAATGTTTACAAACCTATTCAATGATATGTAGTGAGCTCAGATTCTAAAACTAACTGGCATGTTGAATAAAAGATGAAAGAAATGAGAGGAGGGCAGACGAGAAGATGAGAAGGTGCTATGATCCTACAACAACATCCATCATTGAATTTTGCAAACTCTCAAAAAACTAGGTTATAAAGATAACTGATTCACACAAACTGTAAAATAATTAACGTAATCATCTATGAAGAATAACTCAAAAGAGATCCTGGTTGTTACAAGACCACAGGTGTATTCACATGCAACATCAGGATTTAGTAGGGGATCAGATTTGCAACTCATATGAATAACAACTAGTTGCATGTGTTTAGGGAATTTACAACATGAAGCCATACCAATTTATGTGTGTGCAGTTAGAAGAATAGCAGGCCTCATCTATGGTGCGCCACAATTAAATTGGCGAAAAGTGACAACAAGTGTGTGTACCAGTTCTTGTTTTCTGGCCAGCTGAGCAAACTCCTTTTACATCTCAAAGCTTTGGTTTAGTAGACTCAATGGAAACCCAGGTACATTTAGGAGATGCTTCTGTTCCATTCTGATTGACTTCAGTTATGACAGGAACAACATGGTGTTACCGTACTATTTCAATCTTCTGGGCATTGTAGGTGCATAGGAGATGCTTCTCCTGTTTAATATTTTGTCAGTCATGTCAAAGCTAGTCAATTTTCTTCTTAATTAGTACAAACTATACTTTATCTGTGTATTGTTTTGTGAAATAAACTATCATCTGCTGGATGTGTTAATTTAGTTAGGCGATATGGTATTATTCTTGGTGTATGGTGGCCGCAAGTGTCTGTATACTCTAACAATTTCAGACTTTGATTCTTGGTGGTTCGGGCTGGCTTATTCTTCATGATGTCTAAGTAACATCAGCATGAAAAATGGAACTGGTCAACATTAAAAAAGGAATCAATTTGAATTCTGAAGTAATTGATAAATACCTCAGCCATTGCTTCCTTTTTCAGACTTTATGGAGACAAGCACGTATGCTGCATGTTAAGCTTTTTCAGATAATTTTTCTATTGTTAATCACTGTCTTCAGTTTGGTGTGGGATGTATTTTGGCCAACCCTACTACCTAGGGTTGATGTGAGTTTTCTTCCACTACAATATACAGAATCAAATACTTAATATTCCAAAATAAACACCAATTTCCAACTCTCTTGAATACGAATGCTCATATGCTAAACAATGTATTTGGATTGTGTGATCAAATGAGATAACCTCAAGGTTCCTTCTTATTGCAGACTGAATTAGTTATAATGATGTGATATGCTGGTTATCACAAAGGGAAATATGCTGTTCATTCAGTGGATACCAAGTTGACTTTAACTTCTTCCAATCAAATGACTTGCAAAGAGATAATGGTTTAGAAATATCATCTAACTCTAAGAATGTAAGAAACCATGGATGTCTTTGTGACTCCTACCAGACTTGGTTCAGCCATCAACATCAACCAAGCTAGAGCAATATCCAAAGGTAAATGTAAGATGTTCAAACTACCAGCATTCTAGTAACACCAACCATTGATGCATGTCAATTTGCAACGAAATCAAGTTCATAAATATTCCATTCGATCAAGCAAGACAAACTTTCAATCAACAAGCAGCTTGTGGTTTGGTCTAAGCATGTTCACCAAAGGTGCATCTAGATATCTTTCATTCAACTAAACACTACTAATCAACTTGAAATTAAATTCTATTCTAAGTGAGGAATTAGAAACCATGCAATACTCCAACGCAACACAAGTAATCCACCATGGAGATTGACAATGAATCAATGATTACTTTGATAACATTATGACAACAATTTTAACAAGTCTCTCCCCTAGCTAATCTAATCTCCTCTCCAATGAATCTAATCTTCTGAGTTACGAATAAGAAGGCCTTGGCCTTTTATATTTTCTCAGTTATAGTAAGGGCCAAGATCAATTCAAGATCAAGGGCCAAGACTTACCCATGCAAACCCTAATTAGGGTTGCCACACTATCATCCAATTACATAAAGGCACCACCCTATTGGCCAATAAGAAAATTACAATGCTTTTGAAATCCAATGAGGAAATAGATAAGGTAGGGGCTCTAGGTGCCTTCTAGATGCACATTTGGCATAATATAATTGAATGTGCTTGAACATGCATAACCAGAGCCTTTTGATTGCTTGAAGACAAGTGGCACCACCTCAACATCCTTATCTTATAGACTTGATCGATTTCTTTGGTGATGAGAAAAATATCTCTTGATACTCAACATTATCAACCCTTATAGGTGTGATGGCATATTCCCATATTGCTTTATCTTTTCAAATTTTCTCCACCCTCTTTCATTTGGAATTCTTCTCATTGCACTTGTTGGTTTTGGAAATCTTGATATTCTTGGCCATGATCTTCTTTGTGATGAAATGTTCATGCACTTAGATCTTTCAAAGTGAACTTTTCCGGAGGAAATTCAAGTTTTGATGATTTTTCACTTGGGGGTTTTTATTTTTCTTGTGCAAAGTTTGTACTTTCATTTTTGAATTCCATTAAGATCTTGTTCTTCAGACTCAAATTTGTACATCAAGACTACTAATAGTGACATCATCCTTCTGTTTATTTATGTGGATGATTTGAATATCACCGGCAGTTCGACATCTTTGATTCAAGGAATCAAACATAATTTATGCCAGTCTTTTGATATCACTAACCTTGAGCTCATGCATTATTGTCTTGGTGTTGAGGTTTGGCAACAATCTTCTAGTATATTCATTTCTTAGTCCAAATCTGCTAGGGCTTTGTTAGACAAATTCCGTATGCAGGATTGCATGCCTGCATCTATATTCATGGAGAAAGGTCTTAAGTTATCTGCCAAGTCTAATTCTCTTCCCATTGATAACACTACATATAGGCAAATAGTAGGCAGCGCCATCTACCTCTCTCCTACTAGGCCTGATATGAGCTTCGCAATTAGCTACATCTCACACTTTATGACAGCTCCCAAGGCTGATCATTGGATGGCAGCAAAGTGTGTAATCGGCGATTTTTTGCCTCTTGCCAAGTAAATCCTTTCTGCAAGTTTTTTGGCAAAAAACTCACCGAGCTCAAGAACTCAGCAAGTGTTGGAAACTCACCAATTACTCGGCAATTGTTCCAACTATGATTTCATCATTTATGTGTTTCCTGCATGGATGTAAGCAGTTGTAGATATTGCTAGTATGGTTGAAGTATTTAAAAGAACAATTTTTTCTTTTGGCTTGGTGTATAATGAAATCCCAGATCATCGCTTATCATTTTAAATATGTAATTTATGGTGGAACTATCTAAGATTCTAAACTATGCAATACATTAAAGGACAAATAATCAGGTTTAAAGGAAAAGTAGGCATATTGATTGCTAGTTATCTGCCAGGATTTTGCAGGGCAATTATAACTTGTTTGACTTTTTACCCAATATCTTTAGAGACATGCATTTTACTTTTATTAATTTTGATTGGTCTTTGTAATCTGTTAGGTTCAATTACGATCAAACCAAAGAAATTGGCGACGTTTAAGGTAAGGACTTGTTATATTATTTTTGGTGTTTACTTATTTTGTTGGAGCTTGTCACTTATGTATAGTGATTCTGAAAAATAATATGGGATATATAGAATTGCTTATAGAACAAGAGGCCACAACTAGCCACTTACAGCACAAAGACCAAAGAAGGCCATCAACAACACACAACCATCAACCCACAAAGTGGCAAGACATACAAGGGGATTTTGAAAGGCTCTCCAAGCCTTCACATTGAGTAATCCAAAATTAATCAGTGAAAAAGGACATCACCCTGGCCAAAAAATCCATCCCCTCTCTGCATAACTCCTTTCCACCTCCATAGAAAAAGAACTAACCTCTATAGGAGCCAAAATGTAAAAGACCAAAAACTTGGAGAGCCTAACAAGATTCTAAGCCTCATCCAAATAGCCAGAGAAAGTTATGAGCATCCTCTTTCATGAAGCATGTCTCCACCGCCAAGGGGAAGCTTCCACCTGCATAGGAACTGTGAAAGAAGAAGAAACAAACAGCATGTGCCAAGCCTTCACTATGGCCATTAGGAAATACCCCAACTCAACAGGGATGAGAACAATCCCAAAACTTGCACCAATCCCTAATCAAAACAAGTACTAGGATGTGCCCCTGAAAACTATCAAAAGATGACTGACCACTAGAAAAAACAATGCCACTATCCTTATAGCTTAATGGACAGTGCAAACAAAAAGATAAAAAGAAATGCAGACCCAGCACCTTAAATGTGGCTAAAAATGTTGACACAGGTAAAATGCTAGTTAAAATGTGCTTGTTAGGGAATAAGAAGACGACAAATTTATGGCAAGGTCACTCAATAAAGTCAATGCAAGAATACTTAATTTTTTTGCTTTGAGCAGTTGCCTAATATAAGCTCACCGGTAATTGAATTCAAAGATAAGAAGGGAACACATATTAAAGGCTAACCTAGTTTTGAAGTCTGTGTATATGTGATCGATGGGAAGACTTAAGAATTCTTTTCCCTGCAGTGGTTTATGAAAATGATAACAATTTTTTCAAGAGACAACAGTTTAAAAGGAAACATTAAATTTCCTTGATTTTCCACATGACTGTTCTTTTATCATTAAAACAAAATTGTGGCAGCATCCGTGCATAAATAGGTATAAGCTTGAAATGGTTGTGCAAGGCTGTAACAAGAAATGGCCAAAAACACCTAAGCAAGCAAAAACTACCAATATAATACACAAATAAATACCTGTATTACGCCTTTGCAATCATAAATTCCCAGAAGCGAGCTCCGCAACTCGGCTCTACATGGCACTTCTGCAACTTGACTCCCTCTTCAATTTGGCTCTATCTCAGCAGCGATATTTATCGATGCAAGGAAGTGTTACTTCTAAACTGTGTAACCAGTGCTCTATAGGACAAGACACAAGTGTTTGGTGCCGTTTATGTTTTCATTGAGTGCCATTTAGATTGTTTTCGGCACAATAAGATCATCGTGATTATACCCGCAAAAATCACAGATACACACCATATTAATCATGATTCAGCATATGAAAAAATCGTGAGTTTGGCCGACTGCAGATTGATTGCGACTAATCGCGAGTGACTAGTTCTCACAACTACACCAATTCTAGTGATTAGAGTCAACCTCTATATTAGTATTGATTCGTCATACTGTTCTGTATCTGAGCAGTGGTTGAGCATTTTGTAGGGACCCCTGTGAGTTCTAATTCTGTTTTCTGTTATGGCTCATGATATTTTGTCAAACAGTGTACAAGGTATAATATGAAATTTCTCTGAGATCTTGAACCGCCAAACACCATACAAAATTACAAATGCTATGCATAAGAATTCTGTCAACATTCATATGATCATAACATGCTGAAGCCGCCACTTACACACAGTGACAATTCATCAAACACTTGGCATGAAACTAATATGCTGATTATGAGCATTTTAGATATGATATTACATCAAACATTTGGTGTGCATTCTTATTCGTCCACTTTTAATTTTAACATTTTACAATGTCAAATACTATGCATAAGAATTCAAATAAGTTTGATAAAGGAAACCTCTAGCTGTTTGCATGCACCAAATTGATGACGCTGCCCCTGGAAATCATCTCAAATTGATTCTGAAGCTTGAATCAATTAACAAAGGCACTCTTACTCCAAAATGTGCCCAGTAGCCCTCAAACACTGCCCAACAAATAAGAATGCAGCCTCACAAAAGAGAAGCCCCTTACAAAGAAGCTGCGGCAGCCTGTAGAAGTAACAACAGCCTCTAGATAAAGCCGTGGTCTGTAGAATATCTCCAGACTCTGCCTTTGTGATAATTCCTTGTTTGAAATGCTGAATTCAAACAATATAAACACAATGATCGCTCTGATTTAACCATCTTCAAGCAGAATACTGGATAGTTTCACCAATTTAGAGTGCAAAAACACTTAGAAGAATTTTTAATTCTTCCAGTTCTTAATATTTGAAACCCTTGGCACAAACTCGTCAACAAATTCACAATAGAATGAATCGACTCTGGCTTTTTGGCCTATATATTTCCCAAGTACAAATTGCCCAGGAGTTTTCAACTTGACAAAAAAATACGATTTGCTTTTGTTGAAGGTTGACTTTTATTTTTAATAGTTTATTTATTAAATGCCCCTCACATGAAATACTGCTTGGCTTTTACTTTTAATTATTAAATGATATTTGCTTTTCATGTTCTCCCGTTGACTTAGGAAAAACATTAAATAATTGGCATCCTTTAATATTATAATCATTTAATGCACTTTTTAATGTCACTTGGCCCCACTCACTAAAAACCTTTACTGTGACTTTATCATCAATAAAGTGACTTTATTAATAATAAAGAATATCAATGCACTCAATAAAGTCATTCCATTAAGCCAACTAATTAAGTGTGCTAATACCAAGTCCAAGTGCACTCCCAAAAATAGCATGGGCATAAATGACTTACTATAAATAGTAAGCCTCCACACACTGATCCAACTAACAAATGAGTCAATCATTGTGCATACCATGAGTCTAGGTGCCCCTGCCAGATATAGCGACTCCCCAATAATGGCTTACTATAAATAGTAAGTCTCTAAATAATTGCTCCAGTCAATAATACTGAATTCCAATGCTGCCACCAAGTTGTTTACGTTCCTCACTAAGATAGTAACCCTGACTTTTCCAAAATTGACATTATAAATAGTAAGTGTACCAATCTGACTCAAACAAAGAGCAATCCTCAACATCCCTGACCTCTGGTGTTGGAATGGCCTCTGGCTCTGCAAACTGAGACTCTCTAACCAATTGACTTAGCCTACGAGGGCCACTGATAGGCTAAAATGGGGACATTACACATTTGCTTGTTAAAAATTCCCCTTTATAATGTAATATAATTTTTTCAGTCTATTTTGGATTTGTGGACGTGAGTTTTTTTGTTTATATTTATTCTAAAGCTTGTTGGACTCTTGTATTTTATTTTGTAGTGATCACTTTAATCATTTTAAGCGTTCATGCCAGATATGCTTTTAAATTTCTCTCTTGTTTCATTAGGTGTCTGACACAATGTTCCATATATGGTACCCTTGAAAATATACTGTTTATTCATGAACATATTTGCCTTGAGGAGATTTGGCTATAATCTTTTGAGCATATTATAAACGTTCTTTTTAAAATTATCTTATGAGGTTTCTCCATCTAACAGTGCTAGTTGACAATTTCCAGGTTGCTTTTTTCTGATAAAAGGCGACAGAGCTTTTATTTTGATGATGAACATTGCATCTATAGTTGGCTTTTTTGCCAGGATTGCCTTAAAGGAGGTGAGACTTTTATGCTTAAACTACAGTCTAGAATTAACTTTAGATTGCTCTACTGTGGACATTTTTATTTGGTGTTATCTGTTATACAATTTGTAAGAGTGATAACTAATTGAAAAAGCAATCTAAAGCTGATAAGGCCAAAACCATTTTCTCAATCTTTGCTTGTAAACACTTCTATATTCTCATGAACAAAGAAGAAATTTCATATTGTACATCAGAATTCATTTGATGAGAATTTACTAGCTTATTTTTTGAATGCAGAGTCAACTTATTAGGGATAGATCATAAATAATTTAAAAAAATTATTTTAAATAATGAACCAGCATAATGAAAAGACAAAAAATAGTCCATAAAATAAAGACAAAAACTTCTCTGAACAAAAAAGGGACAAATACTGAAGCTCAACCAACACCAAGGTTGGAAATACAAGATTGGAAGCTCATCCAATATAGACGATGCATTCAAAGCAATTTTCTCTCTAGTATATTTGGGGAGGGAAATGGGAGTTGTACCAGCAATAAAAGCGTTTGATGCTAGGAGAGGCATATTATATCAATAATGCTAGGTTACCGGTACGGGTATGGGCACAGATACGTATACATGGGTATGGTACGTGGGTACAGCAACTTTTTGGGAAGGGGGTTTGGGTACGTCTGGATACGTCTGTACAAATAACATATAAAAATCATAAATATATATATACATATGCATTTGTACAACTTGAAAAGTAGAAACAAAAGTTACAAAACTAAAAACATATAAAAACCATAAATATATATTATATATCTGTGCATGTATACAGGGTTACAGCTTGAAAAGTAGAAACAAAACTGCCATAAATATTGCAGTAGCACATTTATAATGATTTACTTGAAGTCTAGTTTCATATCAATTTGCCAAAAATTGAATGTTATGATAGATATATCATATATCTGTATCAAATTCATTGTGCATTGGTTAAACTGTCAAAATATTACAATTAGAGTGATTAGTAATCAGCATCATATGGGTCATCAAGAAAATCAAGATCAGTGGAACCACATGCAGCCCCAGTTTCACTTCCACAGCTAGAAGCACGTTGGCTATTTGCCTCCACAGAGGGTAAAGATGGTGTGTTAACTGAAAAGTCCAGATCTGTTCTCTCAGGATCTACATCCCACAACATTGTGCGCCCTTCCTTGTACAGACTTTGTTTATAAGTAAGAAAGCGCAAGTTGGAATGCACATAAACCAATTCTTCTGCCTTACTTGCTGCCAATTGATTGCGTTTCACTGAGTGAATAAAGGAGTATGTACTCCAATTTCTCTCAGCTGAAGAAGAACTAGCAACCTATTGAACATTTGTCACAATGTTAGAGAGTTGCAACTATAAAAATAACTTTACTTCTGACATTAATAGACTAACAATGTTAGAGAAGTGGAACAGAAATTAAGAAACATACCTGTGATAGAAGTTTGATTGCAAGAGTTTGAAGGTGTGGTGCTGTATGGCCATTAAGGTACCACCAAGCATGAGCTTCCTTTTTGTACTTGTCACGGATAGCAGCAACACTTTGACCGTTAGAGGATACAAAATCAACAAACTTAGTTGTAACTAAATCCTCCATTGCATGATCACAAAAGAGTCTACTAAGTGCGGTCCTACATCCATCACTTACTTCTCCATCTGTGTATGGTGGTACCCTTGTTGGCTGAGAAAGAATTTCATCACTATAAAATTTTGGAGTCAATGCAAATGCAAGAAGATGTAATGGGGTGGTCATTTTGTTCCACCGTTCAACACAAATTGACTTAACTTCTTTGAAGAAAGTTTCTTCAGGATCTTTCTCTTTTTTATTGATGACGTCTCTCATTAACTCAATCATTGAGTCAATGCCATCGTATACCATTCCCAAACATGGGTGATCCATGTCAACAAAACGGATCATGCTCATGATGGGCTCGGTGAAACTAAGAAGATATTCCACTCTTTCCCACCACGTGTCTTCTAGGATCATTTTCTTTACATTTGTTGCACTTTCCGTATTGGATTGCCTCCATTGAGTCCAACTTTGACCAATAACCATGCTAGCAAGTGCCTCTCGCACCAACACAAGTCGCCTCAAGACAATTGTGTTGGATGCAAATCGAGTCTCAACGACCTATTCAAGAATTAAAAATCAAAATTAAAATACGAAGAAATCATTATCACATTTAAAAAGTAAATTCATATTAGTAGTGAAATGTAGAATTGAAAATTTGAAGTGTTTCGATTACCTTCAGCAATTCCAACTCTGAAAATGATCTAAAAATGGCTTATGACATGTTATGGTTTGTGATGAACATCTGAATCTCTTCAGCCTCAGCATAGACTTGTTTGATCCAATCTATTTTCCTACCCAACTTTTGTAGCATTAGGTTGAGAGAGTGGACAGCACAAAGTGTCCAATAGATGTGTTCAAAACGTCTTTCAATCAACAAGCCTGCAGCTCGATAGTTCTTTGCATTGTCTGTAACAACTTGGACAACATTTTTAGGACGCACATCTTCAATGCATTGTATAAGGATATCAACAATAAATTGTGCATCCTTCACCTGTCCCTCACAATCCACAGCCTTTAGAAACATCGCCCCTTTGGGGCACACTGCAATCACATTTATCAATGGTCGATTTTTGGTATCCTTCCACCCATTAGAAATAATTGACACCCCTGTTTGTTTCCATCAATTTCTAATGGGAGCCAATGCATTGTTTATGTATTTGACCTCACTTGCTAGTAAGGTGGTGCGTACCTTCTCATAACCTGGCCCTATCCACCCTTGCGGAGCCTCATTTGCTTTTCTCAACATATCCTGCCAATATGGTGAGTGTACAACATTGAACGCCAAACCGTTTGCATAGATACATCTTCCAACAGCTTCATCTGCAATCTCCCTAGCATCATTGTTGAATGCTCTCTCCAATGGTCCCTTACTTCTCTTCTCAGCAACAAGTTCATTTTCAATTCTGTCCAAGAACGGGTGGTTCTCTACTATGATATCAGGAAAGTCACTATGAGATGGAGAAGGTGGGGGCCTTGAACTACTTCCTTTTCGTTTCAACAATGGATGGTTTGTGGCACGTCCCACTCTTGCATCTGCTTCCTCTTGCTCTCGAATGAATCCTGCTATTTGTTGAGGTGGCAATCCTTTTGCATCCGGTCCTTCACATGCTTTGATACCCATTTGAGGAATGGCACATAAATGGGCTTTCACATGGCTATAGGAGCTAGTTTTCTCCACATGGCAAAAATTGCATTCCCAAACAAATGTTCCACCTCCTTTTACTTGGCTTTTTATCGTGACATATTTACATAATGGTGAATTGGGATTGGTCTTGAATTTGGGTCGAGCAGTAGAAGAAGCTGACATTGTCCTCTCTACAAGAACCAACAAGTTAAAAATAAAAAATGTTATTAAATAATTAAATAATAGTAAATACAATATTAAATATAAAAATAAACAAATTCAATTTCTATTTGAATATTAAAAAACAAAATAATAAATATATATTAACAATTTAACATTATAACAAATATTTATAATTACAATTTATAACAAATATTATAATTTATTATATAAATATTAAATTAATAAACATTAAATAATAAAATAAAAAATACATTATTAACATTTATTACTTAATACTCTAGACATTATATAATATAATATTTATTCAATATTTAAATATTGACTATCATTTAAAAAATTACAATTTAAAATATAAATATTATATATAATATAATATATACAATTTTAAAAAATCTTGGAAAACCTTTTATATCAATAATATATTAAAGTTATAAAGTATATATAGTATTTAAAACTTTAAAAGTTTATAACTTCAAATAAATTTTTAAAAAATTAAAATAAACATAAACATATGAAACAATAATATATTAATATATTAATAGTTTATAATATTAATATATTATTGTTTCATATGTTTATGTTTATTTTAATTTTGTTTATAAGTTTATAACATAAAAGTTTAAAACATACATATGTTAATATAAAATAAACTATACTTAAAACTTTGATTAAAAGTTTATAACTTTAAATAAATTGAAAAAAAATTAAAATAAACATACCTTCAGCTTGAACGCAGAGCTTTGGCGCCAGTCGACTCCCCCTGCTCACGAGCTTCCGTCGTCCCAGTTGCTGCTGCTGCCAGTTGTCTCCCGTCGTCGTCCTAGTTGCTGCTGTTGGCGATTTCTTATTGCAGTCTGTTGCAGTTTCTTTTCATTCTGCGCCACAGTTGTCAATTCATGTTAGGGTTTTTGCTACGGTAAAAACGAGTTAAAAACAAAGAAAAACCAAATGCCGACCTGAAATATCGTGGTCAAACTGCCACGTTACCGTTCAAATCGAGTTAAAAACAAAGAAAAATCAGATGCCGACCCTAAATATCTTAGTCAAACTGCCACGTTAACATTCAAATCGCCACGTCATCCAAAAACATTCGGATTCATTGCAAAAAAAGTAGAAATCGAACCCTGTTCGATTCCATAGCGTATTTCAGACGTATCTGATTCCGATACGTACCGTACCCGTATGTGAAGGCAAAAGGGGAAGTACCGGTAACGTAGCAATAATGTAATGCTCAGTATTGTTGGGTGGATATTTTGCAACCAACAGTTTTGTGAAAATCAAGTTGCAAAATAGCATGACTAGCCACAACGTATGAGACAAAGTCTCTCCTACCTTAAAAGGAAGGCTCCCCCTTCTCACCATTCTTTGGATTAATTGAAGGTAAGCAAGAAGTTAAGATATTTGTAAAGGGTGTTACCAATATTCTTTCCTCTTAGCTTTCATAAAAGAATTCACTTACCCGTGGAGTGAGTAATGGGCAAGGTGAAATCTTTAACTACATTTCTATCTAGTAGTTGGAAACGGTGATATCGATAAACCAACACCAACTCAAAGACTGATTGAAAGCATACTAGTTTGGCTCTAAATCTTGTTTTAACCAATCTATAAGAATAACCTCTACCATTGGGGCACAAAGACTTCTAGAAGTAGGGAATTCTAACTATTTTTTGTGAATTTGAGATGGTAATACAAGCTACAGTCAAAGCTCCTAGTCTATGTATCACCAAAATCGTTCCCAGTCAAAGCTCCTGTTCTATGTATCACCACAATTGCTTCCTAACTCACTATGCTCTATTATTGAACACACAATAATAACATGAATCAAAGACCATGGGCACAAACCACAATTAAAGCTTCTAATTTGCTCTATCACAATTGTTTCCAGTCAAAGCTTTGAGTCCAATTGCTTCTTTTATTCACTTTTTTCTCAAATTCGCATTACACAATCAAAGTTATGCTTGCACAAGTTTGGCATAGCTTTCTTGCATACAACAAAAGATGATTTTTACAATGAGGGGGCACTCCTTTATATAGGCAAAGGAGTTGAGAAAAAAGTGAGAGCAACTCAACCAAGTTTGACCTTTCCAAACTAAACGAGAGAAATTATTGGATTACATGTCATAAGGATGTAAAGTTCTGCAAATTCTGAGTCTAGAATCAGACTTATAGTTCAGTTCCGAGTTTGGCTGAGAATGATCTTCTTAATATTATCAATATTTAGTTTGTTGTTGAAGGTATATCTTATCTTGAATATAGATCCAATGTTCTATTTCCAATCTAATAATATATAATATTACAAACTTATTGATTGCTGGAAGTGAGATGCTTATAGGAGCAGACTGTTGTGAATTGTGTATCCTTTAATCGGCGATTTTCAAGAGACTTAGTTTAGGATTTAACTAACTAAACACTAGTTTCGTCAAACACAAACAAAGACATCTCTATGGAAGTCGCTAGCACCTATAGGATAAACAAGTATAAATATTAGATGCCAATCTTTAGATATATTAACACTAAGAGAGGTACGGTCTGTACTGTCAAACTTGTAGGATTATTTAGGTTAGAATTTTAACACTCCCTCTTAACCTGATAATCCTACAGAGAGATATAATATCTAGCAATCATCAATATAGATGAGTAAGCAAGTATTAATACTCTATATCTGTCTGTCTCTTATGTGGTATCATAGAACACATGATACAAAGTCATATTACTTAAACCTATGATATGACAAATCACTGATACTAGTGATATTATATAGGATAAATCTGAAGGGTAATCTCTTCATTTATCCAAGTTATGATTTCATAGAAACTGGTATCATAACATGATCCTGAGTTTTAAGATCTACTAGAATACAGGATAAACTCGGAGAATACCAAGATTCTTCCTTTATCCAATTTGTGACCCATGAACATAACAATTTCAACATCACAATATGATCTTGAACTCATCTAAATCTTACAGTAGATCTCTACTGTTTAGCACATTATCTAAGAGATCGTCACCTCTCATAATGATTTATACGAGTATTTATTATTTTTTAGAGATTGTCACCTCTTCAAATAATGAATACAAGTGAATACCAATGGTGGAGCCCATAACAGTCAATAGCCTGACAAAATAAAATTATTTTATTAATAATCAAAAAGTACAAATGGATTACAACTCAACCATACCCAGTCTCCTCCTGAAATGTTCTATCTTTGCTCTAGATAGAGGTTTGGTGAGTATGTCTGTTGTCTGATCTGCAGTACAAATGTATTCCAATTTTACAGAATTCTTATCTACCATATCTCTCACATAATGGTAAGGAATTTCAATATGCTTGGATCTGTCATGGAAAACTGGATTCACCGAGAGCATGATGGAACTCTGATTATCACAATGAATAATCGTAGGATTCATGGCTTGCCCAAATAATCCCACGAGTAACTTCCTCAGCCATACTGCTTCTCGAGAGGCCATCACTGCTGCAATGTATTCTACTTCTGTGGAGCTCTGAGCTACTGAAGACTACTTTCTGCATATCCATGAAATCATAGCTGATCCTAAACTAAAACAACATCCTGAAGTGCTTTTCCTGTCTTTAACACTTCCACCCAAATCTGAATCGGTGAATCCATGCAAATCTAAAGCAACTTTCTCATATTTGAGTCCATAATTAAGAGTGCCTTGTAAGTACTCATAATGTGTTTAACAACAACTAGGTGAATCTCCTTAGGTTCACACATAAATTGACTTAAGGCATGAACAACATAGCAAATATCAGGTCTTGTATTTATTACGTACATAAGGGACCCAATCATCTGTCTGTAGAGAGTAGAATCTATAGGAGGTGATTCTGTAGCTGCTTCTTTAAGTTTATGCAAATTGGTCTCCATTGTAGAAGACATAGACTTGCAATTCCACATTCCAAATTTCTTCAAGATATTTGAAGTGTACTTTCCTTGATTCAATATGATACTATTAGAATTCTGTCGTTCTTCCAATCCTAGGAAGTAATGGAGAAGCCCCAAGTCTTTCATCTCAAATTCTCTAGTTAAATCTTTCTTGCATTGATCTATAAGATGATCATCACCTGTGATTAATAAATCATCAACATACAATATCAGTATTACCATATCATCTTTATCTCTTTTATAATATAAGTTTGAATCGGCTTCATTCTTTATTTCTTTATCTCTAGTTAAATCTTTCTTGCACTGATCTATAAGATGATCATCACCTGTGATTAATAAATCATCAACATACAATATCAGTATTACCATATCATCTTTATCTCTTTTATAATATAAGTTTGGATCGGCTTCATTCTTGGAGAATCCTAAGCCGTTGCGATATTTATTGATCCTTTCATACCAGGCCCTGGGAGCTTGTTTAAGCCCATAGAGAGCTTTCTTGAGCCTGCAAACAAAAGTGTTAGAATCATGGGTTTCAAATCCTTTTGGTTGCTCTAGATAGACTTTTTCTGAAATCTTTCCATTTAGAAATGCTGTCTTTACATCCATCTGATGTACCTTCCATCCCTTAGATGCGACAGTTGCTAAAATTGCTTGTACGAAAGTATATCTGTTAACATGAACAAAGGTTTCTTCATAATCAATCCCTTATTTCTGAGAAAAATCTCTGGCCACAAATCTGGCTTTATATTTCTCAATACTCCCATTAGCAACATGCTTTATTTTGAATATCCATTTAGAAGAAACAACATATTTTCCTTTTGGCCTTGGAACTATTTCCCAAACATCATTTTTCATAATTGATTGGTATTCTTCTGTCATAGCTTCTTTCCAGGCTAGATGTTTAATAGCATCAGAAGGATTGGTTGGCTCTTTTTTGGATAAATCAATCATATTTGTTGTATGACTAGAGAATCTTTTAGGTCTTTTACTTTCTTTGACTGATCTTGAAGGTGCAGCAAAGTCTTGAGTTGCTTCAATTGTTTTTATGGCCCAAAGTGGTCTTTTCTTTGAACTTTCCTCAAGGCTTATATTTTCATCTTCGACCTCTTCTAAGTTCTCCCTTTGGGATTCAGATTCACTAATTCTTTCAGAACTTGATAAAGGAGAGGGTTCATTGGAACTTATTGCTCTTTTGAATGCAAGATCTTTCTCAAAGATTACATCTCTGCTAAGTTCAATAGTTTTTAGTCCAGGTATGAAAATTCTATATGCTTTAGAAGTTTCACTATACCCTACAAAGATACCTTTCCTCCCAGATGGTTCTAATTTGGTTCTCTTTTCTTTTGGAACATGAATGTATGCAGGACATCCAAAAATTCTGAGATGACTTATATTGGGTTTTACTTTAGTAAATACTTCTTCAAGGGTTTTATCTTTAAGATAGGAGTGAGGGCTTTTGTTTTGAATACATACAATAGTACAAGAGGCTTCTGCCCAAAGATAGTATTCTAGATTTTGGTCAAAAATCATAGCCCTAGAAGCTTCTATAATTGTCCTATTCTTTCTTTGAGCTACCCCGTTTTGTTCTGGGTTATAAAGAACAGTGTACCCCCTCTTGATCCCTAATTCTTTGCAAAACCTTTTAAATAAGTCTGAGGTATATTCTCCTCCATTATCTGTTCTAAGGGTTTTAATTTTATGTCTTGAAAAATTTTCAGTTAATGCTTTGAATTCTTTAAATCTTTGTAGGATTTCTTCTGATTCCTTGCATTTAAAAAAATAAATCCATGTTTTTCTAGAGAAGTCATCTATGAACAAGATATAATACCAGAATCCTCCAAGAGAGGGAATGGACATAGGTCCACATAAATTTGAATGAACTAACTCAAGTACATTATTTGTATTGCTAGTACTATCATGCAACGAACTTCTAGTACTTTTACCCAGAGCACACCCTTTACAAATACTAGGGTGATCTTTATTTAATTTAGGTAATCCAGTAACCATCTTTTCCATAGTTGATAAGGTTTTAAAGTTTAGATGCCCTAATCTTCTGTGCCATATTTCGTTTGAATCTCCTGCTTCGTGAACTAGGGCTTGAATGGATCTACTGGGTTCTATATTCAGTTCATACAAATATCCCTTTCTTTGACCAATTACTTTAGCTTTCTTGATGGAAGAGTTCTTAGCCCAAGTTAATACTTTGCCATCCACAAATGCAACATTGTGTCCATCATCTTCTAATGCTGTAATTGAGATTAGGTTTCTTTTAATCCCCGGTACATAGAGTACATCTTTAAGAAGAAGAGTATTTTTCGTCTTTAGTTTCAAAGTGCAGCTACCAATTCCTTCAACTGAGTGTACAGAGTTATCAGCAATAGTAACTTCACCGTTAACTTTCTCTGATAAGGAATTTAGAGTTTCTTTGTATCCCGTTATATGTCTGAAAGATCCACTATCAATTACCCATGCCTTATTTGAGATTTCATTTGATAGAGAGGAATACAAAACACGGTTCTCAGTATCATAAGTCTCTTATTCTCTAATGACATTTGTACAATTTGCCTGTTGTTTGGAATTTTCTAGACAATTAGATCTATAGTGTCCAAATTTTTCACATTTGAAACACTTTATTTTAGATAGATCTTTCTTGGGCTTTCCATTCTTCTAATTTCCCCTTTTCTTCTTGAAGTGCTTTTTCTTGCCTTTATAAGAGTTGGCATTAAGAATGTGAAGTTCTTCATCTTCTACTTTTCGTTTGCCTCCTTTCTTTAGTTTTCTTGACTCTTCTTGAAGACAATCATGCTTGAGTTTGTTAAAGTCCGAAAGCTAATCTCTAGCACTTATTCCTTGTGCGAATGTTTCCCATGATTTTTGCAATCCATCTATGGCCATAAGCGTTAGTTTAGTGTCATTAATGATGGTTCCTATGCTTGATAATTCATTTCTAATGCCCGCAACTCTTAGGAAATAAGAGTTTATCGATTCTCCTTTCTTTATTTGGATATGATTTAGTTGTCTTTTCAGTACAAGAACCCTAATTGCATTGTTTATTTCATATGCATTCCGTAATGCATTCATCATATCGTAGGTAGTTTGGTGTTTCGTAAGCATAGGTACAATATCATTTTTAACTCCATCCAAGATGATTTGAATGGCTTTTCTATTTCCATTGGTCCATATGGATATGTGAGGTTCAATAGGTGGCTGTTTGGATGCTCCATCAACAAATTGTTTAACGTTGTTCTCTTCAAGAATCATCAAGATTCTAAATTTCCAAGCTTCAAAGTGTTCCTTCCCATCGAATCTGTCCTTAGGTTTGATTGTATATGCCATTGAAAATGGGAGAAGAAACTACTTGAATATATATGTGGTCTGATTACTAAAATTTGCAAAGCCCTAGATTTGATAACTTAGCTCTGATACCATGTAAAGTTCTGCAAATTCTGAGTCTAGAATCAGACTTATAGTTCAGTTCCGAGTTTGGCCGAGAATGATCTTAATATTATCAGTATTTAGTTTGTTGATGAAGGTATATCTTATCTTGAATATAGATCCAATGTTCTATTTCTAATCTGATAATATATAATATTGTAGACTTATTGATTGCTGGAAGTGAGATGCTTATAGGAACAGACTGTTGTGAATTGTGTGTCCTCTAATCTGCATCCACAACCGAATATATATCTTGCTAGAGGGTGTGTCCCTCAAGGGACATAACCCTTAACTTGACATTAATTATACCTCTTCCTAAGTCGACGATTTTCAAGAGATTTAGTTTAGGATTTAACTAACTAAACATTAGTTTAGTTAAACACAAACAAAGACATCTCTATGGAAGTCGCCGGCACCTATAGGATAAACAAGAATAAATATTAGATGCCAATCTTTAGATATATTAACACTAAGAGAGGTACGGTCTGTACTGTCAGACCTGTAGGATTATTTAGGTTAGAATTTTAATAAAGGACATCTAAATCTAATTACATGTAATTACACAATTTCATGCAATATATCTTCTGCAATCTACAAACATGAAAACTAAAGAAGGAAGAAGACGAAAAAGAATTAAAACAATCCTAGGGATTGTTCTGAAGGGCCTTGTACTTGGCGATGCAATCCCGGATGATCACAGGATTGGGAGTACCTGTATTTTGTAGCACTGCATTCACTTTGATAACCATGGTGTTGCGTCTTTTGATAGCCTTTGATTCTGTTTGATGAATTATCCGTTGTCATTTGAAATCTTGATGTCATCAAGCTTTTTCTCGTTCGAGTTGTCATGAATTCTCCTTTGTAGATTGGCACATTATGGAGTCTCTGACACTTTGAAGACCTTCTTGACGATGTGTAGATTAAATTCGGAACAACTTTCCACCAACACCTTTAACTGTTTTTTTTTTTTTTGAAGCAAGTGCTTGGCACATTCCCACATGAACTCAGGTTCTCAGACAACCATTGGGAAAATGGAGACCAAATGAATTATTGCTTCTTTAATTTGAAGTATGCCTTCTTTATTGGATGTCTTCATTCTTTGTAGAACTTCTGACATATCTTGACTTGCTGCAACATGAAAGTTTCAATGGGATTGAATCCATCATTGGAAGATATGGATTTTGACTCCATGAGAATATTGGCAAAATGGATCTCTAGGGAACAATATTTTTGAAGTATTGATTAGATACTCATGGAACATATGCAATGAATTGGATGTGATATGGAAAGTACATGTTGAGGGGTAAAATGGGACTTAGGAAGATGGACGACATGTAAATGCGTATGGGAAAAGGATGAGTTCTTATAAAGATGCCTTGAGGAATGAAGGCTAGGTGCATGGGAATTCATGCAAATGATAACTTTTGACTTTAAAAATGTGACCTTTAGTCAACAACAGGTTCTCTGGATGTAATTACACATAAAGTGAATTACATGTAAAACAAACATGCATTTAGGTTTGGAGAATGGAAATGCATGTTAAGTGGGAATGAAGAATGGAAATGCATGTAAGTGGGAATGAAGAATGAGATTACATGTAATTGTGGATGGAGGGTGAGATGCAATGTGCCATGGCATGTAATGACGGATATGGAATGAAATGATGCAATTGCACGAAGAGGTGGAAGGTGGAGTGAAGTGAAACGTGCTCAAGTTCTCGGGAAAGAACTTGCAATTTCTTCCAAATGAAGAAAAATGAGAAAACAAGCAAACAAACAACAAAAACAAGCACAAAAGAAACACGTACCTTTGGTTTTGGACTTAAATATGCCAAGAGGCAAGTTATTTTAAAGTACAATTTCGAATTTGGAGTTTGGGAAAAATCCAAAAGTATTAAAATGAGAGTTTTCATCATATTTAAAGAAAAATGCACTTTTCATGGCATATCTATGGACAAATGTGCAACATCAAACTAAAGATGCAATAGAATAGCAGGATAAGCACAAACTAATGAACAAGATTGAAAATGTCCACTTGAAGATTAATGAGCCAAAATAGCATGATTTGCAGATTTTGAAGACCAATTCTCCTCCAAATCTGGACTATCAAATAATAATATTGACTTCTTCAATCTTGCAAGTGATGATCATTCAATGATCGGATTTGGCATGAGGATGCCAAAAACCCAAGGAAAACTTGTTTTTAGCAAAAGTGTGGTCTCAAAGAGCCTTGGCATGAATTGTTTTTACCCTTGGAATGCAAAAACGTGTTTCTCAATAGTAAGGATATGGATCAAAATGCCAAAACACCTCCTCTTTAGTCAAAAACATGATCAAAATCAACATGAAATGGACTTTTTTTGACATTTTGACAAAAATGTGACTTCAAAATGCCATAAAATGCACCCTTTTTTGCAAGGAATCCAACTTTTTTTTTCATGAGAATGCATGGAAATGCAAAAACGCCTCTTGAGGAAGAGATTTCAAGACATTTCATGGACAAATTGAATAGCACATGAGTATACTGAGGGGGGGGGTGTGTGGGTTCAATCAGTATAATAACAATTTTGCCAATTTAAAACTTTTATCCAAACAACTAACTTCAAATGCTGAAATGAACAATTTTGCACATGAACACAATGGCACAAGATTTATGTGGAAACCCAACGTGGGAGAAAACCACGACAAATAAATGCTTTTATAGAAATTGTTTTGTAGGCTACAACCTACTAGAGGCTATGACCTCTATGTTTATGAGCACTGACTCACTAGAAGCTCCAACTCCCACACTTTGCAGGGTTCAACCTACTGGAAGCACCAACTCCCCACTACTGTATTTGTGAGCACCAATCCATTGCACACAAACTATTCTTCCACCTTGATAATGTTGCTTGCTCAACTGATGATGGATATTTTTCATGCACAATTGTTCTTCTCCAATTTGATATTTATATCTGCATATACTTCTCTTCTATATTTATGACAAATCTGCAATTCTCTTCTTTTGTTTGTCTAAAAGCTTATTGTCTTTCAAGCACAATCTTTTTATGCACTGTGTATTTCCTTCTATCTCATATACATACTCTTAGTTCGGTAATATATATATCAGAATGATAAGCCTGAATATATATAATATATTCTTTATATCACAGGACTCAAGTCTGATATAATTTACTATGAACATACATCTATATATGATATCTGCATGTATACTTGTAGCATGTATCCTTTTATCTTTGCTTATCCTTACTCTTCTTATATATTCATTCTCTTCTTCACGTAATTCCAATTTTATTCACTATGTAATAGATCCTCCAAACGATCATGTCTTTTGACAAAGAGACATGTCCAAATGTAATCGCACCTTTTAGATCCAAAAGTTATGAATATAATAATTATATTTTATTTAACCAATAGCTAATAAATTATGTTGATTACTATGTTTATTTTCAGAATGAAACATGATAAGTTTATCTCTTAATTTATTTTTCTTCAAATCAGATCATTCCTTTCATGACTTTAGAATCAAAGTCAACGGGCTTGGCTATGCTATGGATAATATTTCATTGTGAGTTGGAACCTTCAAATCACTGTTAAAGGTGCCATCTTTTATTTTTCATCCTAATTTCCAACATGTGTATTGGTTTATTTGTTTTCCAGAAACTCTGATGCCTGCTTATATATTACTGTATAAGTGTGCAAATATTATTATTGAATGATTGTTGGGTTTCTTTGTCAATCTGCTGGCTTGTATGTCTCCATTCAAATGCTGTTGTCTGTTTATATTTCCTTTTTCCATATATTCATTTCATAATTATTTCACAGGTATTATATATGGTGAACTTTCTCCAAAACACCAAGCTCACTGTTTATGTCACATTTTTGCCAATCTGGAATTTACTGTTTCTGATTGCCCACCTCGTTTGGATTGGTCAATTGCTAATGAACAGTCAACTGATATCTCTATTGCCCTGTATTAATACATGCGAGCAGCTCCAGCTTCAATTAATTTTTTAATGATAATAGCCTGGCAGGCTTATGTTGGCTTGAATTGAATTCCATCATGGCTTCCAATCATGATATGTGACTTCTTAAATTATGCATGCTGACTGGAAACTTTCAATTCAGTTTATCCTTATGTCCATTCTCTTATATATTCGAACTTATAGCAAGTTAAATATCTCACCACTTTTCTCATGACTTGGTCATCGATAATTTCAGAAACTATTGGTCTTCGGACTTTGAGGACTTCCAGTGGCAACAGATGTGTATATCTCATGCTGACATGTCTTGGCCATTCACTGCTTTTATTTCTTGTCATAGGATGCTTCCATAATACTAAGTCACCGAATAATGTTTGTCATTGGCTCTATTTTAGAAGTCGCTGCTGACTGTATATGTGCCTCCTTGTGACTTTCATTTGGATTGTTTTATATCTTCATTTGCAACCTTAAGTGATTCACTGCCTTATACACTGTTATGTGATTGGACTTTATTTTCATCGGTTGGTTCCATTATTGAATATCTTGCTGTTATTTTAGTTTTTCATTCTAGTCTTTGATACGACTTCAGCATTTTGCTCAACATATCTCTTCTCAGTTCTTCACTACTGAGGTCTCATACTTCACTGCTCACTTCTACTCAAAACACTTATTCTTTCTTTTTATTAGCAATCTTGCTTATTATATTAAATACACTCTTATCTGAAGTCACACTGTCTCTCACTTCATATTCTTCACAACACACAATATTATACCTTCACACTCTTAATAATATTTATATATTTCTCTGCTTGCACACCCTTTCATTTTCACTCTATTCTACATAGTCAATGTTGGTTATGATTGCTATTTCTCTATTAATGTCTTTTTATATTGCTGTTGTAAATTCCATTATTACCATTGTTTATAAATCACTGCTTAGCTTATCATTTCTTAATTGATTGCTTTCTTTTAACCAAAACCTTTAAGCTTTTCTATTCTTGATGATGATGTTTGGAAACTTTCTTCATCCTCCTTTTGACATTGGTGATACTATCACTTATAATCTTGCTCATGCTTTTGACATCAATGATAAGACTTCCAATAATCCCAGGAACCTTTGACATTTATGACAATATTTTCATCACAAATCTGGGCAAAATCATAAAAAATGTGTTCTTCAAGGGCACAAGCATGAACAATTTTGTACTTGGAGGAAAAACGTGGTCACCAAATGCAAATGCATATGATGTTGGTCCAAATGCATTCTCTAGATGAGATTACATGTTTTAAATTACATGTCTTTTGCCTTTTTCATGCCAAACACACTCTTGAGAGGTGTTTACATTTTTAAAAATGCTCATTTGGTAAACAACGCACTCTTGGAGTGATATTACACATTTTAAAATATGTAATATGACTTGCCCATGTAAAACGTATTCTTGGGGTGCAATGACATGTTTTGAAAATATGCTATATGCCCTCAAGATGGAAAACACATTCTTGGAGGAGCATTGCATATTTTAAAAACTTGAATATGCATAAGCCTTTTAGTGCAAAACAAATTCTCTAGAGGTGATTGCACATTTTAAAACTTGAATATGCATAAGCTCACTCTAGAAGGCCTAAGGCATGTTTTAAGCTAAAAGCATTTGCATGCCTTTAGTTCAAAAAACATTCTCTAGGAGCCTTTGCATATTTTACATGAAAATGGGTTAAAAGACATGTTTGCACAACTTAAGTGATCAATCAAGTACATGATTAATTGATTTTTGAAGAAATATCACTTAGTTGGGTCATGAATAATATTTACACTATATAGTTTAATATATAATGTGCAAATATCATTCAAAAAACAATATTTACTAAGATGTTTTGAATTAAAACTCAAACATTAAATCAAACTATATAGTTAATATAGTCACTTGTGAAAAATTTAAAAAGCAACCCAACACGGAAATATAACATAAAATGCACTATAGTCACTTAAGTGATAAAGTAACTTAAAAACATAACATAAAGTGGATTTATGTTATATTTTTCAAAAAGTGAATGTCAACTTTAAAATCTAACATGATATTTTAAATCGTGCAGTTGCACCTGGAGAGTGCACCTTTTGGGCACTAAAATGATCATATCTTTTGATTGCCAACTCTGATTACGCCCTAGGATAGATTGAATCGAAGGGAAAACCAAAAGAAATGATTTGAGCAAAACCAAAAGACCAAAAGCTAACAAACACACACTCAAAAATGAAAAAAGGACAATGAAGGCTTCAAAAGTCAAGCATAGGCTCAACAAACAAAAAAACTAAAAAGACTTGACTAAAGCCTTTAGTAAGAGAGCTCATTACACAAATTGGACTTGATTGATTGATCAATGCTAACCAATTAAATAATGATCTAAACTTGTAGAAAAACGAAAATAAGTTGAAAAAGTTTTCTACTGTTACTTGCACTTTGTGGTGACAAAATGTAGGTCAAATATAATGGTCGTGTAAGTAACTTAATTGTCAGTAAGTCAAGTAGTTTTCAGTAAATTAAACAGATGGTTCTTTAAGTCGTATAGTAACTTCCTATTTTATCTTTAGTTCTCAATATTTTTGTTGTGGAAGGATCTTCTTGTAATTGCTTATTTAAAGAGTATTCCTCTATTTTGTTTAACTTTCAATATCTCAATCAATTATCATTTCATGGTATCAAAGCAAAGTTTGGCTTTGGCAAATTGTCTCAATAAAATGTGTACTTTAGGTGAAGATATCCAGTAGTTGCTATAGCTGACTTCACACACTCAATTTGTTAAATTTGAACCAAATCTATGCAAAGAAGTATATGAAATAAAAAATTGAAAAACAGTCTAACACCAGGGAATTTTATCCTGGGAAAAACCCTCCTCACCGAAGGAAACAACCCAGCCCACTCAAAAGTAAATACTTTATTCAGATCCTTAAAGTTTATTACAAAAACTGTGCTATTGACAAAACTTCAAAACTCAATAATCAAAGTTCTTAAAGAAATTGTTTTTATAAGCATGACATGATGGCCAGAATAAAATATCACAAACCGTAGAATATAATAATAAGCTGCTCATACACACAGAGAGACAGCTGAATTAAGTTCAATAGCAACAACTATCCAGTAGATGCATGATTACAATCTTAAAAGAGCATGTCTTAATTTTTGAACTGAGAGCTGTTCAGATTCACACACAGATATGCCAAAAGATGTTGTTACTAGAATAAGAGTATGCATTTGAAATATATTGACTGTGGTCTCTTTGTTCACCTCGACACTAGTAGATGGCGTGACAACATTCACCACCATAAAATAATAAAATCAGAAATATTGCAATAGATTGGATGAATAAGGTGAAACACTTGCCACGTCATCATAAGCAAAAGATCATTGTATCCATGAGGTGATCAAATGATATTCATGCCAAGTAATGAGTAGATACTATGAAATATCATATAAAACTGAAATATAAAGCTTGCGAACCACTATTTTGAATATGTACACAAAGGCATTGTTTGACAGTATAGAGATGTACGCACATAGGAAATGAAGAGAACACACAGAAGCATCACACAGTAGCAAGAAGATGTAGCAGAGAATACTGATAAAGAGAACATCTTGAATGATAACAGAATAACACTATGTGTTCTAGCAGCGATAACCACAACTTGACACAAATAGAAAAGTTTCTGCAATCTTCAGAAGTGGTATGATCTCTATCGCAGCTACCCTTTTTATTTTCAACACAATTGAGGTACCAAATGATGTCAAAATTTCCGATTTTTGTTGTTCTCGTATGTGACTTAACTGCTTAAAGCTAAGGTTTCAGCTTCTCACCAATAATGATGCACTCTATAGGAGATGCTACACACGAAAGGGTTAAAAAGTGGTCTAAAAAGGATGTTCACCGATATTTGACCCCCATTACACCAACAATTGTTCATTCAATCACCAATAGCGGTTCACAAAATGTCAAGTAGTGCTTCACAAATCTCCACTAGTGGTTCACAAATCTCTAGTAGTGGGGTACAAATGAGCCAATCATGGATCAAAAATGGCAAAAAAAGCCAAAAAATGACCAACTCTTGGTATATAAATGATCCACTACAGGTATATTCAATAATTAAAACCGAAGGAACCACTATTGGACCGCGATTCACTATTGGGCATCTTCACCTAATTAGAAATTTCTAGGAAAATTTTATAAGTTTTTTGCTTGATTTTTTTTTTGTAACAAAAATATGGGTTTTTTGGCAGATTTTTTAAAAGAATAAACTTTGTTATTTTTCCTGAACATATTGTGAGGAAATTTTCAGAAGATATTACACTTCAATTCTTATAATAAAATCAACGATTTTCAGTATTTAATGATATTTTTAACAATAATTTTGGTGTACAGATTTATTTACTATTTTTCTCTAGAAAATAATGAAGTTTTTTAGATTTGCAAGGTTTCTTTTTTCTTGTGATCAAGGATTCTTGTTTTTTCTGGTCTTAGATGGTTTTGCACATTTTTCCCCAAAAATCATGATTTTTATAATCTAAGAGGGTTTTGTATGATATTTTTCCCAAAAATAATTGAGGGTCTTTGAAGAGGGTTTTGCGCAATGGGTTTTTGTATGATTTTTTCCCAAAAATCATGGCTGATTTTTTATACATTTTTTTCGCAAAAATCATGGAGGGGTTTTTCATGATTTTTTCCCTCAAAAATTGAGGTTTTTTTGCAGATTATTTCGGGTTGCACCTAGGGTTTCTAAGATAAATAGTGTTCCTGCAATGAATGGGAGTTTTTGTGCAATTCTTCTACAAAGTCAACGTTGTTGCCATTTTTCTATAGCAGTGATTTTTGATAATTTTTTAACAAAAATGTGTGATTTCAACATGACATTGAGGTTTGATGATTTTTCCACAAAATTCTGGTGTTGTCTTGCAACAACTTCTTTTGACAATTTTTTTATTGATTTTTATAATTTAATTTAATTTTTTTAAATGTTGATCTTGTTGTTTGTGTCTTGAGATAATGGGAGAGATGGCTTGGTTATCTAGTATTAACTTGGAAGGGACTCACCTTGTTCTTGGCAAAAGATTCTATATGTAATATGCCAACAATGGGTAGAGCCTGTGTAATATCCCTTTTCGGATATTATCTCGTTTTCCCTTTTGTCAGTATATTTAAAATTGAATAGTGCAGAGTAAACAGTACAAAACCAACCAGCATAAATCCAAAACTCTTATGAATGTAATATTCAGATGCAATTATAAGAACATGCCATACGAGACAACAATAAAACCGAAGACTTCTCCACAAGATAATTCGTTATTTTCTAAATACATTCACGATGTTGAACATATAACCATGAATTACAAACTAATGATATAAACCAGCAAACTCTTAAATTCTTTAAACAACGTTATTGCCTTATACAACAGCAACATAACAACTAGCAACTAAAGCGTTATTGTATTATACAACAGCAATACAATAACCAACGACTATAAATCCAATCTTAAATACAGTTCTACAGTCTGATTGGAACTTAAGAGAAGAACCTGTAAGCACAATCGAGACACCTGAAATGATATCTCCCCTAACAATGGGTTTTCGTCCACTGCCTGCCTGCACGAGGGGCTACGTCCTCACACTGGCTGAAAGCTGAAGCTTTCGGAAAACTCTCACAAGAGAGAACTGGAAATCTGAATAGAAAATCAAGCATGACAAAGGATAGAGCCTCTTCTCCTTTTATTCTTGCAATGATGACCCTTCGACTTCTTTTCTGGGTTTCATCTTATCTTTCCACTTCCTCTTTTGCCCACTTGGAATATTAATTTGACTTTTAATTAATGACATTTCAACCCTCATAGTCAATTTTAATATTATAGTGATGACCCTCTAAAATTTCTAATGTCCCCAAAAAAGGGACATTACAAGTCTCCCCTCCTTGAGATTGCTTGCCCTCAAGCAATTAATACCAGGATCCCATATGAATCTGCAGTTTACCCTGAAGCCAAAACTGAAAACAATCTCGGCCGAACTGTGAAGCAAAGTGCCACTCTGCAAACCACCCGTCAACCGGATTCCTGGATCCCATATTACTCTATGAAGAAACGTTGCACCTGTAAACTGTACAACTCTGATCAACCAATACATCATGTCAAACTTGTCGCCACCTGGATCCCAAAACAATCGAACCCCACATCCATTCACCATATAGAGGTAAAAATACTTGGTAGCGTCTATAACACAACATCTTTCTACAACTCCTGCTAAACTCTCGTGGATGTGATAACTAACCAAACCATCATACCAACTGACACCATAGTCGTCCTGTAACCATGTACCCATGAGAGAACGTTGTGACATAGAAGCAGCAAACCATGTTGGATACATATCAGCATGATGTATAACCGACAGCTTTCCCTGCAAGTAATTCCCCACAAACAACTGAGTTGTATACTTGCATCCGCTAATCCCACCTTCCGAAGATGGTGAATACCCATCCCACAAAGGATGATATAATTCTGAAACCAACCTACACTGATGCATCATCAAGTCCTCTGTGCGTGGGTCAAAAGAAAAATGATGAGCACTCCTCACTATGTATTTGCGGTAAAATGCTCCAACCTCTGTCATTGGCTCATCACTAAAAACACTTGAATCAAGTAGCTGATCCCTTTGACTCTGAAAATCAACAAATCGACATCCAAAATCAGGTGCATGGAATGAAGTGACAGTTTTGCTTCCAGGAGATGGAAACAAATCAACATGAGAGCTATACTCCCAACTGGATGACACTACGCGAATGCCCTGTGTGGATGACAGAGTAGTGTCGTGTACTACCATACAAGTCTCAGGAGAATCCACCATTGTGACACAAGAGCTACCAGTACATTGTCCTGCATCAACTGTCATGATACTAACCTCAGGAGAACTTGATACAACTAGTGGTTCTCTACTATTCTCACCCAAGGTACTCATCCCAGCTGAAACCTTTGTACCTATATCTGTGATAGATGTAACCACATCCCCAATATAACCCAGGGATATAAGGTCCTCAACAATTGCCTCTGTATGTAACTGTACTATATCTGCAGTTGGTGGACACTGTGCCAAACTCAACTCCTCTGTAAACTTCTCAATCTGCAATTGTGACTCTTGAAGGGCCAACTGGGCTTTCTGCAAAGAGTTCATAGTCACCTCAAGCTCATGAGTGAGCTTATCAACCTTCTCCTCGTTTCCCTGCAATGCAACATAACAAATGTGATCCCACTCGAGAAGAATATCTCTATTTGCAAGTAGTTGTAGGTAATTTTGTTTCGTCATTCCAATCACTTCTCGGAGTGCATGTATCTCTGCAAGGGAAAAACACTATCACCATGCTCATTTGTCAAAGGAGTACCCCAACCATAGGTGGCCAACATTTGATGAGCAACATCAAAATGCTTGACGGTTGTGGCAACCATCCTATCATTAATCTTCAATTGGCTTGCTAAATAATGATCCCCTTGTGACGAAACATTTCCACACAAATCTTCCAATCTGTTATCCGCACTGTGATATGAGGCTAAATCAATGTCACTCACCATATGATAAGCAGCATCATGTGTGCTTTCATCCATGCACACCTTAACATCTAAGGTACTACTACTTTGTACCTCAAGGGATGGCTCAACTGATAAGGTAGAAGTTGCTGGTATGACAGCATCTTCACACACTTCCACTGCAATCCCATCCAAAGTACGATCCTGGGATTCCAAATCAACATATGAATCTTCTAGCTTGTTTTCAAGGGTCTGCTCTGGAAAATCAGACTGACCATGACATGAATCCTCCACATACGATGCATCATTAGTATCCAATTTCTGAGTACTTTAATGTAACAATTCAATAGGATCATTTTGCACATGTGAAAACATTGCTGTCTCATGCTCATGCAACATTTCATCATTGGTGTCGTGAAAATCTGAAGTAGCCTCAATAATAGAAACTTCTTGAGTCACCTCTTGCAAGGAGGATAAATCATTACCCAAAGCTGTGCTAGTGTTTTCTTGAATCAAGTCAGCATGTCTATCAAATTCATCATATAAATTTCTGCATACTTCATAGCAATTTGATGATACCAAATCATTTTGATGAAGAGTTGTATCATCTTTTTGTGTAGATTCTCTATCCATTTCATGTGTAAACAATTCATGAGCTATAGTGTGATATTTCTTCCTCACAAACTGTGTCTTATGGCAAAGACTCGGGTGTAAATCCATGTAACTCATGAAAGTAAGTTCCTTCTTAATTCTTTGAGGAAGAGTGCTATACTCCTTAAACATGCTAATCACTTCTTCTTCTTTGTTTTGTGGTGTTCGACCTCTACTGGAAAGAAGTGAATTGGATCCTTTAGGTAGTCCAAACTTTGAAAGCGTATGCTCTAAACGCAGCAACTCTCGACTGAGCTTGTATTGTGATTGTTCAAGATCTTTCAATGCCTATTTATTGCTAAACAACTTTGCCATAATGGCCATTTTGCTGTCCCAACTGAAAACCCTTAATATTTTGAAACCTTTATTTTCTCATAAGATAAATATTGGGACCACCTCTGTCTGAAACATAACTCTTACATGCCTGCTCAGTGGGAGTTCCTTTTAAGACATGTACGCTGTTGATTTGTATGCATAGATTTTGCTTTGCTAGTGTCACATAACCTTCAACTCTTCGAAGTCTCCAACATCAATGTGAAGCACTTATCTTGCACCATATATTTGCACAGTAAGGGTCGACGACAACTAGTTCTAGAAATTTGAAGTTTTTGTGAATATTGCTCAGACCCCATAATCAAAACTTTCCCACATGTTACTTAATTCTGAAAGTGTCGGTTTGGTATCGTCTGCAAATTTCTATCAAAAGTTTGAGGATCTCTAGAATAGATGTTTCACTGAATCACCACTGTAAGCAAATTCCCCATCCGTGGATACAAAACCCAAGGCCAGTGGTTAAGACACGGCTTATTAATGACTTTCAAACTCTGTGTGCCTCTCAACAGTTAGGCCACTTGTCTGAAGATGTTGGTTCGAAAACGTCTCTGTAATATCCAAACTCATGCACTCGTTATAGGGCCGGCAACTCCTATTTTAGAATTCCGATAGCCAAATTGTAATGTCAGGTGTCACTATTTCCCACATGTGTCGACCAGAGGAAATCCACTTTCGTTATTCTACACACTATACTCCAAACATCGGTTATCACAACTCTTAATGGGCAACCACGCCTTCTGTAACGTTTTGGCCAATAATTTTTTCTGACGATAGTCTGAGGCATAACGGCTTATGGACACAAAGGAGGTTCAGAGACTGCCGACTAGGTGTCACTAAGTAATCAACGGCTCCACCTCAGTCCTGCTGATTTGAGTTCACATGTAGACCATATATGGGACTGGTCTAACGTGAAGAAACATCAGCCAACTATTCCGACTCCCCTGCTGTAGATGGCGTTATAAGATGATGTCCGAGAGTTGATTCTTTCTGTTGATAGACATCTAGCCAACCCGATACACAATTTTTTTTTTTTTTTGAAACTGTCTGTGAGTCCAGCTTAACGGGAGAAAACCACACTTTATTCTTTCACTTTCTCCATATGTCCTTACGGAATGGGTTTGCTTGCCTGTGTTTTATTCCCCTCATCTTTCTTTGTTCGCATCTAAATGAATTCAACCCTTATACTTGACTGCTAGTGCCAAACCGATATGTTTTTCCTTAGCTGACTGCTCATCAATCCCTGCTCATCACCATCGATTGAGGAATCGTTTCTCTACACCTAAATACCATGAGACCAAAGCCGAGCTCCCCAATAAAATATTTCCCTTCCTCTTGATGCTGTCAGGACTATAATTCCTTAGACGTTATGTTTGCTCCCTACGTATACCTTCGACCTACATGAGTTTCAAATGTGAATGTGCCCATCAAGAGACTTCACCGCCAAAAATACGTGCTTATTCTTTGCAACACTGTATCTCTTCATGAAAAATGAGGCCGACCAATTCTGTAACTACTGTCGGTACTGTGAGTTCCGATTTGAGGAGAGCCCGCGACTGGAAATGAGTTTCCAACACGCAGCTACAGATCTTGTTCCCTTTGAATATAATGTGCTTTGTTGTCGACAATGGTCTCTTCCGCCGTATAAGACAAGAGATGTCTTGGACTTCACTTCCTGTGAATGGTGAGAAATTTTAATATTCCCGCATCTATATACTGTCTTGAATGCATTAACGACAGTCTGTATGGCTGTCGCCTTGACTAGTGCTTCACCCACAACCCGAGCACGATATTCTCTACGGCTACCTTGGCTACTGGTGGAGTGTATGCAATCCGCTTGGAGGGAAAAAGTCACCTCGTGACCCAGGTCTGCAATGGCGTATTGTCAAAAATGGCTGGCCCGTGAACTGGTATGGAAGGGCAGCAAGACTGTCAGCAACTTCTCCTACTCCACAACGTGATCTCCTTACTGGACGTGGGCATGGAGATACCTCAAACTGATGAAGGCCCGACCCAGTAACTTGTGTAGCAGCCCGCAACTTCAATTTGTATAATGTCGATAACTAGTAGCCACTTCCTTGATGCGTGAGTTGAGGTGATTGACTATAGGATGCCCTCCACGTGAAGATGAGTTGGGTAGACTGTTCTACTGACCGCCTCTCAATCCAACATTAATTTATCTACCTGATATTATCTCTGTTCAGAAAATGCAGCTGCTATTCGACTTTGAAAGAATTTTATTTGCTTCTCTGCCTCATAATTCTTCTCGAGCTCTGCTTTGTATAAATCTGCAAAATGGCTTTTGAAAACTTCTGAAAGCTCCTCCTGAAGAGTGTGATTATCCCGTTTGCATGCAACTAGCTTCTGCTTCAATGTTTCAATCTCCTGGTCCAAACCTGCAGTCCTCTGGGCCTGAATCCTTGTTATAATACCTATGTAGCCAGTTCCTACTTGTTGCATACACACTGTTCAATATCTTTGCGCAACTCCTCACGTTCTGCAATACCAAAACTGCATTTAACCACATTCTACTGCACAAATCTAACTGAACTCACTTCAAATGTCGGAACAAGAACCACATTTATCTTTGTCGATTTTCTGCCTGAGATATGCGTGAACCTCAAAAAGGATTTTTTTTGTTTGAATAAACTTGCATAGGATGGCAGGATCTTTGGCTCTGATACCATTGTAATATCCCTTTTCGGATATTATCTCATTTTCCTTTTTGTCAGTATATTTAAAATTGAATAGTGCAGAGTAAACAGTACAAGACCAACCAGCATAAATCCAGAACTCTTATGAATGTAATATTTAGATGCAATTATAAGAACATGCCATACGAGACAACAATAAAACCGAAGACTTCTCCACAAGATAATTCATTATTTTCTAAATACATTCACGATGTTGAACATATAACCATGAATTACAAACTAATGATATGAACCAGCAAACTCTTAAATTTTTTAAACAACGTTATTGCCTTATACCACAGCAACATAACAACTAGCAACTAAAGCGTTATTGTATTATACAACAGCAATACAATAACCAACAACTATAAATCCAATCTTAAATACAGTTCTACAGTCTGATTGGAACTTAAGAGAAGAACCTGTAAGCACAATCGAGACACTTGAAATGATATCTCCCCTGACAATGGGTTTTCGTCCACTGCCTGCCTGCACGAGGGGCTACGTCCTCACATTGGCTGAAAGCTGAAGCTTTCGGAAAACTCTCACAAGAGAGAACTGGAAATCTGAATAGAAAATCAAGCATGACAAAGGATAGAGCCTCTTCTCCTTTTATTCTTGCAACGATGACCCTTCGACTTGTTTTCTGGGTTTCATCTTATCTTTCCACTTCCTCTTTTGCCCACTTGGAATATTAATTTGACTTTTAATTAATGACATTTCAACCCTCATAGTCAATTTTAATATTATAGTGATGACCCTCTTAATATTTCTAATGTCCCCAAAAAAGGGACATTACAGCCTGGCCACCCAACAAGAAAAGCTGTGAAGCACTCCCCTAGAAAAGTGTTGGGGCTCACCCAACTAAGTAGTTATCACCTCAATTCTCTAAGAAAAGTAAAACTATGCCCCACCTTGTGGAGGAGGTAGCCCTACTATATATCCCCCACATCCCTGGCCGAGTAGCTTCTTTCCCTGCCTCTCTCTCCATCATCCCTTCCTTTGTTTTCTATTGTGCCCCATCTGCCCTGGTGATATACTTGCTGGTGCATGCAACAAGCCGATGCATGCAGAGGTATATGGCTTGCTTGTTGGTGCATGCAGAGGTATATGGCTCGTCATATAAGGAATTTTTGTTGGAAGCAGTTGGCTGATCAAAAGTCCAACTAGGAAGGGTCTGAAAAGCATGCTCATGTTGTAGAATATTTTGAAGAGAAGGAATTATGGCCAAATGACTTGTAGATTATGTCAAATCTTTTGTAGGGTAGTTAGTAGAATGAATGTTGAAGGTATTGTTGACGTGAGTTTTGTGCCACTACAACTTGCAAAATCAAACACTTACTATTTTAAATGAAATACCAAATTTTCCAACTCTCTCTTGAATCTGGGTTTTGTAATCAAATGAGACAACCTTAAGGTCCCTTCTAATTGCAGACTTTCACTCTGTTGATGTGATATGCTATGTGTCAAGGCATAATTTGGAGGCTCAAGTGGCAGGGTGGAACAAAAAATATAATTTAAGTTATATTTTATGTATATAGTGTCAGGATGTTTGAAAATGGTTTCAAATTTTTAAGAGCTATAATAGAGATTCTAGATATTGGGAGGTCCTAAATATCTTCAGCCTCAGCCAAATTTTAGTTATCAGTATGCTTCCATCAATGGTCTTTTCTATAGCTTTTCTTAACTTTCTAAGATAATTTGATACCAGATCAAAGATTTTCCAAGTTTTTTCTTGAGTTCATTTCCACATTCTTGACTAGCTTGGCCCAATTCTCATGCACATCCTTGACTGATTTGACTCCCTAGTGAGCCAAACTTGCTCAAACTTGTCTTTTAAGTTTTATGTTTGGAGACTTGAGAATTGCCAATGAACAAAGAGTGCCTACAACAACTAAGTGAAAAGAGGGGGTCCCCATTTGCAATGGGCAATGGCGCGAAACCTCACAACATGTATCAAAGTAATAGTGTAATATTTAGTTTAATGGTGAAGTAAGCAACTTAATTTTAAGTCAGTGATTAAGTTTATAGTAACTTTCTTTTTCTTCGTTAGTTCTTGATCATTTGTATTATGGAAATATTTTCTTGTAATTGCTTATATACTGAGTATTCTCCTCCTTTTGTTTAACATTGAATGTTACAATTGATTATCTTTTGAAGGCATGGGTTGATTCGTTAGGGGAGAATAATTTGTATAATGCTCCTTTGTTTTTTTCTACACTGAAATTGGATTGAGTTCAGTAACAAGTCTGAGGGGCAACATTTCCAGCAATAGGTTTCTTGAATTGTTATTAAATGTAAGGTTTTGTACTTGCTACTAATAGCTGTAGTTATCTAAAATACAAGTGCTAACAAAATGTAGAAGCACATTCACACATTCCATTTCAGCATAAATGATGGAAAAGAAATGAAGGTTTCTAATAACATCCATAAGGCCAAACAGCCGATGGGACCCATGGGAAAATAGCAAGCAAAACGAGCAAGTGAAAATCAGAACACAGTATCCCCCACCAAGTTTCTTTCTCTTTCAGCATCTCTGATCTTCTACTGTGTATCTTAATAGGTAAGCTGTTAGTTGGATCTCACATATAAAAATTGAACCGTTTCGTTAGCAAATTCCCTGAATCCACAATATGCTATACCTTAAAAATTATTGGAAGCATGGTATTCACAACTCTTCAAATCAATAATTACAATGAGAATGTAATTTTTTATTTGCATGAAAAGCAATAAGGAGGCAGTAATGATGTGCTTCTCAATTGTTTTGACAGAATCAGAGGCATTGTACATAATAAAAATAACTTAATTTACATTTTTCTATTAGCATCAATGTGTTGAAGAATCTGGAGTTGCATTACATGACAGGATTATTTGTTTATCTGTAACAGAGATAAAAGTTTTGAATCTTTTACTCTTCTGTTGTAAATTGCAACAACTTCAATCATATGGACCCTATGATAAATATAATTTGCAAGCACCATAGATTCAAAATAATGGAATTAGCAGAACCAACCAGAGACTTGAACAAAAAATGTGTTGGATATAACTGATAGTGAAGGTTATTGAAGTAAGATGAAGTAAGATGCATCCCCACTATCTTGCATTATTGCATTACATCAATCTGTTGTCGTGTGTGTGTGTGTGTGTGTGTGTGAGAGAGAGAGAGAGAGAGAGAGAGAGAGAGAGAGAGAGAGCGAGCTTTTCCTAGGGCTTCCAGAGGGAAGCTGGATGTGCATGCTCCTTTCAAAGGTCTCTGCAGAACAAAGAATATTGTGATTGGATATCCACACCCCTTCCTAGGGTCTCTACAAGAAAGATTAGTATAATTAGATATCCATACCCATTTCAAGGGTCTCCACAGAAAAGAGAGTATAGTAATAGATTATACACAACTCTTCCAAGGGTCCACAAAAAACGGTGCCATATGGGAACTAGAGTTTTATAACAAACATCTCAATATTCTTGTTAGTTGAGGATTACATATATGGTGCATTTGTCACTACCATTTGCCTCATCATGTGTTGTTTGGGTTCCTGCTTGTTAAATTCAATTATCAAGTTTTATATTATGGTTGCCTGGTCTAAAGAGACAATCATGACATCTAAATGAGACTTGATAGCTTTGCCAAATGATGCAATTATAAAAAACAACTCTTCATATAAGGAAATGTGGTCCTTTTGGTTAATTCACCATTCATTGAGTTTCACTTTATTTTTCCACATATTCCCCCTAAATATCTATACGAAGAATAGGGAAGCATGTTAATGTTGGGTAATGATGAAATAAGGAAGTATTTCAGTAGTACATTGAATCTCATTAGAGAAGTACGAGTGGACAATGTGTGAGTTTGTTTCAAGTATTCTAATGTAAAGACTATTATGTTGCAGTTTGAAGCGGATTCTTATGCTTTGTAGAATAGAGTTAGTAAAATGAAAAGTATGATTATAGTGCAAATTAATTCCTTTCTGAAAGTAGAACTTAGGTGAGTTTCTTGGTATGGTTTTCTGATTTAGCTCTGGTTGGATGCAGGAGTTGAATGTATTGCTGCATGGCTACATGGACATTTAGAAGGGTGTATACCCGTTGTTGTCATCACTGGATCTATGTCTGCTTCAACGGAAACTCAAGGCAATGTGTTGGCCAAACATTTTGAAAAGGGCCTATCATTTGGCCTATCATCAAGTGATAATGAAGCAGTTATGGTGCGGATTTTGTATGCTAGCTAGTTTCTCAATGCAGAGTGATACAAATGTCATTCTTGGCTTTTCCTGTCTGCTTTCTCAGTTGTTTCTTCATTTCATATTTTCCAATAAAGTGTTTGCAAAGTCAATTGTTCCTGGAAGATTGAGGATGGCTTCTTGATAGATTAAAAAAATTATATTATTTTCCAACATTAACCGACAATTAGAATGTGGGATATATATTTGTTGATTCAGAACATAGTGAGATAGGTTCAGTGATATTGTCTTTGAGCCTTGGGTTGTAAAGGAGTGTTATGTACAGAATTACTTTTATACTGAGAATAATGTATTAATCATTTCATAGAGATTATATTTCCACAGTTCATTGCAAGTCTGGTTGATTTTTAGTGTGAATACTTTTGAATCAAAATACTGCCACTCATTTTCACATTGATAATTTGGATGTTATTTCTTGAAATTAGCTTTGCAAGGGAGACTAGAGTTATTGCTTTCTCTTGAATACCTAGTTTGCTGGGCAGATGTCATTCCATATGTTTCTAATTTATCTAAGTTATGAGCACAGGCAGTCATAATTGTGGAATGGAATCACCTCACCCAAGAGCCACTTGAGCACCAGAGCCTTGTGTCAGCTCTTTCTTACGGTCACAGCGGGGACTAAAGTGATATTTGCAATGTCATTTTTCTCATACATCTGGAGAATTGTTAGGCTAGGAGAAATGTCCATGGCTTCCCTAGCTTCATTGCTACTTGTATTTGTAGGTGGGCTACCACCTCCCCTGACACCCATGGTATTCAATGTTTGTTCCTGTATCTGTGGGGTACACATCCCTGTGGCTGCATATAATACCCAATTCTGCAAGATAGAAGGAAACCGCTCTGATAGCACTTTAAGAGCTCTGGTGGCTCATCCCGTGTTCTAGTGGCAACTAGATAAATAATTCTTTTACAGAATTTGTTTTGTTTATGTGTTTTGGAATTTTATGCTTTTTTTTGTATTTCTGATAATGAGAACAATGCGTGGAAGAAAACAAACTCTCTTGAAAAAACCAGATAAGCAATACTGATTTCATTCAATCGATAACCACTTACATACACTTGGAACTATTGGAACCTAGAAATTCGATTAACAGCAATTATGAGAACCTGTTCTACCGACGCAGCCCTGTAGTTTTGCTAGGATTGATTACAATCTTCATACAATGCTAAAAAACTCCTAGATGTCTATATCTGGAATAAAAGCGCAACCCAAAAGAGCATGCGATTAGGCCTGGAGGTTTGGTGTTAGGCCTAGAAGGCTCAGGTGGTGGCTTATGTGGAATGACTTCTTTCAAAAAACACCACAAACTAGGATCCCTTGCTGCAATTCTTATTTGCAGGCTGCCAATTACAACCTCTGCAAACTATACCTCTGCCAACTAATTGAAACTCCACTAAATTTTATGCATTTAACCACAATCATGACCACTTGGACGAAGCCATTGATGTCTGCAAAGCTTGACTAATCTCTCACCACCTCTAATTGCTGAAACTCAAGAAGAAGTCCGTTCTTCCAACGTTGATTCTTTTAAAACCTTTGCACTCCAGTTACTTTTCATTTACAAGCCAAAATATCAAATGCATAAAGAGAAGTTTTCAGCTTTGAGCTTTTATGATTCTCCTCTATGCAAATTGATCATGTAGCTTCTCAATCACATTTCACATAAACATATTTTCTTTTGATGTAGGTTGACTTTTATAATAAGTAATAACTCCATCCTAAGTCTAGGCGCCCAATTTCAAATCATATTAGATGCTTAGACTTTCTGCTAACTTTAAAACATTATAATAAGCCATTATAATGTATCAGTAATAATTATAAGTTTGGCCTATTAAATTCCTCCAAGAAGTCAACTCTGAATCCAGATATTCACTGATTGTAGAACACAAATACACTACTAAAGTGGGGTTGGGGGGTGGGGAGGGGATAGGGAATTAGGAGTGTATAACTTTCCAACCATAAATTTACTGATTAATCTATAAGTTCAGCATCAAAAGTAAGTAGAATACCATGCACAAGAAACATAGCACAAGATCTAACGTGGAAAACCAATGCAGGAAAAATCACCAATACAAGGATTTCTAGGAGCTACTGTCCAAATCGAGTCACAAGTCTGTCTGTCCACTTACAACTTAAAGGGCATCAACCCCAAGGAATCAACAAACTACGCAATCTCAAGAGCTTCAACTCTCTCACAGTATGAGCACCTAATCCATTCAAACTAAGCATCAACTTAGTTACAAAAATAGAATATTGTTTCAGCATATACATCCATTCAATTGATATTTACATTCCTTCTTTATGTCAATCATAGATGAACTCTGAACCAAAACTGCAGACACACTGTGAAGTTCTCTACAAAATGATTTGCATTTAGACACTATTCAATATTTCAGTTGTAAAATAAAAAATATCAGAGATCTGATCCGTAGATTTAAATTCACTGTAAGATTTCCTTTCATTTCTGATTTGGTGACAAACTCAATCTGAATATATCTGGTGATCACTGTTACTGTAATGACAATTGGTACCAATCTGGAGAAGGAAATGTAATAAGACTTGATAGACTGTGAAAACAATTGTAACCCTTTTCAAATAAATGTACTTATTCCAAAATTAAAACTGTGCTGATAAATTTTTGCTGCTGCACCTATAGTTCTGTAATGTTTCCGCTCCGCATCAATTTCTTTTACACAGACTGCTCCAAATAGTAGGTCTTAATAGCCACCGTCTACAGTCTCCAATACTTCAGATTGCCTCGGTCTCAAAAGGTAAGTTTGTCTTTCATATTTGAGACACGATTTCAACTCTTATCATTGCCCAGAATTCTACAACCATTTCACTGTCATGTCTGATTCATTGTTTTACATGCTTCAAATGCTGAAGTGCACCATATATAGGAACCAATTAGTTAGAATTAGTTACAACTTCAAACACGTAACATAACTGGTCTCTTGTTTAATTGAATATAAACATATACAATATATCTTATTCAATCATAACAAAAATCTGACATGTTAATTTGCAAACTTTACAAGTGAGGTTTATTAAATTGTTCACTGGTGGGGTGAAAACTGTGTGACGTGGCTATTCATTACGTGGACACTCCTCACCGACTTGGAAAGAAAATAAATTAATTTTATAATACAAAGACATCAGAAAGACATAACCACTTCCATGCACACCGGAAGTCTTTTGTTTTTATCGGGTTGTAAAACACAGAGCCTTCCATATTCAACACCTGTTATTTAACCTGCATAAGACAATATTGGAGGTTATCATGTTCGACTCTTTGAACACTTTCTCCATCGTTTGCAGATGTTAGAATGAAACAAAATAATTATATGTTCGACATCTGACAGATAGGAGAATGACTGTGTCCGTAAGTGCTGGCTTCTTTCAACGATGGATAACTTTGTTATCAGATATATAAAATTTAAATATATAACTGCTGGTTCTGTGCTGTCAACCCATTTTTATTAATAATTGTAGAACTGTGATATGGCCCGAAAACAAATTCTGATTCATGTTTCCAAAGGAATATAACACCATCATTTACACATCATCTGAAATTTCTATGCAATCCCACACTGGCACACTAGAATCCAATAAACTCGCTGAAGATACATACTGATTTACCAGGCTTGTAATCAAACACTGATATGCTGGCTTGCTGAAGTTACTTGTAAGCAAAGTAATGAGAATCGGAATTGGATTGGAATCGGCAAGGCCGAATCAAATCAAGAATTGGCCATGAATTGGAATTGGACCGGCCACGAATCGGCAAATTAAAAAAACCCTTGAAATTTAGAGATTGTAACAATTTAAAACTTATTTCATGCACCTTTTATTGAATATAACCTAAACACACTATAACATCATCAAATAGAAGCTAATATATACATGAACAAGGAACATCAATGATAAATCCATCAAATATGTTACACGTAAAATATATATTGTAGCTGAAGTAAATAGAAATCTTAGGATCATAATGAGTCAAATTATAGTGTTGATGATTGATAGCTTCTGTCGGTTGAACATATATTTAATTATATGAGATATAAATATATGAGAGAAACACACACACACACACACACACACACACACATCTAAAAATTATCTGATTAACGAATAGACATATCTATTCATGGCTTATACTCAATATAAATGTAAGTGATTGTTGCATTTGGAAAACGCATACCAATAAGGCAGTGCTACTACATTTGCAGTGATCCTCAAAAACTAGCATGGTATCAGAGCCAGTTTGCAAATATAGACAGCAAAGGCAATCATTTATGAGATCACATTTCTTTAAGCTGTATACTATCAAAGAACTTGGCCATACTTGTCAATGCAATATGCTCCAATGAATGTTGACCTCCTATTCTGAAACTCCCATTCATTCTTTGCATTAATGTTTGATAATGACATATCAAATTACATAGGTGATTAGAATTAACAATTGGCATTTGCAACTACAGCATCGTGGAACTTCATAAGCTGCTATGGAGTTGTGGGATGCACCTTTAATGCTGCTAAAACTTTTTCATCAAAACTATTTTGTGTATATTGGGTAGATACTACCTATTCCACAAGACCACATTGCTTTGAAGGCATTTTATCAGTCACGATAGTTGGAGGGACATGTCCTTCATGAACGCAGCAGATTTCATTGCAAATGGGAGGAAAGCTCAGTGAAGTCAAAATTATATATATTTTATTTGTGTGGAAGAGCTTCAATGCTTGACATGATATTTGTCATGATAGAGTTGTGCGTAACATGCACTATTTTTTTTTTTTACGTAAGAAGTGATGTCTTACTAAACTTTAACTTTTTGCCTTCTTTTTTACTATGTTGAAAAATATCTGTCTAAAGCTTTATATTAGTGACGAACTATTGAAGAATCAAATATATTGATGGATTTGGACATGGTTTCAATAAACGTTGATTTGGGAAAATATTCTCATCTGTAGATTGCAGCAGTTTGGAAAAAAATGGCGTTAGCAAGGCAAAAATGAGGATATTAAGAAATATTGCTTGAGTTGTCAGTCTAGAAACCATATCAATTCAGTTACCTCCCACAGGAAACAAATAGGGCAATGGAGAACGTGTCTATCTGTGCTTATTGGGACACATCAAATCTTAATCAATTTTGGACAATGATTTGTTTGAGAATGAGACAGTGAATCTAGACATATAATAAGTGTCCTAACAAACCACAAGATAATGGATGATGATAAAAACCATCATGAAAGTTGTGATGAGTTCATTGAAAGACATCAAATCCAATGACAGTCGGACATGCTGCCAATCAAAGTCAGGGGTAAAACTCATTGCATGACATAAGAGCATATTGCAAGTCACTGCTATGGTGAATGATATGCAATGACACCAAAGGAAAGGTAACCTGTGATACAAGAAACTCCTAGCAAGTGATAGACCCGTAATGATAGGAGGTCAGAAGTCTTCGAGAAAGGGATTATAGGAGGTAATGATATTAATGTTTAACGAGATGACAAGTAATTTAGCGATTAAGCATAGATGAGTAATAAATCACAATGTTTGGTCCATAAACTATCGGTACCCTCGATCAATGTTTAAGTACCATACATTACAGATTAAATTGATTAAAGAGCGAATTGCATAATAACATAACAGACAAAGAGATGTAATTTGTTTTATGAAGGGTGAGATCATTACTATAATAATAATAATAAGTCGTAGAGATGGCATCTTGGAAAGACCATTGCAGGAGTTAAAACTATATATAAATTAATAACTACAAATGAGAAAAGAGATACTGAAGCAAGGCTTTTAGAAAATGGTATTCCTTAGAGGAATATGAATTGAGAAGATAATAGCAGATACAAAAGTGTAGCATGATGTAGCATATGGAATCGACATGATATATGGTAGAGATAATGAATATTTCTCTACCTTGGAGAGATTTGAGAAATTAATGCATGGTGGGGATGAGTGAGTAGTGATGGTACGAGTCGCTACTAAATGAATATGAAATGCTAGCATTGACTTTGCCCTTCTTGTTAGGTCCTGATGTGTATTGACAACAAGATGGTTATCTTTAAATTGTAGAGTGAGGGGCATGCCTCTGTTTTCCTTAATTAAGAACTGAGCTTAATAGAAGTAGTCATTTGGAGGGCACGATCCTTTGACTACATGAGATAAGTATTCTCTTTTGAGTACAAATTCTAATCTTAATATAGTAAATCTCTCTTGTATTTCTATACGTACCATGAGAGTTATGTGCCTTGATCTTTTCTTGTAAGAATGTTGTTGCAAAAAAAATGGAGATTGATATCAAATTTAGAGGGAATTAGACACTTCTTCAAAAACAATTTTAGATGAGGAGCTTAGATGATTGATATTCAAAGGGAGTTCGAAAGTCATTATTTGTTACTACTTGGTTCTAATGGGCCTACCTCCTGTGTTCATCACGAGAAAGTAACGACTTCCAAATGATTATCACTTGTAATTGCAGAAGTTATTGAAACGTGACGATCTTACAATAACCTAGTTTTCTATTATGATGGATATCTTACTATGTCTATGCAGATCATGATAACTTATACATTACATGGTGGATGTTTATATGGTATGCATTATGAGAATGCAGGTGCACATACCTTATAAACATTTTTGAGTACATGGTGAATGTTATGCAAATTGATGTTCTAGAGGCCATTACATAGAGTACGTGGTGAATATCATACGACTTGATGTTCTGGAGGCCATTACTCACAGTACTTGGTGAATATCTTGCATTTGACTCTTGAGGCCATTACTCAAAGAGTATATGGTGAATATCATATGTTGATATTTTGTAGATCAATACTCAAATGTGATATCATTTGTTGATATTTTGCAGACCGTTAGCTTATTTGAGTACATGGTGAATATCAAGTGTTGATATTATGAAGACCATTACTCAGGGTATTTGCTGAATATCATATGTTGATATTCTGAAGGCCAACTATCATGATATCTGTTAGTGAAATAGGATCGATTAAACATTTTTGTAACTTGTAATAGCACTTGTGGATATTTTATACATTTTCCAAGTTACTATACAAATGAATATATAGGTGATATAAAGAGGCATGCCTCTTGAAGATACATGTCTCTTTAATATATTAACTTACATTAGTTATAGCTATAACATAATTAATATACCCTCAATATATTATAATGATTATATATATATATATATATATATATATATATATATATATATATATATATATATATATATATATATATATATATATATATATCACTCTTAATATAAGTTAATTATTCCATATATATAATATAATTTATCCGATAGAATTATAACATTATCACTCCCTCTTAATGAAGAAGGATAAAACACATAGATATTACACCATAGGTAAAATATTTCAAGAATAATACATATAGGAAATCTTTGATCAGAAGATTTCTAGAATATGATATCATATAAATATTGACCTATCAGTATATCAATACATGATATTCATCAATTACTATTTGATATCATATTAGGTAACATGAGCATTGGCCTATCAGAACATCAATCAAATGATATTCACCAAGTACTCTGAGTAATGGCCTATCAGAACATCAACTAAATGATATTCACCAAGTACTCAATGCGGTAATGGCCTATCAGAATATGAAGGCAAGATATTCACCAAGTACCTAAAATATATTTATACAAACAACTTGTAGATAGTCAAATTAATGACATCTAACACCTAGTTGTTGATTTATAAGATAAAGCCTTTCATGATTTATTTAAACATTTACACAAAATGTATATCATGATACAAGCTATTGTAAGGTCGTCACCTTTCAATAACTTGTCCTAATACAAGTGATAATCATTTAGAAGTCGTCACTTATTCATGACGCACATAGGGGATAGGCTCATACATTTATGACATTAAAAGTTCGCATGAAGTCTCCACGAATACTTTTCATCTTCTTGTCAAGGTTACTAATAAAGTGTCAAAGCTCTCTCTTAGTTTGATATCAACTTTTCTGACCTCCTAGCACAAGGTTCTCTCCAATGAAGTGTCAGACTTCCTCTGAACCTGTTATCATCCTTCTAACCTCTAGGAATATATTTGGAAAAAGGAAATAAAAATAACCAAGGATGGGAACAAACTTTGGAAAAAATAGACAACCAAATAGAAGCTTGGAAAGGGAAATGGTTGACTAAGGCCAGGAGAGCAACAAAAATCAAAGTCATATTATCGGGTATACCTACTTATCAACTCTTGTGTTTACAACTACCTAAGAACATAAATCAAAAAATTGAAAAGAAATTAAGAGATTTCTTTTGGAATGGCCAATAAGACAAAAAGAAGGCAATATTAATCAGATGGAAAAAAATATGTAGGCCTAAAGAAAGAGGACTGGGAATTAAAAACCTAGATTAGCAGAATGAAGCCTTAGGAGAAAAACAAGTATGGAGAGTGTATCAAGAAAGAGACAACAAATGGGCCAGAATTCTATATAATAAATATCTTAATGCATCAGACAACACTTAATTATTTAGAACCAGGAACCCTCTGAGAGGTTTGGCAGCATGGAACTTCTTAATGAAGTGTCGTCCCCTCATAACCAAACATACGACATGGGATATCGGGAAAGGAGATAAAGCGTTATTCTGGGAAGACTTTTGGAATGGGTATCCCCCCATGAACACTCTGATGTAACCTGTAATGCCAAAATACACTTACAGACAATCTAGGGATCTAAAGTTGGAGATTATATCCAAAAAATTCAAACCAATGAAGAAACCTCCTGGGAATGGAAATCCTTAGTCAAATGTGGTCTTAATCAGACAGATCAAGAAATCCTAGAAAATATACTTAAATATTGACCAATCAAAGTTAAAAATAGGGAGGAAAGACTTCTCTGGGCAGCATCGAAAGATGGAAGGTATAAAGTAAAAGAAGGATATAAACAAATTACTTATTCACAAAGATGGGAAGCTATAAACATCCTAATGAACCTCTATTAGGATCCAGCAGGGCTTCCAAAAGAAAGAATCTTCTTATGGGTAGCCATCGAAAAAAGAATCCTAACAGCGGACAGAGTTAGAAAAATGGGATTTGAAGGTCCATCAAGATGTACCCTCTGTAAAGAAGAATTTGAAACAGCAGAGCATCTTTGATAGCAATGCAAATTTGTGAAGGAATGTTGGATATGGCTCAAATCAAAACTAAATTGGACTGCCCCTCTATCGGAAAATTGGCTAGATCACTTGACAGGATGGCCAAAAAAAGTAGACAAGAAAGTTTATGGTGAACTCTGGAATATTACTCAAGCAATTCTAGTTTGGGAGATATGGAAAGAGAGAAACAGGCATATCTTTCAAGACGTAAAACTTAATATACCATCTCTTTGCAACAAGATTGAGGCCAACATTGTGGAGGTAATAAATAGCGATCTAAGGAAAAATTCAAAAGAAGAAGGATCTTCCACAAAATGGGATGCTGAAATTAAAAAACACTGGAAACATCTAATCAACCCACCCCTCACATATAAGAGGAATAACAATGTAGCCAGAAAAGAATGCAAATGGGAACCACCACTAAAAGGTTGGAAGAAACTGAACTTTGATGGGGCCTCTAGAGGCAATCTTGGAAAGGCAGGAATCAAATGCATAGTCAGGGAAGAAACGGGGAATTGGATTGCAAAAAGAGAAAAGCCGCTGGGTGTAACCTCTAATAACATGGCAGAACTTGAAGCAGTAGGACTAAAAATTTGTATCAATCTAAAAATAAAAAAAATTATAAGCAAAGGAGACTCACAAATTGTCCTAAACGCACTCAAGAAAGGGAAAACACCAAACTAGATATTAAATTCCAAACTAGAAGTAACCTTAAAACTATTGGAAGAATTTGAAGAAGTTACATTTTCTCATATAGATAGAGAAGGCAATATTGCAGCAGACAGTTTAGCAAACAAAGGCACAGATGGAGAAAACATATCAACATTTAATCAAAACTAGCTAAAGATTATTATGCAAAGTTTTATCCACTATTGTCATCCCCTTCGACACTTGGATTCATGATTTTCCAAAATGGCGCAAATCTTGGCTCACGTATCTCCGCAAACTTAAAATTTGCCTCTCAAGGATATCGTGAATAAAAGCATCACTTTAATTATGATCTCGAGAGGAGAATAATCATTCAAGTGAATGAAGATGGCGTCACCTCCCATCGTTCTAGAGCCTTCCCGTTTGCTATTAAATTGACTCGAGCTAGTTTCAGTTTTCTCATTATCACCTCTTTTTAGCAAAATTTGGCTGTGTCGTCCCCCCAGTATGGATTCCAACATCTGCTTGTATAATGCCTTTGAAAACCGAACCATGGCCTTCTGAGGTTCAGTAAAACCAGAAAGATGGAATCGGCTACTTTGCCCCATAGACGACATGAGTAGAGTAGCGGTTAGTAGGGTTTTGGGGGAAGGGGTCTTTAACTATGACTACTCGTGGTGCACTAATAGCGACATTTAGGGATTATGGATAGGATGTCTAGCTAGGGCTGGAGTAGAGAAATGGGACATTATTAGACTGAGTTATAACCTATTTGACTCGAGCTGGCTGATAGGTTTAGAGGAAGCAGTTTTTAACATTGACGGTAAACTTAAAATCTTGCTGCTTGAAGCTTATATGGAGCACCAATTAGGCAGCCTTGAACTTGCCAAAAGCCCTAAACACCCCTGCTTGGTAATCAGAGACATTATTCTCTTCTTCCAAGAATGGCCAAGGATAGAGGCTAGCGTGCAATTCTTACTGTGATGGAGAGGCATTAAAGAGGACCTAGCAAGAGATTGGCTCACAAATTATCTGCAGGCCTTTGATGCCTATATCCACTTGGATGTGGATCTCTCTGACTTGGAAACGGTTGAGTTTTGCCTCCCCAACTACGACAAATCTAGCAGAACGGGGAATGCCTACGAATTCCCACCTAGCTCTAGGGTGAAAAATCTCCAAGAAGCCACATAAATCATTATGGTCTTCATTAAGCAGAATCGAGAAGCATAGTTAGGATCTCAGGATGATCTCTTGTTTTGCTTGGCTATGGTGTTTTCTTCTAACCTTTTATAGTTATGGGCTGGTATTACTGTTTATAATTTAAGGTATCTTAGGTTTGGTACTGCTGCATTTTCCATAGGCAGGTCAATGTATCTTTGAAGTTAAATATTAGGGTAGAGGTTGATGTGCTGCATTTTACTAAGTCAGCCAGTAGATGAAACATAGTCCAAGGCCCTCATAATACTTGACAAAGTATGGCAAGCTTTTATGTAAATTCTGTTCATATTTATATATAAACCGTATTTAGATAGTCTGGTTTCAAATTCATCAGGATTGGGTATGGATCTTGGCTGGTTCTGGCTATCGGCCTGTTCTTGGTCTTTAAATCTGATTTATTTAAAGTTTAATTCGTGCCATTTCCTCATCCTTTATGGGCTAATCAATTACAATCAAGAATCATTAAACTGCAAACGACAAGGATGAAACCGATACTGTCACTTAGAACCATTTAGTAAATATTTAAAGATTTCAAAAGATCTTATGGTATCTCTAAAAACACTATAACAAAACAGCTATTAGAAATATAGACATTTAATAAAATACTACTCTAAACTATTGAACATAAATGACACATTCTAATTATTAACAGATTAATACTTAAACTCTGAGAGAGGATTCCTTTTGCTTTAGTTTGCTCTCTCTCACTGGTTTTTGAATCTTATCACTTATTAGATTGAGATTTTAGGAAGCTCCTTCACATTAAGTGTAATTTAATCAGGTCCTAGCCTCTACCATTTTATTTGATTAACAATTAACATTGTCTGGTGGTTAGCCTGTGTTGTTGTTTTTTCACTTTTTCAGCAGGTCTCCTCCTCCTACCCTAAGGTAGCATTTCTTTGGGTGCTCTTGGATTATTTCCTCAAAAAGAACTTGTTATATTACTTTCATGCTAAATTGTACAAGGATTCTTTGATCCATTATCTTATTGGGGTATGCCTCTTTTATTTCATGTATAATAAAAGATTTAGGTCTTGGGCTAGACTGGAGGTTTTCTTACTCTATTCTTTCCTACCAGTGCCCGTTAGAATGAAGAATTTTGTAACCTTATATTTTAATCTAATATAATATAAGGCTTAGGCCATTTACCAATAAAAAAAAGAAGAAAAACCCACGAGAAAATTATTGAGGAAAAAACATTAAAATCTAACAGATAGTTTTTTGAGTAAAAAGTTATTAAAATCCTTCCCATAAGGGAGTCATACGTAGACTGACTCCCGCTCTGATATGATGAAACTTTAAAAAACTTTGTAATAAAGCCTAAATGATTATTAAGGTTGTAAGAAAAACAATCTAAGTTTAGCAAGAACCTAGGATACTAATGTAATAACCCTGGCTAATCCCACTGGCTATGCTGATGAGATGCTAAGACGTGTTTTAAATTTTATGTTTTCATAATTTTTGAGTATTTTGATGCTTTTTTGAGAATATATATGTATGATGAAAATTTGAATGCAAAGCTAAGGAAAACTCATAAATAAATGATAACCTTCTGCTTATGCAAGTTGTTTGATGCACAAATATTGATAACTAGAAATGGAATTGCATACATTTAATTTAATTACAAATGGAACCTGAATGTTGCATGATCTTTGATGTCCAGATGCAGCAAAAATCTCCATGTGTACCATAAAAGCAGATTCCTTTAAATTGTCCAAGGTGAGCAGATTGTACAAGTTTGCAGGCTTTAAACTGAATGCAGCCTCCTGGCAATGTGTGAGCTCTAAATTTTGCACATGGGCTCCCAACAACTAAATGGGGCCCTCTAATATTGGAATGCAAGCCTCCAAAATTGAAATACAGCTCAAATAAATAATTATTCACTGCCTTGCACGGTGACGGCAGCCTCTAGAAAGCAGGTTGAACTCAATCAGTACTCACAAGAATATGAAATGCAATCTCAGCAAAGGGATTCTCCACAATTCAATCTCCAAATCAGACAACTCTTTTGTGTAAATTGACTTCAGAATTCACAGCCAAAACCCTCAGCATATATCAAAGAAATAACAATTCATTGGATTTAATCCAACCACTTCTCAGCAACAAGAAATACTTCGAGCCACAGTAATCACAGCTATAGGAAGATAATTAGTAATTCTCAAAACTGAATCTACAATATTTTAGCTGTAGATCCCAAACCCTTATATTTCAGAAGGGGGACAAAAAAAATATCACAAAGATGACAAAGCAAAATAAGATAATCAAATAATCGAACGATTTTCTCATCAAATGGGCTCATATTTATAATCTCCAAATGGCACAAGATTTCCAAATAATCTTCCACACATTAAAATATAATAAAGTGCCATTATAATATTAATTGGTTTTGCCTCCAAAATCACCTTTTCCATCATAACGTAAACTTAATATTTTGACGCACAAGGCCATTCTTGTGCCCATGGTTTAAAACCTTTTCATCCCGGTTCCAACGAGCTATGATATTGAGATGACCAACATACAACATCAACATGAACATAAAAAAATAGCAACCTCAACATATTTAGATTGTTGGTGTAAATAAATATTTACTTATTACACTTTACTTAGGTTAATGCATTATTTTATTATTATGCATTATTTTATTATTTTTTAGGTGAGACACTTAGGAGTTTGCGTACTCTTATGAGTTGTGATGTTGACAACACTGGAGTAAGCAGATCTAATTCAGCACATGGTGTCTACAGCATTGGAGTTTGCATAATTAACTGAGTAGTTATGTAGACAACACAGTTATTTGCACTCCTAATTTAGCACATGGTATCTACAACATAATGTTGTGTGCTACACCTTTGTAGGCTTATCCTCTCATCATTGCACTTACTCCTGTGCTTAATGGAGGATAACCCACTTCTGGTGGACATGTGCTTGGTTGTATGACTTATTATGTTGCTAACTTCTAGGCATTCTAGAAGCATTCCAGAGGCCTTTATATACAAGCACTCCTAGTGTACTTTCATATACATTGAATGAATATCGTAGCATCATTCTGATCGTACTCTTTTTGGTCTACTTTTGTGCTTGTGCTTGTGCTTGAGTTCCTTGGTCTTGGGTGAATTTTGCCCCAAGGCAAATTCTTACATGGTATCAGAACTATACCAAATTCTTACATAGATAAATAATCATAATAACTCATCCGTCTTGCAAAAACAATCGAAGAAGCATTTGAATTGAAATCTAACAACACCATAGTGATCCTGATGGAGAGAAACGATGAATGAACTTGACAGGGTGACTTACTATAAATAGATGCTCCCTTCAAGATTCTTGGAGCCCAGACCAGAAGCTTGAATTAAAAACTGAGAGCATCACTCAACTCTTCTAAATCAACTAAACTCATCAGAACCAACAAATTGACTTACTATGAATAATAAGTCCCTCAAACGGAGCCAAAACACACCATTGGTTGCTGGGAAGCCTATAACCTCACAAATGAGACTCTTAAGTCTTACTGTCAGATCACGAGGGTCGCAATGGTGAATTGACCAAGCCAACCCTAGGAGCCTGCTAAAAGTGGGGACATTACTCTCCTCCCTCCCTAAGATTGCTAGTCCCCAAGCAATCCTGTAGCAAAATGAACATCACAATCCACTTGGATCCCAAGGGTAGAACTACATACTATCCCTGTAGTGTAAAAGCAACTCCTGTAGCGTCAACACCCAAATAACTGATATTAATGATAGAATCATTTGGAAACTTGTTGTAGGTGCTAATGTTGGTAACGCATCAGAACTCAATCTAACTAAAATACCAACTTTGTCAACATTTGAGTAGCTATCAAATTGCCACTCACACCCAACTGCATTGTGGAGATGATAACACTCATAAGTACCTGAATTACTATCACCAACTCCAACCTCTGATAAACTACCCTGGGTGTGTGGATACTGCAAGTGGTCTAACTTGCAACTATCGATCCCATCTACAAAAGATGGTGCTAACCCATCCCATAATGAATGGTATGAAACTCGAGCCAGCTCACACCGAAATGAAACCAAATCCTCTACTTGTGGGTCAAAAGAGAAGTGATGAGCACTCCTAATAGTGTAATGTTGATAAAAACTCCCAATCTCTGTCAAGGGCTCATCAATATCAAATTAGGATTCAAGAGACTGCTCCAATCTCTGACTTTGAAGTACTGGTTGGGCTGGATCCTGGGAAACCCTCTCAGCGAACCCAACCACAAAATCCTTGTTGGGAAGCGTGGTAGCCAAGGTCTCTATAATCTTCCCCACTAATTGCTGTATAGCATGAGAGCCCTGAATGAGAGTACCCTTAGATACTCCGTATGAGTCCTTTCACAAATCCAAGCTCTCAAGCAAATACTCCATGAATGACTCTGTACAGTAGAAATATGTAGAAGCATCAACTTGCTCCCTAGTGACCTACAACCGATCCCTCTGAAAACGTGGCACTGCCAACTATCCAATGCTACTAGCTATATGAAATGAATAAGTAGATTTGCATTTAGTAGAAGGAAACAAATCACCATGAGAGGTCGTCTGCATTGATTCTCTCACCTCCTTTGTACCTACTGCACCCAAATCTTGGACGGATGCGGCTGCCACAACATCACGTCCCTTATCCCTAATTGTACAAGAAAACTTACTACCAACAACCACAATGTGCAGCTGAACTGGATTCGGAGCTGGTGCCGACCAAACATACTCCAATTCTATAGTAACCTCATCCAATTGTGACTATGACTCTTGGAGAGCCAACTGAGTACACTGAAGAGAGTGGTGCGGACTGAACATGCTCCAACTTTATGGTAACCTCATCTAACTGTGGTTGTGACTCTTAGAGAGCCAATTGAGTACATTGACGAGTGTCCTTAGTCACCTCAAGCTCCTGGGTAAGCTTAACCACCTCCTCCTCTTTCTCTAACAAAGCCTCATAATAGGTGCTATCCCACTCCATAAGGTAGTCCCTATCAACAACTAAGTGTGAGTAATTATCCTTCAAGAATTCGACAGCCTCTTGAAGTGCATGAATCTCTACCAGGGAAAGACTACTATCACCGTGCTCATCTCACATAAAAGCATCCCAACTTGATGTAGCTAGCATTTGACGAATAATATCATAATGCTCAAGAGCTGAAGAAATGTCACTCTCACTCACCTTCAGCTAATTGGTCACATTATGCCTTTGTAACCCTTGCCTCCTATGCAAGCTCTCTATCTCACTAAAGACACTATGATAGGAAATCGAATCAAAACTGCTCACCACAAGATTGCTCACTGCTTGTGTGCTACCGTTCTCGCACACATTGGCAATCGAGGTACAACTACTCTGCACCTCAACCGTCACCTCCTCTGAAGAAGCAAAAGTCCTTGCTGTAACCTACCCCTAGCATGGCTCTACTTCCTCAACAGAAAGTCCTTGTAAATCTTGATCCCAGGACCCATCCAAAACCTCCTCTGATGTAGCTCATAGCATCATCAAATGGATCATTAGATGTGTCTATACTATCTTCATCTACATGTAATAAAGTCTCAACTGCTGACATCTATCTTTGCACACATGACTCAATGGCAAGCTGTAAATCAATAATGCTAGAGCATGAACCAACACCCATTGACTCCGCTATAACACCCAGATCACTAACGTCACAGCTATGTGACTCCACACATGCGTTGGTCCCATTTGAGGAAGAAACTACCTCCTGTACTGGAGCAACACTACAATAATTGACATATAAATCTCCAATAACAATCCCATCCTCGAGAGAGCTTGAATTATCAGTGGTAACAACTGTATCAATTGTCTCTGCACTAAGTGCAGTAATAACCCTAGGAGTCTCAACCTGCTGAAGCTCAGTGCCACTATCCTCCATTGCCACTGACACAACCACGTGTCATCATGAAATAAGCTTAGCATCAACATTGTAGATAGAACAAGTAGGTGCTGTACTAAATATAGGTCCATCTGCATCATGGACACCTGTCGGGGAAAACTCAAGCCTCCTTCCCGCTTACCTTCTAAAGGCAGAAACCATATAACTTGCTGTCCTCTTTACTTTCTCTGGATTTGACAAGCTCTTTGTCATCCTCTGTTGATGAAGCTTAAGTTTTTCTATACTCTCTCTCAAGGAATTTAGTTTCTTGCTATTTTCTTGACTACTCCGCCAACTTCTAGAACTACTAGGCCTCTTGTATATGTCCATAGCTGAAAAAAACTAGACTACTAGTCGCTCCCAAAACAACAACAGATCTGAAATAAAAAATATTTTCCTATCTCATAGGATGGCAGGAAACCGCTCTGATACCACTGTAATAACCTTAGATAATCCTACTGACTATGTTGATGAGATGCTAAAATGTGTTTTAAATTTTGTGTTTTTCTGATTTCTGAGTATTTTGATGCTTTTTTGAGAATATGTATGTATGATGAAAATTTGAATTCAAAGATAGGGAAAACTTAAATGATTACCTTTTGCTTATGCAATTTGTTTGATGCACAAATAATGATAACTAGAAATGGAATTGCGTACATTTAATTTAATTACAAATGGAAGCTGAATGTTGCATGATCTTTGATGTACAGATGCAGCAAAAACCCCCATGTGTACCATAGCAGCCCCGATGTTCCTTTAAATTGTCCAAGGTGAGCAAATTGTACACGTTTGCAGGCGTTTAAATTGAATGCAGCCTCCTGGCAATGCTGCGTGAGCTCTAATCTCTGCTCATGGGCTCCCAAAAACTAAACGCAGGCCTCTAATATTGGAATACAGGCCTCCAAAATTGAAACGCAGCTCAAATAAATGATGATGCGATGCCTTGCAGGGTGACGATAGCCTCTAGAAAGTAGGTTGAACACAATCAAGACTCCCAAGAATATGAATTGCAATCCAAGCAAGGAATTCTTCACAATTCAATCTTCAAATCAGACAACTCTTTTGCATAAATTGACTTCAGAATTCACAGCCAAAACCCTCAAACACATATCGAAGAAATAACAATTCATTGAATTTAATCCAACCACTACTCAGCAACAAGATATGCTTCCAACCATTGTCATCACAATTACATGAAGACATAATAATTTTCAGAATTGAATCTACAATACTTCAGCTGTAGATCCCAAACCCTTATATTTCAGCAAGGGCACAGAAAATCAAACTTCAGAAATGTCACACAGACGACAAAGCAAAATAAGATAATGAAATAATCAGATGCTTTTTTTATCAAATGGGCTCATATTTATAATCCCCAAATGGCACAAGTTTCCCAAATAAAAATTCTACACATTAAAATATAATAAAGTGCCATTATAATATAATATATTTGTTTACCGTATGGGGTAGATAGTTTAATGCATATAGACAATAGACAAGAATATGTAACACAACAGTAATCCTTTTATTATTCGCATATATGCTAAAGAGATTACATAGTGCTTCCAATGATGATTACAACAATGATCCAAAGTCCGTTCCGGACGATGTACATATACCATTCTGAAGGGGTGACTCAATCGTCATGCGTCCTTTCGGATGCTAATCTACCCGTCGGCTATTTTATAACTTTACTGACAACATCATCCCCCCCAAAAAGAAAAGTCGTCTCCGAATGACAATTACAAAATATCCATCTGTGCCACTTTCTCTGCTTCCAACTCCTGGGTACATTGAACCAAGTGTCACTGTACTGCCTTCAACTTGATGATCAGCTCCTTCTGAGCTCTCTATGCATCCACCAAGACAGCCTCACGTCCAACACCTACTCCGAGTGCCTCAAAGCATATCACCCCTCTCGAAAGGTTTCCTCTGTTGTTCCGTCCACCTCTGGTACATAGACACTCCATGCTTGCAACAGCTCTAAGTCTCATCAACTGGTCATACTTCCCTTGACTGATAACTGAAGCTATTGTGGGTCTAGGGGGCAACGCCCCCAGCGGGGTCGAAGGGCATCGCTACCCCTGTCCCCTTCTATCAGTCACCTCTACCCCTATTATAATACTGGTCGTTTTTGTCTTTTGCAACCCTCTGACTAATCGTATGGCAATGCCTCCTTCATTCTCTTATCGATCTTGCAAGGGCCGTACAACCACTTCTTTCAACTCTTGGGCGTATGATCCAAACTTCTCTTTCTTGGCCGTACGGCTTTTTGAGTTGTATGGTCGTACGAAATATCTTCATATGGCCGCTTCCATGTCTTTCTGTTGTTTTAATTGCTCCTTTATACAATGTATGGTACTTTCTTTCTCCCAATAATGCTCTTATATGTCCGTATGGCTCTATGTTTATCTTCTGCCGTACAGAAGGCCGTACAGTGCTTTCTTCTTCACAGACAGTGCATGTGTGTTCGAATGGTAGCCTTTTCTAGGTCGTCCGTACGGTTACCTTGTTTGATCGTATAGTGTTGTCTGGCAATGCGTATCCCCCTTTGTGGCCGTACAGTTTTGTTTATGTACCGTACGGTGATGTACTCCTGTCCGTACGGTATCATAGCTAGTTCTTACGGTCCTTTCCCGAATGCGTACTATTGCTTTGTCTAGGCCGTACATTACTTCCTTGCTTGCTTCCAGAAGGTCGTATAGTAGTAGCTCCTTGTCCGTACGGAGCCTCCAGTCTGTACGGTATTTTTTCCTTGCCCTGTGCTTGCCGTATGGTGCATCTCCAGGTCTCTTCCTGCATACTTCCAGCCGTACGGTGTATTCTTCTCTTCTCCACGTGGGTCAAAGCTCTCTCTTCTCCCACCAGTATGGTTTTTGGTTAAATATCGTCTCCGAGGTTCATGGTTTGTATTGTTGCCTCTTCATATTTTATCGGCTTATCTTCATTAAACGTATGGGTTGGTGTTTCATCCACCTGCACTTCTCCTTCCTTTAGTTCACTATATTCCTCCCGGAACTCGTTTCTTCTTTTTTCTTCTTCGACGCCCAACATGTTGCATCTTGGGAAGAGTTCGTAATCCTCCATTTGCCAATGAAATAGTCCGTTCATCGAATCTAGATCGTCCTCATTCGACCATTCTTCCAATCTCAATACTCTCTCTTCATCAGGTTCCATTATCTTCTTCCCCTTGTCATCCCCTCCACCTTCGCCTTCAGAATCCAACGACATTGCCTCCTCACCTACCATTCGTGTGTGTAGGTCAATTATGAATCTTTTGCCTCCGCGCTCCATTGATAGGGTATTCTTCTTCCAGTCATGCTTAACCCTTGCTTGTACAAGCCATCTTCGGCCTAGAATGGCGTCATATCCTCTCCTCTTTAGCAGGATGACAACGAAGTCGTGTAGGAACGGTTGTGTTCCAATAGTCACTGGTTGTGCCATCAGGATCTCGAGAGGTTTAATGCCGTGTTGGTCCGCCGTTAGTAATTGGAACGTAGGTGGCCACAACGTCGGCTGTCTCAACTTCTTCCAGGTATCTTCTAGTAGGACGTTTAGCACGGAACCTCCATTCACAATTGTGTTTGAGAGGACCGTTCCTAATATACCCATCTCTACGATTGTCGAATGCTGTCCGGATGTGAGCGCTAGCAGCATTGGGTACATTGCACTTGCTCCGCTTTCTTTTTCCCTTCCATGTTCTCCTGATAGTTTAGCAGTCGGGGCTATGTTCGTGAGTGCTGCTTGTAGTTGAGGCATTGTGAGGATCAAATCATTTAACTTGATTGGTATTTCAGTTTGTAATATCTGTCTTATGATGTTTTGTTTTGTGTAGTTCCTTATTGAGGTACCAGTAGTGTCCTTCAATTGTGATTTCTCTGCCTACGTTGCTTTCTCAATTTCCGCTCGCACTTCTTCCAATCTCCTCTTTTCTTCCGTTGGGTTGGGGTATAGTTTTGCATGCTTACGAGTGATTGCCAAGACTTCTTCGTTCTTGCCGATGTTGATCAAATTGACTCCTGATTTCGGGCACTTGGCATCTTCATGATCTCCAGGACCGCACCATCTGCATAACAACTTTGTTGTGTTTGTTGATGTACAGTTTCGTGCAAAGTGGCCCCACAAATTGCATGCTTGGCATTGAACCATCCGGCGGCCGTTCGCATCGTACTGAATTCGGCTGCGACCCCCATTACTATTGTTGGTATTGCTGTTTTGCCCTCTTCTATTATTTTTGTACCCACCCGAAGTGGCACCATCATTACTTTTATTTCCGCTCCCCCCCGACGTGGAAGCCTCCTGTGTCAGGAGTACTTGTTGATGCTCTTTTGTTTTCATATTGAAGGGGCATTCTTTTGTGGAATGTCCCATAATTTGATAGATATCACAAAATTGGTTTTTCGGAGAGGACCCCTTCATGTGACCTTCTGTCTTGCATTCTGTGCACCATAGCTTGTTTCCCTTAGTCTCTTTCTGCGTATTCTTAAATTCTTTCATCATTCTGATCATATCCTTTTGGAGAGCTCAGACCTTCTTATTGTCCTTTAAGTCACCATTGCTATCTTCTTCCGAAGCAAGTCATCTGAGTCGGATGAGCTACCTTTCTTCTTCTTTTTTGTTTTCTATTCACTCTCTATGTCCATCGCCTGATTGTATGCTTCGGTGTATGATGATGGCGGCACAATCTTCATTTTCTTCCTTAACTCTGGGCGTAGTCCTTCAATGAACCATCTCTTTTTAAGCCCATCTGCCAGCTTACTTTCCATTTTATTTATTAATACTTTTAGTTTTCTGGCATATACACAGACTATTTCATTTTTCCCTTGCTTTGTGGTGTAGATTTTTGCTACGATCTCATTGTCGTCTTGCAGCAATTGAAACTCAGTGATAAACTCCGTTTTAACTGCTGCCCAAGAAGTTAATTTTTGGGGATCAGCGTTAGTAAACCAATCAATTGCTACGCCCCTTAGGGTTGCTGAAAACTGTCAGACCCATTCACTTGTGTCGGTTATGCCATTCGCCATCCAAATTGTTTCACATGCCTTACAATGTTTGATTGGATCAGCCGTTCCATCACCATCAAACTTTGGCAATTTTTCCTTTGGTTCAGCCATTACTATTCGAGTTGGAGGTACTTGTGTTGTACCCGCGCTGTTTTGCACACCCGCTCTATTCTGCACACTTGCGCTGTTCTGAATACCTGCGCTGTTTCGGATAGTCATCTTATTTCCCACAGCCTTGTTATTTGGTGAAGAAGGGTCTTTGTTAAGTGAAGTTGTTCGTTCCAAAAATGTTTTGCGGAGAAAGAGTTCACTCCACGCTTGTGCTCCCTCGGCGCTCTGAGTCGTGCGAGTTAATTCCCTTCCATCTGGATTCTCTTCCCTTGGTGTATACCTGTTAAGAAATTCCTCCCTTGTTGCTTCCACCAAATCCAACCACTGTCGAGTCTCTTCCAACAATTCCTTGGTGCTTCAATGTCCGTCGACAATCTGCTGAAACCTCCGTCTGCGCTTGGCTTGTTGTGGCAAAATTAAATTTCATTGTGTGGTGCGTATTTCATCTTTTTCCTTTAGCTTATTCTTATTTTTGTTCAGGTGATTCAGCATTAGTCTTCATTCCTTTGCCTTCGTTCCAGGTCCATTGGGCAACAGCGCCAAATGTTTACCGTATGGGGTAGATAGTTTAATGCATATAGACATTAGACAAGAACATGTAACAAAGCAGTACTCTTTTTATTATTCGCATATATGCCGAAGAGATTACATAGTGCTCCCAATGATGATTACAACAATGATCCAAAATCCATTCCGGGTGATGTACATATACCATTCCTAAGGGGTGACTCAACCGTCACGCGTCCTTTCGGATGCTAATCTACCCATCGGCTATTTTATAACTTTACTGACAACATGCTAATCTACCTGTCGGCTATTTTATAACTTTACCGACAACAATATTAATTGCTTTTGCCTCCAAAAATGGCCTTTTCCACCATAACATAAACATAATATTTTGACACACAAGGCCATTGTTTCTTGTGCCCATGATTTAAAACTTTTCGTCTTGGTTCCAATAAGCTATGATACTGACATGACCAACATACAACATCCACATTAAAAATAACAACCTCAACATATTTAGATGAATAATAATAATAATTCACCTGTCTTGCGAAAACAACCGAAGAAGTATTTGAATCGAAATCTAACAACACTGTAGTGATCTTGATGAAGAAAGATGACGAATGAACCTGACAGGGTGACTTATTATAAACAGAGACTCCTTCCAAGATTCTTGGAGCCTAAACCAGAAGCCTGAAATAAAAATTGAGAGCATCACTCAACTCTTCTAAGTCAATTGAGGTCATTGAAACCAACAAATTAACTTATTATAAATAGTAAATCCCACAAACAGAGCCAAAACACACCATAGGCTATTGGAAAGTGTATAACTCCACAACTGAGACCCTCAAATCTCACTGTCAGCTCATGAGGGTTGTGATGGTTAATTGACCAAGCCAATCACAGGAGGCTTTTAAAAATGGGGACCTTACGATTAAAAATAATCTAATAGGTACAAGATCATAAAAAGGAGTAGAAAACTTCTTTGTTTGAGGAAAAACCAAGCAAAACTCTCAGGTTGAGCTTCTTCATGTTGTAGGAAAAACATAGATAAATTACATCTATTGATGAATATGGCGAGGACATGGGAAGGCGAAAAAAAGGAACGTCAATGGTATAGACAAATTGCGATATCAAAATAGAAACCCTAGGTCACAAACAAACAACAATAAAACCAGTTTGTGACTTTACAATTCTGCTGTAGAAGACATCCATGACTTTGCACTTAGAAACTTATACAAGTGATGTGAAGAAGCTTGGACATTGTCTGAAAAGACTTACACGTGTTCAAACTAGATACGTGGATAACAAGAATCCTAGGTTATAATATGCCAACTGAAAATACCCATACACAAGTTCGAGAATGGTTACGAATTACTGGGTGGATAAAAGCTGCAAGAAAATTGTCACATGAGAAAAGAATGGTTATTGTGACTACAAAAACTCTTCTTCAATGGCACGAAAACGACAATATAAATGCTTGTTAAATTCTTGTTGTGATGGAGAGAACCCTTGAACTATGAACCACGAACACAACCATACACTTGTACACAAAGACAATCCTTAAAAAGCTCCAACAATTTCACACTGTCTTTTTTCATAAAAAAAGATAAAAAATTTTGCGGAAAAAAATCGAAGGAGGATGTTTGATTTTTATTAATTTTTTTTTTTCAAATCTTAAAGAACCCCATTACCCTATTTGATACCGTGTTATTGTAAATGGATGTATCAAACAAAGGAGACAAAGGATCCTTAAATGGATTTACAAAGACGATGTTTCTAACCAAAACAATCGTGAATTGAAGACAATAAACTTCTTAAATTAACTCTGATGACCATTAAAGAAACATTACAATGTTTTTGTAGTGATGTGAAGAGTTTTGGACTAATGGGTGGATGAGCACATAAGTTTGGACAAGAGTGTGGATGAGCATACGAGTTTCAAACTCAAGGATGCATGAGAAGGCTATTTCCGAATTAGTAGATGCATTTTCACATTTGATCCTTGAACTTTTATTATTATAATTTTTAATTCCCTTTTTAATTAAGGTTTTTCATTTTTAACTTTCGAATAACATAGCTTAAACAAATATTCTCATTTTTTAATTTTGGAATTGCCTTGAATTTGTCATTTTTCTTTGCCTTTCAAAACTTTGGATTTTAAATTTCACTTGATTTGTGGTGGAAAATCAATCTACTTATAGATTCTTTGGTGGAAATTCAACCTTGTCATGTATTCTTGGATGGTAATGTGAGCTTGTCATGGATTCTTGGCCAAAAGTTACCCTTGTCATGGTTTCATTAGAGGAAATGTGATTTATTGTAATGTCCCCATCTTAGACTTGATTTACTCTAAATTTCCCAAGCAGGGTTTAGATTGCACTTGGAAATGACAATTTATGTAGTCTTTGTAGTGTTTCCTACTAGGAGGTTGTCAATTCCGAAGAATTAACATACACATTATGCACTCAAATCAGATTAAACTAAGAAACGAATAAGGATTCATAATACGTTTGGCATATAACATACTTAAGCCCTAATTCCTTACTTCTCTATCAAACCTAAGGAGGATGAGTATATACTTGTTGTAGAGCACTTCACACCAATGTACAAGTAGGCTCCCTCAAGGCTTTTGGACCCCGTCCACATCCTATATTGGGATTCACCTACCTTGTGAGGATTTACTCCGCCTTGCCCTGCACAACAACCTATTCTCTTAAGGAGCTGTAACGAGTGATTAAGGAATAGCTAGAGTATATTAATATCTCTTGTTTTAAAGAATATATATGTTTGTGTGTGTGATTGTAACAATGTGTAATATTTTACTTACTAACAAACAAGAGACCAATCATAGTTAGTCAAATTATTATGCACTAGTCAATATAGAAGTCTGTTGCTTGCCTTATAGCAGTTTGATCTTTATGGATTAAAAGAAGAGATAAGTTTCTAATTCTATTCTATATTGATCCTTTTTTCGTCTTTATATCTTTTGTGAGGAAGGTTCACACTTCTTCACTTTGTCTGCCCTTTTCAATAGCCACAACCTTTCACAATTGCCACCGTTTGAAAGGGTCACAACCCTCCATTAGTGCTGCCCCTTTGGATGTTAATCACCCGAGTATGACCTTCTATGCTGACCACTATATGGACATCCAAGATGAGGTTATTGTGTGCCTCTATTACCTCGCTGCTGGATTCATGCCCCCGCATCTCTTTGGGATCTTTTAGGGTGGGCTCCCATTGGTAGTGTATTCAAATTGATCACCAGCTTGATTGTGTGGATTGGATTCGCCACCTTTTCCTCGTGGGGGATGTTGAGTCTGAGACTCATTTTGTGTTCCGTTTTCCTATCTACTATGATAGCAAAGGAAGGTTCTATTGGTTGTTCAGAGAGTAAAGGTCTCTCTCTTCATTCTTCAAGTACACTGATCGACAGTGGTTTGCCCTCTATTCGCAGGAGGCCTTGCGGCTTTGTGATCATACTATGCAACTTTTGTTCTTGACGACACAAACTTGAGAGTGGCTCATCACCTCCATCTTCACTCTTGGGTTGTCGACTCGTGGGTTAAAGTGACCTCTCGGTCTTTCGTCTGATCATACCAGATCTGCGAGACCTCGCAATGGTTATACTTAGCAGTGTCGCCCTCCCTCAAGTGGCTCCTTTGCACGGTTTGGGGCATGACACCACGACGGATGGTATCCTTTGATTATGGATTACTTTTCGCTTGTGAGAAGTATTTAGTTGTTGTCCTCTTTGTTTCTGTTCTTTGCTTTCCATTTGATTCTTTCCGCAGACACCATTTGGTGCTCTTGTTATTGGCTGTGGCCTTGTTGTTTGTTTTAAGTCCCTTAGACCCTTGGTGGTCTCTTGTTGGACATTAATAAATTTATCTTATGTTATCTTCTTCTATTAATCCTTCCTTAATTCCTATGCTCCCCTTATACAAATCAGAATTGTTGCATATCTCAAAATAGACTTACTATGATTACTTTCCTTATTGCAATCCTTTCTTCCATTCCTTCAACAAATGACTTTCCTTCCTATTTAAAACTTTTATAGGAGAGTCAACCTTTTAAGAGTTACAATTTACAACCCTTCCTCTTTTATGCTATTTGAAAGAGTCACAAAGTTTCCATCTTCCCTTCAAATGAAATTCTATTCTCCCTTTTATATCTCATGTTTGAATGATACACATCTTTTCATTTCATTCCTTTTGACTATCATTGAACATATATTAATTTTAATTTAATTCTTTTATATTTTAATTAACATTTTAATAATATTCTTTCTATATTTTAATATTTATTTATTATTAAACAAGGTTGCACAGGGATGAGGGAACTTGGGTACTGGTACAACCATTTTTCAAAGTAGGGGATGGGGGTACTTGGTTATGTCATATTTTTTTCAATATAATTTAATATTTATTGAAAATCTGAAAATATGAGTCATGACTGGTTTTTCAAAACAAGAACAATAATGATTTTTGCAGATTTTATGTATTGTTTTCAGTTTCAGATTTTTAATATGTTTGTAAACAGTAGTAACAATGTATGCTAGATGTTTAGATGCTTAATATAGAAGGCAGACTTTAAACATCAACAAGAAGATCATAAATCACATAAGTTATAACAATGACAGATTGCAAATGATAAACTTCTGACTTGAACAGTTATATAGTTTACTGTTAATCAGTATTGTATCAAAGTTTCAAATGTTTTGAATTAAGCTTAGTCAAGAAATCTTAATCAAGGTCCTTAGCCATGAGGCTGTCCACTATGTACCGGATACTTTGGGTACGTGTACCTGGTACTTGGGTAGGTCCAAGGGTGTGGGTGCGGGCACCCATGCAACCTAGTTATTAAATCCTATTTCAAAAAGGGGACATGACATTGAGTCATGGATTATGTAAGGTGGTTTGGACTTTTGGATCAAAATTCAATGGCAACAAGGATTTGTGAGTGAAAATTAATCTAAACAAGGATTTTCATGAAATTTCAACTTTGTCCAAGGATCTTGCACATTTTTCCTTATTTTCCCTTCACACTTGAAGTTTCTGCTCTCATCATCCTTCATTTGTTTCCCAAATATTGTATCTTCATCTTTTCAAGATTGCAATTTCATAAATTTCACATTTAACATTGTGTTTGACAATATTTTGATAACATTTTTCAACTATCATACTTTGTGAAATCTTTTACATTTTTAACCTCAGTTCTTAATCTTGATGTTCGCTCATGGATCTTGGACTCAGGTTGGTGACTTGATCATACCCCTAAAGACAAAGCTTAGACCTAGAAGCTAAAACTACTGCCAAAATGAATAGAACTAAGAAAAATGATAAAACAACCAAGCAAAAAGAGGGGTCCCTATTCGTAATTGGGCAATGTTTGAAAAGGTCAGAACAATGACCATGGCTTTACTGATAACCATGTTGAAGGGCTGCTGGCTTTGAAGTTTCTATGCAATCACAATTGTTTGTTATTTATATTTAATGCTTTTTTTTTATAATGAGTACAAATTAGTGACACTTTCTATCACTCTTTCATTTCATTTTTGATTGTTCCGAGATTGAGATTGTATCAACTTATACCTACTTAGGGATCATGTTCTCTAGCCCCTGCTTTAATCTTAGGCCCACTATTCAGCCGCATTTCTATAAAAGGTTTGGTTTCCTTGCTATTCTTGAGAGACAGTGCTTCAAGCATCACTTCTAGGACATCTTGTCCAAGATGTCACTTCTTGACACTCTTGTGCACCCCATAATTCTCTATGGATTTGTGGTTTGGGGGCCTTCTCTTTTGGAGGCTGACTATTCCTCTATTGAGTGGGTTGAGATCCTTCTCCTTCAACGATTTATCAGATGTAGACGGTCCACTCCTCACAATATTGTTCTTGCTGAGTTCGAATCTGAGACCATGAGACCATTTTTGATCTGGTTTGGTTCCTCTATTGTCTTCATGGCTTTGCTGCTTCCCGAGAGGATTGTCAGAGATATCCCTACCTTGCCTATTGTTCTTCGGAGTTTCTTGTTGCTATTTCTTCCACCCAGTCCTGTGGTTAGTCTGTTGGGGTCGCCTCCCTCCTATGTTCTATTGGGATCTTGATTGATCGTCTTCCCTAGTTCCAGTACTCTTTGGATGGCCTTCCACATCTTCTCCCCCCCCAGGCAGGATTTGAACAGATGTGTTAGAGATGATATCTATGGACAATACATTCATACTACTTGGGTCTACCCCCACAAGGGACTTAGAGTGATGATGGCGTTCTATTCTGATCACTTCTTAGAGATTTGGGATGACACCATTGTTTGCCCCTTCTTCACCTCCCAACACTGGCAACACTCTCTCAAGAGCCCCCTTGGATCATTTAGAGTTGGTTCCCATCATCTCCAAGTTGAGTTTGGCCACTTTTTGGATAGAGACGACATGATTTGTCATTTGTACACTCCAAGGGAGGTTGAGTCCATGGAGCACTTTATCTTCCGCTGTCCTATTTATTATTGAGATTAGAGGCAGGTTCTACTATCGCTTTAGAGAGTATTGCTTCATCTCATCCTTCAGATACACGGACTAGTGTTGTGTGGCCCTTTACCTCCAAGAGGCTACTTGCTTGAGGAACCACACCTTCAGCACCCATAATGCCCCTTATCTAATCGGTTCATTTTCCTCCTTTGGGGTTGTTCGCGGTACCAAAAGACACTTGGATCTGCCTTCCCAGCCTAGATCCATGAGACCCAAGAGATCCTTTTCATAGAGATCCAGATCCAATTTTACCACCTCGAGTGGTTCAAAACACCTCCAGAGACAGAGTCAACAACACCATCGACATCACTCCACTATGACTTCTTTGGGGGCTATCCCTCAAGTCGAGGGTTTTCCTCTGTATCTTCAGCCCCTTAGTTTGCTTGGCGTGGTGGGGTTGTCTTCTTGCCCCTCCAAACCCCCCCGGCTTGTCGGGGTCTCTGGTCATCTTTCCTTTTCCACTTCTCTCGTTATTTATGGTCACTGTTTGGTGCTCCTTCTATTAGTTCTTTTTTGCTGTTTCCTCAGTCCAATTGACCCGTTTTGTGGTCACCTGTTGGATATAAATAAATTTATCTTATCTAATCTATCTCTCCCTAGTCTTTATAATACTTCTTATAACATCCATTCAGCTTTTTCTCTTCATTACAGCCATGTAGGAAAGTAAAGTGACAATTGTCTAGAAGTAGAGCTTAACTGCAATGGTTAAACAGCTTTGAATGGAATTAGTTAATAACAACCACAAATGACAAGGGAGTAATTTTTTCATGCTTCAAAATAGTGTTCATAAAAATGAGTCTAAGGTTATTGTTTGTTGATATCTTCTAAAAAAACATAAAGTTAACTTAATTGAGGCTAGTTGGTGGAAATGTAACTATACACCCTTGTACTGTCTAAGCTGCTTACATATGACTCATAATAAATGTTAGGATGGAAATATATTGTTTTTGATTTGCACATTTCATGGATGGGTTCGTGGTATAGATATTCATTTTGCTCGAATTATCTGCAATTCTGAATGCATTATTATACTCCAGACTAGACTAGGGAATTCATCACAATTGTTTTTAAATCAACCACATCTGTGTGGATTAGTAATGTACCCTAAATTCCTTGCACTGTGTTGTGATGAGATGCACATTTATCATGTCTTATGGTTAACATGTTAGCTTCTTTTGAGTTTCCTTCTATAGTGGATGTGAGAGATCTGTATTATGATGGGCATTGAAAAGAGAATCAGAAGACTGACCAACCAAATGATAGCTACTTCAACTTATAAAATTGCAGGTTTTAAATGCTGCTGAATACTTTGGTCACTTTTGGAGTCATGATACATCAGTTACAGAGCTCTGTAGTTCACTGGTTTGTTTTATGATCACTCTGATAGAATATTCTTGGTATTCTGTTATTTGCAGCCTCTTCTTTCTATTTTCTTTAATTGTTGCCTCTCTGCTCTACTTATTTTTTCTTTTGTTTTTTAAATGTGTAAAGATGGATAACAGATATTATGCTTATTTATTACCAGTTGCAAATATTGAGTAAAGTTGAATTAAAAGCTTACCACTATTGTACGTGCAAGTGTGAGTACACGGGGAGAAATCTTCCTTAAAATTTGAAATTGAGAATTTTGCTACATGTATGCAATAAATTGATGCTTTTATAACTATAGAGTGCATGATAATAACAGTATGCTTGATTACCATGTAGGCCAATAATTTTGTCAAGTAAATTGGCAATTTTACAGTCTACATTTTATTCGAATGCCTTGGTGAATGTACTGAATACTCATATAAAAGCTATGTAAGAGAATTTAGTTTCCTCAAAATATACTTCGGACTTGCACACAACCTCATCCAGGTAAGTCTGCATTATTACAATTAAATTTTACACGAGGATGACTTAACAAATGTCTATGGTTCCAAAAAAGGTCTGTTTAGACCACTGTAGCCCATGGATGTGTCCACAGAGTTTTTATGCAGTTTCATGGATAGAGAGATGCTGTGACATTACCACACATTACCCCATTGCAAATGGGGACCCCCAGTTTTCCACTTTTAGGGTTTTTTTTGGTGTTTTTGTTTGTCTTAAGTCTCTTACCAGTGTAAAGTTTAAGAGTTCAAATTCAGGAGTGCAATGAAAAAGTGGAAGGCAGAAAGCATGACCAAATGTGTACTTTGATGGCACGTCTGATGAACCCTCCTTATAGGTTATGTCATTGATATAAAAGTGATGACCCCTTATTTATATATTTTTGTCTTTTATTAAAAATGTAAATGACTATTAAACTTATATCAGACTGTGATATTACAAATTTCTAGGGTACTAATCTGAGTATATTGTTTGCAGGTGATAGCAATTCAGAATGTATATGCACCAAATAAGTATTCAGATTTGAGAGATAAGTCTTGATGGTTTTATTACTGATATGTTCTGAGTTCGATCTGCAGAGGTAGAACTATTTATGAATTTTCAATGATTCTTATCTCTTGAATTTGTTCATATAAATATACTCACCAATAGCCATAACAAGGGCGGACATGTCTATTCGATCTTAAGAGACACAATGGTAAATTGTGGTTATTTTCCAAAGGTCCTGATCCTAATTGGGTGTTAATGGTTTAACAAACAGACAAATATAAATACTGATCTGGTGTTGTTTGTTTGACAAACAAACATAGTCACCGATCTGTATAATGCAAGCATCATAATCTCAATCCAATGCATGATTGATTTTAGTAAAGTTATAATGCTTGTTTCAAGAGAGAATGATTAGATTTCAAATTTAGTATGATATGGACAGTAAGGTTAATTACAAGGACGATTTTTCTGATGGCAAGAGCAAATGTTTATGTTTGTGTGTATGTATGTATAATAGTTCACATGGTGAACTGATATACATACATGCACATGCATACAGTTACCAGGTCTATCCTTGAATTCTGACCAACGCTACCATATCTTAACACTCCATCTTAGCTAGGGAAGATAACTTAAGTGTGAACTAGTTTAGATATCACCTAACAAATAATATCAAGGAGTATACAGAACATCTAGTCACATGACATTTGTATATCCTTGTTAAGGTATGTGCATTGACATCACATCACATGATGTGTACCATAATATATCATGGCATATCCACGGATATCACGTCACATGATATTCACCATGATTATCTCTTAAAAAACATATTGATACACACTTGATATCAAGTGAGCATGATATCTATCAATAAGTACAAGAGATATTAACTATCAAGACATTTCCATGAATATCAAGTCAGCATGATATTCGTCATGATAGTGCATATTGTAAAGTCGCCTCCTTACAATGTTGAATACAAGTGTACATTGTCAAAAAGATCATCACCTTTCATTAATGTGCACAAGGGGGCCATAAAGTCATAGGCACACAAATGACAAAAGAGTTTAGACATTAAACATCTTTTTAAAAAAAAATATAAATATATTTTAGTACAAATAAAACAATTTTGAGACTTAGTCTCAATAAATTACATTTCAACCATACCAAGTTTCTTATTGAAGTGCTCCACTTTAACTCTAGAGAGTGGTTTGGTGAGAATGTTTGCTATTTGGTCACTTGTACTAATATACTCCAATTGGATTGCATTGCTTTCAACCATATCCCTCACATAGTGATAAAGGAATCTCTATATGCTTGGATCTATCATGGTGTTAGAATTAAACTACAGACAAAAATAACAATTACATGCAAATATAACCAATAACAGAAAATAATAGATCACACAGAAAAGAACACAATACACCAAGATTTAACGTGGTTCACCCAATCTTTGGGCTATGTCCACCAAACAAGAAGTCCGATATTATTACGATCTAGTGATTACAACTTGATTACAATCCGTAATCCCTTACAGCTCAATACCGCCGCAAGAAGCAATTTCGCATCACAACATAATGAAAAAATACCTAACACTAAGCCCTTTAATACAAGTATTTTATGTTGTTTTAGGGTTACAACATGTCGGCCATATGTCGGCTACAACGTCGGCCACGGCCCAATTTTTTTTTTTTTTTGAGGGCGATGCCCCGAACCCCAAAGAATTTATGAAATATGTACAATACTTTCCTGATCAGTCACCACAAATTAACAATCTCCCACTTGGGGACTGATCAGGCAGTAAGTCTGATATTATTACGATCTAGTGATTACAACCTGATTACAATCCATAATCCCTTATAGCTCAATACCGGCGCAAGAAGCAATTTTGCATCACAACATAATAAAAAAATACCTAACCCCAAGCCCTTTTATACAAGTATTTTATGTTGTTTTAGGGTTACAACATGTCGGCCATATGTCGGCCACGGCCCCAATTTTTTTTTTTTCCCAAAGAATTTATGAAGTATGTACAGTACTTTCCTGATCAGTCACCACAAACTAACAATCTCCCACTTGGGGACTGATCAGGCTCCATACTAAACAACAATCTCCCACTTGGAGACTGATCCTGTAGTAATACTATTACCACATGGAGCTCACCACCCTGGACTTTGTTGTTCTTTTATTCATGTTCAGTCTAGAAGACTAACCGAAGCTAAAGAGGAGTTCAGCTTCTCCCTTGTTACTACCTTTGTCAACATATCTGCTGAATTGTCATTTGTATGTATCTTCTCTAACTTTAATTGTCCATCCTCCAAAACTGACCGAATGAAATGGTACCGCAACTGTATGTGTTTGGTCTTTGAATGTAGAGCTGAATTCTTTGCAAGATGAATGACACCCTGATTGTTTGTGAACAAATAATTATCCTTTTGAGAATGTCCCAATTCTTCCAAGAAGAACTGAAGCCATATCATCTCTTTGGCTGCCTCTGTAGCAGCTACATACTCTGCCTCTATAGTGGATAAAGCATTAACCCTCTGTAACCTAGAAACTCAGCTCACAGCTGCCCCACCAACAGTAAAGACATAACCTGTAGTACTCCGCCTGGTATCAATATCCCCTGCCAAATCTGAGTCAACATAGCCTTGTAAATCAGTAGTAGAGCCCCCAAAGTGTAAACACTTATTAGATGTTCCTCTCAAATATCTGAGAATCCATTTGACGTCATTCCAATGCTCAATTCTTGGATGACTCATATACCTGCTAACGACTCCCATTGCATGTGCAATATCTGGCTGAGTACATACCATAGCATACATCAAGCTTCTTACAACTGAAGCATAGGGTACTTTGGACATCTTATCCTCCTCTTCTTGTGTCTTGGGACACATCTTCTTAGTCAACTTCAAATGACCAGGTAAAGGTGTGCTGACAGCTTTAGCATTCTCCATAGAGAAACGTTGCAACACTTTCTCCACATAATCAGCCTGAGACAACATCAATGTTTTGTTCTTCCTATCTCTACAAATCTTCATACCGAGGATTTTTTTTGCTGCCCCCAAATCCTTCATAGCAAATGCATGTGCTAATTGGCGTTTCAGCCCCTTAATATGATCCATGTTAGACCCAGCTACAAGCATACCATCAACATATAAACATAAAATAATGTAGCTATCATCATCCAACCTCTTAAAATAAGCACAATTATCTGAATGACACCTATTATATCCATGCTCATGCATAAAAATGTCAAATTTCAGATACCATTGCCGAGGTGCTTGCTTCAAGCCATATAAACTTTTCTTCAATTTGCACACTAAGTTCTCCTTACCTTTGACCGCAAATCCCTGTGGCTGAGCCATATATATCTCTTCATCCAAATCACCATGAAGGAAGGCTGTTTTAACATCAAGCTGCTCTAAATGCAAATCTTCAGTAGCCACAAGACTTAAAATAGTATGAATAGAAGTCATTTTAACAACAGGAGAAAATATCTCATCAAAATCAATTCCCTTTTTATGTGCAAATCCATTTACAACTAACCTAGCTTTAAATCTTTTCTTACCTCCATCCTCTTCTTTTAACCTGTAAACCCTCTTATTCTGTAAAGCCTTTTTACTTGCAGGCAACTTGCGTAAATCCCATGTCTTATTCTTCAGCAAAGAGTCCATTTCATCTTTCATTGCAGACTTCCACTAAATCTTAGTATCCACCTGCACAACTTCATCATAACATTCAGGTTCACCAGCATCAGTAAGTAAAATTGAATACAAAGAGGGAGAAAATCTTTGTGGAGGTCAAATTTGCATTGTTGACTGTCTAATATTCACTAGTGTGTGTGGTATTTGTTGTTGCGATTGTTGCCCATCATGAGGAATGGCTGGAACATCAGCTTTTGGAGTATCATCTAGCTCTACATAATCATCTTCTTTCTTCTTATGTTGCTGCAACAGATCTTTGTACAACACTTTCTCATTGAGTAGGACATCCTTGCTTCTTACAATTTTCTGATTTTCAAAATCCCAAAGCCTATAACCAAATTCATTAATGCCATATCCAATAAATACACATTTCTTTGACTTAGCTTCTAGCTTGGTTCTATTTTCAGAATCTATTTGAGCAAATGCTTCACAGTCAAAGGTTTTGAGAAAAGAATAACTCACCTTCTTACCAATCCATGCCTCCTCTGGAATACCATAGCCCAAAGGAGTAAGGGACCTCTATTAATCAAATATACAGTAGTATTGATAGCCTCCACCCACATGTGTAAGGGCAACCCAACATGCAACCTTATGCTCATTGTACGTTCCATTATAGTCCTGTTCATGCATTTAGCCACTCCATTTTCCTGTGGAGTCCTTGGAACAGTTTTCTGTCTATGAATACCATTAGTGGAGCAATAATCTTCAAATTCATGACTGCAATACTCACCACCATTATCAGATCTAAGACATTTTAATTTCTTACCAGTCTCATATTCAACCAAGCATTTCCATTTCTTAAAAATTTAAAATACATCAGATTTCTGTCTAAGGAAATAAATTCATACTTTTCTAGTTGCGTCATTAATAAATGTAACATAATAATGAGAGCCTCTAAGGGAAGATACCTAAGCCGGTCCCCATACATCGGTATGCACAAGCTCTAATTTCTCCTTTTTGTTTTCCTTCCCAGTCTTTACAAAACTCACTCTCTTTTGTTTTCCATACTTGCAACTTTCACAGAATTCCATATTAACACATTTTAGACCTGGTAAAACTTTCTTTGAATGAAGTACTTTCATACTTTTCTCACTCATGTGCCTAAGTCTGTTGTGCCACAACGCTGTATCAGAATCTACAACAGCTATTTGTTCTCCTTGCTCAATTGCAACAATTGTTCCGGAACATTGATTTTTCTTTGAAACAATCAAAGTAGAAGGAACAATATGACCTGTACAAAGATATAAGGTGCCTACTTTCACACCTTTTGCTACTACAAGAGAACCTTTTCAAACCTTTCAATTTTTTTCATTAAAAGTAACTACACAACCCTCATTACCGAGTTGCTTTGCTGAAATTAAATTCCTACTCAGCCTTGGAACATGTCTTACCTCATGTAGTAGCCAATGATTTCCATTCTGCAACTTAATCTTAATTTTGCCCTTTCCAACAATCTGATAGAGTTCATTATCCCCCTAATAAACAAGCCCAAAATCCCCTTGGACATAATCAATGAAGTAACCTCTATGAGGTGTAGCATGAAATGAAGCACCAGAATCTAAAACCCATGAATCATCAACACTTTCTAAAGACAGAAGCAAAGCATCCTCTTCAGATTTGTCACTTACCACATTTGCCTCCTTGTCTCCATCTGATTTATCTCCTTCATTTTTCTTTTGATTCCAACAATCTTTCTTTTTATGACCTGGTTTCCCATAGTACCAATATTGAGATCTCTTCCCCTTTGACTTTCCTATTGATTTCTCACGATTTTCAGAGTTACTTCCTCTCTCAGTCATTTTGCTCTTGCTTTGTGCATTCAAAACACTTCCTGATGTAAATCCACTTGAGGATTTCCTACGAGTTTCCTCACTTAAAACAACACCCATCACATCTTCACATTTTAGGGTACTAGATCCAGGAACAAAATTACTCACAGCCAATACCAAGCCATTCCAGCTTTCAGGCAAATAACACAAAATCAAGAGAGCCCTGATTTCTTCATCAAAATTGATACCCACAGAAGACAACTGACTAGTAATAGTATTAAACTCATTTAAATGATTTGCAACAGATCCACCTTTTGCCATTTTCATATTAAATAAATGCTTCATGAGAAATACCTTGTTTGAAGCAGAGGGCTTTTCATACAGTGTCACTAGGGTTTTCATCAACTCTTCTGTTGTCTTCGCTTTTGTAATATTAAATGCCATCGATGGTGCCAGGCATAATCAAATGCTTCCAAGTGCCTTTCTGTCCAAAAGATTCGATTCATCATTTGACATAGATCCCTAATTCTTGGCTTTGCCTTCTAACTATCGTCGGTAGAAATTGTGTATCAATCGACGGGTCCCTTCGGAAAGGAAATTGTGTATCAGTCGATGGGTCCCTTCGGAAAAGTTCTTGTTATGTAGTCGACGGGTCCCTTCGGAAAGATTTTTGTTATGTAGCGACATGTATGTGGTCGACGGACTCCTTCGGGAAAGTTCTTTGGAAAGTATTTCTAACCCCTTCGGAAAGCATTGTATTCATCAGATTATTAAAGCATAATGTACTGTTTGGCATATGCGAATAATAAGAAAAGTTCTACTGTTAAAACAAAAAAAAAAAGAAAAGAAAAAAGGAAAAAAATGATGAAATAAGTCACTTTACAGCTTTCCCAAAGTCAGTGTACGGAATTTATTGGTTCACCGTATGGATTTTATAATAAGAAAGCAGTGTACGGTTTTTTTAATTGGCAGATACCGTACGGTTCTTAGTAGCAAGGTTACTGTACGGATTTTTAAGACAGTTCCCGTACGGATATTTTCACAGAGTTGCTGTACGGATCCGTGGAGACAGCGTATGAATTTTTAATGATTTAACAGCGTACGGTCCAGGTTCCAGCCACCTTACGGTTTTCTAAATTCATTACAAGTTTTATAAAATCTGATTACCGTACGGCATACGGACTTTGGAGGTTCCAGTGCACGGGTTTTAGCAAGCAGTGTACAGATTCTTTCATCAGCCATAATACGGATTTTAGAGCCAGGTTACTGTACGGATTTTTCAGCATATTCAAAGTACGGATTTTCACAGAGTTGAGGATGAGGAAGGATATTGCTACAGTACGGATTTCAATAGAAAAGTTTCCTTTGTGCTTCAATATGAATTTGCAAATTTAAAGCTTCCAGTTGTGTACGGATTTTGCAGAAGGGGATGTGTACAGATTGTTGAAGACTGAAAGACTTGGCATACGGAATTGAAAGATTAAAGTTTCTTTTTTAATATTCTCAGGGCTTGGCGTGAGGAAGAGCCTTCCAAAATTTGGTGTTTGGGCGTACAACTTCTGCAGGATATGACATTCAAATTTAGTAACATTTGAGGATATTGCATGAGGAAGGAGTCGATACAGTGGAGGATGTATGGTGTAGCTGTACATTGGTAGCACAAAAGAGTGACCAGAGGTTTTCTAAAAAATTTTAAAAAAAAAAAAAAAAAAAATTCGACAAATCAAAAATGCTCAGAATGAGTTACAGATAATGCCACAAGGTAGGGGAAGAACCAAAAATTGCTAGAAAGAGTGTAGAATCGGCAGAAAATGACAGAAATGGTGTATTCATTGCAGTTTTGTGTGGGTTTCAGAATGCTAATTTGGTCTTGGCGGCGACCCTGCCCTGTACTGCGAGCACCTGCGGGGGCACTGCCCCTCGAGCCTGCTGGGGGCGTTGTCCCCTGGACCCCTAGTCTTTTCGGATATCAGTCGTGGGAGTCTGACCAGTGGAGAAGACTTGGAGCTGCTACAGGCATGGAGTGTCTGTCTACCAGAGGCACTAAGAGTAAGTGTTGGCCGTAAGGCTGTGTTGGTGGATGCGTAGAGAGCTCAGGAGGAGCTGATCATCCAGTTGGAGGCAGTGCAGCGACACTTGGTTCAGTGTACTTAGAATTGGAAGGCAGAAAGTGGCACAGGTGGCTATCAGGGTCAGATGTTAGATTGGCTAAGGTGACAGTGTTGAAGACCAGTTAGTCAGTCAATTTATTTTGGTTGTTGATTTGTCTCAGAGATTTTGTAATAGTCGTCAGGAGACGACTTTTCTTTTTGGGGGGGATGATGTTGTCGGTAGAAATTGTGTATTAGCTGATGGGTCCCTTCGGAAAGGAAATTGTGTATCAGCCGACGGGTCCCTTCGGAAAGGTTCTTGTTATGTAGTTGACGGGTTCCTTCGGAAAGATTTTTGTAATGTAGTGACATGTTGTATGTGGCCGACGGACTCCTTTGGGAAAGTTCTTTGGAAAGTATTTATAACCCCCTCGAGAAGCATTGTATTCTAGAGATCATTCAAGCATAATGTAATGTTCTGGCATATGCGAATAATAATAAGAAGAGTTCTACTATTCGTGTTCATGTGCATTATCTGTGTGCAATTATTAATTAACCTATGCTGTAAACACTAACGACTTCCATAAATCCTTCTGATAAAGATAGTCTTCCATTTGCATCTTCCATAACTAGAAGTTCTGCCCATTAAACCTATCAACCCTCAGCTTACCCTCGTCTGCCATCGCTCCCACTCAACCGTGAGACTCCCACTTAACCATGAGACTTTCCTGCAGAGGATAACTGAAAGACAACCTCTCTCTGATACCATTTGTTAGGATTAAACCACGGACAGAAATAACAATTACATGCAAATATAACCAATAACAAAAAATAATAGATCACACAGAAAATAACACAAGACACCAAGATTTAACGTGGTTCACCCAATCCCTGGGCTACGTCCACCAAACGAGAAGTCCAATATTATTACGATCTAGTGATTACAACTTGATTACAATCCGTAATCCCTTACAACTCAATATCGCCGCAAGAAGCAATTTCGCATCACAACATAATGAAAAAATACTAAACCTTAAGCCCTTTTATACAAGTATTTTATGTTATTTTAGGGTTATAACATGTCGGCCATATGTCGGCTACAACGTCGGCCACGACCCAATTTTTTTTTTTTTTTTTGAGGCGATGCCCCAAACTCCAAAAAATTTATGATGTACAGTACTTTCCTGATCAGTCACCGCAAACTAACACATGTAACACGATTCACTGAGAGTTTGATACAACTTTGATTGTCGCAGCAGATAGTGGTAGGCTTCAAGGGTTCACCAAATAATCCTACAATCAACTTTCTGAGCCATACTACATCTAGCGCCTATATGGGCTGCAATGTATTGTACTTCTGAAGAACTTTGTGCTATTAAAGACTGTTTCTTGCTTATCCAAGAAATCATGGCTGATCCCAAATTGAAGCAACATCTTGATGTTCTTTTTCGATCAGTCACACTTCCAACTCAATCAAAATCTAAGTAACCATGTAGATCTAAGTTAACTTTTCCATATTTGAGACCATATCCAATGGTACCATGAAGGTACCTCAATATACGTTTGGCAGCAATAGGGTATAACTCTCATGGTTCACAAAGTGCCGCAAAGCATTCACTAGATAGAAAATGTTAGGTTGAGTGTTAATCAAGTTCATCAGAGATCCAATAATTTGTCTATAAAGGGTAGGATCTCCAAATTTGGATTCTGCTGCTGTCTCTTTCAACTTATGCAAGTTTGTTTCCATGGATGTGGACATAGGTCTACAATTTAGAAGAATTGTCGGATGCTGAATAAGAGGACCATAAAAAATTGGTATCCCATTCCACGGATTGATGAGATTATTGATGAATTGTATGAGGCAAAGTATTTTTCGAAGATTTATCTGAGATCCGACTATCATCAAATCTAGGTTAGAGAGCAGGACATAGAGAAGACAACATTCAGGTGTCATTGTGGGCACTTTGAATTCTTGGTCATGCCTTTTGGTCTCACCAATGCCCTTGCCACTTTTCAATCTACTATGAACATGGTGTTCCATAGTCAGCTCCGTAGGTTTGTGTTGGTCTTTTTTGACGATATTTTGATTTATAGTAAGACATGGGATGATCATCTAGATACAATTTTGGGTATTTTGGATCAGGCTTCCTTGTATGCCAAAGAGTCCAAGTGTGCTCTTGGTATGACAGAGTTACTTTATCTGGGACATAGTATTAGTGCTGATGGAGTTCATATGGACCCGGATAAGATCTGTGCTATTATAGAGTGGCCTACACCAGAGACCCTGACACAGTTAAGAGGGTTCATTGGTCTTTGCGCCTTTTGCTGTAGGTTTGTGGCCGGTTTCTCACAACATGCTGCTCCCCTTACAGATTTGACCCACAAAGTTGCTTAGGCACAAGAATGTTTCATGAAGTTTAAGACTATTATGACTTCATGTCCAGTATTGGCTTTACTTGATTTTCTGGGTCTTCTGATTTGCATTGTGATGCCTCCGAAGAAGGCATTGGTGTCGTTTTGTCCCAGGATCAACATCACATAGTTTTTGATAGCAAGAAATTGCGGGGTCTTGAGAGAACTTTCAACATTTATGATAAGGAGATGTTAGCTATCATGCATGCTTTGGCTAAATTCAGGCAATATTTGGTAGGCAACAAGTTTTGTATTAAGACTGATCATAATAGCTTGAGACATTTCTGGGGGTAGAGGGATTTGAATGAGAGACAACAGAAATGGGTTAGCAAGCTTAAGTCTTATGATTTCGATATCTCTTATATCAAGGGGACTCAAAATGTAGTCGTAGATGCTCTTTCAAGGAGGCCTCACCTTTGTATAGTTTTCAATATTTCAGAGGATTGAAGACAATTGATTATAGCTGAATATGCTAGAGACCAATGGGCAATAGTTATTGTGGATGATAGTATTTAGAATGAGAGATATTCGCTCTCAACAGAGTTGATTATCTACAAAGGGAGGATATTGTTGATTCCAGAGTCAGATGTGCATAAGGTTATCCTGCGGGCATTTCACAATTCTCCTATGGCTGGTCACCCCGGTTTCTTTAAGACTTATAGATTGGTTCGGTAGAGATTTACATGGAAAGGAATGAAGACTGATGTTCATCACTATGTCCAAGAGTGTTTGGTTTGTTAGAGGAACAAACATGAACACACATATCCTGCTGGTTTATTACAGCCACTTCCTATTCTTGAAAGGAAATGGGAAGGGATCGCCATGGACTTCATTGTTGGCTTGCTTAAAGCCCAAGGGCGGGATTTTATTTATGTGGTCGTAGATAGGCTCAACAAGTATGCTCATTTCTTCCCTATTACCACCACCCATTTAGCTATGCAGTTGGTTGAATTATTTTTTACAGAGATCTTTAGGTTGCATGGTCTACCTAAAAGCATTGTGAGTGACTGTGACAGTAGATTTCTGAGCCATTTTTCGCAGGAGATTTTTAGGTTGTGTAGGACTGAGTTGACTCCTAGCACCAGCTACCATTTGCAGATTGATGGCCAGATGAAAATAGTGAACAAGTGGGTTGAAGGTTATTTGTGGAATTATGTCTCTTCTCAGCAGAAGGCGTGGGTAAAATGGATTCACTTATGTGAATATTGTTACAACTCCACTAATTACATGACTATATGGATGTCACCTTTCAGAGCTCTAAATGGTTATGATCCACCTAGTTGTATGGATTTTTTATTTGGTGATAGTAGAGTACTGAGTGCTGGGGAGTTGCTATAGGATAGCCAGGACGTAGTGAAGACCTTAAAAGATAATATCCAGAGGGCACAACATCAGCAAAAGTAGTATGCTGATCAAAAGAGAACAACTCAGACTTTTTAGGTAGGGGATATGGTCTACTTGACGTTGCGGCCATATCGGCAGTCTTCGATCAAGAAGACTGGAGCTGAGAAATTTAAGCCACGATATTATGGACCTTTTCGGATTGTGCAACGGGTTGGCGAGGTAGCATATGAGTTGCAGTTGCTTGATGATAGAAAAGTTCATAATGTGTTTCATGTTTCATGCCTCAAAGGGGCTTCTGGGTCATCATGTGAGACCTCCTATTTTGTCTCCATTGGATGACGAAGGGAGATTGGAGTTGATTTCAGAAGCAATACTTGATACTAGAGAAAGACAATTGCAACAGAGGACCATTCGTGAGTTTTTGGTTAAGTGGCAGAAGCTTCCAAATGAGGATGCTACCTGGGAGCCTAAAGATACTCTATAGCATTCTAGACTTCAATTGGTTGAGGATAGACAATCTTGGGAAGGGAGGACTGTAATGTCCCGGATTTAGCAGGTCTTCGGAGTGTGGGTTTGTCAGTTCATTATCGCGACCCTCGTGAATTGATGTTTGGTTTTGGGGGTCTATGTCATGAAATTGCTATTTTTGGACTTACTATTTTTAGTGAGTCACTATTGGTCAGTTGCTATTTATGGATTGAGCAGTTTAGGCAGGATGGTCCTCTGATTCTGGATATTTGATCTCTTTGGCATTCTTTATTGAAATTTTTGATTGGTAAGCTTGTTGGCTTAATGATGATTTAATTCACATTTAATAAGCATAGTACTTTATATTATAAAGTTGCCTTTTAAGTAGAAGGTGTGAGAGTGAAGTTGTATGGCTCAATTTGTGTTATAAATGCAGTTTTTTGTTGAGGAGAGATCATCTTGATTTGAATATATTTTATTGCTCATATTGATTGCTTGGGGTTTGAGGAAATTCAGAGTTTTTTTCATTTGATAATTGTGCTGAAGTATACAATTAGCTAATTCTCCTACTTTGCTCAACTGTGGCTTGGAGAATCCTACTACATAGTTATTCTGCAAAGTGTGGAGACTCACGTTTTCAATTGGAGAAGCTGAATTGGAGTATGAGATTAATATTGTGGGTTTGCTATTCTATCAATACCTGCGGCCAGGGTTGCAAGCAGGCAGATTGTGCTGGACATCAACCATATTGCAGTCCAGATGTCATTAGCTACCCTCATTGTTGAGTTCGGGTGGCTCTCAAGGATTGTGAGACATTATTGGAGGCCTGCGTTATTTTCCAAGTAATACATGTCTAGTAAAATAGGGATTCACGCCTCCATTTGGTCTTCTTGCTTGCTGTATTTTCATAGCGAATTGGCATTGCTGTGAACCACGAAACACTAGCTTCTTCTACTGCGGCTTGTTGGGAATAGCTGGGTCACGACTTGGTTTCATATAATTGCAGACCAGGTGCCTTATCTTTATTTTGTGGTTTAAATATATATATTCAAAGAGTTTGCAGAAAAATTAAAATGTTAACTGGTTATTATCCATTATCTTTTGAAACTTCTAGTTATTGTTAAAATCTGATTTCAATAGAAAATAAAGCAAATACTTTATATATTGTTCAAAATTGCAAAGGAGTAAGTTGTGTTCAGCCATACAAGTTGGAAGCCAATTGGGAATTTTACATTATATTAATTGTTTAATGATGATGGTCGTTATCCATTGTTTGTCATGTGATGATTAGTAGTTGCTTGATTTTAGAATTATGGTTAATAATTAAATTCCTTATATTCCTTATCTTTAATAAATATTATTACAGAATTATCATGGAACTTGTTATTATTGTGGAAATGTTGCACTGGTGATTGCAGGAGAAGATGAAGGGGATAAGCATTGCTAAATGGGATCAACGGAATGGGATACTAGCTTAGTCCAATTATTGGTTTGATAGGTATGACCTTTAATTGTCTTGGTAAGGACCTAGTGACTCAAACATTAGGATACAATCGATGGACCCGCATGAGCTATTAAATAAATATTTAAAACATTAATTATTTTAATTAAGAATAATGCGTACCTCAAATGGTTTTTGATTAACTTTTCCACCAGATCATTATAACGTATATTAATGTATGTGCACATAGATATAGGAATAAAGGTGGCACCATAATATTATTTTTATAAAAAAATAATATAATGCCACCTTATAAGTACATCTATGTGCAAGTAGATAAATATATTATAATTATCCTTGATTTATAACCTTCAAATCTTTTTCCACATTTATTCAAATTCTTGCTGGTAATTGATAAAGCACATTTGGCATATTGGCGTTCAAGAAGTTGAGTTCTTTCTTTTAAGTTACGGCTTCTAGGAAGCCAAAAGGTTTTTGAGTACTGACTTATATTATGAAGTCGTGAGAGACCGTGAGCATCAATATATCACCCGAGTACTGACTTATATTATGAAGTCGTGAGAGACCGTGAGCATCAATATATCACCCGATATCTCTGCAATACAACACTCGATATCTCTGCAATATATCACCTGATATCTTTGCAATATAACACCCGATAACTCTACATTTTTCCTTGCAAAGATTTTCCATTTCATTAGTATTTTTGTTGAAGATGTGATTGATAATCACATAGAGATTTGCACTTGAAGTAAATTCCGTGAAGGAATTGACTATTAGCTTCTAGCCAAGGCTTGAATACTTCTAAACTTACCAAGTTGTGTTTGACTTACCATATCCAATTGATTTATAATATATTCTTTTTATTAGATACCTTTGCATTGTATTTATAGTGGTAAGCTACAAATTTTAGAAATACCGTACAACATCCTTGTTTGATATAATCAGATAGTTCCTCCTTAAGTTAGAACTTCTCATGATGGGTCAGTACCAATTATTCATGATATGCTTTCACATCTTTATTTTACTACAAAATGTCATGGTATTTATTTTGCAAAAATTATCTTTCTCAGGTTAGAAATATGTGGTCTGTTGAAAACATGTAATATTCTTATATCAAGTTGAGGATCAATAGACAAAGCCAATTTCTCTGAGATCCGAACACCTGGGACTCATCGGCTGTATAGCCATGGAAAAGGTGAAGAGGTGAGATGGGAATCTGCAATAACATGGAAATAAAAGTCAGACATGACATAACAATTCTAAATTATTTTCATTTATTAGCTCAAGCATGTTCATACTTATTGTACCCCTATTGTCAAGTCGAGTGGTGGTGATCGGTTCACTAAACCCATTAGAAAACCTTGGCCAAGGTTGTTAAAGGCATGTTTGCCATCTATGATCACTTGATGTTAGTAGTGCTAGTTATTCAGACATGTTTGTCCATAATTGTGTGGACATTCTAAACGCCGGAATGCTTAGGTGGCTAGACTAAAAGTATCCCAAGCCTAATCCCGGGGTAGGGAAGGCCTTTCTATTCAATAGATTGTGTGGGGATGAATATGGTCTAAGGTTGGGAGGTCAAGCCTAAGTCAATGCTTCTCTTACTGAAAGTCGAGGCTTGCACAACCAATTGAAGACTGACCAGATACTTCTCGCATGTTCCTCTATCTATTTCATGTAAGATAGTAAATTGTTATTTCAGTTAATCAATATTATAGTCATTTTAGTTGGTCATTTTTACAGTTGTTTCAGTTAATCATTATTACAGTTATTTTAGTTGAACGTTATTGCAGTTATTTCAGTTAATTGTTGGTAGTTAAAATCAGTTAATGTCTCATGAAAAGGAATTCAATATATTTTGTTTCAATAATCAGTTGGGGAAAAATCTTTCTAGATCACCTTTATTTTGTTATGAAAATCTGTTTGTTACAAAAAACCCCAAGACACCCAAATTAGTGGTGAAAAGAACCCACTATGCAGGTTGATTTGTTCTAGAGGTTGAATGCCTAACTCAAAAGGCTCACATGGATGTAAATCATGATTGTTTGCTTTCAAAAACACCAGCCAACTGTCACAAAGGCTGTGTTTTCCTTGTAGCCGGTTGCTATAACAATTTCTCTACCCTTGTCCTTCAATCCAATGCAATAAACTCTCTATACTATCAAATTGAGGCACAATTATGACTCCTAGATGAAGCCATCACTGATAAGAAAAACTCAATGTATCTCTCACCATCTCAAATTGCAAAAAAATTGAAGAATTTGCCCTCCAATGCCAATGATTTGCAAAATCCTTTGTTTTCCTCATAATTCCCAATTCCCAAGAGAGTAAGACAAAGCTCACATATGCAAAATGAAATTGATTTGCACTTTGCCCTTTTATAATTTCTTCATGAGGTTCGATTAAAGAGGCTTCTCAATTAAGTCATATTAATGAGTTATTAAATTGCTTGAATTTACTTTATCATGTCGATTTGTAAACTCCTTGGTTTAGGTTCCCAATTAATGCAATCAATTAATGCACTTTAATGGCATCCCATGGCCCTCATTTACTTTATAACTCTATTATAGACTTTATAACAAATCATTATTAAAGTTCACCTTATTAATATTTTAATAACATGAATTTGTGCCATCAAGTTTAAATCACTGAGTCAATTGGTAATCATGATAGTCAAGTGCATAAGCCATGTGATCAGGTGCTATGCCAAATTTAGCAGCTCCATGAATTAGACTTACTATAAATAGTTACTCCTTTAATAACTTCTCAATCCAAAGATGCCAAAGCTCAACACTACTCAAAGCTTGCTCAGGTGGCCTTCTATAATTAGAAACCCTGACTTGACTGAAATAGACACTTATTATAAATAGTAAGTGTTCTAAACTGAACCAAACACAGAGCAATCCTGAACACTCCTGTCCTCTGAAATGGGAATTGGCCTCTAGTTTTGCCAACTAAGACCCCCTAACCATCTGACTTAACCTAGGAGGGCCGGGGATGGGCTAATCCAAACCACCAACCATGGCAAGCTAAAAAGGGGACATTACACTTCTTGATTCATTGATATATGTTCACATTGAATGAATGAGGTGAATTTCACTATTGTGTTTGAGCTTGAAGTGAATTGTGAATTCAATACTTTGCTGGTTTTATCAGCATTAGATTGCTTTGAGGAAAACGAATTGTCCTCACCTATTTTTCTGTTTATAATTTCAGCGGGTTTATTAGAGATCCTTTAAGTGCATGGGAAGACTCAAGTTATTGATGATTTGGATTCCAGCTTGTAATTTGAAAAGCTTTATAAACCCATTCTTCTTTGTAACCCTTCCTCTTGCAAACTATGGTATGGTGCTCCTATTGTTGTAGATATTACCATTTGAATTAAGGAGAAGCCTTTTCCTGCTTATCATCTTCAGTGTTATTATTGAATTTGTGATGTTTTCTTTAGCTTATTGTAAAGGAAAAGCAATTTGCATAGGTTTTTTTTTGTTTTCTTTTTTGTCTTGTTAAAAAATATTAGGATCCTTTTTCATTGGCTGAAAGTAAGGTAAGTTCCAAAGGACTCTTTGCAGTTATTAATAAATATCAGTGCATGCATATGCTTGTTTAGGTGTATATAGTCTTTCTAGTTGTTAGAAATGTTACAATGCTTCTTTAATGAGGAAGTAAATTGAGTTATATTGTAGCTTGGAATTAGAGATATCTAGTTGACATTATCATAGTAGAGCCCTTACAAATTCTCTTTACTGTTTGTATAGATACAATCACAGATTGATATGATAAATAATACATATGATGAAGATGCAGCAAAGAATGAAAACTCTGGATTAACTACCCACAAAGAATTTATTTATAAAGAACACCTTTCAGGTGCACTCAGATATCAATTTCCTCTTTTTCTTTTGAATTCATTAACACTTTTATTTACCTATTTCTCTTTATTAGATGTCAAATTCTTTGTGAAACTGACTAGTTTAGTTGGTCACTGCAGCAAGTGCAATTGAAGAGGGCATCATAAATGGTGCTCTTATTATTGGTATTTATCATGCCAGAAAGCAAACACACGATGAAGGATTTGTTCGTCCTAGGTATTGCTGTATTTAACATGATAATTGTAATAACTGGGAGTATAGATTCATCATATGCTTTGTTACTAAGACATTTTGAGGATCTTTAGTGTTGGAGTATTAGCATTATTGTAGGCAGAATGCAAAATTTATGTGTTATTGATCTTATCTGAGGAGCTTCTTCCTATGATGTTGCATGAAGCAATAAGGGCGAGGCATCTCTACTTGAAATTTTAGTTCGTGGTCGGAAGCTACAAAACAGAGCATTGCATGGAGACCAAGTTGCTGTACGTTCTATTTTAGTTCCTATTAAGAAAGTCCTTTATTGTGTTGATAATGTTTAGGTTCTCTTAGCTGTAAATCATAAGTAATAGAGTAGGAGACAAGAATAATGTAATTTTGTTGAGCTGACTAATTTTCAGAATGCAGCTCTTCCACTTTTACACTTAATGTGAAAATTGCAAGGAAACAGATAAATGAATCAGAAAATTCGTCTGCAGAAAATACATGTAGTATAGCTCAAAAACTTTTGACTGGCAAGACTTGGCTGACCCAAATTTCACTCGAATTTGGCGACTTGACAAACACTCAAAAAGGAATTCAATATCAAATTGCCACACTATTTTGTTCAGGTGTAGGGGGATGGTAGGAACTCCCCATATTTATTAATTTCAAATTTTTTGCTGCCATCTACTTCTAGAAATTTCTATTGTCATGGTGTTCTCATCCATGCCATCTTAACTGAGGTAATGAACCTTGTTACTCATTTGGACAGCTTCTAGCAGTATGTCACCATGCATTTGGTTGATGATATTGATTTGTTGGGTAACCCTAACTATTTTACATCTCTCTCTCTCTCTCTCTCTCTATATATATATATATATATATATATATATATATGTGCCATAGCTTCCTTGACTTAAGCTCTACCAACCACCTTGTTGCCAATTTTTGTATAACTAGTGATTTTTTGACCGTTGTATCTCTGGTTTCATGGCCTACACTAGCCATTCTTTCTAAAATAATATCTTTCAAATTATATGGGTGATCTTTTATTTTGTGCCTCTTTGCATGTCATAACTTCTGGTTTCATGGCTGATACTAGCCACTCTTTCTAAAATCATATTTTTCAAATTATATGGGAGACCTTTCATTTTGTCCCTGTTAACATGTCATATGTAAATTGATTCCTTGACAATTTGCATATGTGTACCTCCTTTGGAACATGTCGTGCACAGTTGTTCCCTCTTATCTCTTTTCCATGAGTTCTTTGAACATTCTCATGGTCTTTGATTAGTAAATTATTCTTTGTTTGCCATTTATTATATATAATTTCTGTTGCGCTGTTGCTATCTCATTATCATCATCAATCAATTTAAGTTCTTTCTTGAAGGGCCTTTTCAGCATTTCCTATTGTTTCAACTTTCATGTAATTCTTGTCGTGTTTTCTGTACAACTCATTCACAATACTGTGCAAGCATAGAAGATGGGCTTTGTACTGATGTCCTTGATCACTGTCGTGTTTTTCAGAATGTAACATGCTAGAATTTACCCATAGGCCTTGATATCTTTCACAGACAACAAAATAGCTTTTATTACCACTGAAGCATTTGTGTTTAAGGTTCAGTTTAGCCTGTTGCACAAGAATCCAAAATTTTTTAGTAAACAATTGCTGATGCGTAAACTAATACAACATTATTAGCCTCTTTATAAACCTAGTACTGATTTAAGAACATTTATGTCTTTCTGGACTAAAATTGTTTATGCATAATATTAAGTGTCTATACTAAGAGTGTTATTGTACAATTACAGGTTCGTATTATCTCATCTGGAAATGCTGAGAAACAGAAACCTATGCAGCCAGACTATGATTCTACTGTTGGGGATATGGTTTACAATGATAATAATGACGATACTGGCCTTGGATTTCAAGGTCTTAATGTAGTTGATGACGAGGAAGAAGGTGAAGTCCTTCCATCCAATAAGAGGCATGGTGCAATAATGGGTGAAGTTGTTGGAATTGTAGAGAGGGCCCAAAGAGATTATGTGGCATGCTTGGATGAGACTGAAGAGTCAGCTGCTGTGCAATTGAGCTCTAGACGGTATGTGCTTTCTTTCGTTTTTTAGGGTTTTTGGCAAGGCAGTTGTCCTCTTGTCCTGTTGCCACTGAATCTAAAGAAAGAAACTTGGAATGATTAGAAGATATAACACTTTGATGAGACAGTGTTCATGAATGGTTGTTTATTTTTTAGAGTTCTCTTGTATTATATATCTGTTATCACTGTTCAGAAACTCTAAAATTTCTCTTTTCCCTTATTCAGGTTTTACTTAGTTATTTTTATGTACAACTGTGTCAAAATTGGATATTATTATGGTTTGGAAGGGCACTATTGATCACTACCAGCAACAAGTATTTTGGATGTATCTGATGTCCCCAACCCAAACAAACAAATGGTTATTGATCAACATAATAAATTAATAATGAATTATTTGTTTATTGGAAGATGGCAACGATCTTCTATATTGGTATAATAATATAAGTTATAGAAGAACTAAAGTGTTGCTAAAATTGGAGGAGCAATACAATGCATGGACTTTTGGATTAAACATTTAAGACGATAATAATATTCGCATCGTGGGAATTTAATCTACTGTCAATACTTCCATTATTTGTGAATATATTACACATCTTATAAAGCTTGACACACACTGTGGGTTGATAATTCCTCATTTTTATAATTGGATAGTCATCATGGAAGCTATGAAGTACATGGTCAATGCATGCATTGGATTGGTGACTAACCACACTTGCAAAGGGATTAGAAACATTTGTCTATGTGGTAAAAATGAAACGATCATCCAAATTGGCTGTTGATTCATCTATTGTTGGTAAAACTATACTATAGCCAACAGGATTAGTTAGTGTTTGAAAGGTTGCATGATGGTTGAGTCACTCCTTCGGGAGATATATGTACATCGTCCGAATTGAACTATGAAGCATCACTATACTTGTGTTTGTATATCTGCTTATATGAGTAAAGTACTATCTTGTTCTCTGTTACATTCTAATCTCTTAATGCAATAGCTAGTAGACCGAGGAGTGCTAAGGACATGCTTGAGGAATGTGGCAAAGATTGAATTCGGTGAAAGAGACAAGGGAGGAGTTCCTAAACTTGTATACAACAAGGGTAGAGAATATGCACGGAAGAGAAGGAATCCGCACAGTTTGAGGTGCTGAAGGAGCACGAGCATGGGGTGAACTATCAATTATTTCAATCTCAACAAGAGTGAGACTTAGACAAAATTTTGTGTCATATGTAGGATTGATGAAGGGCTTCAATTTTAAAGTAACATATGTCTTGTATTTTAATCTATGGGTTGATTATTGCACATCGAGTTTGAATTATGTTGAATTTCTTATGTATACTTCTTACTTTTGTTGTGTTTTTCAAGCCACATATTATAAGTAGTTGGTTACAAACATTGCCTGCTCTTCAGGATGATTTGAATCAATGGGGTGAAAGGTTCTACATTCCTTTTTGTATTCTGTTTAATTTCCTACAAAATTTTACGTCTTTGTACTTACTAATTTAGCTATATACCAGGCAGGAGCAGTTACTATGTGTTCCAATGGAACAAAGAATCCCACTGGTATATTTTTTGTGCATAAATACTTGAGAAGTAATTTGTGAAATTGTGTTGCTTCTTGGTTCTTTTATTTCTTGTTTTAAATCAATATTTTTGTGGATGATGGCCATGCAGGTGAAAGTTGCATCGAGGCAAAGGTCTCGTCTTTTGGGGCAAAGGTTTGTTATAAGAATAGATGGATGGGACAAAAGATCAAAACTTCCAAGTGGTCATGTGGTACGCGTTTTAGGCCCAATTGGTGACATCAATGCAGAAAATATGGCCCTATTAATAGAGAATGATATAAATATATCTCCGTTCAGCTCAGCGTGAGTAAAACATTATGTTTTAGGGAGATATCTACCTTGAATGATTGCATATCATATTTTGGAAGTCAACAATTCAAAACTCATAAATGTGCTTTGGATGACCAGACAGTGCATCCAAATATATTAAAGTGTTTTTGACTTGCTATTTATTCTGAACTAGGTCTAATGCTTCTGTAACTATAGTTCACTGCAGGAACTTCCAGAAGATACAGAGGAGCACCAATGGGTGATACCAAAAGAAGAATTGGACAATCGTAGAGATTTACGCTTCTCACATAGAGCTTATAGGTGCCAATTAGTACCTTAGTGTTTGAATATAGACAAATTCACTGAAGTGAGTGGTTTTAGCATTTTGCCAAGATGAGCATTTTTGGTCTAGAATATTCAAAATGGATTTTATTGTTCTGATATGTTGACATGTATTATAAGGATTATCGTAACTGTGTATGCTTTATTGTGTTGTTAAATGATTTTAGTTGGCTAACTAGGTCTGTAGGCATGATTCATGGATCAGTATATTTTATCTCTAAAAACGTCTGTCATGTATTATGGCAATTGCTTTTGAGCCCCTTTCCACTATTTAAAGGTCCTATTGACCACTTGCATGTGATTTTTTTATCAGCCTTCTGGGTGCAGTGTTCACCTGTAAATCTGCTGTTCAACTTGTTTTCTGTTTGCTAATCATTGACTTATTGCAAAAAACTCAATTCATCAAGAAGACAATAATTATGTGTATAATAAATGCTCAAACAATTGTGGAATTATTTTTTAATTTATCAATTCATCTCTAAAATGTTTAATTTCTTACCCTGAATCTTCATCAAACTAATTGGCTGGGGATATATTGCTAGCACAAAATAATATAAAAGGCTTAAGTTTTTAATATTAGAAGTAGAGATTTGGGTTTCAAATCCATGACAAAAGGGTATGGCTTCATTCATATATGGTTATTAATTGAAGTTTATTACTTTCATATTGGCATGAGACATTTTATGGAATTTACTATATATTGAAATTATTATTTTTAATATGCATATTTTGTCAATTGGTCAATGAGGAATAGGCCCCCCTCACTTGATAGCACGGGCATTGAATGAAAGTTCAATTTCTAGAGCACCCACATTGTTATGTAGGGAAACTTGAGCCCAGATTCTAAATGTAGTGCTCTGGCTCTACCACTCAGTCAAACTAACTGGAGATAATTGAATTGCATGTTAATACTCAGGGTTTTTATTTTGAGAGCTTCAGTTCCGAATCTAATTTTTAAGTGATTCTTTTGGTTGCAGCATTGATCCTCCTGGGAGTAAGGATGTAGATGATGTGCTTTCGATTTGTGAGCTGTCTGATAATTTTCTCGAGGTATATATTGTGTTCTTAAACTGTTTTGCTTGATTGCACATCAATTTTAAACAGTCCTTAGGATGAGATTATGCAATAATAAAATTTCTATCATACAAGTATCTGTTTTACACATTACATATAGGATTTCTGAAGAAAGTTCTTGTCTTTATATATTGAGAATGAATATAAGCTGAACCAAACTAGGTACAAAATAATTTTCTGGAATGATAGCATTACATGTAGATTGGCACAGTTTTATTGGAACCACTGTTTATGTAAGCTTGCATACCATGCAACCATAATCTTGATAATGACCATGGATTATAATTATTTACTGGATTTTAATTGTGTAGTATCCTACCCTATTTTTCCCAAATAAAGAAACTTGCAAGCTACTTTATGATATCAATTAATTTGCTTAATAACTCAACATAGCATTTTTGTCAAACAATTGGCACACATACTACAATATATAGGAAAATCTGAAACTTCTTATTTGCTAATTAAATATCAATTTTTGCCATGTAAATGTGCTCATACAATTGTTTAACATGCTGTGACAAATTTCAGTCTCATATTCAACAACTACAATGCAAAAGTATGAAAATTTGACAGAAGAAACTTGGAATTAGTTGCTGTAGTATTTTTGCAGATGTAGTTGGCAGCCTTCCAAACCCCCAAATCAGCAAGAATAAACAATAAACTTGTTGCAAATACTGTTCACGTACTGTAGCAAATTCACTATTCATGCGCACTATAGCAACCACTATTCACACGCACTGTAGCAAAACACTATTCATCCGTACTGTAGCAAAACACTAAATGAAACCCAATGTGTTTGGAAACACCGTTAATCCTCTTGATTGTGTCTTTCAACAGCGAAGAGAATGCTAGCAAAGAGGGATTCCGTCCTCCAAGCCTGATAATCAGATATCCAGCAACATAACATTAATCTTCATCCAAGCATACTAAAAAGAAGCTCTTCCATTTCTTTTATAGTGTTCTCACAAGAGCTCAATCCTTCGTTTTCTCAATGTGGGATAAAACATAACTCCCTTTATGTAACTTATGTCTCCAATGTGTTATAAAATAAAGGGGACTCTTTTAATTTAAATATTTCTCACAAACTATAGTCTATGCATTAATAAAGTTAAATATTTAAATTTAACTTTATAAAATAGCTTTATCAATGCATAACAAATCTTATCAATGATAAACAAGTCTTCTTGTCGATTTAAAACAATTACCATCGACATACCGCTGCCATTGGATGTCCGACCATGTCAAAGATGACTTACTATAAATAGTAAGTATGCCCAAAGTTGCCTCAAAACCCCTCAGAAAGACCTGCAACTAAAACTATCTAGGCCAAATGGCCTCAAAGTCCCTTTAATGTCTTGGTTAGCCTACGAGACTGTCAGGAAATAGGCTAACGACAACATCATGCTATGAATGCTAAAAAGGGGACATTACAATCTGCCCTTTCCAAAATTGCTTGTCCTCAAGCAATTTCAACTCTGGATGCTGTAATATCACCTCATTTTCCAAAGTAGCATCCTCCACTTGACCAAGTACTCCTTGATGATCCGCTTGTGAAGCACCCTCTCCCTGGAGTCAAGTATAGCGTCAGGAACCAAGATAAGCTTTCCCTCATCATTAAGAGGTGGCAATACTACTGAAGGCACCACATTGTGGCCCAATGCCTTCTTAAGGTGTGACACATGGAACACATTATGCACTTTACTGTCTATAGGCAACTCCAACTCATAAGCTACTTTGCCCACTCTCCTGATTACTTTGAATGGTCCATAGTAGCGTGGTTTCAATTTCTCTGCTCCACTCTTCTTGAGAGAGGACTGTCTATAGTAATATGGTTGTAACATGAGGTACACTATGTCTCCTAACTCGAAAGACCTCTCAACCCTGTGCTGATCAGCATATTGCTTCTGCTGATTTTGTGCCTTTTGCAAATTTTCCTTCAAAGATCGCATAATGTCCTGACACTCCTGCAAAATTTCTTTGGCCTTAGGCACCCTACTGTCCCCAAATAACAAATCCAGAAAATTAGGAGCATCATACCCGTACAGTGCGATGAAAGGGGACATTTGAATAGACATATGGAAAGAGGTATTATAGCAGTACTCCCCTAGATGTAGCCAATTGACCCAAGCCTTCTGCTCTTGTGCAATGTAGTTTTGAAGGTACCCCTCAACCCATTTATTCACTATCTCTGTCTGCCCATCAGTTTGGGGGTGGTAACTGGTACTCGGAGTTAGCTTTGTTCCACACAACCTGAACAACTCCTATCAAAAGTGGCTCATAAACCTACTATCCCTGTCGCTAACTATGCTCCGTGGCATCCCATGTAATCTAAATACCTCTTGAAAGAATAGCTCTGTTGTCTGTACTGCTGAATATGTGGACGAAATCGCAAATAAATGTGCAAATTTCTTCAATTTGTCTACCATAACAAAAATACAATCCCGATCCTGTGCCTTTGGAAGGCCTGTGATAAAATCCATGGAAATGATATCCCACTTCTTCGGTATAGGTAGGGGCTGTAGTAAACCGCCTAGAAAGGAATGTTCCTGTTTGTTTTGCTGACACACTGGGCACTCCCTAACGAACTGTAGCACTTCTGACTTAAGCCCCTTCCAAGTGAAGCGTTCTCTCACCTGTCGATATGTCTTAAAAAATCTTGGATGTCCAGCTAATGGTGAATCATGAAATGCTCTCAAGATCTTTTGCTTCATGGCAGACCCAGGTACCAAATAAATCCTTCCTTTGTAAATGATCAAATCATTTACAACTGTGTATCGACTATCCTGAATAGCTCCTTTAATAACACTAGATGCCCAACTATCCTTGGCATACTCTGCTAAGATCAACTCTCTCCAATCATCCATGACTATCCCAACAACAAGCAAATGAGGCCTTCTGGATAAAGCATCTGCGACAATATTTTTCTTCCCTTTGATATAGACTATGTCAAAATCATAGGCCTGTAACTTACTCACTCATTTTTGTTTCCTGTCATTAAGATCCTTCTGTCCAAGGAAATGTTTCAAACTATTATGATCTGTTTTTATTGTGAATCGGCTCCCTGCTAAGTATTGCCTGAACTTAGCTAGCGTGTGCATGATTGCTAGCATTTCTTTGTCATAGATGCTGTAAGTTCTCTCAACACCTTGTAATTTCCTGCTCTCATATGCGATGGGATGTTTGTCTTGCATGAGGATAGCTCCTACGCCCTCTCCCGAGGCATCACACTGCAGCTCGAAAGGCTTGTTGAAATCTGGAATGGCTAAAATAGGACAGGTACTCATCAGCTCCTTGAACCTGTCAAAACAATCCTGAGCCCTCTTTGACCACTTGAAACTGTCTCTCCGTGTCAAATCTGTAAGTGGTGTTGCTATCTGTGAAAATCCCTTCACAAATCTGCGGTAGAACCCGCAAAGCTCAAGAAATCCCTTGAGTTGTGAAGTGTTCCTCGGCGGTGGCCAATCCAGAATGGCCCTGATCTTGTCTGGGTCAACCCGAACACTTCCTGCACTAATAATATGCCCTAGATAGAGCAACTCTGTCATCCCGAACTTGCATTATCTCATCTTGGCATATAATGACTCCCTCTCTAGAATGCTGAGCACTGCATCAATATGCTTCAAATGTTCCTCCCAAGTACGACTGTATATCAGTACATCATCAAAAAAAATCAACACAAACTTCCTCAACTGATCTCTGAATACTCTATTCATACAGGAATGGAAAGTGGTGGGGGCATTAGTCAACCCAAAGGGCATGACTAAGAACTCAAAATGTCCGTAGTGGCATCTAAAAGCTGTCTTCTCCACATCCACCTCTCTAACCCGTATCTGGTGGTAGCCGAATCTCAAATCAATCTTAGAGAAGTAGCATGCACTGTGCAATTCATCAATAAGCTCATCGATGCACGGGATAGGGTATCGGTTCTTGATTGTCTTCTTGTTTAGCTCCCTATAATCACTGCACATCCTCATTGTACCATCCTTCTTCTTCACCAATACCACTGAAGAAGCGAAAGGACTCTTGCTTGGCCGTATGTGCCCCATGTCAATCAACTCCTTGATTGCCTTTTCTATTTCATCCTTATATCTCTTTGGATGGCGGTAGGGTGTGATGATGACTGGCTTAGCCCCTTCCTCTAACTCAATAACATGCTCGATTCCCCTATCCGGGGGTCTCCTTGGAGGTATCTCACCAAACACCTTAGTATGTTTGGTTATTAGTTCTTGTACATCAGGTGGATACTTTTGTTCATGCTACTCTGTCATCTCAGGCATTGCTCTAAACTTTGCTGCCCTCTGTACCTGATCATGTCTAAAGAAACTCTGCATCCGCTTGAGTGACACCACTCGAAGTCTCCCATCTGACAACCCTCTGAGCACTATCTTCTTACCATTTGCCTCAAACCTTATTTCCATTTTTTGGAGGTTAAATGTGAACTCTTCCAGAGACTTCATCCAGTTCATCCCAAGCACCATATCCTGATCACCAATGTTGGCCACAAAGAAATCTCCCGTCATGTCATAATCTCCCAAACGAAGCTGCAAGTTGGAGATCTTCTTGGTACAGTCGATTTTGAAGCCATCGGCAACCATCACCTTAAATCCCCTATGCTCCTCTGTATGTAGCCCTCTGCGTGACACAAACTTCTCATCAATGAAGTTATGTGTTGCCCCTGTATCAATGAGTGCCACAAATCTCTGTCCATCCAAAGTTCCTTTAACTCTAAAAGTGACGGCCTCTTGTATACTTGACAGCTGAGCTATCATGCTATCATTGCGTGCTTCCTCATGTGAAGAATTATCATCATCTCCATCTGATTCTGATGACTGCTTTGAATCTCCATCCACTGACTCTTCGGCTGAAAAGTACTCCATCTGCTTAGCTTTTGCTTTCAATGGACACTTATGTGACAAATCCCAAGGCTCCCTGGAATGAAAAAAAAGCTTCTTCTTCCTAAGATCATTAAGTGCGTCATTGTCCAAACTCTTACTTTCCTCCTTAGGTGGCTGAGCCTCTCTATGGAAAGGTTTCATGTCCTTATCTTTCCTCGAAGGGAAACTCTTTGCCTGAAATTCATTTTTAGAAGTTGAAGAGGAATCCATGTCACGAGCTTTCTTAATGGCTTCCTACAAAGTGGGAGGGTTGAGAGCTTTAATCCACCCCCTCAACGGATCAGCTAACCCATCCATAAATAGAACCAATATCCTCCGTTCAGATACATCTGTTACTAATACTTCAAGTTTCTAAAACTTTGAAATGTATGTTTCCAGTGATCCCCACTGTTTAAGCTAAGCTAACTCGTTGAAATGGAGTTCTGGATCCTTCCTGTCAAAACGTTTAATCAGTCTCTTCGTAAACTCCACATATGAGGTAATGTGTGCATGACCCATAGTGACCATACCATGATGCCACCACTCGTGTGCTAACCCATCTAGGGGAATTGCTGCATACTTAATAGTTTCTTCCTCAGGCATAGGGTTCAATTGAAAGTATGTGTCAAGCTTTTGAACTCAAGCTCTTGCTATAGACTTCCCCGAGCCATCATAATATGGTAATTGAAGTTTCCCTACTTTCTTCCGTAGCTCATAGCTCTGGTTCCTGTCATGTCCACGTGACATATGCTTCATCCGCACATCCATATACTCCCTAAAGGTAATTGTAGCAGTAAAATCTGGACCTCCGGCTTCCCAATCTCTCCTCAACTGGTCCTGTATATTAGTGATCTAGGGCTCTGGTATGGGCTGCTCTGGAGCTCTAGGAGGAAATGTGGGAATCATGGGCCTCGAACTCATTGTCCTAGTTTGCTGGGGTGCATGGCCGAAATTGTTCCCAACTTGTTCGCCTCCATTATGTGTCCCATCTTGATTATTACGATTCTGATTATTTCCTCCAACCACATTAGCATTCAACCCCATTTGACGAGCCATCATTTGCATCATAAGCTCCAATCTCTGACTTTGTTCCTGTGCTCTCTGCTCTGCTAATCGCTGTCCCTGTGCCAAGGTGTCTAATAACTTTAAGAATCTTTCCTCTCCCTGATCTGGACCGACATTCCCGCCTCTGCCTAGTCCTGTATTCCTGTCATCTCGGTCACCCATATTGCTGTTTGGATCAAAGAATACCTCCTCTGTGTCTGTATGACTGGATTCTATGTCCACCTGCACGAATGAACTAGACTGTTCGCTCTGCAGGTTTGAAATCCTATTTTGTCTTGCTCTGGTATCGCGGAAATTATAAGGCCCTTGTCGCATGCTCAAACATAAATGCTTTGATTTTAGTGTTTTGACATTTTGTCAAACACTTTCCCCTCTATTCGGCTGTTCCAAATTCCCTATAAGACCCCCACAAGATGGCAGGACTTATATGCTCTGATACCACTGTAGTATCCTCCCCTATTTTTTCCAAATAAAGAAACTTGCAAGCTACTTTATGATATCAATTAGTTTGCGTAATAGCTCAACATAGCATTTTTGTGGCACACATACTACAATATATAGGAAAATCTGAAACTTCTTATTTGCTAATTAAATATTAATTTTTGCCATGTAAATGTGCTCATACAATTGTTTAACACGCTGCAACAAATTTCAGTCTCGTATTCAACAACTACAATGCAAAAGTATAAAAATTTGACAGAAGAAACCTGGAATTAGTTGCTGTAGTATTTTTGCAGATGTAGTTGGTAGCCTTCCAAACCCCCAAATCAGCAAGAATAAACAATAAACTTGTTGCAAATACTGTTCACACACTGTAGCAAATTCACTATTCATGCGCATTGTAGCAACTACTATTCACGCGCACTATAGCAAAACACTATTCATCCGTACTGTAGCAAAACACTAAATGAAATCTAGTGTGTTTGGAAACACCGTTAATCCTCCTGACTGTGTCTTTCAACAGCGAAGAGAATGCTAGCAAAGAGGGATTCCGTCCTCCAAGTTCGATAATCAGATATCCAACAACATAAAATTAATCTTCATCCAAGCATACTAAAAAGAAGCTCTTCCATTTCTTTTATAGTGTTCTCATAAGAGCTCAATCTTTCATTTTTTCAATGTGGGATAAAACATAACTCCCTTTATGTAACTTATGTCTCCAATGTGTTATAAAATAAAAGGGACTATGCATTAATAAAGTTAAATATTTAAATTTAACTTTATAAAATAGCTTTATCAATGCATAACAAATCTTATCAATGATAAATAAGTCTTCTTGTCGATTTAAAACAATTACCATCGACATACCGCTGCCACTGGATGTCTGACCATGTCTAAGATGACTTACTATAAATAGTAAGTATGCCCAAAGTTGCCTCAAAACCCCTTAGAAAGACCTACAACTGAAACTATCTAAGCCAAATGGCCTCAAAGTCCCTTTAATGTCCTGGTTAGCCTATGGAACCGTGGGGAAATAGGCTAACGACAACATCATGTTATGAATGCTAAAAAGGGAACATTACAAATTGGGTACAGGTGTTTGGGTTTAGTATATGTTGGCATAATTTTTCTTTGGGACTTACTAGGTCTGTATAGAAAGCATATAAAACTCATGAATATATTCACTTTTGGACCTTGAAAACAGGAATTGATCAAATAACTCTGAACACAAATTTTAGTTGAAGGAAATAACACACACATCTACACACACATGTAGATACATATATACGTATGCACATATATACATACATACATACGTACATAACACATATAGACACATATACATCCACACACACACACGTCATTTATATACAAAGCTCATGGAATATGAAACCCATGGCATCAAAACTAAAAGTCCATGACTTATAGGAGGTTGTGTTACTCACCCGAACATCGTAGCACACCATGTGTTTGCATCTAAGACAGTTATTAGATGATTATGTAGCCATGATATTTGCTTATGTCTGTATTCAAGTGAGTGATTTATTATTAATACTTTTTAAATCCTTTAAGGCTGCATGTTCTGTTGACAAGCTCATTAACAATCAATAATGGCTAATTAATAAGTTAAATGATTAAGTTTTATTGTGGCATTAGCTAGGATGCTAATAGATGGGATTGTTCTATGAGTTGTCTATGCAAAACATATTGATACATTTTGCATTATGAAAATGGCATTTCTTTCCAACTATAACTTGACTTGTATTGAGTAGTACAATGATTGTAGAAATTTTTTATAGTCTCTTTGGCGCTATCCATGACCTCTTAAAGATACCCCACTAGGGTTTGATACCAGATCTACCAAGCAGAGAAATCTAACCAAGAGCTTCGACACCTATGATTGAAAAGTAGAAAAATGTTATCAATCATCATCAGAGTTGCAATTTAATAATGAAAGACTTGAATACAAAACAATCAAATTTTTAACTTTTGAAGTTCCCAAGTTACTTTCACAATTTGTGTAACTATTTGTGCAAATTGGTTGTTGAATCAATGTATGCAACATTTTCCATCAGGCTTCTTTGAGTAACTTGAGTCTAGCCATGCTTGACTCCGAAACATTCGCTTCAAAGCTGCCAAAGTAGTAAAATACTTTGTAGCATTAAGGAATTCATTGCAAACCTTATGACTCTTGCTCTTACCAACTCCTTCCCTTGGGTGTGTTCTCTCATCGAGCAAAGAACCCAAGGGCGATTGTAGATGTATTTTGTGATTTTTCTTGCATCTTGTGCAACTGATTTCACCCAATTTAGCTTTCCTATGTTCCCCAAAGGAAGGTCAAGGATATGTGCTGCACAAGGAGTCCAAAAAAGTGTACTGTATTATCAATTCCGATCCCCATCATAACTTGCTCTAACATTAGAGCCAAAGTTTGAACAATATTACCTTGTTAGAGGCATCCATAGATTTAAAAAATAATGCATCATGCTTGCTAGAAACCAAAAAATTAATGGTGGTGGTGTTTTTGCCATCTGTATATCCATCTGAAAGAATGGTGCAGCTACATTGTTTCCATTCTATTTTTTGCTCGTCCACTTCTTTGGCCCTAGAAACTGCATCTATGAGCAACCTACAAGTATAATGGAATATGGTAGAAAGATATAATTTTACTATCAACATGTAATGTCTGTACAGCCATCATATTCCGGTTTTTGTTACAAACCTGAAATATATAGCACTTAGGGGCTGGTTAAGAGTGCCAACCACCAGAGCTAACAACTACAATGTGTACATGATCCATGTGAGATTTGTGAAGTAACTTTAGGACAGAAATAGAAAGGGTTCTTATACTTACCAAATAGACAAGAATATAATAATGAACACATTCAATATAGGTATTCAAGACAACACGTCAATATGGCAGAAAGACATAACATTATTATCAACATGTAATGTTTGTACAACCATCATATCCTAGTTCTCGATACAAGCCTGAAGTATATAGCAATTGGCAGTTGGTCAAGAGCATCAATTGCCAGAACTAGCAACTACAAGAGAACAATAATCCAATACATTGATACTTATTTAATGACACACGATTAATTCTAGTCAGAAAAAATGCTACCAACAATAATTTTAATTCAACAACAGATATACTACTAGAAGTATGGCTGTGATGGAAGATTGAAAAGCTTTGATAATATATTGAAGTCAGCTATGGTGAAGAGAGGATAATAAGATCAGCAGTGGGATATAATGAGAACATGGTAATTATCGATAAAGGTTGTGATTAAGTTTTCAAAGGCAGTGACTGTAGTGATTAAGTTTGAAGCTTCCAACATAAATAATATGAGGATAAGCCATTAATGAGATGAATGGTGATGAATGAAAAGATATATGAAGATCATTCACTATGAAACAAAAAAACAGAAAGATAAAAGATATATCAGGCATCAAGCATTTGTGCAATTATATTTGTAGAACATGAGCAGTCGTATTTGAAGAACATGAACTATATATACATGCAGAGTTATAGTCAGGTTTATGCGGTTTTTAGTATAGATGTGAAGGAGAATTGAAGGAAGACTCATAAGTGTATGTGATGCAGCTTTTGGAGTAGAAGTGTGAGGAGAACTTGAGGAAAGATATAAGTCAAATGTGGAGAAAAGCTAAGGCAGAAGTTGGGAAAAAGTTAACTAAAAGTTAATAGCAGATTTGAGAAGAGATTATAGCAGTTTTAAGAAGAGATCTATAGCAAAAGTTGTGGAGAAAAGGTTTATCCATCATCCGTTGTTGAAGCATCAATGGTAAGGTGGAAATTTGAGTGAGAAGTTGGTGCCTCTAGTGATTTGGTGCTTGTGAAGTGAATGTAAGGGTTGGTTTCTCTAATAAGATGGTACCTACGAACATTGTAAAAGAAGAATTGTATAAAAGAATTGATTTGCCATGGTTTTCGCTTAGTAGGGTTTCTGTGTAAAACATTGTGTTAATGTGTTCCTATGTGCATGATTGTTGGAATTTAGTAAATAATATTGTTGTGGTCGATAAAGTTAAATCGGTAAAAGCCGTAATTATACCAATTCAGAACCCCTCTTAGTATAATCATGTCCTCTTCAATAAAATGAGGAAATCATTAATAAATTCAATGAATATAAACATTGTTCTCTCTCAATTCATTTTCTCATACTGATCATGGCTCCCACATACGTCATAATAACACTTTTGGTATTAAGGTAAATTTGCTAGTCTGAAATTGTGTGTTTGTGCTTTGGATTCCATAGATATATATGTTGCAAAGCTGTATTAGTATATTCGTTGTAATTCTTGTGTGTCCATGGAATTATTTATCTGGAGCTGTTAATCCCACTTAATGAGTTTTGATCATGTATAATCATGTCCCTAAATCCTTTTCAAACAAAGAAATTGAAGGCGTTTTTTTTCTTCTAATCCAATAACTTTTTGATGTTTACTGATTTTCCATTCTTGGATGTTTGTTCAGATTTCTTTCTCTCTGTGTTACGTTAATGGATATGTTGAATTACTTCTTTGTAGGTTGGAGTTCACATTGCAGATGTATCATACTTTGTTAAGCAGGATTCTATGTTAGATCTTGAAGCTCGTACACGTGGTACAACTGTATATTTAGTAGGAGACACTTATCACATGCTACCAGCTATCTTGAGGTAATATAGATAATTTATAGTCCATAGGGATATAACCAGCATAAATCATACAACTTATTTTGCTGGGTTGTGAAAAAAGGGAAAAAAGGGAAATGAGACATAAGCACATCTAGCTATAGTTTGCAAACTCTGTTAGCACTCCCTGAGTTGCTGAGTACTCTATTTTATTTTGCTGTGTGAGTTTTCACAAGTTTAACTCTTGCAATTTTATAGACACAAAAAACCATGGCTAATAATATCTACACAGGTAAAGCGCTGGTTAAAATGTCTTGTTAACATGTTTTTTTTTTTGCTATAAAAGCGTGCATTTCTCTAAGAAGATGCCAAATTTTTATTTAAATACATTCTGTAATTGATTTTTTCTGAAAAAAACATATTGCTTCAAGATATTTTATTTTTTAATTGCTTTCTAAGTTGCCGAGTATTTACCAAGTTTTTGGCCAAGTTGAAGAGTTTGGGCATGCCGAGTGCTATCTGAGTCTGAGTTTATGATCTCTGCATCTAGCCATATAAGTAAGACTAGGTGTGAACAAAGCATTTTGTAGCTCTACTAGTATATAGACATGAACATAGATTAATACTTTTTTCCTTAAAGCATCTTTTAGGCTTTTTCCTTATGATATATGCTTTACAAAAAAACAGTTGGTTTTATATTAGGAAATAAAGTTTGTATTTAAATTACGTTTAAATAACTGATGATTTGAATTTGATTGGCATTTTTGGAGGTTATAGGAAATAGAGTAGCACTTTAAATTCCATCATTCCCCCATTGAAGGGATTTAATTAAGATACTATTGCTTGTACATGGATCTCGGGAATCTTGGTTCTTTATCTTCTAGATGCAGCTGCCTTCAAGTGTTGGGTCCTGTACGGAAACCAATTGACTTTTATATTCAAGAACTCATCATTCATATTATAGCGGTTGAAATTTCAAAATGTCAAGTACTTGGAGGCTACAATTGCCCTTCCCAATGTTGACACATTGCTGACATCATGTCCCCTATGAGCATCAAGGGAAGTGTTTTCATCCCTGTTCTTTCTAAATATTCCATATCTATCATATCTAGATTTATATGGTTCGATGACCCTTGTCATCCTCTTCCTATCTTCATTCAAAAATTCTTGACCATGTACATGCTAATACTAGATGGTTGACATTGAATATTAGGGATGTTTATAGGAGACTTTTTTTGTGAGCTATCAGGTTCACTATTCTAGGTGTCCTTAGTTTTGGTTGTCCTCTCATGGATAGCATAACACCTTGTATTCATTTTCTCACAGCGATTGATTTTGTGAAGGTTGGTCCATCATTTGATTGCTATAATAGGAAACATTTGTCTTTAATTCTTCATCATTCTATCCTCTGTAGAAAGATGCCTTATTTACCCAAGCTTATCTTAAATGTTTAATATATAACATTATTATTTCAAATTTTTTAGGGTTCACTTGGCTTGGGTTCACACTGTACTAGCTAGACTCTTTTACTATTGGGATTTTAGTTTATTTTCAAATTAGCAACATTTTTTTAACATCATTTTAGTTTCACTATTAACTTTTTTTTTTGTTTCCTGATATTATCATATCTAATAATAAACGAAATCTTTGTGATAACCTGGTAATACTTTTGAGTATAATTTGCATTAGTTTTCATCTCTTGATGTTGTCATATGTAATAACGACAATGTTACAGGACTTTGAATTGGCAAGTTGATTTTTGTCTTGGATCTGGAGTTCGTGTTTAGGCTTCGACAAGACTGGAAAAATTGAAAAGACCATGAAACAGAAAAATTCTCATGCGATTAAAACTTTTGTCATGCACTTTTTATTATAGAAACTGCGAAGACACAATAACCTAATGAAAATAGATCTCTCTGATCATATACACAACTATACATTGATCATATAAGTATGAAATAGATTTTAACACAAGGAAATGACAATATATAAATATTGTCAATCAATTGTTATAACTTACAGGTGTAGAAAAGTCTTGGATTATGATATTCATGGCATTGAAAAACAAAAAGCACAATATGGAGTCATCAAATATGGTAGAAAGGAGCTTATATTTTTAAACATAGCATTACTAGCTCTACATGGAGTGATGCGATTGTATCTCAAACAAGTTTTCAAATGCTGCTATAGGAGCATTTCTGAGGATAAGGTTTGACTTTGCAAACTAGAACTACAAATGTAGTTCATTTAGTAAGAATTTAATAGGGAAAAATTCAAAAGAATAAAATAGTGTTTCTCTTCCATCTAACATGGTCTGAAATGATTTCGTATCTTTTTAATACTAGACAGTGGTGTAAAGTGAAACACCCTTGGTGTGCTCTTTGTAATGATATAGGGTAGGGTTGAGGGGTGGAGCAATTGCCACCATTAATTGATGAAAGCATTTTGAAACTACAAAGGTCTTTATGCTGCATGCTGTTTTTCTTAATTTTAATGCTTTTAGCCATTGTTCAAAATATTGTTATCAACAACTTATCGCCAAGGGCAAAAATAAATAATGGAGATAAGTTGGTAACTTATTAGTAAAAAGTTAGGAACTTGCGAATCCAAATTTACTTGAAAATTTTCTTCGGAACTGCTCCAAATCCACAACAAATTGCCATACAATGCTGCCAATCACATTCTTTCTCCTCCAAACCCTTTTTCCCTCTCCAGACACCAAGTTGCAATAAAAAAAATGCAATATGCATCTTTCTTTGGTTGTCAGTCCCTACAAATGAATTGCAACCAATATGTTGGCAAAATATTGTGATAGTTTACTAACTTCTCGGCGATTTTTTACCAACTTATCTGCGATATTTTACCAACTTCTTGGTGATAGTTTTTTGGTGTGAAAGTTACGTGTTTTTGCGCCTAGCTCAACTTATTGCGGTAAGTAGACATATGAGTGATAAGTCTGCACTATTTTGGTCTATGCTTTTAACTCTGCTCCAAAGATTGTCCCACCCTTAAAAATCTCTATTTTCATAATTTTACATTTAAGCTTCTTTGATTTTTAATTATTTTCTTCTTATTTTCATAGACCTGCTTGAGTCTACCCATTGGGACTTGCCCAATCTACCAATTAGGAAACTTGTTGGGGACCTGTGTCACATTTCTACGGGCCTTGGTTTAGTTGGTTAGGTTTGAGATTGAGTCCTAATGAATCTTATAAGTTATAACCATGATAATTAACTAAATATTTTTGTCATGTATATTATTAGACCAAATATTTGGGATTAAAGCAATAAGCCCCCCAAAAGAAGGGGGTTGAATAGATATGGGTAGAACCTAGACAAGTCAATATATTCAAAATCAATAAGATACAAAAGCTGTAGGTCATTTGTTGCTTTATAATTAATCATTCAATGGTGTGTCCAGCAGACTTGTAAGTTTAACCCAAATCTAATTTGTTTTATAATCTGGAAAAATCAGTATTATTGTTCTGATAATATCATTAGGATACTTTTTGTTTGTTCTTGTGTTTATAAAACTAATTTGAATTTGTTTGTTGTATGGCAGTGAAAATTTATGCTCTCTTCGTGGAGGGCAGGATAGACTAGCTGTGAGTGTCATTTGGACAGTTGATCCAGATAATGATTTTGAAGTTGTAAATAGTTGGTTTGGAAGAACAGTTATTCGATCTCGTCATCAGGTTTGTACTTTTTAATTCATACCTTTTCCTATGGTTGTATACCTCTGTAGTTTTAATTGGAAAAAAACCATCTTTCCAAGTCAATGGAACTATAAATATGAAAGTCTGGAGAACAAGAGGTTGAGTAAGCTTAAGATTACTTTGAAGACACAGCTGCAGTTAAACTGGAAACATTATAAAATGTCATTTCAGAACTTTTCGCATCTTAAATTTTAAAAATGTTAAATTCTTGTCGAAATGAGCAATTCAACCATTGCATTTTTCCTCATAACCTTTGTTTTTCCCTACGATGTTGTATCTAACATTTTTTTATTTAAATATAGAACTATCTCTCTATAAATGAGATGAAGTTCTCAGGAACCTTAATAATGAAAGAGAGAACAAAAGAAAGTAGAGGAAGCTTAAAATTACCAGTAAAACTGTTTTATAGCTTAATAGAAAAAGAATGCATATCTAAAAGAAAAATATAAGTCTAAAATAAAGAATCAACAACCAAATTATTCTCAATATTAGAAATCCACATTTTCTTTGGTTTGCTTATCCTCTGTTGGATTAGGTTTATCTGCATTTTAAAGTACATTAATAATTTTAAGTATTAACTGATGTAATCTTCTGTTACCAGGTTTAATGTGAAGTGCATTATTTCTTGTTAGAAAACTTTAATTTATAAATCGATTTTAGTGGATTTATTTTTAAAGATTCATAAACTGAGTAAATGCTCTGGCATATTTACGAGTCTGGATTTCAAGGTGACTTTCTTCAAGTGTAAAAGTGTCTCGAAAGTGAATGTCTCCAGGTGCCACTTTATTATTTTAGATGTGCTAGAGTCTGAAGGCTGATGCATTTTTTAATAGTTTATAAGAATATTCTTTATTTGTTCTTTTTGAGAATCTATAATGTTCTGTGACCTAGTATCGCTTCATGCCTGTACAGTATTTGCCTATTTTATAGAATCATTTCTTTACATTTCAAAGCTTATCATTCTTTTCGCAATGTGCAATGTGCAATGTTAAGTGTTGTTTTTCCCTTGGCTTGGACATATTAAGTATTTAGAAGAAAACATTTTTAATCACTCAATAGTTTAATTCTTGACCACAAATCATGAAAATGCTTCGGTTGCATTTAAATTTTAAGGACATAATATAATATTGCTACTATTTTTCTGTCTTTGTTGCAGATGTTTTATGGCCAAGCACAGGCAATACTTGATGGTGTTCCCTTGTGTGAGGGATGGGAAATTGATGAAAGTCCACAAAACTTGGCTCAAGTACAAGCAGATTTGTGTAGCCTGGCTTCCTTTTCCAGGGTAAACTTGTTGCTTTCTTATATGATGATCTGCATATTAATAGTAACAGGATTTTGCAATGAAGTTGCACTAATAAATGTGCTCAATAAATAGCAGAAAAATTCTTTTGGCGGATATTTTTTCTTCAAACCAGAATAATGAGATTTTCTCAAAATAATAAGGAAAAAAGTAGTTTTCCAAAAAAATATAGAAGTATTCCTAGAAATAAAAAGTACTATTTTGATTATTTGAAGGCATTTTAATAGCATAAAGACAAAGATAGAGAATAAAAATGATAGTTTAATCTTTACTCCATCAACTGTAGAATGTAAATATTTTTCATTTTGCTAATTGCATTGCATGGTGCATGAATGATTGCTAATTTTAAAACAGGTTTCTAGAATGGCAAGGGATGCATATTTAAGTATAGGAATAATTTAGACACATAATAAATTTCAAATATGTTGTCTTGTCGATGCCCTATTTATTATGAGACCAGAGGGAGGTTCTTTTGTTTGTTCAGAGAGTGCTTCTCTCTCTATGATTTCTTCAGCTATTATGATCAGAGATGCCTTGCACTGTATCTGCGTGAGGCCACTATGCTCCGGGATAACATGATTCAGACCCTACTTCCACACCGGCACTCATCTACTTAGCTCATTACTGCCTTTTTTACACCTTTATCCCCCTTGCATGGTGTGAAAAGGCCCTCTAGCTCTATTCAGCCTAGTGATCTTTCTAGATGCGTCAGATCCTGTTCTGCTTATAGGCACCAGCAACACTCTTGTGGGACAGGTCGGAGATAGTGTAGTACCTCTAGGCATCGACACGTGTATCATTCTGTGACTGATTTCTTCTCACCCAAGAAAGACTCCTAGTGCTTTCTGTTGCTTGTATTTGTTTGTTGTTGCTTTTCTTCGGACACCTTTGTGTGCTCCTGTTGGCTTCAGCCCTGCTTTGTTGTAATATTTCAGTCCCATAGACCTCTTTTTGGTCTTTTGTTGGACATTAATATCATTATCTTATCTCCTTTTCTATTTAAATTAAATGGGGACCCATTTCTTTATTTCTTGTGGGCTAATGGATAAAGTTACTGAGTTAGTTTAATGATAATATTTCAAGTTAGGTCCAATACTACTATTTAAAAATCGTTTCAAAAAAGCAACCTAAATATTATTACTAGTTACATAAATGGGCCGTCTAAATGGCACTTAATGAGGCTTTTTGTAATATTTAAAAATAAATATTTTTAGAGCACTTTTGGAGGAAATAAAATGGAGTTAAAACCATAAAGGAGTCTATAAAAGAGCAATCTCTCATAAGGCAATTATTCAATTTCTATAAACTAAAACTCCTTTTGATAGTTTGAAAACCTATGTCCAACTATTGCATTTGAGGATGAAAAGCCTCAAACTATAGCAATCTAGAGGACGAAAACTCTCTTTTGTTTCCATGTGGTAGAGGAAAAAACTTCTCTTGTTTTTCGATTGCAGTACATAATAAGGACTTTTGTAATTTTTTGATTAAACTATTTCTAGTGGAGCACTTTTGGAAGAAAAAATGGAGTCCAAAATGTTGGCATTAAAAAGGAGTCTATAAAAGAGGCCATCTCCCATAAGTAGATTGTTTGATTTCTATACAACCAAATTCTTTTGTTGATTTATACATTGAACCATAGTTTAAAAATTCGGTCTTGACAATATCTTGGCCAGCCCAAATTTTTGAAGATCTCGGAATCAACAAAAACTTGGCAAAAGATTCGACAATAAATCGACATTTTTATTGAACATTTGAAAATATACACTTTCTTAAAATCTTTAAAAAAATGCATACATACACACCAAATTTGTAGAACATATAATGATTTGAGATATTCATCATATATCAATAAAAGTTTGCATTCTTGTATAACATATCCTATATCAAATAACTTTTACATGCTTTATACAGTTAGACCAGAACAAATGGGATTTGTAAGAGTTGTTTGCATTCTTGTATAACATATCCTATATCAAATAAGATTAAAGTCAAAGTAGGAAATCAAGCTGGTTGGCCATGCTCCAAATGGCCAAAAGGGAAAGCTAAGTATAAATTGTAATCCAAAGCCTCCAAAGCCAAAGTTTGAAGTGAAGAAGAACACGATGATAGAAGTGTCTTAAAACAATGAGCTGAAACAGTTTCTATTGCGTCTTAAGCTTAGGAAATAATGACAAAAACTATAGAGGTCGTTACCTATTCAAAATCAGTTTCACCCACAAACAACAGTGAGGCAATTGTGGACAAGCGAAATGGTGAGGGGAGAAAACGGCAGCAAATAAGCTTTCATTGACTGCAGAAAACAAGCTTTTGTTCACGGCGTGAAAGTTAAAAAAAACTAAAAAACTTTGACCAGCACTGACGTGGTTTGTTGACCGAAATTTTGGCAAAGAAGCTGCGGGTTTTTGGTATTATTTCCAATAATTTTGGGCTGTGAAATAGGAAATATCACTGCCATTTTTTTGCCTGATAATATCAGGTGGCAAGTTGACTTTTGATATCTCACGGTATTTTCATTTTTCTCGCTATATTTTAAACTATGCATTGAACACCTATGTCCAACTATCTCACTTGAGGATGGAAACCCTAAAATGTTGAGATTCAAAGTACAAAAAAACTCTTTTGTTTCCATATAGTAGAGGAAACACCTCTCTTATTTCTTAATGCAGTTTCATCCAAGAATCATAATTGTGTAGAGAAGATTGATTTATTATTTCTAGTTTCCATTTTGCTACAGTATCACTTCTAAAGTGCTATTCTAGTTTGAATACCCTTGTCCAACTATTACACTTGTAGACTTAGTCATAGGGTTCACCAAATTTTCGGCTTCAGGTTCAAAATTCAGTGAACCCATAAAAAACCAAAAAAAAATTGTTAAAGTTTGGCACCAAATTCGTACACAGTAGTTTAGTTGTCATTTTCCAGATTTTGTGGTTGTAGCCCATCGTCTTTGCTCTATTATCATTTGTTGTGGTTGTAGCCTGTCGTTTGTAAGGAGACTGTGAATGCACCCATGCCACACTCTTTACAACATGTGGTGGTTGTAGTTTTGCATGTTGAATGATGGTTGTAGTTTTGTGAAGGTGGACATGTGGCCGAAGGGTGGTTTCAGCCAGAGAGTGTAGACGTCAGAGGGTAGTGAGAATGTGGACATCAGAGGATCTCCCAGGTTGCAGGTCGTATGTTGGCACCATTTGGGGCAAGTCGTAGGGTCCCAACAATCTCCATGACTATCGCCAACAAACATTTCCAAATTTTCATTTTAGTTTTAGGTCTTAGTAGTTTATAACTTTATAATGTTATTACAATGTATCTAATTTTTATTTCTTTAACTTTAGCCTCGCGGACGTCATTAAAATCTATCATATCATATCATATCATATCATTATCAATAGTAAAATACTTAAAGTGCCACTTTCACATGCTTGTTGGCTATACTCACTATATGGGTTTATTATTTTGTTTTATTTAATAAAATCTACTAAGGTTTAAAGTTTGTTGGAGGAGGAGCACAATGTTTCAAATGTTGATACTTAAGTTACTGAATTGTGGGTTTATCTAGGCTATTCCAGGAACAAAATGTACGAGAATCGAATTCTGAAATATACCTCCTTCAGGGGCATCCAGGGTTCGTGTTTCTAAATACCAGAATGTTTAGTGATTCTTGTTTGATCTTTTTGATATTCTTAAAATCTACATCACTTTTTTTGAACTTTGAAGTTACCAATCTTGATCTTCTAGTTTGATCTTTTTGATATTGTAATGTCCCCAAATTTTCAGTGCTTATTTGAGTATTCTTCAGGTCAGTGTTCTATTTTATTTGTTGTGTGCCATTTAAGACACTTGATTCACACTTACTATTTTCAGCAAGTCACTTGGATGTTTTGCTCATACTTAGTATTTATAGTAAGTCACCAAGGTGATTAGTCAACATCATATCTTTATTTTGAAAGTGGATGGATTATCCCTGTGAGATGATATTGGTAGTTATCAAGAGTTTAATGAAAGTTTATAATGTAAAGAACATGTTTTTTTTAATCGATAATAGGCTGCTATTGCCAGTATTTTATTATTTTAAATTAATTTACAGTCATGTTTTGTTTTTTTCCCTGTTCAAAGTGCAGGCATGTGGGAAAAAACGGGGAAGAAAATCCATAGTCTTGCCTGGGACGAAATCGTCTTGTTTACTTACAATTGCCTCTAAAAAGTGGAGGATTATGAGAAGGGATTCCTTCCCTCACATATATAAAGATTATAACATCCTAATTTTCATTATTGTCTCTATATATTTGCAATCATTGCATTGCTTTTTATAATGACTCGTTTGTTCTCCTGAATACCAACATTGCCTCAGACTTGTGAGGAGTACAAGAATTCTATGTAGTTTGCACAGTGACTTCTGCTAAGATTGTATTGTAATGACAGCTTCCTTCTGCTTTGCTGCTTGACTTTTCTTGCAATCTTCCATTAGGCTAAGATCATTGTTAGTTCAAGTAAACGTAAGGAATTGGGGAAATTAAAATATATCTTATTTAAACCTTTTTTCAGGATTTCCTCTTTTGTCAACTGAATATAAAATTTGTTTCACTACAACAATTTACATTAATATCAGTATATAGAAGTCTTGAAGTTCCCAAACACCACAGAGGGTAACTATAGATGATATTATCACATGATTTAATTAATACAAAAACTTGTTTACGAACCAATATGCTATCTAAAAGAGATGTTAATACCACTGTTATAATTCTTTTGTTTTAGATATGTAAACATGATGTTTAACCCAAATCTGATGGGGGACTGAATGGAGGGCCCTAGAGTGTCTAGGGAAATCTGAAACCTCTTCATTAGATAAGCACTCGCATGGTCCATCACTGCCTCCTTTTGAGGCCTACCTCCTTCTGAGGCATACCCTTGCAACTATCTCTCACAAGGTCAGCCAACAGTGCTATATCAATTGTTACCATAGCATCCAACGTAATCACCTCATGTCAGACCCATGATATGCTGCCTTCTACCCCTAGACTCTCCCTCAGTCCAACCTCCTAGGTCACATCTCTACCGAAACTGTCTTAGCCACTTAAGGCATCTCACTCTCCATCTCAGGAACTACAACAAGGGCTTTTGCTTTCGCAGGCTCTGGCGCGAGTACTATCATGGGAAATCTAGTCGTACTCACAACTGGTGGAGTCATAACAATAGGGGTCCTACTTCGGCCAAACGCTAGGATGGGAATAACACCTCTAGTGGGCACCAATTGTGCTGTGAGAGACAACATAGGATGCACAAACAGTAATCAAGGCTCCGACACTACCTTTGTCTCATCCTCCTCGTCTGCTTGAGTGTTGTCTTCATCTATGGCACTCCCACTCCTTATTGTCTCCCATCGCCCGCTATCAGTATATTTGTGAGCATCTATCTCTTGTATGGCCCATTTCTAACTTGTCACCTTCTGTCCACCAGGCGTATCTAGGTGGCACCATCTCATAATGGGAGGCTTGCCAGGTGCCAATGGTTCCACACTGATCTCCTTAGACAAAATGTCATGTGGAACCTATCTAACCATGGCGTCCAGGAGTAGCCTAATTGCATAATGGGGCATATAAAAAGTTTTATGCTTGAGTGTCATGAACTCATACATGCGCTCTGATAATAAAGTAGCCCAATAATACAATTTGCTGCCTATTAGATTATTTATCAAAGAAACCTGTGGAAAAGAGATATCGGAGGCATGACTTGAACTAGTCGGCTGACTCTTCACGACATGCATGAGACATCTTCAGTGACCTTCTTTGAGTTATTCCTTCTTGATTCCTCTATTGTGCGATGACCTCCGAAGAGACTCCTCTGTAGCAAGGAGGTTCTTTCTATAGATCAGCCTAATGTAGAAATCTTTATTCTCCTGAGTCATTTTCTTGAGCTTCAACTCAACCTTAACCCCCTTATCTGGCAACCTAAATACTCTTTGAAACTCGGCTCCTGTGAAATAATCTTTATCGTATGGCCTAGGTAGGGAACCGTGCTTCGTTTTGAGAAGCTATCAAATTTTTCAACCATCGCTCTTAAGTAACCCTCAAAATCTCTGATAGAAAAGATGGACATTTGGATAATCCAGTGCACCTGTCCTCTTCGCAAATTGTCTTTGATAAGCAGATTGTCTAGAGTATCAACACTCTTATGCCACCATTTCTTGCAATCCAAGTCTCTAACAACCCTAGCTGGTTATAACTTCAAAATACATCAATTATTTAGATGTTTGACAATTCGTCAAACAGTTGGCAAGTGAACTCGAAACTCAAGCAAATGAACTGGAGATGGATAGATGCGCATAACTATATATGATACCAATATGAGAATTGATTCTCCACTCTTTCAGTAATTTGATACATTTGGAAATTGACTCGAAATTGATATCAGAATATATTGGCAAACAATTAATGAGCAACTCCCCACTTTATTAAATGCCTTAGCACAATTTCATTTATTGGACATGACACAATAGTGTTGCAAGTAGACACAATAAATTTGGAAATGAAATATACAATAACTAACTAGCTTCCTCATCAAACACAACTTGGAATGTAATGCCAGGATGGATGTCAATCTCTTCAAATTCTAATCTTAGCACAACCAAACGAATCGTAGCCTCCCAATTCTGCACATCTGAAACTCATCTAACCAAACACTGCCTATAGACTTCAATAATCAGCCAATCCCTTCGAACAGAAAATGTAGGTACAAATTTAATAATTTTCCCAATGGCAGTGAAATTCTTCAACACAAAACTCTCCTTAGCTACAGTAAAATAGTAGGAGAAATGGCCAATTGTATACCTTAGCACAATTGCCAATGCCAAACTCAGAATAAAATCTTAGATTTGAATTTACAATACGTCAGTCATTATTTCTCCATGTGACCAAATGAACTTTCCAAAAATAGAAAGGGTCTATCTCTATCAACACCCAACTTACCACAAATAGTAAGTACATGAAACTAAGCCCAAATGAAGTTCAATTTGAGCCAAACGGAGACCAACTTGTAGCTTACTGAATTGTGGAGAAGTTAAGACTCTCTCAAGCCAAGCCACTGCCTCAAAAGACCCTCTATCCACAATAATTAGTGTACGAGGATAACAATAATAGGCTAATCCCTGAAACTTTGATAGTGACAAAAATGGGGACATTACAAAGTCGTCCAGTCCTTCAAAAGTGATTGATTGTGTCGTTAGATATTCTTTCTCAGAACTTGCATAGGCCATCTGCTGTCCTTGTACCTTTGGCCTTATTTTCTTTTTCTTGTTTGTGTTCGTTCCTTCCACAACTCTTACGCCTGAGAGTAGAGTTTGTGCATGCTTTTTCAAATTTATATTGATTCTAGTTGAGTTTCCAGCCTGTAACCTTGCTTTCCTACTCCTTTTTCTAGCCGACTACATATTAATTTTCTTGTTTGTTGTTTGCGTAGGAAAGGAAAATGGGTAGGGCTTCTCTTGTGTGCTCTTCAACCGAATGACTTCTAGGCTGAGAGATGCCTTTCTGTATGGCACCTTCTCTACTCTTTGTTGTTGTTTGTGTGGTCTGCTCAGTCCCTAGTTATAGACGCCGATGTATTCTCAGTTGCTGGCAAAATGCATTGTGACAACCTCTTAGGCTTTCTACTTCCACATGTGGGTTTGGTGTTTGTCTGCAATGGTCGGGTGCTCTACCTTCCAGTGGTGCCTTGAAGCTTCGTTCTCACTCTTTACGGCTGCCCCAAATCATGAATATCATTGTGAGTTCGTCTCTCCACGTCATGTGTTTCCCTCAGTGATTGTTTTTTGGTATCTTTCTTCTATGTTTAGAGTTTTCTTCTATGCTCCATCGTGCCTTGCTCACTCTTGTGGTTGTGTCCTTATTTGTTCTGTTTGGCCTCCTCTCATCAACGCTTCAATGTTTAGAAATTAACTCAACTCTTATTTCCCTTTGTAGTTGTAGTACGACGAGGCAGTTCTCTTCTTTGCAAGTTGTCTCCTTTCTACACATATGCTGTGAGCCCATTTGTACAGTGTTCGGGTTGTCTTATTATGTTGACTTGTTACACGACTAGATAAATTGCATGGTGACAGACTTTGCAAGCCCTATGGTGACTTTGATTTTCCCTTTCTCCCATGCAATCTTCTTATTTGCCTTTAGAAGCTTGTAGGCAGCATACAATGTGTGATGCTAGATGCTGCAGGATCTTTGGTCTCTTTTAATTGACGTATGGTGTCATTTCTTTTGCTATATCCCATCCACATGGTTCTTTGTTCCTTCAATCAATAGTGTCGGCCAAATGTGTATCTTGCTTATTCAATGCACCATATAGTGTTTTTATTCACTGAATGCGAACTCTTCAATTGGGTTCATACATTGATTGTGCTTTTACTCGTCATTATATTGTAGAATGTCTTACTAGCATTGGCGTACAAAACTTAAGTGTGATTTTCCTTGCCACACAGACTTTTACTTAGACCTTTTCTTCGTTTCACCATGTCCATGTGGTTTGTAGATCACTTTGTTCTCTAAAATTATTATTTTTTATTTTTTTATTGTACCTAAGTCTAAGTTATTCCTCCTTTCCACGCATGAATCGTTACCTCTCTGGTCTTTGTGCCTCTAGTAATAAATTTTTTAGCTTCGAACCATTCACGGTGTCAGGAATTTCTCGACTGTCAAGTGTCCTTAGTTTGATCGATCCATTAGGTCCAACCTCCTAAGTTTTAAAGGACTTGAGCCACTTTACTTTGAACTTGTTGGGCTCGATTTTGTTCCTTCCATTAAACTTCAAGATTAGTTGGCGTAGTTGAAATCTCATCTGTTGAAGATATTTGTCATGCCAAAATCGCCTCCATTGTGCCACATTGGTTGTTTCTTGAGCCATCGCCCTCTTCTCATCCAATTTGTTTAAGGTATAGAGCCTCTCCCTTAGGCTCTCCATGTCGATGAGCTGGTTATCAATAGCTATTTGCAGACTTAGTACCATAAACTCTACAGGTACTTCTGCCTCTTGCTTGTACATTAGTTGAAAGGGTGTGTGTGCCGAGGTCAACTTGTAGGAGGTGCAATAGGCCCACAAAATGGAGGGTAATTTTTCCTCCCAATCCTCCTCAACTCTGCGTGACTTATAGATAATGCCTACCATAATTTTATTAGTTGTCTCCGCCTGACCATTTGCTGGAGGATATTTCAGACTTGACAGAGTGTGGAAGATTTTAAATTCAATGGTGAGCAACTTGATAACATGGTTCACAAAATGTCCACCTCTATCACTGATAAGTTGGACTAGGATTCCATACCTCATTGTGATTTGTTCAAAAATGAACTTCGCTGTGCTCAGTGCAGAGTTGTCTGAGAGTACTTGTGCTTCTACCCATTTAGTGAAGGTTTGAGTGACATGAAGTTGTGTTTTAGAGGTTTGCCTTCTCATTGATAAGTGTTTCATTCCACAATCCATTCTCTCGCATCATTATGCAGTGTCAACCACCATAAGCCTGCTAGGAGTACCTTCCTTGCTCTCGTATCGGGACTCATGTGTCTGCCCATTGCTCCTTTGTGAGCTTCTTGAATTACTCCTTGTAGTTCTTTCATCACACATTGTCTAAGTACCTGGTCTGCCCCTATTTATATAGTAATCCATCAATCAATTGAAAAGTCTTGGTTCATAGAACGAGATTTCTCTATTCTCCTAGGGGCATGTCCCATGGGAACTGGGCTATGGATAAATACTCTGCTATACTGGTATACCACTAGGAGAGTACAACAATCAAAAATAGATGTGCATCGGGAAATTCATCATTGACTCCGATAGGTGGCTTTCGAGACTTGATATGTGATAGTTGATCGATAATCATGTGGCTATGCCCTGGCCATACCACAATTCTGAATGTGAATTCGTGGAGTAGGAACCATCGACTTACTCTCCCTTGGGTGATGGGCTTATTGACCAAGTACATGAGAGCTTGGTGGTCCACATAGAAAGTAAACAAGTTAGCCAATAGGTAGTGTTGAAACTTATGAACAAAGTAAACCATTGTGAGGACTTCTCTTTCCGTGGTGCTATAATTCTTCTCTACATCGGGCAACAACCAAATTGCAAAGTATATCAGGTGATCCAGTTCATGCGCCCCTTCCTAAGCCAAGGTGGCTCCGATGGCATAATTTGATGCATCCACGCAGACATGAAACTCCTTTTCCCAATTAGGGAATGCAAGAATGGAGGCACCCAACAACCTTGTTTTCAACTCATCGAAGGCTTCTCATTGTGCTTCCTCCCAAACATATTGCTTCCCTTTCCTCATGAGCTTATCCAATGGGTATGTTATCTAGGCAAAGTTCTTGATAAATTTGCAATAATATCCAATATGACTGAGGAAGGAGTTGACTCCGGTCATATCTGCAGGGGCCTCAATCTCCACTATCACTCGTACTTTGTTTGGGTCGGTTTTTGGTCAGACTTAACATATTATGTGCCCAAGAAACTTCCCCTATGGCACCATAAAACAACACTTTAGGTTCAGGGCGAGGCTAACTCACCGACACCGTTCTATGCACTCCTAAGGTTGTGATATGCTTGTCTTGCCCACTAAATATTGACCAATTGTCCAACACAACTATAAATTTCTCTACTGACATCTTGTCAAAGATGTGTAGGATGATACCTGCAAAGTAGTTGAAGTACTGCAGAGGCCTAAGGGCATACGATTGTATGTGTATACACCATCCTTCACTATGAAGGCTTTTTTTTTCAAATTTTCTTCCTCCGCAATGGATATTTGGTTACACCCAAAAAAACCATCATTAAATGCATAAATTTCATGGCGCACTGCTTCCAAAATGTTGTCAGTGAACAAAAAAGGGAATGGGTCCTTGATGGTGATTGCATGGAGGCATTGAAAATCCACACAGATTTGGATCTAGTTTGGTTACTTCTCTACGGAAATGATGATGGGAGAGACCTATTCACTTGTTTCGACTTGAAAAATGATGCATGCCTTTAGCACCTATTCAATCTCCATGTTCACTCTTGTACCATAATTCGCCTTCATTCTGTATGGCCTCTTGTGCACAAGTTGGGCTTCGGGAGCTAGGGGAATTTAGTGTATGCATTAGCTCCGGAGGTACACCCTTCAAATCTTTGTTCGTCAATGTGAACACATCCTTGTACTCCATAAATATTGTAAATACGACAGTCTTCAGTTCGGGATCCTAGTCATCCCCTATTAGGATCATTTTTGAGTTTTGCTCATCTCCCAAATTTATTTCATGTAATTTGGCTTCTTGGTACTTGATAGACTCATCCTTAGGGAATTGGTGGGCAGGATTGTCCTTAACTTTAGCCTCCCCTATTGTATTGTGTGTATTTTGGAGGGAATTCATTCTACTCCTCTATTTCCAACACATAGTTCATAGCACCCATCTGCAAGTGGAACAGGTCGTCCATGGATTTTGTCTTGTCTGAGTATTCCCTCAATTCCAATACGCCTTCATCATTGGGTTCCATGCATCTTTTTCCTTCATCCACTCCATTATCTGATTTGGAATCCTAGGAGAATGCCATCTCCACTCTGAGCATCTGGGTTCTCAAATCAATTAAGAACTTCCTTCTGCGCTTCTCGAATGATAAAGTGGTTCATTTCCAATTGAGGTTTTCTTTGGCTGTCACCAACCATCCTCTCCCTAAGATGACATCATATTCCTTTCGCTGAAGAGGGATTACCACAAAGTCTAGGGTAAATGGTTGTGTGTCGATCGTGACTTTCTGTGCTATCAACGTCCCAAGGGACTTGATACCATGTTGGTTGGCCCCCAAGAGGTTGAAGGTCAGCGACCACAACATCAACTGCAATACCCTTTATTTTTTCGTACGAGGGTCAGGATAGACGACCTTCTTGGCTTGTGTGCGTGTGATTTCCAGAACTCCTTCCTACTTGCTTCTCTCTTCCACGTCAAGGAGGTTGATGCCAGACTTAGGGCAGTTAGTGTCTTCATGGTCACCAAGTCCACACCACCTACACAACTTTTGTGGGGTCTCTTCCTTTTGGAAAATCCTGGACAAAGTGTCCTCAGTGATTGGAGTTTCTGCATTTTATCATTGGTCTCTCTTTAGCATCATATTGGATATAGGTACAGTTATTGTTATTCCCTTTGCCATCCTAATAGTTATTTTTCTAGCCGCGAGAAGTCACATTATTGTTTTTTTTTTTTTGCAGCTGTCCCAACCATGGAGGTTTTCTCTTGTGTAAACAATACTTATTGGTTTTTAGCCCTCATTTTCTTGGGACATTCTTTAGTGGAATGTCCCATAATTTGGCAGATGCGGCAAAATGACTTCTTATGGCAAAAACTATTTGTGTTTGGCTAATTTGAGGTTGGTACACCATACTTCACTCTCCTCATGTTTGCTAGACCCTCCTTTCCTTGCCTTCTGTTCTTTCATTATTCCCTAAAGGTCCTTCTTTAGGACATGTACTTTTTTTACTTTAGTCCTCATCACTGCTTCCTTTGGAGGATTCATCATCCGATGATGACATGTCGATTTTCTTGGAGGTGTTGTACTCGCTTTTGAAATCCATGGCACGGTTTTATGTGTTGTTGTATAAAGTAGGCAAGTAGGAGGTACTATCTTCATCTTCTTCCAGAGGGATATTTTGAGTCCCTCAACAAACCAACGCTTCTTAAGTTCATCTACCGGTCCACACTCCATCTTACCAAGTAATTCCTTCAACCATTGTTTGTAAGCTCTAACAGTCTCGTTCTTCCCTTGTTTGGTACCATAGATTTTTACTAGTGTCTCATCGTCGTCTCACAGTAATTTGAACTCCTAAAATTCCTTTTTCGATTCAGCCTATGTTGTCAAATTGTTCTTATCTACACCAGAGTACTAGTCAATGGCTCCCTCTTTTAGTGCAGTGGGGAATTGTTTAACCCAATTGTCCTCGTCGGTAACCCCATTTGCCGTTGAAATGGTCTGGCACGTTCGGCAATGGCGGACAAGATCGTCCTACGCTTGGCCCATAAATTTGGGCAATTTCTACTTGTTCGCTGTCATGGCTCCTAGTTGTGATACTTGTACCACCAATTGTACTATCGATTGTTTCAGTTGTGCTGGTTGTGCTTCGTGCTAGGTCTACGTCTATGCCTGTGCACTCACATTGCATTGCGGTGTGGTAGGGTTTGAATTTTTTTTTTGATTATCAAATTGTATTTGCTCGTTTGGTGCACGAGGAACAAACTCAATGTCTTCGTTAGCCCACGCTTGTGCTACTTTGGCCCCTCTAGCCGCTCTGGTTCCCTCTTCACTTCTTCACTTCTCTATCCGTGGTCTACTAGACAAATTTTATGAACTCTCATGTTACCTCAATCCAATTTAAGCTTTGTCGTGTTTCTTCCAGTAACTCATTGCAACTTCTCACCCGCCAGTGTTCTTGCGAACTGTGTTGCCCTTCGGTCATTGCAACTCTCGTGGCACCACTGTGGTCACCCTGCATGACACCTTTGTAGTCCCCTTTGGTAAGTTGTTTGAACCTCTGTCTTTGCTCAACTTGCTGTGCGAGAATTAGGGCTTGGTGTTTGGCGTGTACGACATCTGTTTACTGTAAGGGGTAAATGAATCAATGCATACAGACAATGAAACAAGAACATGTAACAACAATACTTCTTTTATTACTCACATATGCCAAAGACATTACATTATGCTTATGATGATGATTACAGTGATGATCCAAAGTTGTACATATACCATCCCGAAGAACCTTCCCAAAGGGGCCCAATGGCTGCATAACAAGAACCTTCCCGAAGGGGCCCGTCGGCTAAATAACAATTACCGATGACATCAATCCGTTGGCTACACAATATTTACCGACGACATCAACCCATCGGCTACACAATATCTACCGATGACATCGACAAGCTGATGTCGTCGGTAAATACTATGTAGGCGACGGCCCCTTCGGAAAGGTTCTTATTATGTAGCCAATGGCCCTTTAGGAAGGTTCTTCAGAAAGTATATCTACACCCTTCGAGATCATTGTAATCATCATCATTAGTATAATGTAATGTCTTTGGCATATGCGAATAATAAAAGGAGTACTGCTTTTACATGTTCTTATTTATTGTTTGTTTGCATTCAACTATTTACCCCATTGGGTAAACATTTGACACCGTTGCACAATGGACCTAGAATGAGGGCAGAGGAATGAAGACTAATGCCAAATCAGCTTAACGAGAATAGAAATAAGATAAAGGGAAAAGATGGAATATGCACTGCACAAGAACATTTAATTTTGGCACAACAGGCCGAACACAGACAGAGGTTTCAGCAAATTGCCGACGGATACTGAAGTATTGAGGAATTGTTGGAGGAGACTTGACAGTGGGTGGAATTGGTGGAAGAAGCAAGGGAGGAATTTTTGAACTTGTATTCGCCGAGGGAAGAGAATCTAGACAGAAGGGAATTAACTTGCATGGCTCGGTGTGCCGAGGGAGCACGAGCGTGGAGTGCACTCTTTGTTCGCGATACACTTTCGAAATAGACAATTTCGCTTAACAAGACCCTTCTTCACCAAACAAAGTAGTTGTTGGGAATAAGACGATGGACCGAAACGTCGGTGTCGAAGTGCAGAGCGTCGGTGTCGGAGTGCAAAGCATTGGCGTTGGAATACAAAGTGTCGGTGCTGGAGTGTAGAACGTCGGTGTCGGAGTGCAGAACAACGCCGGTGTCGTAGTGCCGAACAACACCCATACAAAAAATCAAGTAATAATGGCAGGACCAAAAGAGAAGTTGCCAAAGTTTGATGGTGATGGAACGACCGATCCAATCAGACACTGTAAGACATGCGAAACAATTTGGACGGCGAATGGTGTAATTGACACAAATGAATGGGTGCAACAATTTCCAGCAACCCTAAGGGGTGTAGCAATTGATTAGTTTGCTGATACGGATCCCCAAAAATTAACCAATTACACGGAAGTTAAAAAAGAATTTATCACCGAATTTCAGTTCCTGCGCGACGAGAATGAGATCGTAGCAGAGATATACAACACAAAGCAAGGAAAAAATGAAACAGTTTGAGTATATGCTAGAAAATTGAAAGAATTAATAAACAAGATGGAAAGTAAGCCAGTAGATAGGCTGCAGAAGAGATGGTTCATTAAAGGACTACGCCCGAAGTTACAGAAGAAAATGAAGATTGTGCCGCCATCATCATACACTGAAGCATACAATCGAGCGATGAACTTAGAAAGTGAGAAGAAAACAAAAAAGAAGAAGAGTAGCTCATTCGATTCAGATGACCACGCATCTTCGGAAGAAGATACAAGCAATGACGAAAAGGGTAGCAAGAAGGTCCGAGCTCTCCAGAAGGATATGATCCGAATGATAAAGGAATTTGAGAACATGTAGAAAGAGACGAAGGGAAACGAGCTATGGTACACAGAATGTAAGACAGAAGGTCACACAAAGGGATCCCATCCAAAGAACCAGTTTTATGAGATCTGCTAGATCATGGGACATTCCACAAAAGAATGCCCCTTCAATATGAAAACAAGAGGACCTCAACAAGTGCTCCTGACCCAGGAGGCTTCCACGTCAGGAGGGAGCGGAAACACCAGTAATGATGGTGCCACTTTGGGTGGGTACAGAAATAATAGCAGAGGGCAAAGCAACAATACCAACAACAATACCAACAATAATAATGGGGGCCGTAGTCGGACTCAATACGATGCGAACGACCACTCGATGGTTCAATGCCGAGCATGCAATTTGTGGGGCCACCTTGTATGGAACTGTACATCAACGAATACACCAAAGTTGTTATGCAGATGGTGTAGTCCTGGAGATCATGAAGACACCAAGTGCCTAAAATCAGGAGTGAATTTGATCACCATTGGGACGGATGAAGAGGAGGTTTTGGCAATCACTCGTAAACAAGCAAAACTGTACCTCGACCCGATGGAAGCAAAGAAGAGATTGGAAGAAGCATGGGCGGCAATTGAGAAAGCAATGCAGGCAGAGAAATCACAATTGAAGGACACTACTGGTACCTCAACGAGGAACTGCACTGAGTAAAACATAATAAGGCAGGTGATGCAAATGGAGGTCCCGATCAAATTAAGTGACCTCACAATGCCCCAGTTACGGACGACCATTCTGAATATGACACCGCTTCCGAAAGCGACGGAGGAAACAAGAAGGGGCAGTAGTGGAATGACAACAACAGACCCAATGCTTCTGGCACTCACAACAGGAAGGCATCCGACAGTAGTCGAGATGGGCATTCTGGAAATTGTTCTGATAGACACAATTGTGGACGGAGGGTTAGGTGTGAATGTGTTACCAAAAGATGTATGGAAAAAATTAGGACAACTTATGTTGTGGCCACCAACATTCTAGTTACTAATGGCGGACCAACACGGCATTAAACCTCTCGGCGTCCTGATGGCACAACCAGTAACTATTGGAACACAACCATTCCTACTCGATTTCGTCGTCATCCCGCTAAAAAGGAGAGTATATGACGCTATTCTTGGATGGAGTTTGTTGGTACAAGCAAAAGTAAAATATGACTGGAAACAAAATATGCTGTCAATGAAGCGGGGAGGCAGAAGATTCATAATTGACTTGCACACACAAATGGTAGGCAAGGAGGTAGCATTGTCGGATTTCGAAGGCAAAGGTGGAGGGGATGACGAGGGGAAGAAGAGAATGGAACATGATGAAGAGGGAGTATTGAGATTGGAAGGAGGGTTGAATGAGGACGACCTAGATTCGGTAAATGAACTATTTCACTAGCAGATGGAGGATTACAAACTCTTTCCGTGCTGTAACATGTTGGGCATTGAAGAAGAAAAAGGAAGAAATGAGTTCTCGAAGGAGTATAGTGAACTAAAGGAGGGAGAAGCTCAGGTGGATGAAACACCAGCCCATACGTTCAGTGAAGATAAGTCGATAAAATATGAAGAGGCCACAGTACAAACCATGAACCTCGGAAATGATATTGAACCAAAAAACATACTGGTAGGAAATAACTAGAATCTAGAATTAAAAATTGCTACATTAAATAGAAGTACGGCCTTTTAGGAGAGCAAAGCAAGTACACCATACCAACTAGCGTCAAAAGGAATTTTTTTTGTATAGGCACGTGTGGAGGAGAGTAGAGGGGAGTACGGTCGCCATAAAATAGGGCCGTACAACCTATCAGGAGTGTAAGCAAGAAAGGAAGGCAGTAAAGAAAAAGAAAACTCTGTACAACCTAGGAAGGACACTGTACGGCCAGGCAAAAGACGGCAGGAAATCATAGGTGATCCACCATATGGCCAGACAAGAGAAGATATTGTACATGACACACCGTACGACTCAAGAGGGTAATATGTATCACTGTATGAGTAATAAGCAGCTAGTGAATTGGATAGTACGGACTCAAGGTGAACCTTGGAGAGCATCGTACGGCCCGCGCAAAGCACCGTATGGCCAAACAGAGAGCCATACAAAAACTAGAAGCAAAAGAAAAGGTATGGCCAAGACAGAGAGTTGTGAACACTGGGAAGATACCGTATGGCTGTACGAGAAAATTGGAAGAGAGAAAGTACAGAAAGCAAGAAAGAAGACATATTGTATGGTCAACAGGAGATCAACGGATGTAGCAACACTGTACGGACCGTACAACAACAAAGGAAAGGTGGTTATTGAACTGTACGGCAACCATACGAACATGATCACATGGCTTAAGGAAAAAAGAGAATATCGTACAACCGTCCAGTGTATATGGCTAGATTGGAGGAAGACGCCTATAAGAGCCCTGTACAGCCGTACGGCCTAAACAGTTGAACGAGAAAAGTTGGACCGTAAGCCTAGGAGTGAAAGAAGTGTTAGTACAGCCCTTGCAGGACCAGTGGGAGAATAAGCATTACCGTACGATTAGTTAGAGGGTTGCAAAAGGCAGAGGTGACTGATAGAAGGCAACAAGAATTGTTCCGAAAGAAAAAAGAAGAAAAAGAAAAACGACGATAGATCGAAACAGTTTAGAATGAGTAACGCATGATACCGAAGGGAAGGGAAAGACATAAAAGGTAGTAAAACGTAAGTAGTTAGCTGAAAGAGTATGAAATTGGAAGAAAATCACAAAAATGATGTGTTCCATGCAGTTGGTGCAGTTATTAGTAGTGGGAAGTATGACCAGTTGATGAGACCTGGAGCTGCTGCAGGCATGGAATGTCTGTGTACTAGAGGTGAAGAGAACCTCAGAGCAAGCCTTTCGAGAGGAGTGATACGCTTTGAGGCACTTGGAGTAGGTGTTGGACGTAAAGCTATCTTGGTGGATGCATAGAGAGCTCGGGAGGAGCTGATCATTTAGTTGAAGGCAGTACAATGACACTTGGCTCAGGGTACTGAAGAGTTGGAAGCAGAGAAAGTAGCACGGGGGGCTATCAAGGTTAGCTAAGGAAACAGTATTGTGTTAGCAGAGGCTACAGATGCAACGTGGTTTGGAGACCAGTTTGGTGCGAGCACGGGACGAATGTGGAAGTAAAGTGATAGAAACAAACCTATCTTGTTGTAGTTGGTCAATTAATGTATTCCGTTTTGTTAATCTGTCTCGGATATTTTGTAATTGTCGTTCGGAGACGACTTTTTCGTTTGGGGGTGATGATGTTGTCGATAAATATTGTGTAACTGACAAGTTGATGTCGTCGGTAAATACTGTGTAGCCAATGGCCCCTTTGGGAAGGTTCTTATTATGTAATTGACGGCCCTTCGGGAAGGTTCTTTGAAAAGTATATATACACTCTCCAAGATCATTGTAATCATCATCATAAGCATAATGTAATGTGTTTGGCATATGCGAATAATAAAAGGAGTACTGCTGTTACATGCTCTTGTTTATTGTTTGTATGCATTAAACTATTTACTCCATAGGTTAAACAACATCTTTTGGCTCATTCTTATTTCTATCTTTATTTAATTGATTGGGCATCAATTCCAAGAAAACATCATAAATAACAAACAAACATAACTCTTTTAATTTATTTATATCTCTGTACAAGACAAGTGGGTTGACTGTGCAACCTTGTCATTACAGATTTACAAGTGTTCTTCACCACCCCCAAGGCCTAAAGTTCATGGGTTGATCCTTTGTCGTGATGCATTGCGTTCATCTCCCTATCAACGGTTGCTTTCAACAAAGTTCGAAAGAATCTGTTGTTGACGTTGTTCACGGTTGACTTCTTCCTTCGGTTTCTTTGCGCGAGGAATTATTGCACCAATACATGACGTAGTTGGTGCAAAAGCCTATCCACTGCAGGATTGACGTTTAGTGCATCCCACACAGAGTCCTACGTAACTTCCTCTTGTGCAGCCTCCCTGCGTACGAATATCTCAATGATGGCCCATAGGAAAATACAGAAGTCAATAGTCAAAGCGTACTCCCCTTGAAAAGATTCCGTAGTTTCTTCTTCATTGGTTGTCCTATTGTCATTCATAGGTTTTCCCATCTATTCCATTATAGTGCTTCCTAGATTCAATTCGGGAATGACACCAAATGTGATCAAATTAGCTTTAAATAGATGATGTTATAGTGTGTTTAAGCTTTAGTCAATTATGGGTGCATGAAACATATTTTACATCGTAAAAAATCTTTGTTTTTTCATTTTGCTGACTCATAACTGTGTTGTTGCTGAATCATCAACAAGTCATAGGTCAAGTCAAGCTTGTCGAGTCATAGGTGCATCCAAGTCATGAAACTCTGATCCAAACTACTATAGCATCATCATATCAGAATTCCCTTACCAGTATAAATGCAAATCTGTCCCACCAAGATATAATCATTTGGGTGACATAATAGATATAGTTTTGCATAATTACACTGCCGTACAATATCTGAACCATTCCCATTTTATGTGACCTTGTCATCTAACTTATCAAGTCTAATACCATAACAGAAAGTTATAAATTATTTGATAATTGCCATTCTTAATATCATTGTCAGACCATTTGGTTGAATTATTAAACATTGTACATTATGGAGTTATCTCATAGAAGAGTGACATATGATTTCATATTAGAGAATTATGTCAGAAGTAGTGTTTGTCGATATTATTCTTTTATGTCATTAATGTAACAGACAATTGCATTAGTTATTCATTCCTTGTCTAATTCATTGAATGAGGATTGATAATATATACATTTACGAATCACATTCAATACCCTCATTTGTCTAAGAATAAAAGAACTGTGTGCAAATTATAGATGGAAAGAAGTCTCCTAAAATTGGAAATATAAGATTTTAGCCCAAACCGTACAAGACTGGCTAGGGAGACATTACAGTAAACTAATAATAAAATTTACATTAGGAAGCCCTATTAGCTGCCTATCAGTATGGTCAGTTATTGTCTTGCTCACTTTAAAAAAAATCCTACAATGACTTGTGTGTGATGTACTAGGTATAGGCCTATTTGTTGTATTAATAGAAAACTAAACGTGGATCCAAAAGAAAGTCTTATTAAAACTAGAATAATTTTGGTGCTAGATGATTTGATGGGAAGCTGTTCTCCATCAAGATGGAAATTTCCTCTATGGATATCCAATTTTCTGAAAGATTATTTTAATGTTAAGCATATTATGCATTTTTTCGTAAGTGGATGTTGAGTAATAGTTGTGAATGATAGATTGTGCTATTTTAGGTGTAATTCTCATTTTGTATTCTTAATTGAGTTACTTGTAAAAATATTTGTGCAGGTTCGACAATCTTTCCGAGAGTCTCAAGGTGCATTGGAATTGTCAAGTACAGAATTAGGTTTTGACCTTGATGAGGGAAAAGAACCTGTGCATGTCAAGACAAGACAAAATCTACCAGTGTGTAAACTTTTCTTTCTAATTTAGAAGCATTCTTAAAGCGTACTCCATTTTGACATTGATCTCTTGTTAATTAATATCTGTGGTATTATTTTACAGATGAATTGGATTGTTGCTGAACTGATGATTTTTGCCAATTCTTGTGTTGCACGCCAAATTTATGAGTATGCCAGCATTTTAATTTGAAAATATTTTTAATTTGATTTTAGTCACAGTTTCATTTATAGAGCTATATATATTTTTATAACCAAAATCACCTAACTATAGACATCATTTCACCTAGATGAACCTAATAAACTTTTAATCAAATCAGTAAAGTAGTGGACACTGCTTTTTTTTCCATTTCTTGCTAAGAGGTTTATGGCAATGACTCTTAACAACATAGATTGGCTTAGGATAAGAAATTTATAAATGAGTCAAGTAGACAAAAAAAATAGGACATGATAATCCACCTTTCCCAAACTTGCTTGCTGTGAAGCAACTGTAGATATGGATGCTCATGTAGATCTCGATGCTCATTTATATTGGTTACTCGAGGCTTTCCTTCATATAATTATATCCATAGTTTATATACTTGACGAGTACTCCCCGAGTCTCTAAGTACTCACATTTATTTTTGCCCTGCGAGCAACTCGTGTGTTAACTCGCGCGTCGTTGTCGGCCATTAACTTGCAGTGAAATCGCCAACAAAACCAGTTTTAAGTCGCCGAAAACGCGGCTAAAACATGGTTACCATTTTTGGCATTTTTAAACAAGGAAACAATTGAGAAAAAATTGCAAATTTTTGGATGTTTCCCTGTCTGCGTTGTTTCCATTTTTTATTGGTTCGCGGCTTTATAAACCTTACATGCGTAGTGTAAAACATTGAACTTCTGTGAACTTTTGTAAACGTCTTTCATAGCAATGAATCAGGTTTGCAGCGGATTTCTTAGTGAATTTCTTATGCTTGTCTTGTTACACTCGTGTCATCTGGTTCTCATGCTTCTCATCAACAATGTTCTGCTTCATTAATGCATTTTTATAAAGTTTCAGTCGACTTCAATATATTTTTAAAAGTTCAATCATATAGTTGCGTTTCAGATTAAAAAAATATTATAGTTTTTATAGTTTTCAATTCACTATAGTTTTTAGTTTAAAACTTATAAGTTTATATTGTCGGGCTCTTTGATCAATAGTTTAGAATTTAATATAATATATATTTAAATATTTTTAATATAGTTTAAAATTGGAATATGTTAATGTTCGTATATTCACTTTTCAATATTATTATTATTTTGATATTATCATTCAGATTTTATTGTTATGAACTTATTGATATTATTTTTTTAACATTATTATTCAAATCCCATTGTAAATAGTTTAAAATTGCTTATATTATTTTAAATATTTTAATATTTAAATTTAAAGTATGAAATTATGAATAGTATCAATTATTTATTTATTTTCTTGAATAGTTTTAAAACACTTATTATTGTTATTATATTTAATGTAATTAAATAATTTCTGTTATAATTTTTTTTGGCTACATTAACAATTCTAAATTTCAAGAATCTAGATTCTAAATAATACATATTCTTAAATTATTATTTTTGTTTATAGATTGTCAAAATTTTAATATATAATTTTTTTAATAATAATAATATTTAGAAATTAATTCTAGAGAAATTTAAAATAGTTAATATATACAATTTAAGAGTTTATAAACTTATAATAATGTATATATTACTAATTTATTATTTTAAATTTTAATCAATACAATAACATATCTTTTAATTATTGAGAAGATATTTTATATATTTATTAGTGAAAATTTAAATTTCACTCATTTATTAGATTTAATAAAGTTTTACTTTTTGATAAATATTAATTATGACTGTTTTTATTAATTTGGGTTTTATACTAATAAATAGAATCTAGATATTATAATTTATAAATGTACAAAAAAAGTATTTATAGTTTTAGCTCAATACTTAGGTAATATTTTTTTGTCTCTATTAATGTTGTAGGTTGATTTATAATTTCAATGGCATCTGGCTCTGCATCTGCTTCGAACTCAGTTGGTGCAAGTCAACCTGCTGGAAGGAAACCCCCTGATAGTCGTGATGCCACATGGAAACATGGCATAATGGGGCTTGTAGCAGGGACTGTTATTTGTACCTGGTGTATGAAGAAGCATAGTGGAGGCATCAATCACCTCAAATACCATCTTGCAGGCATTCCTTGTCGTGATGCAAAGCCATGTAAGAAGTGTCCTGAGGAGGTCAAACGAGAGATGATAGCCCTCCTTGCAGCGCTAGATGAAAAGAAATTGGAGAGGGCAAGGCAACAGGCAGCAATACAAGAAGCAATTGCTCCTAATTTGTCACGTTCAACAATAATTGAGGTGGATGTGCAACACATTGTTGGCTCTACTCGTGGTCCACGCATGCGTGGCCAATCATCCTCCTCCATTCCAAGCAAATTCAATTTTGTGCCTAGAAGTGAACCAAGATCACAACCTTCATTAGAAGCTATTGGGTGGAATAGGGAGGTGCACAAGGATACAGAGAAGGCTTGCAAACTTTTGGTATTATAACAACATTCCCTTCAATGTGGCAAGGAGTTCATATTGGGAGAGTTTGGTGACGGCATTGACAATTGCGGGCAAAGGGTTCAAAGCCCCTACTCCAAGAGATTTAAGTGGTAGGTTGCTCCAAGATGCTATTGTAGATGCAAAAGAAATTGTTGCTGCTGAAAAGAAGCAATGGCAAAAATATGGATGCTCAATTCTCTTAGATGGTTGGACGGATGGGAGAAACTGCACTCTTATCAATTTTATAGTGGTTTCAAATGGAGTGGTGGTTTTTCTAAAGTCAATTGATGCCTCTAACATAATAAAGAATGCAGAAAATTTGAGCTTGATGTTGGAGGAGGTTGTTTTAGAGGTGGAAATAGAAAATGTTGTCCAAGTTGTTACTGACAATGCAGTAGCATATGTGGCAGCTGGAAGGTTGCTTCAAGAGAGACATCCAACACTTTTTTGGACCCCTTGTGCAGCTTATTGCCTTAACCTTCTTTTGGAGGACATAGGTAAAATTGATTGGGTGAAATCAACTGTCAAAGAAGCACGAGATATAACAATAAATAAATAAATAAATAAATAAATATATATATATATATATAATCACCCATGGGTTCTTCAATTGATGAGAGAGCACACCAAGGGAAAAGAACTTGTGCGATCAGGAGCTACAAGGTTTGCAACAAATTTCTTAACATTGCAACGCATTACTAGTATATTAAGTCCCTTGAAGCAAATGTTTGTGAGTCAGTCATGGGTGGAGTCAACTTACTCAAAGAAAGCTGATGGAGAAAAGATTGTAAAAATCATTTTTGATGTTGATTTTGCAACTAGAGCATTAGAGATTGTCAAGGTAACTTCAACTTAATTTAATTTACAAATTGAATCCTTTATTTTTGATTTAAAATTTTAGATGTTTTTTATGTCATTGCAAGTTGTAATTTGATTTATTTTTCTACTTTATACTTTGTAGGTGATTGAGCCATTGGTGAGGGTCTTGCGCTTGGTGGATGGTGAGAAAAATGTGATGGGATATCTTTATGAGGCAATGGATAGGGCCAAAGAGGCCATCCAACACTATTACAAGGGAGACGCAAATAGATTTGCCCCTATTTGGGACATCATTGATCGCAAGTGGAATAACCAACTCCACCAACCCATTCATGCAGCAGGGTACTTTCTCAACCCCAAGTTCTACTTCTCTGAGTCTAATAGCTTCATAGATGCTAATGGCAAGGTTATGGAGGGTCTGTTCACATGTATTGAGAGGATGGCACCTGTCAGTGTAAGAAGAGACCTCATCCTTTTAGAGTTGCAGAATTATAAGGCAGCTAGAGGGCAACTGTTTTCTTCCAAAATGTGTATACGGGGAAGAGAAATCCAAACACCAAGTGAGAATAAATGAGGTCCTATATCTTGCAATTTATGAATTACAATTATCAGTAGAATATTGTTTAATTACACACAAAAATTAATATATCTTATGTGCAGGTTCTTGGTGGGAAGATTTTGGTGGAAATACGCTAAATTTGCAAAGATTAGCTCTCCAAATTTTGTCTCAGCCTTGTAGCGCTTTTGGCTGTGAGCGTAATTGGAGCCTGTTTGATGCCATTCGCACAAAGAAGTGTAATAAGTTGACACAAAAACGCCTCAATGATCTTGTTTTTGTGCAATATAACCTTCGGCTCCACACAAGAAAAGTGAGGGATCAGCCAGATGAACTCATTGATTTGGATGACATTGATCCCTATAGTGATTGAACAGTCCAAGATGAGGCCTCCTTATTTACAGAGGATGAGATTGCTGATTTTGAGAGGCAAGCTATGGAGGATTTGCCTGCAGCAGTAGGGGAGTTTGGACTTGATGAGATTGAACTGCTGGAGGAGGAACCACTACCATCTACCAACATGGTGGAGCTGCATGTACAATCTTCTACACCAAGAAGGGAACCAGATTTGACTGCGAGGACCATCCCCTCTACCTCTCATTTTTTCTCTAGGGCAGGGAAGAGAAAGATGTAATAACTTTTAATCTCTTAAGTTTCCTAAAGAAGAAATTTATGATGGTGATTTTCAAATACAACAATCATTATAAATTCATAATGATAATAGTTATAACTTATAGTTAGTAGCTAGCTATTGTATTCATTTTCCACTATTTGGCTTAGTATGATGAAGCCATTTTGTAATCCATATGTTTTGGAGTCTTGGACAATCAAATCTAATAAAAAACATTCCCTCATGGTTTTCAGACTTGTTTGATACATTTTGCAATCAGATTTTGCAAAAAAATGGTGATTTTATGAGAAATTTTAGTACTTTTAAAGCTGCCAAGTTTTCGCTGAGTCACAAATAATGGGCTTGCCGAGTACAATCCGAGTCCGAGTATGCGATCTATGATTATATCTACTGTTTGTTCAGAATACAGTGTATCCTGTTTATTGCTGAACTTCCAATTTGGTATATATTTTTATTTGATTAAGGGAAGTGTCGTCCCTTGTATAGTTCTATGTTATTTGACTCTGATTTTGCTTGAATGGTTTTATTGTGCTATCTTCAGAAGGGGAGTATGGAGGAAATTTTGGGATTCTAGGACCCGTCTCTATATGATGTGGACTGCTTCTTAATTACTTCTTTGTATTCCCACAGTTCTTCCTTGAGTTGATTTGTTATATCCATTCCTCGGATTTGGACACTAGTTGTAGGAAAGTTGTTGACTGCAGTAAGACTCCTCTACTTGTCTTATCTTCATCAATCTCTGCTGTTACTGGGTGGGCATGTATGTTGGCCGGACAGTTTGACTGACTTAATACCTTTGATGATTCTGGAATGATTGCTGATTGGGATTCTTCTTTCTGCCTTTCCACGATGTCCCTTTGTCTACTGTGGATTACCAACAGATATGGCGTTATCTAGAGAGGTCGCGGCTATTGTCTTTAATCGCAACGCTCTATTATCTTATTGACTTATTCTTGATAATGATAACAATATTATAATAATTGTGTATTATTTGATTTTTAAGGTAATTCATTTATTTGATTAAGAGTTAAGGATTATATTAGCAAATTACATTTAGTAATGATCTTTATATGGAATGGGTTCATTATGTATTCATGTCATAATTACTTTTTTAGAGCTATAGATAACTTTATCAAATTTTTATTAATTAATATTTTTATAAATGAAAGAATTGCTCAATCCAGAAATAACAAATGGAGTTATTATTAATTAAGGATTAATATGTAATTTCCCCTCCTAAATTTGAAACATCTGGGAGAAAATTATTAAGTGTTTTCTTTTCCTCCTTTCCTCCTTTCTTTGCACTTAATAATTTAAATAATTTTATGTTTATAAGAGTTCCAAGCAAAGGTTAAAAATTTTAAAAAATATGTAAAGTGAAGTTGAGGGAATAAAAGTCATATGAGTTTTTGAATTAGAGGGACCCTTAAAAGTGGAAGTATTAATGTTACTTATTACATGGTCCAAACCATTCCTTTCTTTTAGTAATTTCAAGCAGCTAGTTTGTGAACGGGCATAACCCAGTTGGCAACGTGGCTGGAAGTAGCCAAGAGGTCAGTACATTTCAAATGGGGTGAATATTTGTATGGGCAAAGGGGACTCTTTACAAGGAGGATGGAATATCGATGAGTGAAAGGAAGTATTGGTCGATATCCTGTGTGTGGTAGTGTCTCATAGTAAGTTTTTCCTATCTTCGGCATTGAGAGATATGCCCAGGATAGTTGTAGTTCATTTACAGAGCAGCTAAGCCACAAGTTAAGGGTGCAGAGCGAAAGATTGAAGGTGTCATTGCCTTAGTTGGGAAACTGCACGAGCTAGGGAAGACAAAGTATTGCATAAGGTAACGTCGTTGAGGGGAATGGTAAATCAAGTCACCGTAAATAGCTACTGACAAGACACCACTGGTTGTGTTACTTTAGTACAGTAATTTGTAACAAGAAAAGAAACACCTAGAGAGGCCTCAAGCGATAGCAGACATAACCAACTTGGAAGAGCCATTCTCAATAATGACAACACTAGTGAATGGGAAAGCGTCACTTGCAAGGAGTATTTGGAAGTCACTCTTCAAAGGGGTATTGTTACTAAGATTCATGACAAGGACAGAACAGTATGAAGTGCAATAGCATCCAATATGCTCAATGGAGGATTCCTCAAGCACCTGTTGAAGGGACAATAACACAATATTTGTTGTGAAGAGAGAATTTTTCTAAGCTAGGCGGGTCGAGCAGCGATCTGAGAAAGTCTTCATAATCACCAAAGGTTTGGGTGACAAGCTCGCCAAGCCTAAGGAGCACAGTAAGTTGTTATGCGACATTCGAGTATTCGATACCCAGTAATTCGGTGACTCGGAGGAGTTGTGATCGCAGCCACAAATACCATTTGAATCATCCTGTATAAAGGTCAGTCGGGTTACTTTCTGAGAAGTTCTGGGAAAGAATTAAGTGTTTTTTTCAAAGGGGTTCCCTCTAATCTTATGTATTTGGCATACTATTGCAGAAGCTGCTTTTACTTATTTATATAGGTTGTGCATTGCATTGTAACCCAACCTTGTATTAGTATTGTTTTTGGTTGGAATTATACTGTTATTCCTGTGCTTGTAACTTGCTTAAATACAACTGGCTATCTATTTCTTGGAGGGGCAAACAGGGTGGGTTGTTATGTAATACAAGTTTGACCATTCAGTATTAAATTAGTAAATTATTAGATTGATAAATAAATTGGTATATTGATAATAATCATTATATAAAGTTGGATTTAGTGAAGCAAGTACTAGTTTTGTTCCTCAAGCGTTGATACATTATATTTAAAAGTTGAATATGCTTCCAAATGCAAACTCATAACTTAAGTGAAAAGCGTGAGCATTAAGCCTTTTAAGTGAGAAGTGAGAAGTGTGAGCATGAAGCCTTTTGAGTGAAAAGTGTGAGCATGAAGCCTTTTAAGTGAAAGGTGTGCAGCAGAATCGTTTTGGATTGAAATGTTATAAAAGCAATGCTTTGTGAGAAAATATTCATTCTTTGATTGCTTTTTGTTTGTTTGAGTTTCTCTCCAAGGGTTTGGACGTGGGGTTTGAGAAAATTTGTGAATCCTTCTCTACACTTTCAGCTACTAAATGATCCAGTGAATTGTGTTTTCTGCTGAAAGGTGCTTGAGATCGATGAGTGCTGAGGTATACCAATCTGCTGATTCTGATCTGGAAATTATCATTCCGCATTTGAAAGTATTTACTGAGTTTATTCATTTAAGTTGCTGAATCAAGAGCTGATTGGGACGACTCTTTGTATGGGAGTATTACTTGCAAATTCTAGCTGAAAACCTCATTGAGAGACATCTATGTGTGCTATGGTTTCCTTTTTTGGCGCAGCATTTGATTTGGTAAAGCTACGTGAAAATATAAGGCTGGGCTTTCAAAGATCCATGCATAATACTTGTTATTAATGTCACTGGGAGTTGTTTACATGAGCTACGATTCATTCTGCTTTAGTAGCGTTTATGATTATTGAATATTGGTGTGGAGTCACATTTATCTCTGCTGCAAACTTTCCAAAGGCAGCTACATATAGGTTCCTTAATTAATTTGCATTGCTTATATGTACCTGTTTGTAATAATTGTGAAACTTCATATTGCAATTGAAATTTGGAGTACAAGGAAGCAATAATTGTATTTGTTATTTTAAGCTATTCTATATATTCTGAAAAAAATACATATATCTTCCAAAAAAAAAAAAAAAAACTACAAAACTTAAAAAATCAAAAAGAAATTCTAAAACATTGATTTAGAGCGAGCCAGCGGGGTTCGTTACAGTGGTATCAGAGCAGTTTCTTGCCATCTTGTTCAGTAGGAAAATAAAGCTTACTGTGAATATATCAGTATTATGACCACTAAACAAAAAAATGGGATCACATTGTAAAACAGTTGAATGTGCTGGTGAATCAATTGAATCAAAACGACAAATGGATGACAAAAATAATTTCAAATCCAAAATTTGAGCTAAACATGACATAAATTTTTCAAAGGAAGAAATGTGATGATACAGTGGACACCATTAGAGATCAAGAAAATATTTTCAGTCAAAACTCTAACTCTGATTTTTATATCAGCAATGGCTCATGTAAGATTAAAGTTGCACCTATTGTCATAGCAAAGTCTGAAAATGTTGTGGATAGAGTAATGGATGATAATGCGCATGTTATTGATGACATTGAGGAAAATAGCATAGATATTGATAGACACATTAGTTCTGATTTGCATGACAACAGAGAGGATTTTTGGCATCATAATGATATAGTGGTAGCTACAAATTTGCAGGACATTCGTTTTTGAGTTACCACATGCTAGTGCTTAGGTGTTGGATACGTTGGGTGTGCAATGTAGTTGGAATTCATGTTAGGTTGAGTTAGATGATGCAGTTGTTGGCACAAGTGCCCTATATCGAGCATTTGACGATAATGCAGTTTTAGTGGGCTGTTGAGCTATTTGTTGAGATGTTGAGTAGCATGTGTGTGGTTGTTGATGTGTGCACTGATGATAGCACATATGTTGATTATGAGGTGAGTGATGTAGAGACAATGTCATGTTATGGTACAGATCAACATAGTGTTGAGGTTCACATTGTGGACAATCCTTTGTTCAAGATGAATGCAACCTTGTCTTAAGACAATCTTCTTTTTAAGGTTGATGTTGATCACTCACTTGAGTGGAGTTGAGCACAGTTTACACCATCTGTAGACACAATTCAGTTTCCTATAGTAGTTGTTGGTGATGTTCTTATATCTACAGATTATGATGAGGATGTGGCTACATCCATTTCAGCTACACATTGTTGATATAGTTGGGATTAGTGCATCTATCAAGAGCAATAGAGAACTACACGTTGCACCAGGTTTTCCTATGGTTACATCTACTATAGGCATCGGTGATGAGCTTGATGACAATAGTTATGTTGAGTACTATGATAGTTAGTGCTTGACTGAGCTAGGAACTTTTTATTGGGATTTCCTAAGGAGCATTCATCACAACTTCTTAGATCTGCATATAGAGGATTTCATGATTCATTAGTGTGGATTGGTTCCAAGGTTGTACCATTCATTGGGGGATGAGTGTTTTCCATTTACAATAGATAGGATCAATGGTTGCAAGTTGGATCACTTGCAAAGTCAGCATATCCATGGAAGCCTTGTAGAGGATGGAGATGGTGCCAGTGATATTGTCACTTTCAGATGTTCTAATCTCCATAGTACAAATGGACGTGCATTCAGTGTGCTTTTGGTCCCTAGTGCTTACATGGTTGGCATTGAGGTTTGGTCGGGTCTCATTGATTGGCTTCACCACATGGCTCTTGGTGAAATTTAGTTTAGAGTTGAGCAATAGATATCAGAGGATGTTCTCCTTGGCAGCCTTCTATTCACTGTTTGGAGTCTTTCTAGTGCATCGGGTTTTCAAATAGGGCTCGCAAAGGACTTTTGGGATGTGTACAAGATGCTAAGTATATATGGTTTTTACTTTTGACTCTCATGTGCATGATCTTTTTCAAGTACACAGTGCAGTTGCGCATGTGTTAGATAGTGTGTATAACAACTCACTTTGTGCAGTTTGGGAAGCAAGCTTTCTTAGCTTATTGAGCTACTTCCCTTTGAGATGTTCACTCCTACGACATCTGCAATCAAATTTCATTGAGTTTGACACATTTAATCAATTGTATTGGTGACGATGCTATAGGAGCTAGTTAATGATCATAGGGACATCTCTCAGTCTTATATGTGGGATTCGGGTGGATTGTGATGTTTGATTTTACTCTAGGATACATGCAATATTAGGGATTGTGGACTGTAATCTCTGTAATTAAGCACATTCCAAGTTCACGGGTATGTCAATTCATCATTACAACCCTCGTGAGCTGACACTTGGATTTGAGGGTCTTAATTTGTGTGACTTCCTATTTATAGTAAGTTAGTTGAGCAGGGTTTCCATTTTTGGCAGTACTGTTGTGACACCCTCAGTAGAGATTTCGTTAGTATTTTATTTGGCTTTAATAATGAGATGCATATTAAAAGTTATTTATTAAGTCTAACTTAAATGACTTTATAAATTTAAACTTCATGTTCTATTTGGTGTGTTGAAGAAGCCTCTTTAGTGAGAAGTACGGACAAGAAGACTCTGTCTAACTTAATAAATGACTTTATAAGTTTCATGTTCTAATTTGACGGTGTGTTGGAAAAACCTCTTTAGTGAAAAGTGTGCACAAGTAAACTCTAGCCATTGAAAAATAAAGGACTTATTATACTTAAAAGTTGAATATGCTTCCAAATACAAAATCATAATTTAAGTAAAAAGTGTGAGCATTAAGCCTTTTAAGTGAAAAGTCTAAGCATGAAGCCTTTAAAGTGAAAGGTGTGAAGGAGAAGCTTTTTGGATTGAAATGTTATAAAAGCAATTCTTTGTGAGAAAGCATTCATTAATTTATTGCTTTTTATTTTGTTTGTGTTTCTTTCCAAGGAATTGGACGTGGGGTTTGGGAAAACCTATGATAACTCCTCTACACTTTGAGCTGGTAAATGGTCCAGTGAATTGTGTTTGCTGCTGGAAGGTGCTTGAGATCGATTGTATTAAGATATTCCTTAGTTAAATACTTTCTATAATGGTCAACTACTTGTCTGTAGTCCGTCTTTCAGTCTAGATAGGAATGTTTCCTATCCTATCTTTAGTTTTGTTTCTAATTTCGTCTTCAGTCTACGTCGTCCTTGTAATTCTTTATAAGGAACACATTTGTTTCTCAATTAATTAATCAATCATCCAAAAATCCATTAATTTGCCAATTCCTGAATCTTGTAACATGGTATCAGAGCATGGTTAAATTTTTTCGAAGATAAGAATTTCTTCATTGAAATTTTTGGATCCTTATTTTTGAAATTATTTTGCACATATCTGCTTCCTCATACCTAGTAACGTCTAGGGTTTCGGTTTGCCTTGCTCCTTGCTTCGGTTTATAGGTCTGAAAATCATGAATCTTGTTTCCCACATGAAAATAGCGGCCATTTGCAAATCGCTATATTTTTGTTGGTGTTTTCTGTACAAATCACAATTTACTTAAGGAATATCACACATAAACAAGGTTTGTCTATCCTTGTTGAATATTTTGCTCGCATTATAGCTGTTGGGGCTTTTTTTTTGGTGACAAATCACGACATACAACGTTGTTTTTCTGAGGACATGCACTTGGCATTTTTATGGTGCAAAATCAGGTTTCTTGGTCTCCAATCTTCTCTCTATCATCTCAAACAAAATGCCTATGTTTTGAAAATAAATTGGTCATTTTTCACCTGCAAACATCGTTTTTCTGTTGTTTTTGACCTCCATGGCTATCGACCTGGTTTTTTGCTTGAAACCCTAGTTTTTTGGGTTTGAATTTTTTTCTTGGATTTCATATTCTTGGGTTTTTCGAGATCTCAAATGGGTCTTCATCATATTTTTGTGGGTGCCTTGTTTTCCTTGCCTCAATTTTCGAGCCTACGGATTTGAAATTTGACTTTAGATTCTTTTTGGGTTTTGTATTAGTTCCTCTGGGTACCTATTGATTTTTTGTGGGTCAGCTAGGAATTTTCCTTGAAATCCGTGCCTGTTGAATTTCAGTCTTGAAGTTTGTATCTAAATTCTTAGAAATGGCATCTTTGACTAATTTGATGTTGGAGGGGAGTCTACGTTTCAGTGGCCGCAATTATAACCACTAGAAGTAGTGCATATTAACCATCTTTGAGTATTGTCGTTTGGGTGAACTCTTCCCAGCCAACAACACAAGTTGTCGAGCTTCTTGATCAAGGCGAAGCTGCATTTTTCACCTTCTAAATTTGTTTCTGTTTTTTTTGGGTTTGTTGATTTTCTCCTTAAAAGTCATTTCATCTTGTCTATAATACGCAAGGTTGCGTGATATTCTGGGTTTTACCATTTTTTCCACAAAAACGAAGTTTTGTAATTGCAATCTCTTTTGAGTCATAGCACTCTTCTGGCAAAGCTTCTTGGTTTCAGCATTCTGTAGATCCAGGGAGGGTCTCAGTTATCCTAGAATGTTTCGACACTTGTACTTTGACCATTAAGGGAGGGTATTAAGATAATATCTTTTATATCTTTATTAAGATATTATCTCCTTAGTTAAATAGTTTCTATAATGGTCAACTACTTGTCTGTAGTCTGTCTTTCAGTCTAGATAGGAATGTTTCCTATCCTGTGTTCAGTTTTGTTTCTAATTTCGTCTTCAGTCTATGTTGTTTCTTTTAGAAACAATGTCCTTGTAATTCTTTATAAGGAACACACTTGTTCCTCTGTTAATCAATCAATCATCCGAAAATCCGTTAATTTGCCAATTCTTGAATCTTGTAACAGATTGGTGCTAAGGTATGCCAGTCTACTGATTCTGATCTGCAAATTATCATACTGAATTTGAAGGTATTTACTGTTTTTGTTTATTGAAGTTGTTGCAATCAAGAGCTGACTGGGATGATTCTTTGTATGGGGGTACTACTCACAAATTCTGGCTGAAAATGTCATTGATAGATGTCTATGTGTGCTGTGGTTTCCTGTGTTGGAGCAGCGTTTAATTTGGGGAAGCTGCATGAAAATATAAGGCTGGGCGTGTTAATTCTATAACTTCGAAATCATCCTGGTCTGATGGTACAGATCATTCAGATCTGACTGTGCTTAGTCTTCAGTCAAGATTGACAACTCACTTAGGAAATTTGTTTAAAGTTTGATCTTGAACAAGTTTAGTTAGTTAATCGCTAACTAAATCTTTTCCTATACTAGGCGCCGATTTTGGAAGACAATCAAGGGCCGACCTAGATAGGGTCATGTCCCTTGAAGGACATGCCCTTTGATTACCTTATAAATATAAGACAAGTGTGAGGATAGAGAACACACAAAAATTGATAAGTCTGCTTCTCTATAACACTGCCTTATGTGAGTTGCTTGGACATACAGAAATTCAGAATATAATAATACTTATTATTATACTTCCTATATAGATCGATATATTAAGATTCATCTTCAGCATTACTACAAGAAGTAACTCAGTCTGATTATTACAGAATTTGCAGAAACTTTACAGGGCATTCATAGAAAATTTCATAATACTTGTTATTAACACCACTAGGAGGTGTTTACATGACCTACAATTCATTCTGCTATAGCAGTGTTTATGATTACTGAATATTGGTGAGGAATCACATCTATCTCTACTGCAAACTTGCCAACACCAATTACATACAGGCTCCTTAATTAATTTGCTTTGCTTATATGTATTTGTTTATAATTTTTGCAAAACTTTATAATTGCAATTGAAATTTGGGTGTACTAGAAAGCCATAATTGTTTTTCAATAATTATATTTGTTATTTCAAGCTTTTCTATAGATTCTGAAAACTACAAAAAAAACATATATCTTCAAAAAACTCAAAAAACTATAAAACTTCGAAAACCTAAAAGAAATTCTACAACACTGAGTTAGAGTGAGCCAGCAGGATTCATTACAAATATATCCAATGATGGGTAAGAAGAAGCCCACGAGGATTCACCCACACTCATGTTACCTTCTCCTACACACAGGTTAAACAAGAGTCTTAAGTTTGACAAGATGAGTGAAAGTTTGGATGATATATTAAATTAACAGAGTCCACCTTTTAATAAATCAGGACTTAGTTATAAAGAATATCAAAAGGCAAAGAAAAAGGAAGCACAGAGGTATATTGAAGTCCTAAATAGCAGTATCAGAAATAAAGTTAGCAAGAAGAGTGAAGTCCCACATAAATTAAGCAATAGTCCAAAAGACAAAATAATAACTTCAAAAGGTCCTTACCTCCAAGGCAAGTGCGTATGTCCATGTTACATTATTCTTTCTATGTGTACTGCTATTCATGTAATCATTTTGGTCATAGATTGCAGAAAACACGTGAGATATAATTATGGTTGGAACAAGAATAGAAGACCTTATGGATTCTCTAGTAGGAACTACAATGCATATGGTGCTTTATGGAATTATCTCATTTATTCCTTTTGTGGATTATAATGCCATATGCAACACATGTAATAACTATAGACATACATCACGACATTGTAGAAATGGTTTGTGAAACCATTTAGACAACAAAAGATGAAGCATACCAAGACCAAACAAAAGGCAAAGCCTACTTAAGAATGGTCAACGAAACAAGAGAAAGATAATGAGAAGAAAAAATCTATGATTGTACAAAATGCACTTAATGCACAAATTTGAGGAGATGCACAAATTCAGGGGGAGCTAATCATTTCAATATCTTACTAGACCTGTGGAAAATACAATTCAAAGATGGATCGGCTAATGCATATTCTATATAATGGTAATAAGTATCTCACTCATTGATTTCAAGAAAGAGAGAGAAATTGAAAAATAAAATTGATAATTCGTGCCAAAATGATCGCCTTCTTCATTTAACAGCCATAATTGAAGTATTAGAGAATAATGGGATAGCTAAAGAAATTATTGAATAAGGTGATACAAATCAGATTTGGGCAGCCATAGAGAAATATATTACACAAGCATTATAGAAACAAAGGATAGAGAGTTGAGAGGAAGGGTGATGTAGAGTGCTCACACCAAAAGCCTAGTGAGACCACAAACTTCAACACCTTAATGTAACTCTACCTTATCAACTCCTGTAAAGCCCTTAAAGACTCTATCCAACAAGTTTCAGCATAGAGTCAACTTCTACACAACTCTTCAATCTTCCAAACAACTTTCCTTGACTCTAGGGATTAACGATGGGAAAATGAGCACAAACTAAGAAATGGATTCCCATCTGTTCTTTGGACTAAACTAACACCTAGAACATTCCAAGAGACACTCAAGGATTGGATTTCTACAATTATTAGACTTCCTCAACTCCTACAATGCAAAGTTGCTCTTAAGAGACCTAATTCCCCTTGAAGCCTTTTTAGTAGTTTTAGGACAGTAACTTGGACTTTTCCCACAAAACTTGGTAAACAAACTAGGGTTTCAGAGACCCTTTTGAAAGTTCCTTCAATCCCCCAAACACCAATTTCCCAACCTACTCCAACACCCTTGAACCTACACAAGCTTCACAGGCCTAATTGGCCAAATCAAGCATGAAATACTTGGTAATGAACAAAGATGGGTACCTAGGTTTAGTTTGTTGTTGTAGAAGGCTTTCCCTGACTTATTTCACCAAGACATGACCACTCACCAAGTTCTATGGCTTCATTCCAAGCCCTGTCCACAAATCAGCACTTTCTTGACTGAATACATAACATCATTCAGCCTAGGGCACGTTCATTTGACCTTTGAACTCTTTGAGAAAAATCCACCACTTAGGAATCTTAAAGTACATGCCATAACCTTGCAAATTCCAAAAGGCCATGGAAAACCAACCATGGAATTGCTGGCTAGGGCCACATCTTCTTGGAAATCCTCAATTTCAGGGTTTGAAAACCTACTTGCAGTAAAAATGCTATAACTTGCTTTAGACTGAACCAATCAATATGAAGTGAAATGCAATGTAACCTAGACTCAGAAACCTCTGAGTTCATGCAATTGGATCTGATCTCCCAATGCGTACACTTCTGTACAATAGAGAAATGTTCAGAAAATCTGTATATTTTTTATGCAAAAAATGCTTGAACATACACACCTCACACCTCTGACCTCCTTGAGGGCGTTAGTAACCAAATACATCATTGCCAACCGATACTTGGGTGGTTGGATCAGTTACAAGACCCGTTGCAACGTTTTTGCAAAAAAATGTCAAAAATGTCACAAAGTTGTCAGCAACTTTTCTTGCAAAAAGCAATTTTTGAACTATTGTCTCCTAGAACTTAATGACTTGGACAGTTGCAACTCTTAAGACCTTAATATGATGAAATGACTCATAAAACACACCTAGAGTCACTTTATTAGCTAAAACAACCAAAAACAAGATCCTTAGGACTAAGTGAACTTGGGCTTATATATGCACCTTAAGTTCCTTAACCTCACAAAAGGATCAACCTTATTAAAAACAAGCGAAAACCAACATATTAATGGGGTGAATCATCTCCCCACGTTCCATCATGAGCCTCCTTCAAGTTGATTTGATGACGTATCATGTCACCTAGGTGCCCTGCACCAAAGGGGTAGGATAAGGGAATCTTCGATAGGGAGGAGACATGTAATGTCCCAATTTCAAATAGAATTTAAATAATAATTAAATAATTATTAAATAAAGAATGATAGTAAAACTAAATAAAATCTTAATTAAATAAAATCAGTAAAAATATTATTATTAAAGAAAAATAAGGATACACACACACACACACACACACACATATTATCATCTAAACATACCGTCATAATATTATTTACTATTGCATATCAAGAAAGAACAAAAGAGTTTTACATTAACACAATTTCTAAAATAAGTCCTAGATCTGCAATTACGAGAGTTCTGTCCACCTTATATACAAAAAAAATCCATTATGGCTTCCACAGAGAAATAATATCAAAAAATATATATGAAAATGGGACAGTTATAGAACAACTATTCTTCTTCGTCGCCGAACTCGGTGGTAGTGAAATGCATAGGAGATGGCATGAAGAGATTAGCAGGAACCTCTCTGTCCACAACTTGCCTCTTCCAGTTCCCTTCTTTTTTGAGCTTTTTAATAAACTGTGCCAATGGAATGTTGAACTCATCAACATCTTTCAAGGTTTTATAAGCATGCACCAAATCCTTCTATTCTAGCACTCCTTTGCCCTCCTGTAACAATTAGAGGAATTGCTTTTCCTTGATGTTTAGGACAGTTGTAATTTGCAATGCAATATTAACGAATATGAGTCTCCTCAAAGACTCAGTAAGGCATCTACCTTTACCCTGGAATATGTCATTATTCTTATAATTCCAAAGAAACTAGAGTACAAGAAAGAATAGACTAGAACACACTACAAGAATTGCTTCTATTACTGATTTTTCCAGAAAGAATGTTATCAAATGAGAAATTAAAACCAAGCTTGAGACTAAAGAGGTTCTATACTTCCCGACCATAAAAACAGTGGAAAAACGCATGGACGGCAGATTTAGGTTGCTTGCATAGGGAGCAAATGTCATAGTCCCTGTTGGCTTTTTAAAAGGAAGTTTATGAATCAATAACCTCCACAGAAAGAAAACAACTTTAGCTTCAATAGGTCTAGCCCACATGTTAGAGATAATCTTTTTCCATTTATTATGTGGAAGAGACATGTGTCAACATGAATTAGGATGGTCAAGAATAACTGCTATTTCTGGAGTCATTATAAGAGAACTCTGCCTGAGGTAAAACAGTATCCCATGCAGCACCATAGTCCTTGTTAAGGCATCTAAGAAGGTTACCTAAGGACCTATTGATGACCTCAGTCTGCCCATCTGATTGGGGATGATAGGCAGATGACATAGTAACATTGGTGCCCAATCTTTTCCACAAGTTATGCCAAAAATTTCCTACAAACTTAGGATCCTTGTCGGACACAATAGTAAGAGGAAGTCCATGAAGTCTTACAATCTCTTTAAGGAAAAGGCCTGCTATACTAGAAGCATCATGTGTTGTCTTACAAGGTAAGAAATGTGCCATTTTGGAAAATATGTCCACAACCACATGTATACTGTCATAACTAGATTTGGTCCATGGAAGACCCAAAACAAAGTCCATGCTGACTGAATCCCAAGGCTTTGTAGGTATAGGCAATGGAGTATACAAGCCTTGATTAGAACTTTTCCCCTTAGCCCTTTGATAGATCAAACAAGTTTTTACAAACTTCCTAACATCTGATTGCATTCTAGGCCAAAAGTATAATCTTTTTACTAACTCCAAGGTTTTGTCAAGGCCAAAATGACCAGCTAGGCTTCCACAATGCTTTTCCTCGATTATATTTTCCCTCATAGAACACTGAGGTATACATAGTTGACTTTCTTTGAACAAAAGGCCGTCTTGAATGATATAGTCTGCAAAATCAGTATGATATATATCCCCTAATTCCAAACAAACTTGAGAAGCTTCATGAAAATCTTCATCAGTAGGATACATGTCCTTCAAGACAGAAATACCAACACTCTCCATTAGGATTTCTTGAATGGCTAGATTCGTTCTACTCAAGGCATCAACTACCTTGTTAGCCACCCCTTTCTTGTGCTTGATAGAGAAGGTATAAGACTGCAAGTACTCCATCCATTTGACATGTCTATGGTTCAACTTTTCCTGTCTATTCAAAAAACTCAAGTCTTGATTGTCAGTGTAAACAATAAATTCTTTAGCTAATAAGTAGTGTCTTGACTTCTAAGGGACTGAACCATAGCATATAATTCTAGATCATAAGTAGAGTATTTTTGATTTGCCTCATTAAGTTTTTCACTGAAAAATGCCACAGGCTTGCCTTCTTGACTTAAGACACCACCAATTTCTCTCTTACTAGCATCACACTCTATAGTGAAAACCTTGTTGAAATAAGGTAAAACCAATATAGGTTGTTGTACTACCTTTGTTTTCAAGTATTCATATGACTGATTTGCATCTTTAGTCCACACAAATTTACATTTCCTTCCATCCTTGACAATATCAATCATAGGTGCAATTATCCCACTAAAATTCTTTACAAATTTTCTATAAAAACTAGTAAGGCCATGAAAACTCTTTACCTCGCCAGCAAATGTTGGAGTAGGCCAATTCAATATAGCTTCAACCTTAGAAGGATCCATCTTTAGGTTGCCTTTGGAGATGACAAATCCAAGAAACACAAGCTCTTCCTGCAAAAACACACATTTGTCCAAGTTGATCTTTAACTGCTCCTCATGTAGCCTCTTTAGGACCATATCAAGATGTGTTAGATGTTCATGCTTATTTTTGCTAAAAATCAAGATATCATCTAGATACACAACAATAAAAACTTTTATGAAAGGCTTAAGGACTTCATTCATCAATTACATAAAGGTGCTTGGAGTATTGGAAAGGCCAAAAGGCATCACAACCTATTCAAACAATACCTCATTGGTTTTGAAGGTAGTTTTTCACTTATCCCCCTCTCTAATCCTAATTTGGTGGTAGCCACTCTTCAAGTCAATCTTGAAATAATATCTTGCATTTGCCAAGCAATCCATTAGATCTTCCATTCTAGGCATTGGGAACCTATATCTGATAGTTATCTTGTTTATGGCTTTAGAGTCAATACATAGTCTCCATGTACCTTACTTTGTAGGAGCTAGTACTGCTGGAACAGCACAACGGCTGATGCACTTCCTTATGAAACCTTTCTCTAACAATCCTTGTATTTGCCTTGCTACTTCAACATTCTGCTCTGGAGTTAGTTTGTAGGCAGCCTTGTTGGGTAGTGTTGAGCCAGAAATAAGGTCTATGCAATGACTTATCTCCCTTTTAGGTGGCAAGGTATCCGTGTTCTCATCAGCAACTATCCCTTTATACTGATCCAATAGGTCTGCAACTTCCTTTAGGCTTACTTTCCTCAAGGTCTCTTGTGTTTGCTTCTCCTTCCTAGTTATATTTTCCTTAGGTTTCACCACAGCAGCAAAACATGGCATCTTATCTTCTTTTAGTCCCTTCAAGAATTCTTTTTCACCTACTAACATGACAGTACTAGGCATATTCTTATCCTTATGTTCTCCTACCAATGGTGTCATGGTGTAAGTTTCCCCATCTTTGGTCAAGGTATACACATTGGTCTTCCCTTCATGTTGGGCATTTGTGTCAGATTGCCAAGGCCTACCAAGGAGAAGATGACAAGCATCCATATCCACTATTTCACACATGACTTTATCCCTATATTCTCCAATCTGAAACTCAACACGACATTGCTCATTTACTAAGGTCTGCTGCTCCTTACTTAGCCAAGAAACCTTATAGGGATTTGGATGTGGGATTCTTTTTAAACCTAGTTTATTCACCATTTTAGTAGAAGCTAGATTTTCAGTAGAGCCTGAATCAACAAAGACTTTACATACTTTTCCTTTCACCTTGCAAGCTGTTTTGAAGATAGACTTTCTTTGAGGAGGTTCTTTGTTGAGTGGTACCAAGAGTGATTAATTGAACATCAATCTTTCTCCTGTGTCTGGGCCTGCATGTTTTGAAGAAGATGCAGCAGTATCGAATGAAGTGTTACTTTGGCAATCTTCATCTTGGAGTAATTGGATTCTCCTCTCTCCTTGGTTAGCTGAACCTATCTTTTCTGGACACTAAAAGGATTGATGCCCAACTTGATTACAAGAGAAACATCTTCCAGTGAACATACTTATTCCGCTTCCTCCAAATCTTCCTCTTGGACTAGGTCTTCTTCCCCTAAAGGAGCCTCTACTGCTACTGTCACTTTCTGTCCCTTGACTACTGTTAGTCTCTCCTTGTTGTCTTGGATAGCTTCCTCTTCCAAAGAATCTGCCTCTTCTGCTAAAAGAGTTTCCTCTTCCTCTATTATTTTGCTCACCTTTCCTCTTTTGATTCCACTGACACCAAAGTTAACTCATCTTGAATATTATATTTGAGCCCATTAATGTACCTTGCAAGTTTTTGTTTTTCATTCTCATACAATTTAGACCTAAGACTCAAGGTATGAAATTGTTGAGTGTAAGTACTTACATCCATGTCTTTCTGCTTGAGATTATGTAGCCTCTTATGGACCATCACTTCATAATCCTCAGGAACAAACTGCTTCATGATCTTTGCCACCATCCTCTTCCATGTGGCAATGGACTGCTTCTCTTCCTCTACCCTTTCATTTTGGAAGACGTTCCACCAACTTAGGTCTAGACCTTTCAACTTGGCTTTGGCCACTTTCACCCTCTGATTTGTAGGTATCTCCTTAGCCTCAAAATGGTTTTCAAGAGCCTCCAACCAATCCATGCCTGCTTCTCGTTACAACTTCCCATCAAACATGGGTAAGTCTCCTTTGTCTTTTCTTCCTACCCTCTGGAGGACTGCTACAATGATCCTCTGATCTTCAGGCATGTTAGGCAAGTTATCTCCATCTTCTTCTTCTTCAAACTCCTCATGCTCTCCTCTTTGTACTTGCCGTTTCAATTTATCAAGTCCTCTCTTCATTGCTCTTTTTTTTTCTCTAACTGCCATGCTCTCAACCATATGTTCTTTCACAATCTTTGCCAACTCAATGTTGGTTATCCTCACGGGAATATCTTCCCCTTCTGCCATCTTGTTCTCCCCAATAGATTCAAAGTGGCTTTGATACCACTTGATGCAGAATGTTCACACCAAAAGCCTAGTGAGACCACAAACATCAACACCTTAATATAACTCTACCTTATCAACTCCTCTAAAGCCCTTAAAGACTCTATCCAACAAATTTCAACATAAAGTCAACTTCTACACAACTCTTCAGTCTTCCAAACAACTTTCGCTCATTCCGACTCTAGGGATTAACAATGGGAAAATGAGCACAAACTAAGAAATGGATTCCCATCTATTCCTTGGACCAAACTAACACCTACAACATTTCAAGGGACACTCAAGGATTGGATTTCTACAATTGTTAGGCTTCCCCAATTCCTACTATGCAAAGTTGCTCTTAAGAAACTTAATTCCCCTTGCAGCCTTTTTACTGGTTTTAGGACTGTAACTTGGACTTTTCCCGAAGAACTTGGTAAACAAACTAGGGTTTCAGATACCGTTTTGGAAGTTCCTTCAATCCCCCAAACACCAACTTCCCAACCTACTCTAGCACCCCTGAACCTACACAGGTCTCATAGGCCTAATTGGACAAATCAAGCATGGAATACTTGGTAATGAACAAAGATGGGTACCTAGGTTTGATTTGTTGTTGTAGAAGGCTTTACCTGACTTACCTCACCAAGAAATGACCATTCACTAAGTTCTACGGCCTCATTCCAAGCCCTGTCCACAAAATCAGCACTGTCTTGACTGAATACATAGCAATATTCAGCCTAGGGCACGTTCATTTAATGCTTGTAGTACATGCCGTAACCTTGGAAATTCCAGAAGGCCATGGAAAACCAACTGTGGAATTGCAGGTTAGGGCCACATCTTCTTGGAAACCCTCAATTTCAGGGTTTGTAAACCTTCTTGCAGTAAAAATGCAATAACTTGCTTTAGACTGAACCAATCAATATGAAATCAAATGCAATGTAAACTAGACTCAGAAACCTCTAAGTTCATGCAAGTGGATCTGATCTCCCAATCTGTACAGTATCGTACAACAAAGAAATGCTTAGAAAATCCGTATATTTCTTATGCAAAAAATGCTGGAACGTACACGCCTCGCACCTCTGACCTCCTTGAGGGTGTTAGAAACCAAATACATCATTTCCAACTGATACTTGGCTGGTTGGAGCAGTTACAAGACCCGTTGTAACGTTTTTGCAAAACAAGTCAAAAATGTCAAAAAGTTGTCAGCAACTTTTCTTGCAAAAAGCAATTTTTCAACTATTGCCTCCTAGAACTTAATGACTTGGACATTTGCAACTCTTAGGACCCTAATATGATGAAATGACTCATAAAACACACCTAGAGTCAGTTTATTAGCTAAAATAACCAAAAACAAGATCCTTAGGACATAAGTGAACTTGGGCTTATATATGCACCTTAAGTTCGTTGACCTCACAAAATGATCAACCTTATTACAAACAAGCAAAAACCAACATATTAATGAGGTGGATCATCACCCCATGTTGTTCCATCACAAGCCTCCTTCAAGTTGATCAGATGACCTGTCATGTCACCTAGGTGCCCTGCACCAAAGGAGTAGAATGAGCGAATCTTCGATAGGGAGGAGACACATCATGTCCCAATTTCAAATAGAATTTAAATACTAATTAAATAAAGAATGATAGTAAAACTAAATAGAATTTTAATTAAATAAAATCAATAAAAATATTATTATTAAAGAAAAACAAATAGACACACACACACACACACACACATATAATATTATCTTTTAAAGATACCATTATAATATTATTTACTATTGCAGATCAAGAAAGAACGAAAGAGTTTTACATTAACACAATTTCTAAAATAAGTCCTAGATCTACAACTACGAGAGTTTTGTCCACCCAATATACAAAAAAAAATCCATTATGGCTTCCATAGAGAAATTATATTAAAAAAATATATATCAAAATGAGACAGTCATAGAACAACTATTCTTGTTCGTCACTGGACTCAGTGGTAGTGAAATGCATAGGAGATGGCATGAAGAGATTAGCAGGAACCTCCCTGTCCACAACTTGCCTCGTCCAGTTTCCTTCTTTTTTGAGCTTTTTAATAAACTGTGCCAGTGGTATGTTGAACTCATCATCTTTCAGGGTTGTATAACCATGCATCAAATCCTTCTATTCTAGCACTCCTTTGCCCTCCTGTAACAGCTAGAGGAATTGCTATTCCTTGATCTTGAGGACAGTTGTAACCTGCAATGCAATATCAACAAATATGAGTCTGCTGAAAGACTCAGTAAGGCATCTACCTTTACCCTGGAATATGTCATTATTCTTATATTTGTAAAATATCCAGAGTACAATAGAAGAAAGAATAGACCAGAACACATTACAACAATTGCTTCTATTACTGATTTTTCAAGAAAGAATGTTATCAAATGAGAAATTACAACCAAGCTTGAGACCAAAGAGGTTCTATACTTCCCAACCATAAAAACAGTGGAAAAACACATGAATGACAGATTTAGGTTGCTTGCACAGGGAGCAAATGTCATAGTCCCCGCTGGCTTTTTAAAATGAAGTTTATGAATCAATAACCTCTGTAGAAAGCAAACAACTTTATCTTCAATAGGTCTAGCCCATAGGTTAGAGATAATATTTTTCCATTTATTATGGGGAAGAAACATGTCTCAGCATGAATTAAGATGGACACTGGAGGAGAGACAAGAGTAAACATATTTGGCTTTAAGAAGGTGAAAGGGGGAAGAGTTTGGCCAATGCAGCTGAGAGAGGCAAGAGTCCGTGGAGCAGCACATAGTTCTAACACTAGAACTATCAAGAGCATTTTTTATCAGACAGTAAGATCTCTGAGATGAAGGAATATTGAACTTGTCTGTAATGTTTGCCGACTGCAAAAGACCCCCATTACATAGAATATCCTTGAAAGTGCAGATGTCTTCCTTAGCCTATTTCTTTGCAGAACACCCCGGCACAAGAGCTAAAGGCTTGGAGCTACTTCTTAGGCTCCACCAAATAGAGCTCTTAGCACACCATATATTTGCCTACTCCAACCTCTTTATACTTGCAAGCAATGCTCTCACACTTGTCCAAGTTTTCCATGGTGATCTGAATACATGGGAACCTCCTACCGCATATTTGCTTCCCATGGCAGAAAATCTAACGTGTCCAGGTTACTTTAGAATCTAGCTCCACAATGGTGTCCATTGTTCAAGCTATACCTAATGAGTACTTTGCAAGGTTCATTGCCTTGAACTGCTTTAGCAATCCATTTTACTACGAGGGTGATGCCTTGCAGCCTGAGATCTTTCAAGCCTAGCCCTCCAAGATCTTTGGTTTTGGTACACCAATCCCACCTCACAGTATGGGACTTCTTAGTTCCCTTCCCTTCTGACCATAGGAAATTAGTTCCCTTCCCTTCTTAGTTCCCTTCCCTTCTGACCATAGGATAATGTTCTATAAGAACTCAAATTGGTTGACATTGAACAACCAGGCTAAGGAGAAGTACACTGAGTAAGAAGATAAGATTTTCAGACATATCTGTAACCTTCCAACCATAGTTAAGTAGAAAGTGTTCCATTGACTAAGTTTCGCATTGATATTTTATCTAATCCAGTTCCACATGTCATTGATGTAAGGATTAACATCAAATGGAATGCCAAGATATCTCACAACATGCTCGGCCCCCGCACCCCCTCCCCCCCCAGCAAATACCAACTTGCTGCACCAAGGAGGGGGGAGACAAGTCCCATCCAAGCATAATAGATTTGGAGATGGAAATTTTGCTACTTGGAGCTGAGCAAAAGATATCAAGTTTTGTCATCAAATGATCCATGTTATCCTCTTCAAGGACAAGTAGAATGGTTGTGTCATCAGAAAACTGCACATTGTAGATTTCTTCATTATTTGGGAGTCTAGGGCCTTGGACTTTGGGAGAAAGAGAACTGTCGCTTGGAAGATAATGGAGAGAATCAACTGCTATAAAAAAGAGGGTTGGAGCCAAGGGGCAACTCTGCCTGATTGATCTAGATAGCTCAAAGAATTTAGATCTGTTCTTGTTCACCTCTAATGCTGCTTTGACATCCTTCATTAGTGTTCCAGCGATATAAGAAAATGTTGGCGGAAAACCAAGGGCTTCTAGCATCATTAGGATAAACCCCATTCAATGCTGTCACACTCTTTCTTATAATCACTCAACAACATACCCACATTTTGTCCTGATTTCTTAGACCAATCCATAGTCTCCCAACAGGTGAGAAGGTTCTCCAAGACATATCTCCCTTTTACAAAGTCAGTTTGTGAAGGGTTAATGACTTTGGAAAGAATATGGTCATTCTTGGTGGCCAAAATCTTGGCAAGAATTTTATAGGTCACATTGAGGAGTGGAATAGGTTTCCAATTCTTATGAGTGTTTTATCCCCTCCTTTAGATAGTCATTTGATGAGCCCTGCATTTATCTCTTGACCTAAAGAGCCTATATTTAGAGCATAGTCATATAACACCTTTAGAAAAGGGCAAATCCATTGAGAATTGATTTTGAAAAATTCCACAGGTAGACCATTCGGGCTAGGGGCTTTTTCTTTCTCCATGATGGAGATAGCATTATTGATTACTTGAACAGAAACAAGTTCCCCAAGTGGTAAGGAATCTTGTTCAGGAAGTTTCTTTGGGAATATGCCTCGAATTTTCACTCTAGCCTCCTGCATGCTATTGCCAACATCTTCAGAGGTAAAGAGGAGCTTATAAAATTGGGCAAAAGCATTAAGAATGTTGTCTAATCCTGTAATGGTAGATCGATTTTCACAAATACAATCTATCTTATCTTTAGATTCTTCATACTTCAAAACCTTAAAGAAGAATTTAGATCCTTTGTCACTGATCTTCAGCTAGTTAACCCTTGATGTTATTTTGGCACCTTGGATCTTCTTGGCTTGAAGCGTTCTAACCTCATGTTTAGCTTAGAGGCTACCTCCATAGCTTGCAAAATTGGAAGGTTGGTTCTGTAGCAAAGCTTCTGCAACCTAAAGTGTGAGTTGATGAAAGAAAGTTCTTGGGCCCTATTATCCTTGGCTCTCTTCTTGTCCACTATTTTTGAACAAATTATGCCAAGAAGATGTAGTTTGATTTCAATTGCTAATAGGGTCTTTATGCCGACACAGAGGAATTATGCCAATGAACAATTTGACCGCAAGCAACATGTCATGATCATCCAAAAGAGAGGCATTGAGTGCAAATGGCTTAGTTTATGTTGTTTGACTTGGGGTAGCCTAACTTGAATATTTCAACCAGGATGGGGTGATGATCCGAGAGAGAGTAGGTGAGGACTCTGACAGGATTGTCATGACAAGGTTTAATACAACTGAAGATATCTTTATTATAAAATATTCTATCCAATTTGGAGTAGATTCTTTTGTCGCCCTTTTGGAAATTAGACCTGGTAAACCATGTACCTTTAGATTGATTTTTAAGTTCAACAACAGGATCTACAAGATTGAGTTTGCACATAAGCCTATTCCAAAAGTATTGCTCATTACCTTTCCAATAAAATTTCAACTCACCAGACTTATCCTATACCCTCTCCATCATATTGAAGTCACTGGCTATTATCCAAGGAATGCTAGGGAGGGTGGTTGGCCATTGCCAAAGATTAATTCTCTCTATATGCTCATTTGGGGCATATATAGAGAAAATGCCAAATTCAAAGCCCCAACTTTGAAGGATTTTCAAGGTGATCTATTACAAGGGGAGTTACCCCATTGATTAATGTTCTTTCTCCATCTAGGACCCTCCAGAATGGAGGTCCACCCTTGCCTCTAATGTGTTTAGTTGACACTGATACAACATCTTAACAAATGCATTTTAGGACAGATTCCAGAGCAAAACCTACAACTTTGACCTCTTGCAACAAGATAATATCAATGTCTTTGGCCTAGTTGAGTAACCTGTTAACAATGTAATTCCTGTTAGAGGATTGCAGTCCTGTGACATTCCATGAGGCCAATTTGAACTTGTCCATGGGTAACCTTATTTATCAGTCTCCAAGGGGGTTTGGAAACCCTTAAAACAATTAAACATTTTAGTTTTAGCCATCTTACAATGCTTGGGGTTACCATTTACAATAGGTAGCCTATCTCTCTTCCTTTTGATTACTTCCCTATTATCCAACAGTACGGGGTTATGCTTCTAGGCTTCTTCTTCTCCCCCTTCTTTTCTGCATTAAAAAATAAAGTGCAATCATCCCCTTTTAAATTGACCATAGTGGCTTCCTTACCACCACCATTTAGGGTGCTAGTTGACCACATCACATCATCCTTGAGGATACCCCTTGGTTGGCCTGAGAGGGAGTTAAAATATCATTATAAGAAACATTGGAGTTTGTCGCTACAATAGAGAGTTGAGAAACAAATGGGGCAGTAGGAATCACAACCATAGATAATCATGAAGCCTTTCTTCCTGATTGAGGCAATCCATGGTACGAGCAACTAGGGCCTCACAATCAAGAACATCCTCAACCTCTACTACCAAGACCTCAAGGGGGGCAACCGGGATAGGGGATGCAATCACTTCTCCACCCCAAATTGGGATGGAGAAGGAATTCACTATAGGTCGAGGCACAACATTTAAATTTCTTTCAGCCCTTTCCTTAAGAGACCGCAAAGACAGCTGTTGAGTATTGAAAGGATGGGGGTTGTCTGGGGGAGTGCTAGTGCCAAGGCCAAAGTCAATGGATTGCATATCCTAGAAGGATTCAAGTTCCTTTAGGGGAGAAGTAGAATTTGGAACCATTTACACAGGAGATGGTTGAACAAATTTACTTTTCAAGTTATCAAGAGATGCTCAAATATTATCATCTTTCAGCCATTGAGAGGCATCCGAGTCCAAGGACACTTGTTTAGGTATCGCTGGCATGACTACAAATTTCACTTTGTGGCGAAGCTTTGGAGTGGCCAAGACATCCGTAGTTTGGGTTTTTTAAACCAGTTGAGGGCAATCCCTCCTCTTTTGTTCCTCTCTTCTACAAAAATAGCATGCATTGAGATGGCCCATATAGATAATAGGGCAAACAATTGGGGGCTCTCCAACATTCTAGACATATACTTTGTGGGGCTTCCACACTAGGATAGATAGAAATGAGAACTCTAACATCAGCATTGGGAATGACAGTATTTGAATGGTCAAACTTTAACACTCTACCAATGGGCTCGACCAGTTGTGGAATGAAGTTCCAAGTAAAGGGTGGAAGATTACAAAGTGTAATCCATCTAGGGATAGCAAGAGCGAGGACTTCATCATTGACCAACTCAAGAGTCCACAGTAGGGCATGAAATTCAGCATTCCGGACTCTCCAAAATTGCTTATCAGCAATTGTCTTTTGAGAATCAGGGTTACAAAAAATCAGAATAAACAATCCTTTTTGTAACATGCGATAGAATGCAAAATGGTACCCTAATTTCTGCCCCCAAACTTTGTGAAACCAATCATTCAAAAAGCTCCTCAATGACAAATTCAATGGGTCCATACCAGCAAAAAAGATAGCGGTATTCTTTAATCTACTCGTTTCTTTATCTAACTCTAGCTTTATCTGGTATTAGGCCTAATAACACATTTAGGCAAAGGCAAATCCTTACCTCAATTTCCTTCCATGGCGGCTGAACAATGACGTCTTTGATGAATTTGGCATCTGGCAAGGACTGGTTACCCTGCAATGCTTGCTTGAAGGAGATGGGTCACTCACATGCTCCGCTTGCTTGGTGACTAGAACCTTTCCCTTGTTCTCCATGGCTGGTAATTGAACGATTCGCAGCAGCAGACTTTGAGAAACTAGAAGAAACCACTTCATTGTGGCAATTAGGGAACACTACGATGATTAATTGTTTGAGATGTGCAGCTTTCCTAGTTGAGGCTGAGGCCATAAATGCCTCATACGAGAGATGAGGGCTCTAGGGATGCTCAGTTGCAGAGCCCTCCGTTGCCAAATCACAACCTCCTAATTCCCATCATAATATTATTTGGTTAATTCAATATATATTATATATATAATTATTTAACATATTCTGATTGCATAAAAAATGTATATCAATATAGTAATATGAAAGATCAAATTTTCTGTCTAAAAAGAAGTTGGATTCATGTAGTTTTGATAATGCAAAATTAACAATATTATTAATGTAATAATATAGTAATTATAATATAAATAAATAATCAATGAATTAACTAACAATAAATATTAATTCAAATATAAGTAAATCAATTATGAGTCTAATATAGTTAATATCATAATAATTAAGATAATAGTAATTTGTACAATAAATATAATGTTAAAGTAGTATTTTAATACATTTGAAAGATACAAATAGCAAAGCATAAAGCATATAACATACATAAAATACCAAACGATGAACTAAACAAATACTGACTTTGGTCGACCTAGTGAATTGAGTGCAACCATCAGAAATTTAATAATAGGTAATTCCCACTGCTATCAAAGATCAATGAGGTGATCATCGACTAAGGCAACAAATAATATATGTGCAGCATTTAATATTTGCTTAAATTGGTAATCACCAAATACCATGAAATGGTGCAATTAAGACAAGTGATGTGACTCTTGTAAGGAGTCTCAATATTTTGAATCAAAGAAGCGGATATAAAAAGGAATTGAGAAGACTTATACAAGGGAAGGTGATTAGCAAAAAAGATAATGATAGTTGCATACCAAGTATGTTTTAAATTTGTGCATGTATCAAGGAGGGAAATTAAGGAATTATTTTATTCAATGCACATAGGAGGAACACAGAATAGAAAAGGCCACTTTTTAGTAAAAGATAAGGAAGGGGATTGATTGGGAACATCGTGGAAAATAAAGAGAATATGATATGATTGGTTCCCGATATTGGATACAAATAATAATATAATAAAAGGTTACAGGTGCATTAAGAATTATTTTATTCAATGCACATAGGAGGAACACAGAATAGAAAAGGCCACTCTTTAGTGAAAGATAAGGAAGGGGATTGATTGGGAACATCGTGGAAAACAAAGAGAATATGATATGATTGGTTCCCCATATTGGATACAAATAATAATATAATAAAAGGTTACAGGTGCATAACCCTATAACAAAGGCAGTGTCTTTGATAGGAAGCAAGGATTGCATATTGTAGATATAGCACTAGATTACGAAAGACACAACAAAACTTGAAATGGTAACCATATTGCTAACAGTGACAAATACAGGTGTATATCATCGTTGTGGTGAGGACATATTACTAAGATCAGATTTAGCTCCAACATAAGCATTTGTGGAAAGAAAAGTTCCCTTTATTGAACAAAGGAAAATTTCCTTTATATCGTGTTAAAGAGGATCAAATTAAGATCTGTTGTTAAGAGGAATATGGAAAAATTGTGTGATCAATATTTATTATAGATATAATACTATAGACCAGTGTTATGGGACTCGGACTCGCCTCTGACTCAGAAAGGTCAAAATCCGACTCGGACTCGGACTTGGCGACCGGACTCGGCAAGGACTCGGAAAATTGAAAAACTCATGAAATCTAAAGATTTTTAAGAATTTTAAGATTGTTTCTTGCATCTTTTAGTCAATTAACATCAAATACACAATAATTGATATAAATAGAACCTACTTAATACACATACACAATTTTGCATACATCACATAAGTATAAAAGCGAATTTTTGAAGGAAAAAAATTGAATAACCAGAATATAAAGTTATAAACTATAAAGTAATAAACATAGTGTCACTCCAATATCAAAGACTCAAATGTCTACAACATTCATGGATTACAAAATCCATGGTATCAAATTCAAAGGTTCAAAACATATGTCAAAATAACAACTAGAGCCATCCTCTATGTCCTCCTACAAGTGCGCCTAAGATAAGTCATGGAAGACTTTAGATCCATCCTCTCTGCCTGTGTCTGAGGCTGACCTTGAACCTCCTCCTCATCCTCATCATCCTCCTCACGCACATAATCCTCGTCATCAACCTGGGATCCATCACTCCTAGCGTCAGGGTCCACTCTGTCTCCTCGTGCTCTAGCCTCCTCAACTGCCATCGCTACTACCTCAGCCTCTCGATCCACCTGATCTACCCACTCCACATCTTCATCACTGAAGACAGGATCATCCACCTCTGTGTTCCACTCTGCATGAGGATCAACATTCTCTAATACAATCGGAGTTGTATCGGTGCCAAGGATTTGTCTATGGAGAAGGCGAAGGTTATAGTGAACAAAGACAAGATCATTTAATTTTTGCACTGCCAACCTATTGCGCTCCTTTGAATGTTTGTGCTCAAAAAGACTCCAATTACGTTTGCATCCTGATGCACTAGATGGCTGGCTCAAGATGCGAATCGCAATCCTCTGTAAATTTGGCACTTTTGTGCCAAACATCTCCCACCATGCATTTGAAACAAGAAATTTTTGAATCATATCAATAACTTTGAAATTATCAAATTAAGATGGTAATAGAATTACTATTAGAAATTAGGATGTAGAATCGAAGATTTTTAGTGTTTACCAGGCATCAATGCTGTCCTATTTCTTTTGCACAACTCTCGTGCAAATAAGTCCCCTTGAGCTTTCTTAAATAGCTCAATCTCATGGACTATATCTGTGTTAACTGCTGAATTAGGTGACATTCTCTCTATAACATCATAGAGGCCGCTCCACACCTCATCATCAGCCTTGAAATGTGGGCTGCACTGGTATGCTGGATTAAGAAAGTAGGTTGCTGCATGTATAGGCTTGTGAAGTAGATTGTGCCATCGTCTATTAATTACATCCCATATAGGCCCATAACTATCTTGATTCCCTGCAAAAAAATTGTGAATGGCCTCCTTCACCCTATCCATGCCCTCATAAATATAGCCCATTGAGGGCTTCTCTCCATCAACTATTCATAGGAGAACAATAAGCGGCTTTACAAACTGCAATCATTATGAAAGTTGGAAAAGAAATAATCAGCTTTAAGTTTTTTCTTTAAAAAATGAACAATAATTTATAAAATAATTTCATAAACAAAATAAAGTTGAAATGAGGAGAAAAAGGAAAATTACCGTCACAATATCAGCAATAGGTGTCCAAAAAGAGGGCTCGTCAAAAATATGATCAGCTGCAGCAATCCCTGCAGTGGTCTTTGCATATGAGGATGCAAGCCACTCCTCACTAACAAATATACGTCTCAAACCTCCCTTTGAATCAAGCAAGGATTTCAATGTGAGGAAGTTGGTTGCAAATCTAGTGACCCCTGGACGAGACAACTCCCTTTGCTCATTGTGTTTCCTCATGAGGTTGAGGACCCATGTATGATTATATATGAATTTGCATACACTCCTTCCTCGCTCTATAACTGTTTTGATCCAAGGGTTTACCAAGATCCTTTAACATGAGGTCAATGCAATGAGCGGCACAAGGGGTCCAAAATAGGTGAGGGTGTCTCTCCATAAGAAGCTTTCCTGCAGCAACATAATTTGCTGCATTATCAGTAACTATTTGTACCACATTCTTTTCACCTACATCCTTTATCACTTCATCCATTATCCCACAAAGATATTCAGCATTCTTTGTTTTTCCTGAAGCATCAATGGATTTCAAAAAAACCGTGGCACCTAAAGAAAAAAAAAAAAATTAGTATAATGATTAATGATGAATTATAATTTATAAATTCAAAATTTATAAACTTAATCACTTAAGTACAAGTTCTACTTCTAAATTTTTAATGTCTAAGATTCTAAGTACAATTACAGTTTACCTGACGAAGAAACAAGAAAGTTGAGGAGTGTTCTACTCCTATCAGTCCAACCATCAGTCATGATGGTGCAACCTTTTTTCTTCCACACCTCACGCTGCTCCGTGATTTCAACTTGTACATCAACCACCCTTTGGTTCAAAATAGGGCCTCCTAGCTCTTCGGCACTAGGGCTTTGAACCCCAGACCACAAACAGCAACAACATCGATTCCAATTTGCCAATAAGGGGACCTAAAACAAATAGAATAAAATTTAAAGTTATACAAATTAGTATATTATAAATAAATTTGAAAACAAAATACAAATTAAAATAAACAAAATAAACATATTATTGAAAGCTGAAACTTGTAACTTTGAAAGCAAGAGAAGACTTAAATTTAAATTTACATAAATAATTAACTTGCTGCATTGAATAAAATGTTGTTGTAGATGAAGAAGTCCCCAAGTGCCAATTTTGCATAATCATGTTTATCCTTGTTCCAACCTATGCCCTCAAGCGATGGCTGTGAACTTGGAGCCGTGCGTGGAGCAAACATAGAATCAAGTGTCGATTTTTGCTTATGAATGCGAGGCCCAATGCTCACACTCGTAGAAGTAGTGGTATCCGTAGGTGGAGCAGTGGATAATGGAGAGCGAAAACTAGAAGACCCCTGTTGGGCTCCGGCTAGTTGTGCCATTTCTTCATGTTGCTTCTTTTTCAATTCTTTTTGCTCCATTTTTTCCTCTAGAAGAGTTTGGATGTCTTGCATAACATCTTGGGGTACATCTTTGCATTTTTTAGCACCATGTCTAGGTATACGTGCTAGGTGATACTTCAATCTATTTATTCCTCCCCCATTATATACCACACCACAATGCCAACATGTAACAACTCCCTTTTTGTGCCTCGGGATGGCATGTTTCCAAGCCCTATCCCTTGCTATTGCACTTGGGTCTGCATTAGGGTTAAATGGAGGCCTATTTCCACTTCCCTCACCTTGTTGTTGAGACATTATATCAAATTTCAATAAGTTACTGTTCGCTGTCAGCCTGCTGCCTCGGAAAGGTGGACTTTGCCTCTGATTCACCGAGTCCCAGGTTGACTCGGCGAGTCCGATGCCAGGACTTGCCGGCTGGTTACAAGTAAAAAGGCAAAAAAAACATAAAATGCTTTGTTTAATTGGATTTTTTTTGGTTTTTCTAATATGTTATTGACCTAAAAAGGTCATTCTACCATTTGCTTGTGCTCACAACAGAGAGGAAAGAGTTAGAGAAGAATATTGGGGTTTTGAGAGAAAAATCAACAAACCGGTTTGCCCTTCCGTATTGATTGCTAATGGTTTGTGCATCTTTCTAGCTTGCGTTAAAGCATGGAGAGGAGCTTGAGGGAGCATTTGGATGAAGATCTTATGAAGGCACATGTTATAGAACTTAAACATGCTCGAGGAATTGTGGCAGATACTAGGCATGTGGGAAAATGGGCTGTTATTAGGAATCTTAGAGCAGTGGTTCGTGACTCTCCTCCTACTGGTTGGGTAGAGAGGACAACCTCCAAATCAGCATGATGGTCTCGACCGTACTTTGATAAGAGGAAGCCCCCTTCTCTTCTTGTCAACTATTGCAATGGTAATGGCTCTTTATGGTCATTATTGGGTCCTTTTCACGATGCAGTGGGGTCTTTAGATATTTTGGCCATTATTGAGACTCACGAGAGCCCCATGCGCCCTCTTCCAGGTTATCCGTGTTATTAGTGGCTGTTAGTTTGCAGAGATGAGGTTAGGACTTTTGGTGGGGTCCGTGGGTCTGGGGTTGTGGCTTGCTTGGTTAGCGATGATATTTTCAGTTGTTCATTATGACGTCTTTACCAGATTTATGTGGGTCTGGATTGGTCGGCAGAAATACCAACAAAGAGATATTTTCGTTGTTGTTTGTTATTTTCCTCTGACCTCCTCTCCTTATGCCATTCATGACCTAGAGAATGGAAATCCTTTCTGTGACCTTCAGGAGAGCATTTCACAGTTTGAGGCTTTGGGTGATATTATTATTCTTGGTGACTTCAACGCTTGAACTAGAGATCTTCAAACTCCATTGTATGATTGTGGTTCTGATTCACATTGCATTTCTGAGTTAGACCCAACTAGTATGGGACTTCGGTACAACTCAGAGAATGTCCTTGGACTGCTCTCATGTTATGGCCATCACCTCCAGCTTTGTGAGTCTTCTGGGTTGTTGATTCTGAACGGCTTATGCTTCCTTCTTGGATCGAGCCTCTTTACTTGCTAATCACACGGTGTTGGTGCGAGTGTTGTTGACTGTCATTTCCTCTCATTCCTTCATTCTTTCCATCGTAGCTTCACCATTTTGTGTCTCCCCTTGGCCGATCATGCTCTTCTTAGTATTTCTATTTGCATTTCACCCCACTCGTCGCATTTCATTGCCCTATTGATATCGTCTCCTTACCTACTCGATTCTATTACCCTGAGAGTGATAGTGAGCTTTTTATCTACCACCTTAGGAGACTTTTGACACCTGCTAGGTTTAGTGAGTCGCTTGCTACCTCTGACATGTTTGACTCACTGGCCTCTGCCATCTGGGATTCTGCTCTCCTTTCCTATTCCTCATCATTCCCCTACCTCTCTAAGAGCTAGGCGTCAGAATACTTGTCCTATGAATAAATGGTTTGATACCATTGCGAAGCTTTTCATCACTCTATTCACATTGCCTTTGAGACTCAATCTCCTGCCTTCACCCATCTGTGCCTCGCGTACTTCTGTTTTCTTCACTACAAGAAGTGTTTGTTTGCCTCTTTTCAGTGCAGAACCCTTTGCTCCACGCTTATTTAGAATCCCTAGATCTTTTGGCGTACCCTTTTCGCTTGTTGCTCCCCCCCGTCCTCCACTCTCGACTACCACTCTCTGACCTCCCATATCATTACACTGTATGACATTCCTTGGCAGCCACTTCTTCACTCCACCCCACCTCCCCACTGCCATTTATTCTCCTACTCCAGTGTTATGGAGGCCATTAGGTCTTTGAGATGTAGCAGAGCAGCTGATGAAGAAGGCTTTCAGGTAGAATTTTCAAATTTGGTGCTTCAGTTCTTGGATCTTACCTTCCTACACTCTTTAATAGAGTTGTTTGCATTGGGTTTCCTGAGTCCTAGTCTAGGCATGTGGTTTACCCTATTCACAAGTTTGGGCCTGCTTCTGATCCGGGTAACTATATAACTATTATGATCGGAGATACTTTTGCCAAACTTTATGCCATTGCTCTGAACACCATGTTATCTAGTGAGCTGGATAGAAGACGTTGTAGAGCTAAAGGGTAGGCTAGTTTTCGGGCAAATTATCAGACTATGGATCATGTTTACACACTGTGGGCTATCATTGAGGAGGCTAGGCAGTGCTCTCAGAAGGTCTATTGTTGTTTTGTGGACATCCGTAAGGCTTTTGATTCTGTTCTTAGGTTGGCCTTATTTCAGAGACTCCAGGAGATTTGGATCTCAGATATTTTGCAGATTGCTATTACGAGGCTTTACGAGAGGGTAATCGGTAGGCTCAGGACTCTGGAGGACTTTTTTGTTCCGATTCAGAGCACCATTAGGGTGAAGCAGGGTTGTCCTCTTTCTCCTACTCTGTTTGGTTTGTATATTGATGAGTTGGAGGATTTCCTTGTGAACTTTCAACCGGGGGATGGATGCTATTTACATCGGGTTTTGATCTCTATTCTCCTTTTTGCTGATGATGCGGTTCTCTTAGCCTCTTCTCCTGACAGCTTACAGAGACTTTTGGATAGTTTGGCTTCTTTTTGTGATCAACGACAGCTTGTGGTCAATTTATCTAAGACTCAAGTTATGGTCTTTAACTGTTTAAAGACCTCTCATCTTCATTTCTTCTTTCAAGGTGATGAGGTTGAGATGACTTCCTCTTATGTGTATCTTGGTGTGAAGTTTTTAGGGCCGCACTTTAGCTTGAGACCAGGTACTCAGTTCATAGTTAATAAGGGCATGGGTTCTTTGGCTCTATTGGAAAGACAATGCTTCAGGCATCATTTTCAGGATATGTTGTCCAAGTTGTCCCTTTTTGATTCCTTGGTTCGTCCAACAGTTCTCTATGGCTCAGTGGCTTGGGCGCCTTCTCTTATTGCTTCAGATTGGGCTTCTATAGAGAGGGTTTAGACGTTGATGTTACGAGGTATCATAAGATGTCACAGACTCACCCCTCACAACATTGTTTTAGCTAAGTTTGGAGCTCATCCTCTCAAATTTGTTGCCATTTTTGACTTGATTTGGTTCCTTCATCAACTTAGTGGTTTTATGGAGTCAGGTGTTGACTAGTACAGATACTCTTATCTAGCATATTGTTCTTCTATTGAGATTTTGAGATCTGACACCTCTACTAGGCCTCGTTGTTGGTATGCCCAGGCTAGCTCTTTGTTGAGTTCGATTGGTATTGATATAGATCGTCTTCTTCCATACCAGTTTTCACTTGATGCTCCTGCTCATCTTTTCCCCTCACGTTAGGAGTTGAACGAGCATGTCAGACAGGATATTTACAGAGAATACATTAACCCTACCTAGAGTAATCCCCTAGGAGGTCTGTGACCTAGGATGGCTTTTTATGCTGAGCATTTTTTTGTGATTCAAGATGGTATTATTGTTCGCCCCGCTTGTCTCCATCGGTGTTGGAACCATGCTTTACGGTTTTCTTTAGGCTCATTCAGACTGGGTTCTCATCGCCTCAGGGCTCGGACTGATCACCATATGGATCGGGCTGATAAGGTTTGTTAGTTGTGTACTTTGGCAGAGGTTGATATTGAGAGCCAGTTCATATTTCGATGTCCTCTTTACTATGAGATCAGAGGGAGATTCTACTGCCATTTCAAAAAGTGTTCTTCTCTTTCGATTTGCTTTAGTTATATTGATCAGCGATGTCTTGTACTTTATCTTCAGGAGGCTACCCATCTTTGGGAGATTACCCTACAATCTTTTATACCTTAGGGGCATACTTCGGACCAGCTCATTACTGCCTTTTTGTCTCCTCTATCTCCCCCATGGGGTTTGAAAAGGTCTTCCAGTACTTCTCATTCCAGATCAGTTAGACATTGTACTAGTTTCTTGAGGCAGCGTCAGTCATACAACGGCTCTACATGACATTCTAAGACTATGGAACCCCTCTATTACTGATTTCTTTGTGACAAGGAAGGACCATTGGTCCTTGTTTTCTTTCTTGTTTTGTGTATTGCTTTCGTTTATGTTTTGCCACCGTTTGGTGCTTTTGCTTTGACTGGCTCTTTTGTTTGTATGCTTAGTCCCAGAAACCTTGTTGATTTTTTGTGGACATTAATATTATCTTATCTTATCTTTGTATTAAGATAGTTTAACCAGCCATAACAACATATAAAGTCCAGAGAACATTAATTAGAAACCAACCTCCGTTATTATGAACACTTGCAAAATTGGGGGAGGTGGCCTATATTGAAAGTAACTTAGCATCTGCCAATATCCACCTGTATCTAACATGAGTATTTTTTACATTGTACACAAGGTACCATTACAAAGCAAAAAGAAATATGTAAAACTTCATACAGAGCTGTAATATTAATGAGCTCTGTTCCATAACCTTTGTTGATCAGTATGTGTTAGAAACCTTGCAGCATTTGCATCATAGATTACACCATTTAGGCTATTCCTTACAGACCTAGTATCCTCTTCATGATGGCTGGATCCTCCTTTATTGTCTTTTGACTCCAAGTGACAGTGCTCCATTAGGTTGGTGAGATCATCGATTTTTGACTGTGTAAGGAAACTTTGGTGATTCTCAATGTATCTAGAGGCTTTCGCTTCATCTGTGTGTATCATCAAGGTTCCTTCATGGAGGAGATTCATAAACCTACTATTAGGGATATCCAAGCAAATAGATACCTGTGACATAATGTAAATATGTATGAGATTAAACTTAGGAGGACATCTTCTAACCTTTTAAAATAACTTTTTTAGTCCCTGTCTTTCCAAAGAAGCCATGGAATTTCACCAATTAGTACAAACCAAAATCTTTTTTGTAAAAAATAGAAGTATTCAACATATCCAACAAGAATCTCACTCCAAGACAATCCAAGTTTCTTATTCTATTCAATGGGTAAACCAAGAAAGATAGATTGGACTTTTTTGTAATAACCTTGTTCGGTTATGCTTCTAGCAACACCACTTATTCAAACATTTGGCATTTCAACAAACACTTGGCAGACAACCCAATTATCACTGAATATATGATATTTAAAATTTTAAAACATGGTATTGGAAAATGGAACAATTGTTCACAAATTCAATTAACCTTAGCCTTATACATTGCCGAATAAATATCAAGCACTGGTATATAAATCTACGATGTGAATTTGCACATTTAAATTTGAAACAAAAAATGACTCGCAACAAATTGTGAATTTATTCATTTACTTACTATGCTTCAAGCAATTCCTGCTTGCAATCACATAAAGATTTTATCACCAACAAAACCACAAATGTCCAACCTTGAGAAATCTAAACCAGAAATTACTAGAAACTAGAGATATAAATTACCAAACTCTCCAAGATAGAATTGCCCTCAGCCACAATCAATACAGTAAGAGAAGACATTGAATTATTCCAACCAACAATCGCTCCTCAGCCACAGGAAATACAGTATAAGAAGGCACCATGAAAATCTCATAATTCACAAGAAACCAATCTTTGCTATACTTTAGCAATGGAGCAAAATTCTTAGATCAAACCCTTATACGCCAGCAAAGGATTTGAAAATCAGAACCTTAGAAAAGCCACAAAGGCAACATAAGAAAATAAATATTCAAGCGTGCTTTTGTCAACAAATGGGCTTGTATTTATAACCTCCAAATTTCCTTTTGTTGCCAAAATGTAACTTCACTCAAGAATCTTCACCACACAACATTAATTAGAAGCTTCCATTAGATTCTCTCACTTGACTTGACTTACCTAATTAATAAATGACTCTTTCCAATGATAACTCAACCTTCAACTTAAGTGAAATTATAAAGTTAAATTATAACTTTATAATAAGCCATTTAATTATTTAATAATAATTTGGACACTAAAAATATAATAACTTCTAAAATACTCGTCATTTAAATATGTCGTCTGAAATAGGAGTCATACCTATTATTTCTCCATGTGACCAAATGCACTTTCCAAAAATAGAAATGGTCCATCTCGATCAACACCAACTTACCACAATAGTAAGTACAGAAAACTAAGCCCAAACGAAGTCCAACCTGAGCCAAATGAAGACCAATCTATAGCTTACTGAATTGTGGCGAATATAAGACCCTCCCAAGCCAAGCTACTACCACAGAAAACCCTATATTCACAATAATTAGCCTACGATGATCAAAATAATAGGCTAATCTCTCAGACTCTGATGTTGACAAAAATTGGGACATTACAGTCCTCCCTCCCTGAGATTGCTTGTCCTGAAGCAATTTGACAATATAGTGAACTCTAAACTCCACTTGGATCCCAAATAAAGAAGTACGTGGCATCCCTGTCAACATTGAACCAATTGCATGCCAATATCATCAAGTCCATCAACATTGCTTGCAATATAACACGTAACACGTATTAATGATGTGAAAGTCAGGGCATCACCAGAAGATAACTCTATAGGAGATCTCAACATTCTCTTCTTCCCCGTAACCACCCATATAATATATATTGGACTGGAATCTGATCATCATCAATAATCCCAAAAAAGGACGTAGTTACAAGAGAATCATATGCACTCATGCCAACTGTACCTGTAACTACATCCTCATCAGAATCTATGGCTACAAGAACATCACTAATTGTGGCTATAGGAAACTGAACCATGTCTATAGATGGTGAAAACTGAGTCCAACTCCACTCAAGTGAGTAAATACATCAATCCCAGAAAGGGGATTGTCATAAGACAATGCTGCATCCACGTTGAACATAGGATTGTCCACAAATTGAGCATCAACACCGTGTTGATCAGTAGTATAACAAAACTTTGTCTCTACATCACTCACCTCATCATCAATAACATGTGTACTATCATCAGAGCATAGATCTACAACTACATGCATAACGCTAAACTACTGGGTAGATGACTCAATCGACATAGAAGTGATTGGTGATATGACAGTATCCTCACATGCTCCTACTGTCATTGTTGCTGCATCGCCATCAGAAACATGATTCGGGGAACTCATGCCAACAATTACATCATCTGAGTCAACTTGACCTAAATTCTCATCACATTCCACCTCAACTATGCCTATCTCATGTGGTGTCTCATAAGAAATGTCCCGCATTTCTGTAGCCGCAGCTATATCATCACTTTTCGCTCTTCCAAAAAGCGATATCTGCTCAAATCATTGATTTGAAATCAGCTGGGTCATTTGTTTGTTGTTTTGATTCAGCTCATTCACTAGCACATCAAACTGTTTCACAATATCCCGTATCTTAGATTCTCCATCTCTAGGTGGAGAAGTAAGCCCCCTATGGGTATAATGAATAGCAAACCTCCTGTCACCATCCATAGCACTGAAAACCAAATCACAAAATCAATCTGACAATCTATGAAGTAAGCACTGATCAAAATAATAATTGAGCCTAGTTCTTGCACATTGGTAGGAAACTACTCTGATACCACTATAATAACCCTATTTGGTTATGCTTCTAGCAATACCTCTTATTCAGACATTTGACATTTCAACAAATACTTGGCAGACAACCCAATTATCACTGAATATATGGTATTTAAAATTCCAAATCACGTTATCAGAAAATGCAACAATTGTTCACAAATTCAATCAACCTTAGCCTTATACATTGCTCAAATAAATATCGAGCACTAGTATACAAATCTGCCATGTGAATTTGCACATTTAAATCTAAAACACAAATGGCTCACAACAAATTTTGAATTTATTCGTTAACTTACTATGCTTTAGACAATTCCTGCTTGCAATCACATAAAGATTTTATCAGCAACAAAACCACAAGCATCCAACTTTGAGAAATCCAAATAAGAAATTACCATAAATCAGAGCTATAAATTACCAAACTCTCCAAGATGGAATTGCCCTCTCAGCCACAATCATTATAGTAAGAGAAGATACTAAATTATTCCAACAACCAATCGCTCCTCAGCCACAAGAGATACAGTATGAGAAGCCACCATGAAAATCTCATAATTTACAAGAAACCAATCTCCACTATACTACAACAATGGAGCAAAAATCTCAGATCAAACCCTTATACCTCAGCAAGGGATTTGAAAATCAGAACATTAGAAAAGCCACAAAGGATACAAAAGTAAATACATATTCAAGTGTGCTTTTCTCAACAAATGGGCTTGTATTTATAACCTCCAGATTATCTTTTGTTGGCAAAATATAACTTCACTCAAGAAGCTTCACCACACAACATTAATTAGAAGCTTCCATTAGATTCTCTCACTTGACTTGGCTTACCTAATTAATAAATGACTCTTTCCAGTGATAACTCAACCTTTAACTTAAGTGAAATTATAAAGTTAAATTATAACTTTATAATAAGCCATTTAATTATTTAGTAATAATTTGGCCACTAAAAATATATACTCCCAAAATACTCGTCATTTAAATATGTCGTCTGAAATAGGAGTGATATCTATTATTTCTCCATGTGACCAAATGCACTTTCCAAAAAATAGAAAGGGTCCATCTTGATCAACACCAACTTACCACAAATAGTAAGTACACAAAACTATGCCCAAATGAAGTCCAATTTGAGCCAAACGAAGACCAACCTATAGCTTACTGAATTGTGGAGAAGATAAGACCCTCCCAAGCCAAGCTACTAAAATAGAAGAACCTATATCCACAATAATTAGCCTACGAGGATTAGAATAATACTCAAAATCTGATGCTGAAAAAAATGGGGACCTAACACTATTTTAGCTTAAATTCAATAAAAAAATAAGTGCTCAAAATCTTCAACTTGTTACACATATCATGTATATTAGGTTCAACATTAATGAATGACAACACAAAACCAATAGCAAGTTTTTTAATAGGAAAAAACCATCTGAAGTGCACTTTCTTTTTCTCACAAGGACCTTTCCAAAAGTAATCAAAGAAAAATGACAGTTTGAGAAGTGACATTCAAACCCGCAACATTGGGTCACCCGTGTAAGCACAGATTGATCATCCTTAAGCAATCAATAAATCTGTTTTGTAGAAGAATATTTAAGAGGAGTATGATCAGCCCATGAAACAAACCTGCCATATTCATCACTGTTCGTAATTTCACCTATTTTCTCTTTATTAATCACCTTGGAAAGAAGAGTATATGTTTTCTTTTGAGAATTAGGAATACCGAATTTGTTGGAAAGCTCGTCCCACGACCCAAGCTTGTTGTTAACAAGAAAATCATCAATAATAGAGATGCCTTTTTGATTCCATTGCTTACCAGAGCAACTTTGAGTTAGAGCCAGAGGCTTATTGTTAAGATACAATCCCACCGTATTGATCTGTCAGTAGCAATGTATTTTGGAGGCCCATCAAGAACACCCGTACAAGACATACAACTTCTCACTTGAGACCAAACATTCGAAAAGGAACTGAACACCTTGGAAACAAAGATCCTCATTTTGAAATCACCCATGATGATATCCCATAGAGGTATGTTTGACCAATATTGTGCTTTTTTGACTATTGATCTTGCAATGTTAATCCTCACAAGAACCTTCCATAGTTCATTCCTCCATAAGGTTTCATAGATCCATTTGGATGCAAGAGCTAGCCCATGAGTTTTGATATCTTTCAATCCAAGACCAACAAACTTTCTTGGTAGACAACACCAATGCCATTTTATACAATGTCTCTTCTTGGAGTCCATGCCATCCTGACCACAGGAAGTCTCTTGAAATCTTTTCAAGCATCTTGTTCTGATACTTGGCAAACAACCAAGTAGAAGCAAAGGACAAATGATGGGAGGAAAGTAATTTTGCGACCACTTGAACTCTCCCAGCCAGATAGAGGGAATGAGTTTTCCATTTGATATGTTTCTTGCTAATCTTGCTGTAGATCCAATCCCACATGTCAGAGATAGAAGGGTCTAAAGGAAAAGGAATACCAAGATATCTTACAATCTTCCTAGGACCACCCTAGTTCCAACCCATATTGTTCAACAAATTAGGAGAGTTATTTGACCATCCTAGAACAAATGATTTTATTGGTGTAATCTTGGCTCCAGAAGCCAAGCAAAAGAAATCAAGTCTATCCATGGTCTTGGAGAAATTTTCTTCAGAATTCCAAAAATAAAGTCATATCATTAGCAAATTGAGCATTGATCAATTCTTCTAAATTAGGGAGAGTAATGCTTTAATGGGATTACCAAACATTTTGTCTCTGAGAATATAGTGAAGGGCATCAGCCATGATCACAAAAAGTGAGGGGGCAATGGGACACCCTTGTCTTATTGATCTTTGCAAAAAAAAGAGACCAAACATGTAATGTCCCCATCTTTTTAGCAACTAAATGGAGTTCTTAGCGTTCATGTTGTCCAAGGTTAAGTGGAGCATAAGAGGAAATTAAATTAATTTCTTATAAAGTCATTAAATAAATTAAAAATGCCCATTACAGTGGTATCAGAGCCGTTTCTAGGGTATCCATTATAATGGTATCAGAGCTATAAGTCCTGCCATCCTGTGGAGGTCTTATAGGGAATTTGGGATAGCTGGATAGAGAGAAAAGTGTTTGACAAAATGTATATCAGTCCAGATCGGAAAAATGTGATGTTCAGGTTACTAGGTACATTAGAGGACGGGTAGCGTATGCAACAAGAGCAGAATAGGCGAATGGATATGATGCAACAGGAGCAGAATAAGCGAATGGATATGATGTTGCAGCTTATGGCTAAACAGAGGGGCATCAATATTGATGATTTGTATGTTGCTCCAGTGTAGGAGGTAGTTGTTTCCTCAGGTGGGATCGAGACACATATAGAGCCACACAGCTATGATGTTGGTGATGTGGGTGTTTCAACAGAGTCAATAGATGTGGGTTTATGCTCTAGTATTATTGATGCACAATCTAGCGTTGAGTGATGTGTGCAAAGTCAGGAGTCCATATATGAAGCTTTGTCAGGGGATGACGATGCAACAATAGTGGGATTAGGAGAATGCGAGGATACTGTCATATCAACAGCCACTTTTGTGTCAGTTGAACCATCCAACGAGAAGTTTAGCAGTATGCATGCAATGGTTGATGTGTGTTCTAAATTCTAATGATGGCGCACATGTTGATGATTATGAGTTTTCATCAACTATAGATTTGGTCTAGTTTTCTTTTGTGGCAGTTAGTGTTGTTCCTATGTCCATATATTTTGATGTGGCTACACCTATTGTTGATATAGTTGGCATGAGTGCATATGGTTCACTTGTAGCTACATCTTTCCCAATGCATGTTGGTGATGATCAAGATTCCAATCCAATATATATTGTGGGTGGATACAGGGAAGAAGAGATTTCATAGATCTTCTACGGAGTTTCTTTCTGGTGACATTCTGACTTCTACATCATCAACACAAGTTTTGGAAGCTAGGCTGCAGGACATGTGGTTGGTCCTAATGATGCTGGTTTGCAGTTGTTTTAATGTCCACAGGGATGTCACATACTACTTCAATTGGGATCCAGGTGGAGATTGAAGTTCATTGTGTTACTAGATTGCTTGAGGACAAGCAATTTCAAGGAAGGCGGACTGTAATGTCCCCATCTTTTCAGCAACTAAGTGGAGTTCTTAGCCTTCACGTTCTCCAAGGCTAAGTGGAGCACAAGAGGAAATTAAATTAATTTCTTGTAAATTCATTAAATAAATTAAAAATTAAAAGGTGACTTTATATTTAATTAATTTAATTAATTATTGTATTACAAGGGAGAAGCTTCTAGAGTATGTATTAATTATTGGAAAGGGGGAAACTTTTAGTAATTTAATTTTCTAGAAGTACAATTAATTATTGTATTGCAAGGGAGGAGTTTCTAGAGATTGCATTAATTATTGGAAGGGGGAAGCTTCTAGTACTTGCAATTAATTAATATTTGATTTCCTTCTAGAAGGGTGTAGGGAAAGTATAAATAGAGGTGGGTGTTTCATTGTTTAGCATCAAATGATGGCGAATTGCATTCGATAGTAACTTCGATGTACAGTTTTGTTCTTGGCATTAGAGGACGTTCATCCTCTCTTGTGACATTCTAGATGTCATTCCCTTGGGGTTTGGCCTTTGGAATCGATTGCTACCAACTCATTAACAGGCAACTTGGACGCATTTCTAGCTACAGGACGATTGGATGAAATTAGTGAGTTGAACAGTTTGTTATGTATTTGATGATGCTGGAGTAATTAGCGAGTTACTATGTATTTCATTTTATTAGTTTGAGAACTAATAATATTTCAGCAGTAGTCCAATTTTCCATTTGCATGAATTCCTTTGTTTATGTTCATGTTATGTGGTTTAAATCTATGCAAAGACATTACAATCTTTGTCAGCAATTTGTTTTAGTTCTTGGGCATTTCTAGGATGCCCATTATAGTGGTATCAGAGCCGTTTCTAGGGTATCCATTACAAAACAGTTCCCCATTAACATCAATAGCTGTATAGGAATCTTTGAAGAGGATTTTAATCCACTTGTAAAAATAAAAAGGGAAACCAAAAGCTTTGAGCATACCAATAATAAATAGCCATTCTACCCTATCAGAGGCCTTTTCAAAGTCAAGCAAGATCATAGCTACATTTTGTCCATCAGCCTTAGCCCAATGCATTCCTTCCTAGCTAGTGATTAGATTCTCTAATATGTACCTGCCCTTAATGAAGCCAATTTTTGTGACTCAAACAAAGTCTGTAAGAATGTCATTAATTCTTCTGGCTAATACCTTTGCAATGATTTTATAAGAAATATTTAGGAGGGTAATAGGTTTCCTATTTTTAACCAAGGATTTATCCTCATTTTGTTGAAGCAACTTGATAAAACCGCTGTTTAAACTTTACATTACTTCCCAAGGAACCATACTCCAAAGCATCATTGTAAAAGCATATCAGCTCTTCTCCAATTCATTTAATATTATCTTTATAGAACTCCGTTGTGAGCCCATCCAATCCTGGTGATGTCTCATTAGCCATAGACTAAATAAATGGCATTTCAAAGCCTCCTTTTGTTCTTGTCTAAACTCAGATGTAAAATGTTAAGAGTCGAAGTCAAAGAAAGCCCCTCTAATCAACTTGCGATCATTAGTTTTATCTTACTCAATTTGTACCTCCTCAATCAATTCATTCTTTTGTTTAGTCCAAATGATATTGAAAAAATATCTTGACCCTACATCCCCATCTTTCAACTAATTCATCTAGCTTGAATTCTTTGACCTCGAATCTTATATCTCTTCATAACTCTAAGTTGATTCTTGAAATTGTAATTAACACCAGTTGGCTATATCCTTAACAATCATCAATTTTCCTTTGCTAATCAATATCTAACATTTTGTCAAACACTTGGCAGCCTTTACTGTTATTGTTGCAAATTTGATAATCTGAATTTCGAAATTACACTTTTTAATGCAATTGGGCATTTACAATTTCAGATCAATTTAATACTAAGAAGTTTGTATAAATGCCAAAATTAATTCATAATTCTGCCCTATGAACTATGCAATTATATAATTATGAAAGACAAAGGATTGGCTCTAGCTTTAATTCATTACCAAAAAATGTTTCAAACAAATAGTAGCAGCAATAATATATTGAAATGCCAAGAACTTTGAAATATAGTTTGGCTTGACTTTTAATTTGCAATTAAATGTGAATCTACAGCAGTCCCAATAATATATATCGTAGGCCATATAAATTGAACGCAGCTCTTGAAAATTATAACACAGCCCATCAAAAATTAAGACAAACCTTCCTTAGGTGAACATGACCCTACAATTGATACATTGTTGCCCTGTAGTGAAACGACAACCCTCTGACACTTAGATTGAACTCCCAACCAAGACGTAGAAGCATAAAATTAATAATTCAGCCTTCAATTTGTTCTCTAGAATTGAGTCTTTTGCACTTGTTCAATTAACTTCTCAATAATAGACTATAGTAGATACAATAGAGAAGCAATTACAATTTGCTTTACCTCAGCAGCAAATTGCAAGATAAACTCAGAATCTAACCCTTATACTTCAGAAAGGGCACAAAACCACAGACTCGGAATTGTTTCAAAGACAACAAGCAAAGAGATAAACATATAATCGGATATTTTACTCATAAAATGGGCTCATATTTGTAATCTCCAAATGGCACAAAGTTTCTCAAATGGACTTCACTTAAGAAGCTTCCCACACACAACATTAAAATATAATAAAGTGTCATTATAAACTAATTTATTAATTACTTTTGGCTCCGAAATGACTTTTTCCACCATAACTTAAAATTCTTACACGTAAGGCCACTTTTTCTTGTTCTCACGATTTAAAACTTTTCGTCCTGGTTCCAATGAGATATGATACTGAGGTGACCAACAAACAACACCAAGAAAAATAAAAACCTCAGTGTATTTAGATGAATAATAATATTAATTCACTTGTCTTGTGAAAACAATTGAAGAAGCATCAGAATCGAAATCTGACAACACCAAAGTGATCCTAATGATGAAAGATGATGAATGAATCTGATGGGGTGACTTACTATAAATAAATGCTCCCTCCAAGATTCTTGGACCTCAAACCGGAAATCCGAAATAAAAACTGAGAGCATCACCCAACTCCTCCAACCCAATTGAGCTGATCGTAACCAACAGATTGACTTATCGTAAATAGTAAGTCCCTCAAATGGAGCCAAAACACTTCATAGGCCGCTAGAAAGCCTATAACCACACAATTGAGACCCTCAAATCCTACTGTCAGCTCACGATGGTCACGATGGTGAACTGATCTGACCAATTGCAAGAACTTGCTATGAAAGATTCCAAAAGAATCATTTTACTGAACTTCTGTAAATTTTAATTAAAATTATAGTTTTTACTGTACTTTCCTTGTGGTCTTAGAGAATTAGACGCAAATTGCAGAAAGATTGTTTCTTCCTTTTTGTATTTTCCAGATATAATTAAAACAATAAGTAATAACAACAACAAATAATGTAATATTCAGTGAACCAGAATAGCTACAAATCGTACCAAGCTAGATATGTAATTAGTATGCCAACAAAGGTGTTTACAAAAAAGGAATGAAGGGTAGAGATGGCTGGCGTAAGCCAATCAACAAATCACGTGCCAACTGAACGGCTGCCGTACGATTGCTATAGTCATGCCAAGGCAGCAAGAAGATCCCAATGTGCCAAACAAGACCCTCAACGTGCAATGCAAAAGCACCCCCAAATGCTGAACTTAACAATTTTTGTCAACTGTTGAAACAATATTGTAGAATGTTGCTGAAACCATCTATTGAGGATTGCGTCCCAATAGCCAAGCTCTAGGGTTCGTGTCCCAATCCTCTAGAATCACTCCTCAAAGCAAAATGGCAAATACCAAGAATGAAGATGTAGAAGATAATGAAAGAATGAGTCAATATATCTTTTTATCTCCCTCTCAAAGCCCATCGAACCCTAAAGGGAGAATATGACTTTCCCTTTATTATAAAATGACATCATCTCGATTTAAAGGCCTTTATGTATAGGAAAAACACCCCTTTCCTCAAATAACATAAGTCTAGGTGCCTAAAAGTCTCCAGATGATGAAAACAAGTTATAATAATTCAAAACCTTTCCAACAAGCTATAACACATAGGCCTGCCTGACTAGATGAAGCCAATATCTGCTTATTACTCCAATTAGCTATGTAAATAGCTTTATTTTAATTTATTTAAATGCAAACTTAGGAAATATTTAAAATATTTCCTTTTATTCAGCTTGAAAGCTAAATTCAATTGGAAAGCCAAACAAACCAAATAACAATGAACGGGTCATGTCACCTGCCTGTGACGGATGCTGGGCAATGTGGGCCATCTAGCAGTCCCATCCCTAAAAGCTAGGGATGCTCCTAGAAACTAGGGAATACACCCTAAAACTAAAGCTGTATATTGGTCCCGGGGAGCCTCAAATATGATCACTTCCACAACCTCCTAAATTCTCAAAAAATCCCTAAAATTAAGGAATTGCCCCGACTGGCTCTCAAATTGACTGTGGAACCAACTCTGGTCATTGAGTATCTGTTATGAGTCTCTATCCACCACTGCTAGCCTAGGATTCGAATAATAGGCCAACTCTCATGACTCTGTTAGTTAGACTAGAGAGTGGACATGACAGTCCTTCCCTCTCGAAGATGCTTGCCCACAAGCAATTGCAATGCTGGATGCTGCAAAATGGACTCACCCTCCCAGGTGGCATCCTCTATGGGTAGACCTCTCCAACTCACCAAGTACTCCTGAATCACCCTACTCCTCAATCGTCTCCTCTTGATCTCCAGCATGGCCTCAAGGACCAAAGTAAATTTACCTTCTTCATCCAAAGGAGGTAAATCACGTGATGCTATAATGTGCTGCCCTAGTGCCTTCTTTAGGCATGATGTGTGGAACGCATTATGTGCCCTACTATTTGGTGGTAACTCAATCTCATAGGCCACGTCTTCAACTTGCCCGAGTACTGTGTAAGGTCCATAGAAATGAGGCTTGAGCTTTTCAACTCCTCCGTATTTAAGAGTGCTCTGTCTATAAGGCTGTAGACGAAGGAAACTCATGTCACCTGCCTCAAATGCTCTCTCCATCCTGTGCTGATCAGCGTACATCTTCTGCTCATTCTGAGCATGTTGGATGTTCTTCCTGAGAGATCTCATGTTATCTTGGTTCTCCTGCAACCAATCCTGTGCCAAGGGAAGTCTACTATCATGAAAGCCTAATCAACAAAAGATAATGACTCATATCCATCAAGAGCTCTGGAGGGAGTCATGTCAACGGACATGTGGTGCATAGTATTATAACAATATTTGCCCAAATACAACCAACACACCCATGCCTTCTGCTGCCCTAACACTTAGTTGTGCAAATTCCCCCCCACCTACTTATTAACTACCTCAGTCTGTCCATCCATTTGAGGATGGTAGCTAGCCTTGGGGTTCAACTTTATGCCTGCTAGCCTGAAAAGATTCTGCTAGAAGGAACTCATGAACCTGGTGTCCCTATCACTCACTATGGTCTTGGGGACACCATGGAGTCTAAATATCTCTTTGAAAAACAACTCGACTACCTGTGAAGTTGTGAAGTCCACTGCAATAGGAAAGAAGTGGGCATACTTAGTCGACTTGTCGACCACAACATAATTACAGTCCTTTTGTTGAACTCGAGGAAGACTTGTAATGTAGTCCATAGATATCCCTATCCACTTCTGCTCTGGTGTAGGTAGAGCCTACAACAATACAACCGGAAAAGTATGTTGTGACTTGTTTTGATGACAAGTCATGCATTGATGAACATGGCGTAAGACATCATCCTTGAGACCCTTCCAAGAGAATCTCTCTCGTACTGCCCTGTAAGTCTTACCATAACCCAAATGTCTTGTTGTAGGATTATCATCGTAAGCATGCAAAACGTTCTCCTTCAACTGTGATTCAGGAACAAGGTAGACCCCGCCATTGTAGTAGATGACATCATCCACTACAATAGATCCGTCATCCTGTGTCAACCCATCCATGATCTCACAAGTATGCTGATTTTTGGAATTCGCAACTGAAAGTTGAGCCTTCCAATCTGCAGAATTCTTGCTCAATAAAAATAGGGCAGCAAGTGATGGCTTCCTGGAAAGTGCGTCAACAACAGTATTGCTCTTCCCCTGGATGAACTCTATGTCAGTATGCATCTGCAAAGTCCCATCCTTCTTAACAAGCACCACAGAAGAAGCAAAAGGGCTATAGCTAGGGTGAATGAATCCCATATGCAATAACTTATGGATGGTCCTCTCAATCTCATCCTTGTATGCTCTAGGATGACGATATGGGGTAGTAATCACGGTCTTAGTCCATCCTCCATCTCTATCACATGCTCAAAACCTCTATCAGGAGGTACACTAGAAGGTATGTCACCAAAGACACGACCATGCTAGTCCATCGCTAGCTGTATGTCTACATGAAAGGAGGCTTTGCCATCCTGAGGTGTAGGTATTTTGGACTTCACAAAACAATGTGCAGCCCAAAGTATGTCATCATGACGAATGATAGTCTCCATCCCGTGGGAAGTTACCTCCTTAGTGAAATCACCTTCAAGAAAGTCTTCTTCCTTCCAAAAAGAAAATCCAACTGCATGCAGTGGTGGTCAATGATGTATTGCCCAATACCCTGTAACCACTGCATGCCCAAAACTACATCAAAGTACTCTAGTGATAGCACATAAAAGTCATATGTCAGAGTATAGTCCCCCATCTGGATGCTAAGTTGAGGAATCCTCTGAGTACAACTCAAAATGACATCATCTGCAACCTTCACTCCAACACCAACAAACTCCTCGGACTGGAACCCACGCCAGTCAACTAGCTTCTGGTCAATAAAGTTGTGCATGGCACTTGTGTCTACTAAGCTCATAACCCATTGGCCTATCAATGTACCTTTCTAATGAAAGGCATGAAATTTGGGATAACTGAAGAGAGTAGCCATAGTCACTTTAGTTGATGCCAAAGGTTTTAGAGTGTCTACCTCTAACTGTGGATGTTCCTACTCAACCTCGTCCAGACTATCATGAGTATGAGTATTAGGTATCTCCTCATCGCCTATGTCAAATGTCACCTCTATCAAATGAACCTTTCCTTTACCAAGGCAACAATATCCACGCTCTCATGGCTGCTTACAAGAGAAGCATAGTTTCTTCATCCTTAGCTCATTTTTTGACTCTTGGTCCATCCTGGGTGGTCTAAAAGGTGGTTCCCCTCTGCCTTGGGAAGTTGTGGCCTTTTGGGGAGGCCGAGAATCCTTGAAGGATTTCTTATCTGCTTGATAAGGAGTAGGTGGGGTGTCTAGTTTAAATGTAACATTAATGGTCTCCTTGAGGGTGGTTGGCCTGAATGCTTGTACTCTTCCCTTCAACTTGTCCTGAAAACCCTCTATGAACGACATGACATGACGACTATGAGAAATGTCTGGAACCATGACTGCAATACGCTGGAACTCATTCACAAAAGACTCTACGTTCTCTGTCTGCCTAATATATGCCAACTCTCGGTAGTAAAGCTTTGTGTCTTTACAATCAAACCTAGGAATGAATTGCTTAGGGAATTTAGCATAGGAGCGAACCATGGCATGATCATGGGTGACCAATCCATGATGCCACCAATCATAGGCAACCCCATCTAAATGCAAAACTACAAACTATATAACCTCTCTCTTAGGCATAGGTCTCAATGATAAATAGATATCCAGCTTGTGCACCCATGCTTGTGTTACAAGATTCAAGAAGAGTTGGCAGATTAACGGATTTCCGGATGATTTATTAATTAACAGAGGAACAAATGTGTTCCTTATAAAGAATTACAAGGACGTTGTTTCTAAAAGAAACAACGTAGACTGAAGACAGAATTAGAAACAAAACTAGAGACAGGATAGGAAACATTCCTATCTGGACTGAAGAAAAAAAAAGAGACAGGATAGGAAACATTCCTATCTAGACTGAAAGACGGACTACAGACAAGTAGTTGACTATTATAGAAAGTATAAGATATTATCTTAATACCCTCCCTTAATGGTCAATGTACGGATGTCGGAACATTCTGTGATAATTGAGACCCTCCCTGGATCTACAGAATGTTGAAACCAAGAAGCTTTGCCAGAAGAGTGCTATGACTCAAAATAGGTTGCATTTACAAAACTTCGTTTTTGTGGAAAAAACGGTAAAACCCAGAATCTCACACAACCTTGCGTATTACAGACAACTTGAAATGATTTTTGAGGAGAAAATCAACAAACCCAGAATCTCACGCAACCTTGCGTATTACAGACAACTTGAAATGATTTTTGAGGAGAAAATCAACAAACCCAGAATCTCATGCAACCTTGCGTATTACAGACAACTTGAAATGATTTTTGAGGAGAAAATCAACAAACACAGAAAAAATAGGAACAAATTCAGAAGGCGAAAAATGCAGCTTCGCCTTGATCAGGAAGCTCGACAACTTGTGTTGTTGGCTGGGACTCGATTGTTCAGATCCCATGTATCTTGATCAGGACCCGGAGAAGTCGGACGCTGCGTAACACCCAGAACAAGTTGAGCGGTGTTGCGATATTCAAAGATTGCGATGATGCGCTGCTTCCAATGATTATAATTGTGGCCATTGAATCGTAGACTGCCCTCCAACATCAGATTAGTCAAAGATGCCATTTGCACGAAGTTCGAGGCAATGTTGAGGCTGACCCAGAAAAAAAAATGACAAGTGCCCAGAAGAGTAGACAGAAAACCCAGAAGGAATCTGCACTCGCAATGTAAATCCGCCGGCTCGAAAATCGAGGCACGAAAAATGAGTTACCCAAAAAATTCTGACGAAGACCCAGATGATGTCTCGAAAAACCCACCAAGAATCTTCCAAAAACAGTCGCAGATTTAGGAAAATCGCAGAGGCCGGATTGAGAGCCGTTTTGTTTTAAAAAACGTCAGAAAAAAAAAACCAGGAGCTGAGAAGCATGGCAAAAACACCATTTCGCTGTTACAGGCGCATGAAAGCTAAAGCCCGGCTGCAAGAAAAACGGCAGTAAAAAACGGCCAAAAAACGCACGACTTCAGGCCTTGTAGACTACGGCCGAAAGTTGGCACATTCAAACCACGAACCAGGCAGAACACAAGCCGACCAGAGAAAATGTAGAGCCATGATTTGCAGAAAAAACACCCTTTACTGGTCTCACAAGCCCTAGCCAAAAACCAGGAGTTCTATGAATTTCTCACAGAAAACGGAAACCCTGCTCTCGATTTACAGTGAGATTTCTCCGAATGGAAAAAACTAGTTTGAAGCAAAATATCACGGATACTTAATTTCGAAAATAGCTACTGATAATTTCTGAAAAGAAATTATTTTCAAAAAAAAACTTCGCTCTGATACCATGTTACAAGATTCAAGAAGAGTTGGCAGATTAACGGATTTCCGGATGATTTATTAATTAACAGAGGAACAAATGTGTTCCTTATAAAGAATTACAAGGACGTTGTTTCTAAAAGAAACAACGTAGACTGAAGACGGAATTAGAAACAAAACTAGAGACAGGATAGGAAACATTCCTATCTGGACTGAAGAAAAAAAAAGAGACAGGATAGGAAACATTCCTATCTAGACTGAAAGACGGACTACAGACAAGTAGTTGACTATTATAGAAAGTATAAGATATTATCTTAATAGCTTGTGCACTCATATGACTCGTGCCATCATAGGTAGCTAGTGTGATCTTCCCAGTGGCTCTACTGAGGTCATTGTTCTGCTATGGTCTATAGCCCCTGTCTCCTTTAAACCTGGTGTTATCCCTATGTTGTGCATAATACTATGGACAAGCAAAAACATCCCTACCCTCTGGGGGTAGGGCTCTCCACTTAAGTGTAGCTGCCATTACTGAATCCTAAAATCCAACCTCAGGTGGCTCCACTTATGCTGGCTGCTCAACTTGCCCAAACTGAGGCAATAATGGTCTATCCAGAGTAGGAATATGTAGATGTTCTTGCCTATGGGAATGAAGGGAGCTCTCTGCTCAGACATGTGATCGATGACTATGCTAGCTTCCCACAATGGAAACTGACCTATTCCTTCCTTGTCTTTCCTGTCTACCTCCACACCTATCCAATTCCATCCGCTCTAGGGGTATCCTGTAACTTGTCCAGTGTATTCCATTCGCTCTAGGTATCCTGTAATCTGTCCAGTGTCTGGACTATTGTGGGCTGCAAAACAATCAGAGCTCTCATGAATTCTCTCCTCTGCCTTTGTAGGCATGCCGTCACCAGCAACACCCTGTGCCTCACCCATAGCGGGTGTCTCTGCATCTTTGGTGGCCTCTACTCCCCACTGGTTTCTCTTGTGCTCGTAAAACCTATGTATTTCTCCACTAGGATGCATAGAAGATATATAAAAATAGATGCCAAATGTTGAAATGAATTATGAAAACCTTTTCTGTAACCTGTTGTGATAATTTCACTAAAACCCTATAGGCTTGCATGATACAAGCTCTAATACCACAGACAGATCCCAAAAGGATCCTTTCACTAAACTTCTGTAAATTTTAATTAAAATAATAGATTTTCTTGTGCTTTCCTTGTGGTCTTAAAAAATTAGACAAAAGTTGCAGAAAGATTGTTTCTTCTTTTTTGTATTTTCCAGATATAAGTAAAATAGTAATTAACAACAACAACAACAAATAATATAATATTTAGTCAATTAGAATAGCTACAAATCATACTAGGCAAGATATGTAATCAGTATGCTAGCAAAGGTCTTTGCAAACAAGGAATGAAGATGCCAGTTGCAAGAATGGACTAGCCACACACCAAAAGGGTAGAGATGGTTGACGTAAGCCAACCAACAAATCACGTGCCAACTGAGAGGCATCCGTACGGCTGCGATAGACAAGCCAAGGCAGCAAGAAGATCCCAATGTGCCAAACAAGACCCTCAATGTGCAATGCACAAGCACCCACATATGTTGAACTTAACAATCTCTGTCAACTGCTGAAACAATATTGTAGAATGTTGGTGAAACCATGTATTGGGGTTTGTGACCTAGTAGCTAGGCTCTTGGGTTTGCGTCCCAGTCCTCTAGAATCACTCCTCGAAGAAAAATCACAAATACCAATAATGAACATGTAAAAGATAATGAAAGAATGAGCCAACATCTCCTTTTATTTTGCTCACAAAGACAATTGAACCCTAAAGAGAGAATATGCTTTTCCCTTTATTATAAAATGGCATCTTCTCAATTAAAATTCCTTTATGTATAGGAAAAAATCCCTTTCCTCAAATAACATAACTCTAGCTACCCAAAAGTCTCTGGATGATGAAAATAAATTATAATAATTCAAGACTTTCCAACGAGCTATAACACATAGGCTTGCCTGACCAAATATTACTCCAATTAGCTATATAAATAGCTTTATTTTAATTTATTTAAACTCAAACCTAGGAAATATTAAAAACTATTTCTGTATATTCAACTAGAAAGCCAAACCAACCAAATAATCAGTGAATGGGTCCTGTCACATGCCTGTGACTGATGTTGGGCAATGTGGGCCAATTGGTAGTCCCATCCCTAAAAACTAGGGATGCTCCTAGAAACTACGGAATATACCCTATCACCCTGAAACTGAAACCGTATACTGGTCTTGAGGAGCCTCAAATCTGATCACTACCACAACCTCCTAAATTTTAGGAAAATCCCTAAAATTAGAGAATTGCCCCAACTAACCCTCAAACTGACTGTAGAACTAACTTTGGTCAGTGAGTATCCAGTATGAGTCTCTATCCACCACTACTATCCTACAAGACTCCAATAATAGGCCAACTCTCATGACCTTGCTAGTCAGACTAGAGAGGGGACATGACAATCCTCCCCTCTCAGAGATGCTTTCCCACAAGCAACTGCAACGCTGGATGTTGCAAAAGGGACTCACCCTACTAGGTGGCATCCTCTATGGGTAGACCTCTCAAGCTCACAAGTACTCCCAAATCATCCTACTCCTTAATGATCTAAACAAACAAAGTTACTAGCAATATTTTTCAATGAACTTCAAGCTTTCCTAACTACCTTAATCATGTCTTCATTGGGAGATAGGGCAAGAGTTTTCAATTTGGAAGATGATGCCTTGCCATTGCTTCCATCTTCCTTTCCATCTCCGTCTCCCTATCTATTTCCATTGGCTGCGGCTCCTCCCACACCTCTTGGGTACCCTATAATAAATTTTGTTTCAATAACACCATTGAAACTAGCAGAAATTGGGCAGATTGGCATAGAATCTTTTGCCAAGGCTTCCTTATACGAGGGTTTCTCACTGGTTTTGCATTTCTTCTAACAATTAATAGTTCCATCATTAAATCTGCTCACATTGCATTGCATCATTATTAGTGAGTTTGGCCTCTCCTTGAGGATCATCCAAGTCTCTTGTATTATTGCCCATTACGCTTGGCTCACATGAGTGAGCCAGAGTAAAGGCCGAAAGTTCCCAACCGACCCTGGCAAAGAGGATTTAATAGACAAAAAACAAAAACAAAACAAGCCGAAACAATAAAACCTATGAGGAAAAAAAGACTCATGCACAACAAAGGGGTATACAAATGACACTCAACGCCACCACTAAAGGTCAATAATCTTGCACGCACTCCAAGATTCCAGAGGCATACGGATTTGTACAGCCCTTATTTAGAAACTTAGATTTCAAATTAGATCTATTATATTATTATGTTAATAATATACTATATGAATAATATATTATTATATTGACAATGGATTATATTAATAATACATTATCATATTAATAATAAATTATATTATATTGGGGTTCATCCCAAAGCCCACCTGGTCAGCAGAGGAGGCTTAAGGTTGTGGTTAGTTCCCCATGGTGTTGGGTTTGAATCCGGTGGTCCACTTCAATGATGCACTAGTTTTGCGGGTGAGTAGGTGAATCCCCAGGGGATTAGTCTCCCCTGAGCTTGCCTCGGTCTTCTGGGTGCTGGGCTGGGTCGCAGGGATACCCATGAGTCAAAAAAAATAAATTATATTATTTTTATTTGTTAATTTATATTTTATTATTTATTTATATAATTATATTTTAGTATTATTTATTTATTTATTTTCATACTTCAATATTATTATCAGTGTTAGTAATTTCAGTATTTTAATTTTATAATCATTATAAATAATTATTAGGTGCTATTCAAGAAGGGGAAATTGACAAAGTGATAATAAAAGAGAGGTCAAGGCTCAAAGACAGAATCCAATTTTGTCATTTCATTATTCTTTCCATTTTTGGAGATTAAAGCATTCAAGGATGAAAAGCCTTGTCAAGGATCTAGAAGATGAAAATCCCCTTTGGTTTTCCATAATTGGTTTTGGGACAAAAGCCTCAAGTCATTTCAGGCAATTGCACTCAAAGATTACTTGTGGGCTTAATAGTTGTGGTTGTTTAATTTATATTTGCAAGAAAGTTGTATCAAGTCATCAAATTGATTGTTTTGGTAAAGCTTTCAAGATAAGATGTTGCTTTTATAGTGTCGTAACATTGTCGTTATAATGATATCCTAAAGATTTCATGGTTTGGAATTTTCGATTTATTAATACTCGCAAGCACATCAATCTATAAATATTTTGCTGGCTAATTTGGAGGCATTTTCAGATCATTTGCAGACTGTAAGTGTAATAATGAGGTTATGTTGCTGCTGGTTCATGTATAATTGCAGATTGCATTGGTTTTCATTAATAAAAATCAGGGCTGGAGTTTTTATGTAGGTGTTTTTACTTTTACTGCTGCTTTCCTGATTTATGCAGCAACTCTTTCTCCAATACTGATTACATATTTGGTGAAATTGTAGTGTAGAGTTTTTCTTACAATATTGGTGAATGATGGTATCACTGTCCATAAAAAAACAGTCATTTAGAAGCAATCATATTTGATATATTTGAGACATGCAACTTAGTTCTACTGCTTATGTTACATTTGAGGATGTATACTGGCATTATGAGTGTTTGAATTTGTTATTGGGAAGTGTGATTGTTATTTTTCAAGGGTTTGCAATGTTGCATAATTGCTAATCAGATACACTTTGACATTTGCATTGGTTATTTGATTAGTTTCAGTTTTCGCATGTTTTATAAATCATACGTTTACTAGAATTATTGGATCTCAATATTGGGATTTTAATCTCTCTTATTTTAATCTTTGACTTGGTTGATATTGCCTGGCTATCTCTTTAATCAACTGAACTGGTAGATAGACCCACTCTTCTGTAATGTGAGATGTTTATTTGCATACGCTCATAAATTTATATCCATAATCATGTGCTTTCTTTGCAATTTTAGCCTGTAGTTATACTATTCTGTCTGAAAATCAGATCTTTCCCACATGCTGCTTTGCTTCGATGTCATAGGCCTCCAAAGATTGACAATTTCAGTCTGCTTTTCGAGGTACTTAATTAGAAATAATATTTATTTGTTCATCTTATTATGTTAATGAAAAATTATTAATTCTACAAAGAACTTTTTAGCTTCCACCTCTGAAATATCATTTTGTGTGCAGTTATGTGAGGCACGAGGATATAAATTGGATGCCTCAAGCAACAAGGTAAATTCAGTGATTACTATCTGATTCTTAATGCTGGCGTGTATTAAACTTGATAATGTGACAGAATGTTGGCTGTAGAAAAGATTTTACTTGAGCTTCATTTCTTGAAATTCATATTTTAAAGCCTTTGAATGATCACATGCTACCCAACTATCTAAAAGCTCCTATCCATTATACATACTATCCTTCAAATTTCAAATTTAAAAGAAAACTAGTAAGATATAAAATTCTCTGAACAGTACTACTGTAAATGGAAATGAAATAATCAGTTAATAAATTTTACTGTCTGGTCTGTGTTCCCATCAAGGCTTGATTATAGTAGAATCCAAGTCAAACTATATGCTGGACGAAATGGCTATTGATGCCATACAGAAAGTTACCATTCTGGTAGTGGTAGGTTTTTTATGTATGCTACACTAAGATAACAGTTTATGGTTTCCAGTGAATATCTCATAGAGATTTAATTATCAAGATTCATTGATTACTAATGCATGCAGAGGCTTCCAAGGATTGAATGAGTAGATTGGTTGTATTGGATTAAGATCATCTGATTTAATATAATAGTATGAATTCAAATAATTGAGATTATTTACACTTGATAATAATTGACAGTCTTAATGCTTGGCTTAAAAGATCATTTCACAAGACTGATGGTGATGGAACATAGTACATTCTATATGTGCATTATTACTTTACAAGAATGCATAGTATTGTATACATTATCAATTGCATGGTATAATTAACTTTTTCGAGTGCACGGTATTTAATTATTATTGAATGCAAGATGGTATGATTCTAATTTGAATGCATGGCAATATGATTCTTATTCAAATGCACAGCAATATGAATCTTTTTACATTAAATGATCAAGAAGTTGGGTGTATGGCAGAATGATAAATCTGTATGATCAAAGAAAAGTCAAATCCTGTACGATCAATATCATAGCATCCAGAATATTGGTAATACTTCACAGAGCAACTATGATGAAGGGAACATGCCTGGTTCAATTGTGATTGAACAAAACTTGAAGCCACCCAATTACCACTAAGTAGTAATGTTGAGAAAAACAATCATTGATTAAGGATCCTTGATGAGAGAGAGGAGTTGTGCTAAAATTCCCAAATTACCAAGAAACAAGAGATGACCAGCATTAGTTAGAACATATAAGAAAGCTTTCCTCCAAGTAAAGCAGTGGCAAACATGTAACTCCTTGTCACCCACGTGGAAAGGAGTTAATTTCACCACCCAATACAAATTAAGACTTGTCAAACAATCTAAGCGTATGATATGAAGATAATTTATTCATGTCCAACAAAAGGCCACCAAGTGGGTCCAAGGGACTGCCAAAACAAAGCAAAAGGCCAGCCTACAACAGGAACACCAAATGTTGTTTGAGTTGAGAAAACCAAACACCAAAAGTAAGAAGCAACAGCCAACCAAAAGACAGCTAGCTGGTCCAAGCAGCTGAGAAAAAGTCTAGAACTGGAGGATAGGCCCTAGGGTGACAAGGGACCTCAAGTCATCTCTGAAGACCTTTGGAAGGAGACAAAGTTCGCTATTGGGCGGAGGTCTTGTGAGGTCTCGTGGACCTGAAAAGTCAAGATTGGGGGTCGAGTGGCTGTTTGGTTCCATGTATAGGAGAAACCGCCACAAAAAAGGAGGTGAGGAGCTGCTCAAAGTTTTGTCTTGTGGGGAACTGATACTATAGAGAGTGGTCACAAAGCCTCAGCCTGCCTCTTGAAGACAGAGTGAGAGGCACCTTGTTGATGTGAGTTATATTTGACTACAACATGCAGTGCCAAATGTTTTTTTTTTCAGATGAAAAACCAAATATTCAATCCTCTCTTGATATAAGGCCATCTCTTAGGCTATGCTTGCAAAATAAGATCTTGAAATTACTTTAAGGTTCCTTTTAACCGTGGATACTGTAATGTCCCCAATTTAGTAGGTTCTAGTAGCTTGGCGATGTAAAATCATCATTGCCACCCTCGCGAGCTGATGCTATGTTTTGAGGGTCTCAATGGAGTGACTTTCTATTTATAGTAAGTCAATTCTGGCATAGTTTCTATTTTGAGCAATGTAGTTGAGGCTCTTGATGACTTGGCTCCTTTAGTGATTGATTGGATTGGTTAATGAGTTTCATATTGCAAGTTACTAATTAAGCCTAGCTTAATGAATAACTTTATTATTTCATAGTTCTAATTTGATTGTGTCAAGTTGAAGCTTCTTTAATGAAAAGTGTAACAATGAAGCTTTGAGGCGTTTGTGTATGAGAGAAGTTTCAAACCACAAAAATGTTATAAAAATGCCTCTTTATGAAGGATCGACCTCTCTCATTATGTTTATCTTTTTCTTCAATATGGAGAAACAAGGGTTTGGAGAATTGTATGAGGAAGTCTGAAATATTTTCCTCTTTGTTGGTAGCACTTTGAATTATATTTAATTGGTAGTGAATTCTGCAAGTTTCCGTTAATCCATCTGCTGTTCGACTGCATACTGGAGGCTATAATTTGGATTTTAACATTTGCAATCATGGTAAATCTGCTTAGTGAAAGATGCCATTTCAATCTGAGTTTCATAACTTTTCAATATAATCTGAAATGGTTGTTACCAGGCGGCATAAGAAAGACCTGCGATCTTAGTATTTCAGCTGTGTTGAAATACCTACAGAAGCGATTACAATATCTGTTTTGGTGTCACATCTGCAGTGCTGCAGATTGAGAAAATTGTGGCATATTGTATCTAGAAGGAATGCGTCAGATTTGGGACTCGTGTGAAGGCAGTGTTCACACTCTGAGCTGCAAGATATTCACTTTATCCAAGCCACAAGGAGTTGGTGTTAACCAGGTTACATAATTTACAAGTTGGTAGTTGCTTGTTGAAATTGTAAACAAAGTTAGTGAATGAAAGTGGCTTCTGAATTTCCAATTAATTTTTTATTTGTTTCTAAGCATTCTCATATATTCCAAAAAACGCAAAAAGCATATACATTGAAAACACCCAAAAATTGCAAAAGCAAAAAATAAATTTCTTCACCATAGTTCTTCAGCAAGCCAGTGTGGTTCTTATAGATACTTGCTCAATGAAATAATGTGATTGCTGGTAATCATTTAGGGTACTTACGGTATTCATTCAATGGATATCAACTACTTGCACTTCTAACGATTTAGCTTCATAGTGTGCAATGAAAATATGGTTTGATTTTTCAACTTTTATTTTTAACTTAAACAAAACTTCTACAACTACTTCTACTTCTAACTATGAATGTAAGGAATCATGAATAAACTTGGACTCTACTAGATGTAGCTTAATCAAGGACTTCGCCCACCTAGAGCAGGCTTCTAAATCTACCTTCTTCAATCCCATCAATGAATGTAAACAAAAGATTGGATATCAATTGAAGTTAAGTACTTTCACTAGCTCACCATACAAGGAAGTCCTACCATCAACGAGAGGCTAGTGGCCTAGTTTATATTCGAGTCAAGTAAGTAAGTATCCACAATTATTTCATCCAACTAAACTACTTCTAAACAACATGAAATGAAATCCTAAGCTAAGTGAGGAAATATAGATCACCATGGAATAATGCAATCTTGATCACAACAATTCACCATGCAACACACAACAAAGAAATGTAGAGAAAATTTGGCATATTATTTGCAACAATTCTCCATCAAGACCTGTTTTACAGTGAGAGAGGTCAGGATTTATATAGGAGCCCCAATTATAATGAATGGCCAAGATTAAACCAGTACACACCCTAACCAGGGAAACCAAAGATAGCCAATAGATATGAAGCACCACAAAATAAGCCAATAAAAAAATTCATAGACTCGGGGACCAATAAGAATCAAGGAAGCCACCTAGTCATTATACAAATCATCATCCAAGATATGGACTCCTTTCTTCCTCTCCCTTTTAGCAAAACTAGTGAACTTAAGAAAAAATTTGCTAGGTTTCTCCATGTCAATACTAGGAAGGCCTTAATGTTGTAACTCCATGACCTATAGCTTCTCCATACAGTCCTTATCCTAATTCCACCTCCTTGTCCTTAGGAAATCTTCATTGTTATTGGACTTCTTTGTCTTGAATGGCTGGACTTTACAATGCTTAAGCCCTTGGTATTTCTGCCTTAATCTTTGGAATTCTTCATTGTCTTCTTCATCTTCAGATTTGATGCTTGAGCAATCCCTTGAACACGTTAACATCTTCCTTGGCATATTAAATTCATTTCCTTGTGTGACTTGATCATCAACAGGATTACTCCTTTAATGGGAATCTTGTCCTTGAATTCTTTCTTTGTCTCAACCTCAGACTTGTCCCTTCCCTTGTCCATGCTTCTATAATAACTTTGGTGGTAGTGACATCCTTGAGCATTCCTTGGTATAGTTTTTTTATACTTATGTAAAAATGATGTGGATAAGGACAATCTCCTTGTAAGATTGTCTTTATTCTTCAAAAGTTTAATCAAGTGTAGAGTTGACTTGCATAGGGACACATGAATTTCCATGAATTGGATTCTTGAACTTGTCGACGGACCTAGACTTGTCCCATGTTCTTGCTTGATGAAGGTTTGGCCTTGGGACAATTCCTTCATCTTCAGTCTTGAATTTTCTTTCCTTTGTTCCAGTTTTAACGTGCATCATCTTGAAGTGTTTTCCTTGAATTCAATCACTTTAGTCTTGTCATCTTTCATTGCTATCCTTGGCCTTGAACTTTAACTTGTCTTCCACCTTCCTTTTTCACTTCCTTGTGACTATCTATGCTTTTGACCCGAACATGATTCCTGGTACAAAGCTCGAAGTCATTATGGTCTTAACTTTAAGGGACATTTTAAAAGAAAGATCAGACTTCACAAGTATTGAACCAGTCATTAATTTTGTGTCCAATTTTAGTAATTCCATCCAATGATAGTTGTAGCTAAAATAAGCGTTTGGATTAGAATCCAAAGACAAAATTTGACCAATACTTAGCCATTAGAATTATAAAACCAGATGTCTACCAGTAGAGGGAGAATTCTGATTTTCTGAAGACACTTTATGATAAGTATTAAAACAATTTAAAATTAGTCATAACAACTCACTAAATCAGCACAAATTATGATCCATGGATTCATATGCACACTGAGTAAAAATTGTGAAGCAGTCCATCCACAAAATCCAACCTTGACTTCAAATTTTCTGAGAACAAGGAATTTTGAAAATGAATTATAATTAATCCAAACAATGCTTGAATTCCATGCATAATGATTGAAATGAGAGTTTGGGACCTGAGTTTGCACTTATCCATCCATCACTTAGAATAATAAAATCAGACCCTAGCAAAGTCATGATTTTCTGAGGACATCTTGGACAAGTCTGAAAATAAGCTATGGAATTCAGTTCAATAACTTTTGAGATTCGCCCTTTATCAAATCCATGAACTAGTTTATGAATTAGGGAAGAATGCAATGACTTTATTAAGCATCAATATCACATTGCGTATTCATATTAAGTGTGAAGACACAACTGCAACCTGCACTTTTTGAATGAGTTTGAGTGGCAAAATTAGTGACTTGGATGCCCAAGGACCCTGTGAAGACTTAGCATTATCAATCCTTTGAATTGGTAATGCTGGGATTTAATAGCAAATATTTTAAAAATCACCCCTGTTACTTTAAGTCTGCCTGAGTTTTGTAACTTATCTTTCCAGACCTTAGAATGGCTGAAATAGTGCTTAGAACAATGGTCAAAAGTCTGCAATACATTTAGGATAAGATTGTAATTAAAAGAAAACCCAGACTTAGAGGAAAAAATTATTTTCAGAAGTTGTCCTCGGACATTCATTCATAATTCATTCACCTTGTCCTCCCAATGACTGAAAATGGTAGCAAATGGTTGGTATTTCACCAAGGAAGGCCATTCATTGGTTGCAAATGGTTGGTATTTGGCCAACGAAGACTCAGCAAACAAGCTTTGGCTGCTTTTGCTCTTAGATTATTTTATGTGATTTTTTGAGTAAAAATACTTAGTTTGAGGAAAACCTCAGTTTGGGGCCTGCAAATACCTCTCTTTCAGCCCCTTAATGGCTGCAAAATGTGTGGTTTGGCCTTAGAATCAATCAGAAAACAGTCATAAACAGATTTGAGGGCTTGGTGAATTTATACAAATTTTCCGAAAATTGTCCTTGTTTGGATGATATTCCAATTTGGGTCTGCAGACATGAATATCGAGCCTTTTCTTGCCTTCAGAAACTTAGGAAATGGTCTCCAAGCATCCTGTAACAATGCATGTATAACATTCCTTACAATTAATTTTCCATGAATTTCCAAAAAACACAATACCATAGGAGGGTTTTCAAAATTTTGGTCTGAAAATACCTTGCTTTCAGCCCTGTAATGGCATCCACAAAGTCAGAAAATATCACCATTCAGCCTTCCTTTAATCACTTGCATCACTTGAACTTTCCATTTTCATCCCTCCATGGTTTGTTTCTTCCTCTTAGTTGGTAGCCTCATAAAGAAGTTTGGGATGTTGCTTTACCACCACAAGCAATGTGGGATAAAAGATCAATGAGTTTCTAGAAACTTTCAATTTTACTTTATTAATTTTCCCCATATTTTAATGAATTAATAAAATAATGCCCAATAGAGGAAAACTGATGCATGTATAGATCCTCAAAGTTGACTGAGTCCACAATATGCATGTATCTTAAGTATTATCCAAATTCAAATTCCACTCATAGGGAAAATCGACCAAGGCTTGGATAGAATTACATCTGTACTTCGAAAAAAATTTGATCTCACTTTGTCCTCACAAGGGAAAATCGATTCTAGTATGGATACCCTCGACATTTAGAAAATTTTTGCAAATTAGCTCTTGAAGGGAAATTCGACCTTAGTCTAGACAATTCTTGGACTTTGAAAAGTTTCCTTCGCCTTACATCCCTTTTAAGGCAAAAACATGACATGTTTGGACAACTCCAACAGTCTGAAAAAAAATCATTCCACCATTGCTTTTCAAGAGGAAAATAACCCATGAGGTTTTTGGCATACTTGCCATTCAAAGGGAAAAATGTCCCCAAACTCAGAAAATTTTAATCATTCCATGCTCAATTCAAGGGGAAAATCAACCCTTGTCTCGACAACTTCCACGCTAATTTTTTTTCCAAGTTCCCAACTTCATCCAAGGAAAAACAACCCTGGTCTAGGTTTTTCTGACACTCATAAAACATTTGAGCAAAAAATCATCCAAAGTGGTGGAATTTCATGGTATCTTGCATTTTTGTCCCCGATACTTATGTATCTTGCATTTTTGTCCCCAATACTTATGGACTTTCAAGAAAAAGCCAGTTAAACGAGGAAATTCATGATAAGTGGATTTTGAGTAATATATGAAGGGAAATTCATACCGAGTTTAGATTTTTTGTATACTTATAAAGAAAACGTGATTTTCCTTTTCACAATGTTAAGTACAGAAAATCAATTACTGTAAGGATTCTAAGGTCCTTATGCATGAAATATGCCTTTATATTGAATTTTGGACTAATTGAATGACCAAAATTTAAATATACTTAGATTTTACATTCAACCCTTATATCATGACTTCAACAAACTTCAATTTTAATGTTCCCACTTTAAAAAAACACAACTTGAGCTTTTTATTTCTTTGTCGCCCCACAATCTTGTAAAGCTATAAACTACCAAACTTAATGTCAAAATCTACCTAACCTAACAACTATGAGAAAAAAGAGGGGGTCCCCATTTTCAATGGGGTGATGGTGTGAAAATGTCACAACACACCTCTAGTCAGTATACTTGGAAAGGGAGTGGAGAGATTGAGTTTCTTTGAACAGGTGGAATCTTCTTTTGATCTCATAGTAGATGGGGCAGTGTAAAATGAATTGTGCCTCCATCTCAAACCCCCCCCAAGTTGCAAAGCTAATAGATCCTGCCTTCCCAAGCCAACTTTGTGGGTGGATATTTTGCAACCAATAGTTTTGTGAAAATCCAGTCGCAAAATAGGATGACCAACAACAGCATATGAGACAAAGTCTCTCCTAACTTAACGGGAAGGCTCTTGCTTCTCACCGTTCCTTGGATCAACTCAAGTTAAGCAAGAAGTTGAGAGATATTGAAAGAGTGTTACCAATATTATTTCCCCTTAACTTTCAAGAAAGAATCCACCTACCCGTGGAGCGAGTAATGGGAAAGATGAAATCTCTAACTACACGTCTATCTAATAGCTGGAAATGGTGATACCAATAAACTCACACCAACTCAAAGGCTAATTGAAAGCGTATCAGTTTGGATCTAAGTCTTGTTTTAACCTATTCTATAAAAATAACCTCTACCATTGGGGCACAAAGACTTGTAGAAGTAGAGAGTTCTAACTATTTTTCATGAATTTGAGATGTTAATACAAGCTATATCAAAGCTTCTAGTCTATGTATCATCACAATCTCTCCCAGTCAAAGCTTTGGCTCTGATTGTTTCTTAACTAACTATGCTCTTATTATTGAACACACAATAATAACATGAATCAAAGACAATAGACACAAATTACAGTCAAAGCTTCTAATTTTCTCTATCACAATTGCTTCCAGTCAAAGCTTTGAATCCAATTGCTTCTTTTATTCACTTTTCTCCCAAATTTGTACTACATAATCAAAGTTATCCTTGTAGAAGTTTGCCAGAGCTTTCTTGCATACAACAAAAGATGATTTTTACAATGAGGGGCACTCCTTTATATAGGCACAAGAGTTGATAAAAAGGAGGAAAAAGCGGGAGCAACTCAGCAACTCAACCAACTTTAACCCGGTCTAACTAAGGAGAGAAATTATTGGATTACATGTCATAAGGACATGCAAATTGTAATACACGTAATTACACAATTTCTTTTGCAATACATCCTCTCTAACTACATACATGAAAAGCTAAAGAAGGAAGAAGAAGGAAGAGAATTGAAACAATCCTAGGGATTATTCTGAAGGTCCTTGTACTTGGTGATGTTTGTAGGATCAGGGATTCCTGTATTCTACACCACTGCATCCTTGTTTATAAGTTTCTAGGTTGTCATTTGAAAACTTGATGTGATCAAGCCTTTTCTTGTTCAAGTTGTTATCAATTCTCCTTTTTAGATCAGCACAAATTGGAGTCTCCGACCCTTTGAAAACCTTCCTAATGATGTCCGGATGTAGAATTAGAACAAATTTTCCCATCAGCATTTGCAGCTACTGTTTTTTTTGGAAGAAAAGTACTTGGCGCATTCCCACATGAACTCAGGTTCTCAGACAACCATTAGGAAAATGAAGATTAAATGAGTTACTGCTTCTTGAGAATCAAAGCATTTCTTCTTGACAGATATCTCTGTTCTTTGAAGAAGTTCTGACATATCTTGAAGAGTGTGCCACATCATGAAGATGAAAACATCTTCTAATGAGATTAGATCCATGAAAACTTTGGAATTTGAGTTACAATGACAAATCCATGAGGGATGAGTGTTTGAAGTATGGATTGGACACTTGTAGAACACATATGATGGCTGGAAATGAACTAGAAAGCATATGTGTTTGAATGGAAAGGGCCAAAGTTAGACTTAGAAGGATGGATAGCATGTGGTCAAAGATGGGTTTTCATGTAAATGGCCAAGAATGCTAGCTAGGCACATAGGGATGCATGCAAATGATGTCTTTTGACTTTTAAAGAGAGTTTTAGCAAAAATCGCGTTCTTTGGATGCAATTATATATAAAGTGATGTACATGTAATCATGACATGCAATTGGATTTAGAGGATGGAAATGCATGTAAGTGGGAATAAAAAATGAGATTACATGTAAGCACGGATGGAGAGTGAGATTACATGTAATCACATATGGAGAATGAGATGCAAAGTGCTATGACATGTAATGCTAGATGTGGAATGAAATGATGCACTTGCATGAAAAGGTGAAGAGTGGAGTGAAGTGATATGCACTTAAGTTCTTGGGAAAGAACTTGCAACTTCTTATAAAAGATGAAAAATGAGAAAGCAAGCAAACAAACAATGAAAACAAGCACAAAACAAACACATACCTTTGGGCTTAGACTCAAACATGTCAACAAGCAAGTTGCTTTCAAGTGGAAATTCGAATTTAGAGTTTGGGAAAAATCCAAATAGGTGAAAATGAAAGTTCTCATCATATTTAAAGGCAAAATGCACTTTTTATGGGATATCTTTGAACCAGTGTGCAACATCCAGCTAAAATATGCAACCAAATAGCAAGACAAGCATGAATTAATAAGCAAGGTTGAACTTGTCTACTTGGAGATTAATGAGCCAAATATGGAGGATTACTAGGTTTGAAGACAAATTCTCCTCCAACTTTGAAACCACAAACAACTTATTTTGACTCTTTCAATCTTGCAATAATGAATGTTGATGAGCATTGAATGAACATTTTGCAAATGAAAATGCCAAAGACGTGGTCAAAAAACACTTTAATGAAAACCGTTTTTGTCAAAAACTCCCTGTAAAACCCGTTTTTATCAAAAACATGGTCTCAAGATGCAAGAACATGAAATGTTTTTAGAATGGGAATGCAAAAATGTGATCTCCAAAGGCAATAGCATGTATTAAAACCCAAAAACGACCCCTATTTATCCAAATGAATGTGCTGGAAATGCCAATTTTGGGGTGTTTTTAACAAAAACGTGCCCTTTTCATGCAAATATGTGGTTCATCTTTGCAAAAGCATGACTTACAATTGCATATATGTTGATCGCTTTTGACTTGTGAGTGCAAAAACGACTTCCCCAAATGATAAAACATGGATCCAAATGCAAAAACATGGGTGAAAAACCCAAGACACCATAAAACTCAACAATTTTTGCATGAGAATCAATGCTTAGGGCATGGGAATGCAAAATATTTAAAAACAACCTTGATCTTTGAGATTTAAAGCCATTACATGGGCAGATCAGGTATTTTTTGTGAAAAACGTGAGGTATTTTTGCCTTTGAATCTTCAAATTTGGGTTTTATCTTTGCCAATGCATGAAAATAGATGCAAAACACACTCTAGAAAGGAGTTTGCATAATTTAAAAACATGTATTTGTGCTCCTCATAAAAAACACATTCTAGGAGTGCATTGGCATATTTTAAAAAACATGCACTTGTCCTCTAGATGCAAAACGCATTCTAGGATGGGCAATGCATATTTTAAAAACATGTTAAAATAAGGCTTTTAGTGCAAAACACACTCTCTAGAGCTCATTGCTTATTTCAAAAACACTCAAATATGCAAGTCTCACTCTAGAAGACCCACTCCACATTTTAGAATGCATGTATATACAAGTGTTTTCAAAATGCCTTTTTAGTCCAAAAACATGGTCTCTAGAGGTACATGCAAATGGGTTGAAAGACACGTTTTGCACAACTTAAGTGATCAATTAAGCACATGTTTAATTGATTTTTGAGGAAATATCACTTAATTAAGTCAAAAATAATATTTACACAACATAGTTTAATTATTATGTGCAAATATCATTCAAAAATTAATATTTACTTAGATATCTTAATTTAAAACATTAACTCGAAAATTAAATCGAACTACATAGTTTATAAAGTCACTTAAGTGAAAAATTTAAAAAGAAACTCAACATGAAAATATAACATAAAGTGCATTGTAGTCACTTAAATGATAAGGTAACTTAAAAACATAACATAAAGTCAACTTATGTTATATTTTTCAAAAAGTGAATTTCCATATTAAAATATAACAAGATATTTTAAATTATGCAATTGCATCTGGAGAGTCCACTAAAGACACTTAAATGGTCATATCTTTTGACTGTTAAAACCCAATTAAGCCCTAAGATATATCGAATCGAAGTGAAAACCAAAAGAAATGATTTGAGCAAAACCAAAAGATCCAAAACTAACAAACAAACTAAAAAACAAGAAAAAGGACGTTGGAGGCTTCAAAAATCAAGCATAGGCTTAACAAATGTAAAAACTAAAAAGACTTGGCAAAAGCCTTCAGTAAAAGGATCCATTATTACACTTGGAGTCAATTGGTTGATCAATGTTATGCAATTAAATAATGAGCTAACTCAAATAAATGCAAAGCTAAGTTGGAAAAATTCCGTACTGTTACCTACATTTTGTGGTGACAAATGCAGTATAACACAATTGATGATCAAACTAAATGTGGAGCTAATGCAATCCCCCTCCGAAGGAGCCTAGAGATGTGGGGCACATGTGACTAGTAGTTAGAAAAGTATGAGGGTCGAATAATAATCCCATCTTGTATATCAAGAAAGTGCTTAGCATAGAAAGCCATTCTCGGACAAAGACCCCCATGGGGACTAACACAAGTAGTGAGTATAGATTGCATGTAAATGTCTATCTTGATGTGTATATTCAGCTCTTGTTGGGATGGAAGAAGAAGAGAGGGGGCATCCAAAGAGTATTGGAAAGGAGGAAAGTGATCAATATTGATCTCGACTGAACCCAAAAGAACTGAATCTTGGGTAAACCAACATGAAGCTCGACTCAAGGGATCAGAGCTCATAATAGACTCTGAGTGAATAAAATGGTAGGAATGTATGTGATGCCCCTCAAAGCAGTTCATAAAGCATAAAAGGTGATGTGACAAACAAATCAGGTTGATCTCCATGCCCTAAAAATATAAGTGGAGGTGACAGGTCTTGAGGTAATTGATGTCATGGACTATAATTGATGTATTTATACATATATATACTTATTTAATTACTCTGAATAGCGTCTTAAGATCAAAATTAGAAATAACAGTAATTAATAAATTGATAACTAAATAAATTAATAATAGAATGAGATTTTTAATTTCTGGATTTGATTGTGTAGAGTTTCTTTTACCATCAAGGTTTCGGATCGTACTGTATGATCCATCATCAACATTCTTCTTGTTCTCTTGCATCTTGATGATGGATCATGTAGTATGATCCAAAAAATTGATGTTAGAAAAACTCTACATTATCAAATCCAGAAATTAAAAATCTCATTTACATGGATTAAAATAAGATAATAATATTAATGTCCAACAAAAAACCACAAGGGTTTATGGGACTGAGCATACAAACAAAAGAGCCGACCAAAGTAGGAGCACAAAATGGTGACTAAGAAGAAATAGAACAAGATACAAAACAAGGAATACCAAGGTAAGGACTAAGGATCCTTCCTTGGTACAAACAAATCAGTCAGAGAAGGATATAACCATGGACGATTTAGAGTCTTAGATTGTCGTCGAGAGCTGTCGAAGGAGTGTCGTTGCCTAGAAAGATTGGTACAATGTTTGACCAATCTATAGGGAGTAATACTGGATGACCTTTTCACACCCTGTGGTAGAGACAAGGGGGAGAAAAAGGCAGTGATGAGCTGATCAGAATTATGTCACTGAGGTGTGACTAATTGCAGGGTATTATCATGAAGTTGGGAGGCTTCATGTAGATAAAGTGCTAGACATTGCTAGTCAATATAGCTGAAGAACGCTAAAAGAGAATAGCAATCTCTAAATATATAGTAAAATCTCCATTTGATCTCATAGTAGATAGGACAACGAAATATGAAGTGGGTCGCAGTCTCAACCTCCGCTAAAGTACACAGTCTACAGATCTGATCATCCCTATCCATATGGTGGTTGATTCGGGCTCGAAGACGGTGAGAGCCAACTTTGAAGGAGCCCAAAGAGAATCATAGGGCGTGACACCAATGCCAATAAAGATAAGCAGGTTGCACAATAATACCATTTTGAATCTCAAGAAAATGCTCCGCATAAAGGCCATCTTAGGACATAATCCACCAGGAGGATTACTCGAAGTAGTGATAATGTACAGCCTATAGATATCCTATCTAACATACTTGTTCAACACCTAATGTGAGGGGAGGAGGTGAGCAGGAGCATCTAGGAAGAACTAGTATGGAGGAAGATGATCAATCTCAATCCCGATTGAACCCAATAGAGAAGTGGCCTGGGTGTACCAACAACGCGATCTAGTACAAGTGTCAGATATCATAATCTGAATAGAAGAATGGTATGCTAGATGAGAGTATCTGTGGCAGTCGATCTCTGAGTGTATACAACCTCGAAGCCAATGAAGAAACCGAATCAAGTCGAAAATAAGTGCAAGTTTGAATGGATGAGCTCCAAACTCGACCAAAGCAATGCTATGGGGTGTGACCCTGTGGCATCTGATCATGTGTCGTAAAAGCAATGTTTGGACATGCTCAATAGAGGCCCAATTAGGAGCAAGAAGAGAAGGCCCCGAAATCGCCAATCCATAGAGAACGGTCGGTCTAACCAAGGAGTCCAAGAGGGACAACTTGGACGAAGTGTTTTGAAAATGATGTTTGAAGCACTGTCTCTCGAGTAAGGCTGGAGAACCCATCCCCTTACTAACTTTGGATTGAATAGCCAGTCTCAAACTAAAATAGGAACCCGAAAATTCTACCCCAAGATACATGTAAGAAGACGTGATTGCAATCTCATGACCCTGAGAAAAGAAATGAAGATGAGAGATCTTTAAGTAATTAAAGATCATAACCTGAGTCTTAGCCAAATTAACCACTAGCTGATGCTGATTACAAAACGAAGCCAAACCATCAAGAAGTCTTTGTAAATTGTCCGAAGAAGAGGCCAAGAGAACAACATCATTTGCAAAAAGGAGAATGGAGATCAAAACCCAATGCAAATAGCACCCCTCACCAGGTTGTGAGGAGTTCACAAGGAAATCCTCGAGCTCATCAATATACAAGCCGAATAGAGTAGGAGAAAGAAGACAACCCCGCTTGACCCCAATTGTACTCTGAATCAGAATAAAAAAGCCCTCCAGGGTCTGGAGTCTACCAATCACCTTCTCGTATAGTCTCATAATAGCACTCAACAACATATCTGAGATCCCAATCTTGCTAAGTCTCTAAAATAATTTCCTAGGAATAGAATCAAAAGCCTTGCAAAAATCTAGAAAACAACAATAGACTTTCTCAGAGCAGTGCCGAGCCTCCTCAATAATAGCTCGCAATGTGTAGATATGATTCATAGTTTGATAGTTTGCGCGAAAGCTGGCTTGCCTTTTAGCCCTACCTCTCTTGTCAAGCACTCTAGATTGTATGGTGTTTAGATCAGTGGCATAAAGTTTGGCAAAAGTATGCCCGATCATGATAGTCCTATAGTTTCTTGGGTCTGAAGCAGGTCCAAACTTATGGATAGGATAGATCACATGATGCAACCAAGACTCAAAAAACTTTGTACAGACCACTCTGTTAAAGAGTGTAGGAAGGTAGGATCTAAGGACCGAAGCACCGAGTTTGAAAAGCTCTGCTTGAAACCATCCTTGTTCGTAGTTCTGCTACATCTCATGGACCTAATGGCCTCATAAATACTGGAGGAGGTTTACAGATGGTAGTAAGGAGGTGGAGTGGAATGAAGATGTGGCTGCCTTGGAATATCATAGAGCGAAATGGTATGGGAGGTCAAAGAGTGGAAGTCAAGGGTGGAGGGCGGGGGGAGACATCTAGGAAAAAGGGTAGGCTAGAAGATTTGAGGATTCTGAATAAGTGTGGAGCAAAGGGATTTGCACTAAGAAGAGACAACCTAACATTTTTTGTGACGAAGAAAACAGAGATAAGATAGACATAGGTAGTTGAAGGCAGGAGAGTGAGTCTCAAAAGCAGAGCGAACAGAGCGATGGAAAGCTTTACAATCAGCATCAAACCATTGATTCATAGGACAAGTATTCTGACTCTTAGACCTGAGAGAGGGAGGAGAGCGGTGAGGAATAAAAAGAAGAGTAGACACCCAAATGGTAGAAGCAAGTAAGTCAAACATGGCAGAGGCCGCATGCAAATCGCTGAAACTAGCTAGTGTTAGAAGTCTCCTAAGATGGAAGGAAAAAGCTCACCATCACCCTTGAGATAGAAAAAGCAGGTAGGGGTGTAGGCAGAGTCTACCAGGATGGGGAGGGGCTGAAGAGAAGGCAACAAACGGGATGAAGCATGGATAATAATGCTGAGAAGAGCATGGCCAGCAAAGGGGAGGCGAGAAATGGTGACGCTGTGAATGGAGGGATTGAAAGAAGAAGAGGTGATGGCATAGTCCACAATACTCGCACCACCACTGTGAGGCCAACAGGTAAAGAGATCAGACCTAGGAAAGAATAATAGACCATTTAGAATCAACAAACTAGAGGACTTACAAAGCTAGAGGAGGTGGCAACCATAATAAGAGAGCGGTCCAAAGGCATCATCTGAAGTACACTGAAGTCCCATACTGTTTGGGTCAATCTCAGAAGTGTAGATTGAGTCAGAGCCATGGTCATGTGTAGGAGTTTGTAGATTCTTGGTTTGAGCATTGAAGTCTCCAAGAATAATGATATCACCTAGGGCAACAAATTGCGAGATGCTCTTCTGAAAGTTAACAAAAGGAGAAGAGGTCGGCTGAAAATAAAAAACTACAAGAAAGATTTCCCTGGATCGGTGATTCCGATGACCAATACAAATCCACATGAATCTAGCAAAGGCATTAGAGTGAACCAGTGATGTGAACCTAAAGATGTCATCTCTAATCAAACAAGAAACTTCGATACAATATTGATTAATAGTAAACTATTAAAGGTTTTCAGTTTTTCACCTTTCAAGTTATAAGTAGAACTTTATCATTTGCAATATTTCATTATATGTTTTATGATCTTCTTGTTCATATTTAAAGTTTGCCTTCTTTGTTATGCAACTAAAGTTTAAGGTTGAAACATTCAACATATATATTATTACAAAGTTACAAACATATTGCAAATCTGAAACTGAAAATAATGCATCACATTTACAAACTTTATAAGTGTTCTTGTTTTGAAACCTCAATGTCATGACTCATGACTCATTTATTCAAATTATGTATAAAAATATTAAAATTATAGTTAACAAAAAATTGGTTAACCTCTGTCCCCTGTTTTGAAAAATAGTTGTACCCGTACCCAAGTACCTCCATACCCATGCAACCTTGCTTAAATAACAAAGACAATGAGAAATTTTCTGCAGTTTGAACCAGAATGTGTGCCACATTTTACAGTAAACAAAGTTTCATAGAAAATTTCTTTCATTAAAATAAACGCTTATTTTAAAGCAGATTGCATTTGGTTCACAGTTAAGAAATGCCTAGCTAAATAGAAACAATATACATAATTCCAGTGAACTGATGTTCGCGGAATTAAACTGCAGTTCTGTGCCTGGGCAGCGATGCAATGATGAATTCCTGCTAAACTGGATTTACAACAGAGATTGAACGGGGAAACAAGAAGGGTCAATGGCCTCTTCAAACAAGGAACTTTGAGCTAGGCAATGCTTTAAATAACTTTGGCCAAAAAATCCCTAAAAGGTGTGTAGGTGTGTGTGTGTGTGTGTGTGTGTGTGTGTGTGTGTGTATCTTGATCAAAGGGCGGGCTGCACAGTTCCCATTCCAGTAAAGATCGATTCTCCATGCACAATCATCCTTCCCAACCCAGGGAGGGCTCGCGAGGGTGCATAGGCATGTTACGCAGATAACCGATTTTGTGCTTCAATATAATTGCTTGGAGCAAGTGCTATAGCTTGCTTCCAATATTCAGCAGCTTGATCAAACCATGCTTCCACAATTTCAGGATCTCCCTGTTGAATGGCCTGTTCTCCTCGGTCGGGATAGAGTAACTTCTAAAAGTTGCCTTCCCTTAGAACCGTACTTAGAGTTTCCTACCTCATACAGCTCAATTAACTATTCTTTAGTCCTTGTACCCAAACTTCCAAAATAGGGTAGGTAAATACATTCAGCTTAATCGGAAGAACAGAATGGGTCAATGACATGAGTTTCAAACTTCACTTTCGATAAATGATTAGGTTTTCTCTTTTCTCCCACCTTAAAAAGATGAAGTATTAGAAATAGAGAGGTCTACTTCAGATTATCCAGATAAAAATCTTTTTAAGAGGTAACTATCTATGTTCTATATAGAAATTTTTGAAGTAATACTTTCATATATATATATATGTTCACCCAAACGCATCCAAAACTGCCCCAAAGAATTTTGTGCATCCATGCACCCGATTCTCGTACCAACATCCTCATCCACACCCAAATCAGAAACTTAGGTGGACAGTCCTGGGTATATTAAGTGCTTCATTTTTATACCGACATCTGCCTGGTTATTTACTGGTTCAACAGTCTCACGTAGACAGTTGAGTATTAGCACATGTTTGGCCAGAGTACATGCTGAATATGGGACATACCCAACATGCTTGAAAAATCTGTACACCAGTTATTTCCCTGAGGCAGCATTTGTATCGGAGTAATGCCAGTATTTTTACAGGTTTCTGCTGCAGTACTTTTTAATGTGGGTTCAAGGTTTGACCACTTTGACAATACTGTTCTTCTTTTGTATACATTTATTAGGTGTTTACTGAACTTGTTTTTATAATCCAGGTTCATCTGGTTTAACCTAGTATGTTACAATAGTTCCAAGTTTCCAACCCAGGTTCATCTTGTTTATCCTAGGGTTTTATTATTATAATTGAATATACTTTCGGGATTCCATTAACCTATTTCAGGTCAATTGAAGATGCTGATTTCTCTTCTTTTTTTATCTTATCATGTTTATCAATTGTTTTAAGATTTTCTCGGTAAAATGCAAATAGCTGCGAAATCACTGCTTTCTTTTTGATGTCTTGGTTCTAGTTGTAATTTTTGTGTTTTTCAATTGCTTATTTTTCATTTTGGCCTCTTCCAGATTTCCCTGTGTGGCATTTGTAAACCATGCACTTTTTAATGTTAGGTTTTTTACTGCTATGGATTTACAGAGTAAGACATCACTATTCATTGAATGCAATAGTAGTTGAGAATATTAATTAACCTTTCTGACTTTCTCAGAATCAATTTGAATTACACGACTTTGGACGAACAGTGACTTTCTGTGTGAATCGTTGCATCTTTCTAGTCTGTATAGTAAAATTTGATAGAGGATGCACATTCACTGAGATACTTTCACTTTATATTGAGATTCATGTCACATTTCCGAAGGCTGGGGTACATAAGAATCATTACTTTTTAAGGTTTTAACATCAAATTTCTATCATACTAATTGACTTACTCAACTAAATGTTTTTCAGGCCCTTGCAGCTTCCATTAATTGCATGCGAGACAGTAATGATCCAACAATTGAGGTTTGACATACAATATCTTAATCAAATGTATTACTTTTTGCACAGCACAGTTTGTCTTGAAGCACAACCTAGCAGTGGTTATTTTTATCATGTAAAAAAATTACAGTTTCTATTATTTAAAGCTTCATTGGAAAGCAAGAACTCTAAAAAATTTCAACAAAAACTGTCTATTTATTCAGTGTAATAAAGTTAAGTATTTTCTATTTCTTTACAGGTCTGTATTTGACATGCCAACTTAGTCCTGTCCTTGGCCGCCTCCCAACCCTCACAACTGCTCCTCACACACAACGGCGAAGTATACCTCACTGAAGTCATCTGAACTTGAACCCAAATGTGATGCCCATAGTTTGCAAACTCAGACTCGGAGAGTACTGGGCAAGCCCCAAAATTTTCAACTCGGCGAAAACCCAGAGAAAACTTGAAAAAAACTCAACAAGTTAGAAAGAACTAAATATTAAATTCTCTTAAAGAAAAATAATTTTTTTGTAAAATTCAATAATCAAATGTATTAAATTAATAATTGAAGTTTTGAAAGACAAAATGCATGGTTTGTTGAAAAAACAGCATGTGAAAAATACATCTTAATCAACATTTAACCTGCATTGATATTTCTAGTTTTTTATCTGTAAAAATGCAAGTTAAACTTGAGAGTACTCGCCCAGCAAAAAAAATGGAGAGTACTTGGCAGTTTGGAGAGTACTCATAGAGTTTGCAAACTATGGTGATGTCTATCATCATGCATTGAAATTCCTAGCCATGTCAAGATTGGCACCCAGGAATGGAGACAAACCTCATGCCTAGCTGATGAGATCTATGGTGGCAAGCAAAAGGAATACTTTTTTTCCAGATCGCTGGGCTTTTTATATCACCCACTAGCAATGACTTCCCTATTAACAATTGTGTTCAAACATTTTCATGTAAACCTCTTGTAGATATTCTAATAATTTGTTTTGCCTGCAAGACTTAACAAATTATGAAATCTTTAATCATTAGATTCCTACGTGAAACTTGTGTGAATCCGGCTGCAATCAACCAGGGTAGATATCTCACTACTGAAACTGAACCCCTTAGGATTTTCGTCCTAAGTTTAGCACCATCAAGAAGCTCCAACTCTACAGCAGAAAACATAACAAGCTTATCCAAATGAGTTGAATCCCCTTTTAATGTTTTGCCATAGAACATTCCTGATGTGACCTTTTCATCTCCCACCAAAAAATAAAGCACCTTTACAAAGTTATGTTTAATAAATCCCATTGAATTCAGTTTAGTCTCTACAAAATTTAATGAAATCATTTGAAAAAATTTCTTTATTGAATAGTTTCATTTACTAGTTCAATTTTTTCCTTGATATAGCCTGAAATCAGTCTAGAGGAATGAAATAGGCTAAATGGGACACTTCCAGCTACTCTGTGGAAGGAAGCATTACATCTACTTTTGTCTCACATGAACAAAAAAAAGAATATCAAAAAGAAAATCGTTGTGTCTTGAACCCTTGAATTATGTATGGTTTAAAAGTTTAAACCATAAATTTCCTCTTTTTTAGGATCACTATGAGCTCTTATACGAATGAGGATGTAATGCCCCCAACATTGACCTTACATCTCCAGTACTTCTTCAATTCTGTGAAGTCTTTAAAAGAGGCAAAATTGCAAAATGATTTAAAAGATCATTATTGGAAGACATCAAAGTGAAGATGGATATGGTAACAATCTCATCAATATCCCTGTCAGACAAAGGAAGATTGATATGATATGATTAATGAATCATTATCACATCTACAGCATCTCAACTACCAAATAACAGTAGGACAAAGCAGATAGGAAACTATTGGAGAGCCCACGATGATAGTACTAAGTTGTAATACAGCAATTAAGGGCTTATAAAGATATCATCAGTGTGCAAAGGAAGCACACAAAAAATATAATCACCACTATAAAGGCTCAGGCAGTTGAATGAGCAGTATCTATAGACATGTTTAAAGATAAACATTGATTAAAATATCAATTGCAGGCTTCTAGTCATTCCAAAGTATAACGAGAAGCACCTCCAATCAGGAGTTTTCTAAATTATGACAAACAGCAGTAACATTTGAGAACCGACGATAGAGTATGATATAGTTATCAAAGACAGAGACCTCTGCGTATCGTCCATAGTCAGTGTATGAAGAATTAACAAAGAGGAATCTATTAACATTAACTTCTATATGGTGTAATACTTGAGTGATCAAGAGCCACTTATTGTCAGGTGAAGGATGAAAGGTGTTATGTCGAACATATATTATATTGGAGATAAAGCTTCAAGGTTACATACAGAACAGAGATGAAGATTGGTTCAAATTTTGTACACCACATCACTTTGGGAAATATATCCACTCATAATTATCGATAACATTCCAATGTGACTTATCTTGTGAATTGATCCTTGTGTGGCTGCAGTACAACACATTGAAGGCTGACTTCAAACTCCGTGGAAGGCCAAGGAAGATATTAACAAACATTAGTTGTATTGTTCAACATAGTGAGGATATCAATTACAATTTACAGGCCATGGCAGTTATTTGGCATCGATTAGTAAAATGACTAACCATATGTTATAACACACCATTAGATGTGGTAAGGAGCGATTAATATAAGGATACATAATACAACAGACAAGGAAGCAATTAGTCTTTGATAATGAAGTGTGAATTCTAAAAGTAGTAGGCACAAGGCATGTCTTTTGGCATCAGTGATAAGATACAAGAGAACATTCACAATCATTTTCAACATCATGGAACAATTCTTCTTTTATGTATTATCCAGTATTGTATCTGCTCTTTTTGAGAAAATTGCCTCTTGCCAAATTAGTGGTATGTAATAAGATAACATAAATTATTAATGTCCAACAAGAGACCAAAAAACTGGTCTAAGTGACTGAAAGTTACAACAAAGAGACAGCCAGGAGCTAGTATGCCAAACGGTGTGCAAGGAAAGAACAAGAAAAAGAGCAAGTGCCCAAATAACAAAATAAGAGAGAGAACTAAGAAAACACCACCATGAGGGGTCCCCATTCGTGGCAAAGTACTCCCAACAACAAGGTAATCGTCGAGGCTGGAAGGGTTCCCAAATTGTCTCTAAGACCCACAGGGAGTGCAGTGTTCCCAGCACGGTGCGTGATCTTTGCAAGGTCTAACCGATCTGGTATGGATTGAAGTAGAAACCCCTAGCGGATGCATGGTACTTCTAGTGGAGGTGAGTAGTGCAAAGAAGGATGTGATGAGATGAACAGGCCTCAGTCTCGAGGTAGGCTGAAGCTGTAAGGTGTGATCACGAAGCTGAGTAGTCTCTTGGAGGAAGAGTGCCAAGCACCACTGATCAATGTACTTGAAAAAAGAAGCTAAGGATTTGTAGTGCCTAAACAAACAATGAAACCTCCTTGAATCTCATAGTAGATGGGGCAATGGAATAGAAATTGTAATTTTGTCTTGGCCACACCCAAGTGACAAAGGTAACAAATTTGAGCATTTTTGTTAATCTGGTGGCTGGTTGTGATGCAGAGACAATGGGATCCCACTTTGAAGGAGCCCAGAGGAATGCACAATGCATGAGGCCAACGTGCTCAACATATGAGGGACACACAATGATACCATCCTAAATGTCAATGAGTGCTCAACATAGAAGGTTGTCTTGGGAGGGAGCCCCGCTAGGAGATCCATCGAGATCGAGGCGATATACCACCTATAGATGTCCATCTTGATATGCTTGTGCAACTCCAAATAAATAGGGAGGAGATGAGCGAGATAATCCAATGACTACTGCAAGGGAGACCGACAGTCAATGTCAATGTCCACAGGCCCTAAGAGAGAAAAGGCTTGAGCATACCAGCAATGGGCCTTGCTATTGGGTTTGTCACCAGGATCGCTTCAAAGGAGCAATAAGCCAAGTAAGAATTATTGTGATAACCCTCCGTCGAGTTAGCAAATCCTCAAAGACGGTGAAGAAACCATTTCAAATCAAATTTTACCCTGAGTTTCAAGGGATGAGCTGCGAACTCAGTTGAAATGATACTAGTATGTGTATTCTAGTGACATTTGATGATACATTGAAGGAGAAAAATCTGAACCCTCTCAACAAAAGCCCAGTCAATGGCAAGGAGGGAAGACCCATAAACCATAGATCCATAGAGAACAATCAGTCTAATCAAGGAACTCATAAGAGACATCTTGGACCGTGGTGTACTAGAAGTGATGGTGGAAGCACTGTCTCTCAAGCAAAGCAAGGGAACACAGGCTTTGTTAACCCAGGGCTATATGACCAGTCTAATAGTGAACTAGGGTCTCGAGAATTTGACCCCCAAATAGGTGTAAGTAGATGATATCTCGATACCCTCGCGCTGAAAGAAGTGCAAATGGGAGGTCTTCATATAGTTGAAGACAATGACCTTGGTTTTACCCAGGTTAACCATGAGCTTTCTTGAGTCACAAAAGGAGGCCTAATGTAATGTCCTGAATGCATAACTCATCTTTGTCTAGTGCATGTCCTAGCATCTTGTGGAGAGGGAAACATTGTCAGGGGCTTAACCTCCCAACCACGGACACTTAAAATATCCCCACATAATCTCATCTAAGAAAGACCCTCCCTCCCCGGAATAGACATGGAACACCTTGTCCATCCATTGAGCATCCTGGTACTTAATTCCACCTCTCGACTTGACAACTGAGCATACTTGGACAATCATGAGCTTACTTGGATGTGTTATAAAACTTAACTTGATTTCAAATATTGATGTTCTAATTTTTGTTTCTTTCCCTTGCAAGAATTTCTTCCTCTTCACCCCATTCACATGGCTTCACTAGCCTTGGGTGCATCCCAGGAGACTGTTGTTAATAATGAAATCTTAAACATATGGTTTCCTTGAATACCTTATTGATTCCTACCACAGCTAGTATATAACAAATATTAGTAAGTCAGAATATCATAGAAATGGAATCAATTTTTATACATAGAATACTTCATGCATAATACATCAATGAACATGTTTAAGAGGACTATGTTTTGTCCCTATGGTTATGAAATCAGTATGCAGAGAGTGGAGAACTAGATATAATCAAAGCAGCAGAGCTTAGTACTTATCAGAGTCATTACTATGCTTAACCATGGTTGCGGTTTATTTTTGTTGTAGACTACAACATGACTATCCTCCACTCGATAGCAATATATACTTATTTGCATTGAAAAGAAACATGCTATGGAAAAGAAATGAACGTGAATGATCCATAATTTGGAGACAATATCAATCTGCTTGCGAAAATAGTTCATTGAGGTACGCCTTCACCCGCGTAGCTTGATACTCGGTCCAAGATGTCAATAAAGAGAAAGATAGATAGGAAATTACTAAACTCTTGTTTCAAAGGTATCACTCATTATCAAGGTGATTATGTTATCGCATATCTTCAAGGTGAGTGGTGTTTTCTTAAAGGATAAAGCTCACAGAATATAATAACAAGAGATGGATTGTAACACAAATAGAGAGCCTTACCTAGCCTATAGTTCAGCCCTCTGATATATATATAAAACCCAATTTGACATTGACGCACTTTTTTGGCCGCTCATGCAAATATATAATAAACATGAACTATTGAATCAAAGGTAAGATTACCTGAGCATAGGAGTTGTATATATGAGTTCTTCCCAACTCTTGCATGAGCCAAGGACTAGGCCACGGGATTTTAAGAAGAGAGAGAAAGTAAGATAGATGGAAGAAGTAGAAAATGTGTTGCCAACTCTACAGAAATATCAGATGTGTTCCTTTGCGGTCTTAGCAAAGGAAAATAAAACAAGATCCCTCCAAACCGCATCTGCTGTGATTTTTAATAGGAACTCTTGATCGGTTTCAAACAAGAACATTAGTTGGCACGAATTCTTGATTTATGTATCAGGAAAAGGCTTTGCAGTTTTGAATACATGAGCGTCAACTTGCTTGGGTCCCAATGTTGACATGAAGGGTAATTATAATGAAGTTATTTGATAAAATGCAAAACATAACTTTATATATATAAATATCTATTTATAAAATATATAGAATTATCATGTTATGTGATTATTCTTATATTCATACCTATATATATGATTATAGGTATCATACACATATCAAGCTGGCATCATATATATATATATATATATATATATATATATATATATGTATATTTTAAATTCTTACGATAATATCGTCGGTGTCTCAAAACAATGGAGAGACAATAGTTATTATCATGATATTAAATGTAAAATATTTTTCTTGATATAAAAAAGTTGACCAATTAGCTCATGGTATTGCCCAACGTACTCTCTTTCTTGCCTAGTCATTTACTATTTTCCATGGTGATTCAAGATTCATATCTATTTGCCCAGTGATGTTGGTGCCCTTGTGACCAATTCTTTTCTGACAATGCTTCCACCCCTTCGACATGCTCCCTACAAGGAAATTCTCCACAATTAAATCACATTCCTCAAAATAATAATAATTACCATAACAAGTTATTAATCATGAATTATAACCTATCATAATGGCTAACCACCTTTTGACTTCCCATGAATTCATGATGAATAATCAACTTTCCAAAATAACATTAAAATAGCATCATAACAGTTAACTAGTATGCCAACTTCATATGAAACTGTAACGATTAACTACCTTACCATTTCACATGATTGTAACTAATTTTACTTGTCAACAGACTTCACATGAAACCTCAGCGGTTATATGAATATTTCAAATAGAGCAAAAATTGGGATGTAACAAACTTGATCCAAAGGGAAACTTGATCCGAAGGCAATCTTGGCCCTAAGGGGATCTCAACTCCAAGGCAATGACTTCTTGAAGGGGATCTCAACCCGTAGGCAGTTGCTTTGATACCATTGTAATGTTTTGAAGGCAAACTCTGAGATACTCTGATTGAGCGCACAGGTTGCAAGTTGAAACACTTCAAAAAAACACTCAATGTTGTCCGTACGGTAGACAGACAGCCCATACGATTGACCCAGGAGATCGTACGGCTAAAGCCAAGACAGTTTTTATGGTGTGGAGCGCAGTCCATATGGTATGGTGATCCTGTGCAGTGTATCAAGAGGGTACGAAGTAGTGAAGAGAGAGTGGCATACGGTGTTGGGTGAGTCCGTATGGAAGTGACTCTGGTAATTTGGTGAAGTATGTGGAGCCGTACAATGCCTTTACGCCAACAAGTTCACCAATACTGATTTTATGCACAAATGATTCCAAATGATAAACAATATTAAATATGTTCTGCAGATTGCAAGAACAAATGGATGCTAACAGAATTGAGGAATTTCCACAAACAATATTTATACTGCAAATGAAGATGTTGCACAGATTTGCTAGATTAGAGCAAAGTAATACAAAGAATTGGAATAGGGTGAGAGTTGAATCCCACCAAAACTGCACTAATCAAGTAGGGAAGATCTTTCACTTCTGAAATGGCGAACAACAGAGAACTCCAATAGGAATTCGCAATACAAAAAAAAAAATCCAATTCACATACTAAACAAGTACCTACAACCGGTTATAATTATATATATGGAGAAACTTCTCGAGAGTTTACAAGTAGCGTTGACACAACAACACCTACAAATAAAATATAAGATGGGTTCAAGATATACATAAATCAATTAGAACCACATAAAAATATTATTAACTTGGGCCCCATTTTTATTAATTAAAGTAACTAACTAAAGGTCCTTTTATTATATTATTTAAATTATGGGACCAATTAATTAATTTAATTTAATTATTAGATTAAAATTTGGGGACATGACACCTAACCGTTCAAGAGACGTTGAAGGTCATCTAGAGAGAGGCCAGGAGAACCACATCATCCACAAAAAGAATCGAAATCAATACCTGGTGCAAGTAGAAGTGATTACTAGGGAGTGAGACGTCTCAGAGAAAAGTTTGTAGGTGCCGAATAAAGTGGGGGAGAGCAGGCAGCCCTACTTCACCTCAATAGTACTTTTTATGGTGTCAGAGAAGCCTTATAGAATTTGGAACCAACCAACCACGCACTCGTAAAGCCACATATTGGCAGTCAACAAAACCTTCGAGATCCTAATGTCCCTAAGTTTGTAAAACAAACTCGGGCAAATGACAGGGTCGAATGCTTTAGGAAAGTCCACAAAGCAACAGTAGACTTTTGCCAAGCGGTGACGAGCCTCCTCAATGATAGCGTGAAGAGTCAAAATGTGATCCATAATCTAGAAGTCTTTCCTAAACCCTACTTTTCCCCTTGTCGTCTATCAAGCTCTTTAGAGAGAATGGTGTGCAAAATTTTAGCATAGAGTTTGGCAAACATGTATCCAACCATAATGGTCCTGTAGTTGTCAAGGTCCAAAGTCAGCCCAACTTCTTGAATCGGGTGAAAAATGTGGCACAAGCAAGGGGGGAACTTGCGCAAACCACTCTATTAAGGAGCTCTGTAAAGAAAGAACCCAAAACCAAGATACACAACATGAAGAGTTCTAACTAGAACCCTTCCTCATTAATCGCTCTACTATTGCTCATGTATATGACAACCTCTTAAATAGTGGTGAAGGTGAAGAGATGGCAATGGGAAGGTAGGGTGATATAGAAGTGGGGCTGGTCAAAGATATCATAAAGAGTGGTGGTGTAGGAGATCAACAAGCTAAAATTCAGAATGGAGGGGGTGGGGGTGTCCGGGAAAAGAATACGCAAGAAGAGTTTCAGGGACTGTCAGAGGGAGGTGTAGAGGGATCTACACTGAGAGAGAAAGAATAAGTGTTTATTACAATGAAGGAAGTGACGATAGGAGAGCAGCAACTGGGGGAATAGATGGGCTTAGGAGGAGAAGGTAGTTCAGACCAAGCGATGGGTGGATTTACAATCCTTATCGAACCTCTGGTTTAAAGGGCAAGATCTGGAATGGAGGGGATTGGAGGAGAAAAAGGTTGTGCGATAGGGGAAGGAGAGGATAACAGACTCACTAATCGTGATGGCAAGAAGGTGAAACATGGTGGAGGCATAACAAGTGTCAGTGAAGGGAACTAGGGGAAGGGAGCATTTGAGGTGGGAGGTGAAGATGTCACGGTCAGCATTGCCAAAGGAAAATAGAGTCCGAGTGGTAGGCGGCACTAGGTGAGGGACAACAAGGGATGGAGAGGTGTAGAAAGTGAGGTCGAGGATAGAGTGGTTGGCCAAGGGGAGACGAGAAATGGAGAAGCAGCTAATAGAGGTGATAGAGAGGGCGTAGTCCACCACGCTAGCACTCTTGCAATGGGGCCAAAAAGTGAAGAGACTGGAACCAAGAAAGCAGGAGAGCCCATTCAGTATTACGAGATTTAAAGACTCACATAGCTGTTGGAGGTGTCTATCATATTGCGTCAAGGGGTTGTCACTGTCGTCAGAGGAGCATTGAACACCCAAAGAATCCAAATCAAACTTAGAGTTACAAATAAAGTTCATCACCTAGTCATGGAGGGGGTCTGAAGATTTCTAGTATGGGCATTAAAGTTATAGTGTTCCAGACCTCCATGTTTCAATAATCAAACCCCAAAATAGACTGTACGGTAGGCAAGGTGGACCTAGCCATATGGTGGAGGTAGGTAGAAGGGGTGATGATGCAGGGGTCGTATGGTGTACGATGGAGGTATGTTGCCGTATGGAGTCTGCTGGGTTTTACCGTACGATACTAGTCATTCGGAGTGGAAGGTTGTCACAATAAGAGGACCATACGAAGTAACAAGATGTTTGTACGGAGTGAGGTGAGGATAGTACAGTGAGAGGATGAAGGTTGTACGGAGCAAGGATAGGGTAGTATGGTGAGAGGATGAGGGGAGGCTATATGGTTTGGAGTGAAGACCGAATGGTGAGCTTATGGAATTGTCATACCGTAGGAATAGAATGTCGTACGGGTACTGGGTATGATGTGTGCAAGAGATACGGCTACTCATGAGTCAAGATCAAGGAGATAGTATGTGTTTCGGATAACATATATACGACAGATGCCAGACATTCACAAATTGAGGAACATGCCAAGACAGACTAATGATATTAGTAGACCAAGTGGCGCCCAGATTTTCTAGATCCGAAGCAAAGTAAAACCAAACGAAATAGGGTGAGGTTTGATTGCCACTGAAACCAAAATAGCCAAATAGGGAAGATCTCTCACTTCCAAAATGGCAAACCACAAAGAACTTGAACAAGAATTTGCCAAACCAAGAAATAATCCAAAAACACATACCAAGTACTACTTACATGTCATGCTTGAATGCTGTACGGAGAAACTTCCCAAGGGTTTACAAAGATAACTGAAGGCCACACCTACCTACAAAAGCAATTAAATAAAAATTGGTCCAAGATATACTAAATCAATCAGCCTATTAACAAATGTTTGATTAATTATTTATTTTATGATAGGAACATTACAGTCCTCCCATCCCAAAATTTGCTTGTCCTCAAACAAATGTAATGTCAAATGCTATAGAATGTGTTCACCTTCCCAAGTTGCGTCATCCAACGGCAAGTGTTTCCAGTGTACCACAAATTCCCTCAAGGTATGGTACCGTAGAGTCTTCTCACATACATCAATGATCTCAATCGGTTCCAATATGAGTTTTCCTTCTTCATTGAGTGGCGGAAGATCTGTGGCTGCTGCAATGTTTTGTCCCACAACTTTCTTCAAGCAGGAGACATGAAAGATGTTATGAATGCAGCTTCCTTCTAGAAGTTCTAGGTCATAGGCAACTTCACCGATGCTGTGAGCTGCACAATAAGGACCATAAAATCGTAGCTTCAATTTTTCTTTCCCTTTTGCCTTCAATGAGGACTGTTTGTATGGCTGGAGTCTGAGATAGACCAAGTCTCCCACTTCGAAACTTCTCTTGATCCGGTGTTTGTCAGCATACATCTTTTGTTTATTCTATGCCCTTTGTAAATTCTCTTTCAAGAATCTCAAGATGTCTTGCCCTTCCTGAAGCCAATCCCTTGCCCTTGGTGCACAACTGTCACCCAACATCATGTCGATAAATGAAAGGGGTTCATACCCGTATAGTGCTTTTTAGGGTGCCATCCCAATGGTCATGTGATTAGTGGTATCGTAACAATATTCCCCAGGTGCATCCATTTGACCCATGCCCATTGTTGTGTTGAAACATAGTTCCAAAGCTAGCCTTCTAGCTACTCATTCACAATCTTTGTCTGATCGTTTGTCTGAGGGTGGTAGTTAGCACTTGGCAACAATTATGTTCCTGCCAATTGAAACAATTTTGTCAAGAAAATACTGATAAACCATCCCTATCACTAACAATGTTTCGGGGTAACATGTGCAGATGAAAAAATTCTTTGAAAAATAAGTCTGCTACCTGCATAGCCTGAAAGTCTGAGGGAATGGTGAAGAAGTGTGCATACTTTGTTAGTCTATCCACCACTACAAAGACACAATCCTTCTCGTTTTAGGAAGTCCGGTGATGAAATCCATAGAGATACTTTCCCACTTCCCTTCTGGTATAGGCAAGGTTTGTAGTAACCCGACAGGTAAAGTGTGTTCAGATTTGTTTTGTTGACAGACTGCACATTCCCATACATACTACAGTACATCTCCTTTAATTCCCTTACATGAAAACCTCTCCCTGAGTTGTCTATAAGTTTTAAGAAATGTTGGGTCTCTGGCCAAGGGTGAGTCATGTATTTCCTTAGAGATTTTCTACTTGAGTTTGGATTCAGGCACGAAGTATATTTGATTCTTTTAGTATATGATGTCATCCATCACCTTGTATCAGTCATCTTGAGTGTCACCATCCATTAGCTTACATGCAAATATATTTTTGGAATATTACACCAATAAGTGTGCTTTCCAATCAATTGAGATCTGAGATAGTAAACAAATGGTAGGTTTTCTTGATAGGGTATCTACAACCACATTGTTCTTCCCACATATTTAATGTCAAGATCAAAAGCCTGAATCTTACTTACCCATTTTTGTTGCCTTTCGCTTGGATCTCATTGCTCCAAAAAATATCTCAAACTATAATGATTGGTACGAATGACAAATTTGGCACCTACCAGATGTTGCTGGAATTTGGTTAGTGCATGCACGATGGCCAACATCTCTTTGTCATAAATGGAATATAGACACTCCGCTTGTGTAAGTTTCCGACTATCATAGGCTATAGGGTGTCTATCTTGCATTAATATCATGCCAATTCCCTCTTCGGATGCATCACACTCTAGAATGAATGGTTGTGTGAAATGAGGTAAGGCAAAAACCTGACACGTGCTCATTGCTTCTTTTAACTCATCAAAAGTGCGTTGCACTTTCATTCCACTGGATAATCCTAAGAACCATTTACAAACCTTCGGTAGTAACTGCATAATCCTAAGAACCCTCGCAACTCAGAGAGAGATTTTGGTGGCAGCCAATCTAGGATAGCTTGAATCTTCTCTTGGTGGACCAACACTCCATATTTACTGATAACGTGCCCTAGGTATAATATTTCTATCATTCTGAATTCACACTTGGATTGCTTGGTGAACAAGGAGTGGGCCTTCATAATCCCCAGGACTTCATTTAAGTGTTTTAGGTGTTCTTCCCAAGTTTTTCTGTAAATAAGGATATCATCAAAGAATACCAACAAGAACTTACATAGTTGTTTGTTGAAGATGCGATTCATGCAAGACTGAAAAGTAGCTAGTGCATTCGTTAATCCGAATAGCATGACCAAGAACTCATAATCTAGGTAGTGACAACAGAAAGCCATCTTCTCCACGTCTTCTTCCCATATGCGGATCTAATGGTATTCGCAATGGAGATCTATCTTAGAAAAATAAACTGCACCATGCAGCTTGTCCAATAATTCATCGATTGTGGGAATAGGGTATCTGTATTTTATTGTCGTCTTATTTAGCGCACGGTAGTCCACACACATGTTCATCATCTCATCCTTCTTTTTTACCAATACCACCGATGATGCAAAAGGGCCAGAGCTGGGATGGATCCATCCTTTCTCGAGCAACTCCTGAATCTTTTCGATCTCATCTTTGAATTTTTTGGGATGACGATATGGCATGGTGATAACTAGTTTGGCATTAGCTTCCAACTCGATGGTATGTTCTAATCTGCATTGGGCGGCTATGCTAGGAGGAATGTCTATAAAAACTTTATTATAGGTACTCAAGATATTTTGAAGATTATCATCCCGACGAGGTGTATGTTGTCCTTTTATAGGTTCTGCCCAAACGAAACAATGTGCAGACCATGCAATGTCATCATGCTGAAAGATGGCCTCCATCCACTGTGTCGAAACTTCCTTCGGTCCCTCATTGGCTATCTCGCAGAGAACAACCTTCTTCCCATCAACAACAAAAGTGAAGTCCATCCTTTTGAAACTCAAGTGTATTCATCAAGTGTCTCCATCCACTTTATGACTAGAATAACCACCATATCATTTAAGTCCACTATAAAGAAATCCTCTGTTATAGTGTGGTTAGCCATGGTGATACTTAGTTGGGGAACAAAGTGCGTATAGGGAAAAAGTGTCCCTCTGGTGACCTTGACCTAGAATCCTACGCGCGTCTCAGTGGGTAAACCTCTTCTTTTCACCAAAGACGAGTTTATGAAGTTTAGAGTGGCTCTCCAATCGAGCATCACAATGACCCTCTGTCCTTGAAGGGTTTCTCGTAGATGAAATACCATACATCTTAGGCTCTTAGCTAAGGCGATATTTCCTCCATGCCATACCAATGCGGCAATTCTCTCCGTGCAGTTCAAATTAACCCTTTTGGGGTACTTGTGGGGGTGGTCATCTTCTGTGGGTAGATCATCCTGATCCTCCTCATCAGATACAACTTCAATGTAGTGTATTTTCTCTTTACTGAGGCATCTGTGCCCAAGTCCCATGGTCCCTTGCAATTGAAACGTAATTTTTTCCTTCGAAACTCCTATCTAATAGCTTTGTCCAATGAAGGCTTCTTCAGCAAAGGTTTGTTATCTTTGTCCCTTGGAAATACTAGTGGTTTGGAGTGTAACTTCAAGAGGATGATGTCGATGATGATGCCATGCTTCGCACCTTTTTTATAGCCTCCAAAAGGGTGGCAGGAACCTCCAAAAGGGTGGCAGGATTGAAACCTTTTACCCAACTCTTCAGTGGTTCCGTCAGTTTGTCTATGAAGAGCACTATCTGTCTCCTGTCGGAAATGTTTGTGACTAAAGCAAAAAGTTTCTAAAATTTTGTGATGTACTGGTCGACCAATCCAGTTTTCCTCAGTTGTGCCAACTCTTTGAAAGTAAGTTCCAGATCTTTACCATCAAATCGATCTATCAATCTTTCTGTGAATTCTACATAAGTATTTACTTGGTCATGCCCCAGTATGATAGTGTCATGATGCCACCATTCATGCGCCACTCCCTCCAAGTGGAGTGCTGCAAATTTGATTACTTCTTCTTCCAGCATTGGATTAAGTTAGAAGTAAGTATCAGCCTTCATCACCCATGCTTGGGCAGTATGGATCTAGATTCGCCAAATGGTAACAGATCTACCTTAACTTTTTTCTAAGATCATTGTTAAAATATCCTTCGTTTCCGCCTCCAAAATATCTCATTCTCAATTTTGCATAATCTTTGTAGGATATATCCTGAAATAACTCCAACATAGATTAAAAGGTATGATTGCCTTTCCAACAACCAACAAGCATGGAAGCCCAATGAGTCATCAACGTGCCTAAAAGCCATTGTGGGTATCATTTGGCCACAATGGCTGTCCTCAATTCCCAGTTGGAGGAGGAGAATCACAAATGATGACACGAATATTCCTAATGATGACCCACTTTCCAGGACATCTAGGCTCAACAACTAAGCTCCTTGAGTGCTTTTACTCTGTAAATTACTAAATTGTGACATAGTGAAGTCTTCATCAATGATAGATCTTAGTGGGAAGAAAAAAGAGTTTCCTCCTTGCCCTAGGAACCCACAAATGATCGACCAGTGTGAGGAATCTAAGGAAAACAATGCCATCCTTCCCTATCCATGCCTTGTCAAGAATAATATCTGAAATATCAAGTTGATCACTAACAAAGTAACCCATCATGAGAAGATCGATGAAGGAAGAAGGCAAGCTACGCACTCGCAAGTTAAGCTCACAAGCCCATCTAGACTAATTTCTCAACCCTCAAAAGTGGCACCAAGTTGTAGTAATTGTGATCCAAGGCCCAAGATTTCAATTTATATTCAATTTGGGTAGCTAGTGCGGATTATTTACTAACAAAAATGGCTTGTTGATCCTAAAGTTCTTTAACCTATTAATTGTTGGAGTCAACAAGCTATTGAAGGTCTGTTGAAGCCCCATCAAGAATGGAAGACAAACCAGTAATCTGTCATTTATATTCTTAAACTATACTCGACAGAGTCAAAACCATCTCTTTTAGCATTAGGTTTTCACCTTCTAGCTTGGACATGCAGTCGACCAATCTTTGGTAAGTAATGGGTGTGGATGGGGGCTCCATCACATGTAGCAAATGTGGAGCAGGCGAGCCTAATAGAGATACGTCACTAGAAATTTAAGTAGAAACACGACTTGATAGATGCAAATTGTTGTTCCTGGTCATGCAACCTCCTAAGGGAGAGAGGTGCAGGCCTGAAAGAGATGCAAAGCCAACAAAAACTACAGCAAAGACCAACGAATGATAAACAACAGTGCAGGAAGTTGCAACAACATACGGTGAAAAGAAGAGGCCACGAGGAGCAAATTAACCCGAAGTAACAAACAACAAAAGACAAAGCACAATGCCAAGAAAAACAAAAGAAAAGAATACGTGCTTGTGGTGACAATCAAAGACGGGGGACAAAGTCACAAATAGGTCACAAACAACCCCCAAGAGCAAGCCATAGAGGACGAAGCGAGAGCACATCGTAGGGTAAGAAAGAGACAATTGTGGGAAGGAAAAGAAGGCATACATCGGTGTAGGTTGAGTGACTGATACAAGTAAAGGCACACAAACGAAAAGAGAGCTCTAGGAAACCAACTCATGACAAGGGAAAAGTACAAATGAAAACAAAGTTAAAAGAAGGGGAAAAAAAAAATGTTGAACAACCGCAACCGCTAGAGAAGAGCAACGTCACTGCCATGGTAGCAGGTGGACGAAACAACTAATAGCTGACGCTTTCGCAAGAGAGAGTTGCATAATATAAAAATTGTAAATTAGACACAACCATCATATTCCATGTTTCTTAGTTCAGATCAGTAACACCAATACTATCGCTATAAGTTATAATTGGAGACATTCCAAGCTTCTAGGGTGTAAATCAGATATATCATCACCATAGAAGTTGCAAGATTTGAATTACTAATTAGAAACAATAGTCCATCGTTGTTAAAGCAATATCTATATATTGCATATTTATATTGATATGTTAGACGTAGCAATCCAATTGCTAAAAGCAATACATATTCATTGCACAAGGAAACTACATATAAGATAGCAATATTATTTATCACTGCAAGTGATAAAACAATAACATTATAGCATATTTAATCATTAAATATTAGACATTGCTATCTATTCTACATCAATTTTACATAGGTTCATACATATATATATAACAAATAGCAATTCTTATCTTTGTATAACATCTTTATTCGGTTTTAATTGAAATTATTTGATGAAGTAAAAAATCAGGATTAGTTAATTGCCTTAGCTTTCTGACTTAGCCAAAAAGCAGATGTAACATACTAAAAATTCATAATATGTAACATGCTAAAAACTCATACTAATTTAATGAATCAGAAATATCTAAAAATAACATTTCTATTCAATATAACATGAAAGATAGTTATAACTACCTATGCATGGATATTGTTTTCCTTTCCATTTATACATAAACAAGTAAATGATTAACTGAATTAACTACCTTAATCTACATAAAGAGAAGCTAATCATTTCATCTAACTATAATAGCTGAAAATGCAAAACATAAATATACCTTGAGTTGTACAAGCCTTGGCTACCGAAGGAGAGGAGAAGCATTTCCATTGGGCTTAACCTCCCAACTGTGGATCCTTAAGTATCCCCACACAATCTCTACCAAGAAAGGCTCTCCTTACCCTGGGAATTAGGCTTGGGGCACCATTGTCAACCATTGAGCATCCCGGTGTTAGAGCATCGGCTAAACAACCAACTAAGCTTAGGGTACCTTCCATACATGCATCTGCCAACTACTAGCACCTTGACCTCTAATGATCACAGTAGCAAGCATGCCACTAACCTATCTTGCCCAAGGATTTGTGAGGGCACTATGTACCCAATCACCCACCGCTCAACTTGACAACAAGACTACACTAAGGACTATCATGAGCTGACATGGGTTTCAAACAAATCATAATTGCTTGCTTGAGTTACTGATGGTTCTTTCTTTTTATCATGCAGGGATAATCCATAGTTCAATGATTGCCAATCTACACCTGTCATCTCGACCATGTTGGTCTTCCTAGATGATTCATTGGGTGGATGTATGAAAATTTGTAATCACAACCAATATTTCTGTCAAACTAGCCCTGGCTTTCACAAAAGAAGTCTAGATGTTTAAACATTTATATACAAAGACAATATATCTGCCATTCTAGCATTCAGCATTATAAAAGATAACCAAATGCTAAAGCATTTATTTTCACAGGCAATACAATTGTCTTTCTAGCACTGACATAATAAAATATAGATGAGTGCTAAAGCATTTCGCACAGCTAATGCATCAGTCATTCAGGCATTGTCATCATTTAAAGGAAATAGAATCTAAGATAGTACAATTCTGATTCACAAGATGCTATTGCTTATCTCGCGAGATATATATTCAAATATCCCTATATAAGTTATACTCCGGTATTCATGATCTTGGAGATAGAATTTCTTTAATGATAGAATCCCACAATTTTAAATCACTCTAAGTGTGCATAAAGAGAGATCGTCAATTCATATCATGGTCGATTCTAATTTAATATTTCATGATCAACTTCAGTCATGCCTCAATATAACTTTTGAAAGTTGAACATAAGCCAACAATAAAGATGATTTCATGACCTGAAATGGTGGTCGATACTTGCATGGCATGTATAGTTTGGTTGAAGCGCGGTTGTCCAAACACCAAAAGCTATGGAAGCAAGGATGCACGATCAACTATTGCCGCTTGAATTAGGCACTGCAATATTGATTTAAACTGAACTTTGTTGCCTGTATAGGGTGCGAATAACTTGCAAGAATGATTGCCAAGCAAGAGTGAAATGATAGGAATAACTCTGTATGTCATGGTGCTATCTGCCAGAGGCAAGAATGTTTATTAGAATGAGCTTTTGTATCATACTTAGCCTTCTTGGTTGCATGCTCAGTTACAAGCAAGATTATGAGCAAGATTGCAAAGGTGGCAAGGAGTTAGAAGGCATATGACCATCAATTCAATGTGGCAAGTAAAATAAAGAATTAATATGGCCACCCAAACAAAATAATACAAGGCCGATGGAAAACATTATACAAATATAGCCGCTTGAGATGAAAGGTAAACTATTGCCAAGGAACAATATTAACCATTGCTATTTACCTTAGTATAATAACATCATACACCACCTACTTATACTTGTGTGTGTATGTATGTACACACGTGTGTGTGTGTGTGTGTGTGTGTGTGTGTGTATGTGCGTGTGTGTGGTATTTTAACAACGTATTTAATGTATACGTCTTATATTAAGTGGATGTATACATACATCTAATTCACACATACATACATACATGCATACATACATACATAGATTGTATGATATTATTATACTAAGGCATGGCAATATCACATGAATCTCTGAGATCATCAAATTCATAAGGTAACATATTTTATTTAAATGTTCAGTGATCTTCTTTAATAATGCATATTTATTGACCGGGTAGCTCATGGTAGTCCCTAGTATATTGGGTAGCTCATGGTAGTCCCTAGTATATTCTTGCTGCCTAGCTGTTTACCCCTTAACCTTGGTGGTTAGAACTCATACCTGTCAACTCATAGGTGAAGTGGTGTCCCTTGCCCAATTCCTTTCTTATCAATGCTTCCCCACTTTGACGTGCTTCTGCAAGAAGAAATTCTCAATGCTAATATCATATTCCTCATATATTCATAATTACTATAACAAATTATTGATCATAAAACATCATAACAGCTAACTGCCATTTCACTTCTCATGAATGAGTAACCATGTTTCCAATATTTCTAAATAACAATATAATAACATCATAACTAATAATTAACATGTCACCTTCATATGAAATCCTAACGATTAACCATCTTATCATTTCACATGATCATAACTAATCTTAACAGTCAACTGACTTCACATGAAAGCTCAACGCCTATTTAAGCAATTTAAAATTTGGCAAAATTTGGGATGTAACAGGGGACAGTACAATTGGTAGTAGAGCTTATAATCCTGCCAGCCTGTGAGAACAGTCCAAATAAGCAGAAGATGAAGATCTTTTTAAGATTTATACAAACCATGACATGATATAGCAGCACTTACAAAAAATTAAATCAATTGTTGAGCAAACTAAAACCAGTATACAATAATGGAAACAAAGGAGACACTGAAATCAATTCATTCTAGTTCGTACTAAATACATGTCTACAACAACTTTAAGGCTTGTCACACAAACATTCCCGTATGGAGCCGAACATCAAACCAATGGACCAACAATAAAGGATCTACCTAAGTGGATTTGGTGTGATTGGGTAAAAAGCGGATTACATCATAGCATGTCTCTAGAGGACTGCATAGAGCTAAGGGTAAAGTACTTGTCTAAACAACATAGAACTCATCACCTTGACCTAAGGAGACAAATTGGAAAACATGATTACAAACTTGAATCAAGAATTTCACAGCCAATGGATGCTTTTGAGGTTGTCATGGGAAAGGAAGAAGTAAATTATAAAGATCTGGAAAAGTTTAAAACAATTCATTAAACACAAGTAGCCTAGGATCAAAACATGATCATTAAGCACTTCAAGGAGCTCAAGATACCAGAAGAAGAAATAGTTTCCCATACCTTTAAAGGGATAGAAACAGCTGACTCTTCATAGATATATTTTATCACAAATGAATCAAGTACTTGGACTCGTGAAGATCATGGGCTTGATTAAACGATGTCTCAAGGATCATGCACAAGGTGTGACATAATAAAGTTGAAACAAGGGACCATATTTCAAGTAATGTGAAGTTGTTTAGTAATAAGGATACCAACAACAACTCTCTTTCATGCATGGTTGTGAATGAGATAAATAATATTTTTGGCACAAGTACACCAAAAGTCGCTTCTTGTATCCAACCACATCACCTTGAAGCTGCTAAAAAAGGAAATGTGACATTGAAGACATGAAAAAAGAAATGAAAAAATATTGTAAATAGGGATAGGAGTCCTAGATATCATGAATTTTAATCGATTATGAGGAAGAGGATAATTCAAGGATTATAGAAGAGACCTCACCAACAAGATGACAATGAGCAATAACTTAGCACCTCATGGAATCTGGTGAAAATGAAAAACATGATGATGTTTTGAATGATTTCCCAAAGAAAACAAAGAAAGGTTGGAAGAACACGAGTTTGGTTCTAAGAACAAGGACAAATTTGAACTCATTCATAATTTTTTGATGCACGAGTATGGATTTGGGAATGCAATGAACAAGAGGAGTGACTGAAAAACTTTAGGACAGCGAAGAGGTGAACAAACTTGGGCAAGAAATGGCATTTATATGGTGGGAAAAACCAAAAACAGGCTTTTCCAAGGGGATTGCATATGCAGACAGAAAGCTTTATGAATAGAAGAATGTGTGAAAGACAAATAGTATGACATCTACTTTTAAATGGAGTTTTGAATTTCCATTACAAGTAAACCCATAAGCAACTACCAACAAGAAGTTTATGTCACATAGCAGCGGTGGAATAAGTATGGATATGGAATAAATGAAGGTGGGTTTTTGAGATGTATTTGCACGATGTGATAAAGAGTTATCTTTTCTTGTATACTAAATTCATAGAATGGGTTTTTTAATCCTGACTACATATGAGCAAGATGAGGTACTTGCATATGCAACTTAGAGAAATTGAAATGGAAGAGAGAAGAAACAACTTATAAACCAAAACATGTGAAGCCTGAAAATGAAATGAAGGATTTCCAACTATCAACTAGAATAAAATTTATACATAAAAAACCTAATGTAAACACGACAAAACTTACCTCTCTTCACCGAAAACAAGAGAAGAAGTCCTAAAGAATCCTTGAGCAAAATCAAAATCAAAATCAAATCCAAGATATTTTTGGATTTAGAAAAAGATTACAAGAGGATTACATAGACAACAAATCTTGACTCAATCCTCTTGAAATAAATGCATGTTTGAGTTAAGATTAGTTGCTAGACAAGTGTACACAATGGAGGAATAAAATGCATAAATATAGCAACTATTTTGAAGCATTCAAACTTGAAAAATGTTTGAAGTGTTGCCAATATGCAAATGAAGTAAAAAATGACACTTGAGGATCAAAATGTAAGTTTAGCAAATGCAAAACAAGCTAAAATAGACGTTGTTTTCCATAGATCCCTTCTTGTAAGTCCAACATTGGGATTGGAGTGGAAAAGTGCTTCTTTAATGAGCCATTCTTGAGGCAAGAAGTGCTCTAGGCAGGCTGTTTCGGTGAGTTCGCATTTGTAAAACAATAGGCAAATGGCTCCAAAATTGTTACCCGGAAGCTGTAAGCAAAAATGCTTCTATAGAATGAGTAACGACATGTTTTTATAATATGACTTATGACTTAGGACTCAACGTACATATCTCAACATGAGATACGTATGTTGACCACTTAATTGCATTAAAAGTATCTCATGTTATTATATTTATATGTAACTATAGTTTTAATAACGAAATATGCAAAAGGACTTAAAAGCCTGCTTTAGCATTTATAAATCGTTAAAATTTTAAAAACTATACTTAAAACTTGTCAAAGTGATTTGAAATTTTAAAATAGGGTTCTAAACCCCACTTTACATAAAAATAACATTTTATTTCGTGCAATTATCTATAAAAATCCCACATTTGAAGGATTTTTAATAAGGATATGCACTCAGGCCAAAAAAATGCCACCTACAACATGCTCATGCTTAATCCTTAATAACTTGAGCTAGACAACTTTGTTTTGTGCCTAAGATAGCTCGAAATGAGTGGAATTTTAAGAGTTATACTCCGAAGGCAAAAACAAGACTAAAAAATAAATGCAAAAAGAATAAAAATGTAGAAAAGACTTGAAGGTTGCCAATAATCAAGTGCTTTCCATTAGAGAAGAAATACTCGTCCCGACAAACAATGAGGAGATTAACTTGACTGAAACCCTCAAAAAGGATGCATGAATAATGGTGAATAAATTACAATTCAATGATGATGAATTGCCTCCATGACACCTTATCAATACATTGAAAGCATCAAGGTACACCTACGAATCTATGATAAAATTGCATAAGGTTGCCCCAATTTTGTGATGTCAAAATTGAGGACAATAGGGTATTCTATTAACATTAATCACTATAAAATGTAATACTCGAGTGATTAGAAGCCAATAATTATCAAGTAACCAAGAGAATGTGAATCCTTAGAAAGGAAATGAAACCTTTTCCCCCCAAGGGTAGGGTGAAGGCAATGAACATAAGCCATTTTAAACCCCAAGCAATGGATCTTCCATACTATTACTCAGTAAATGCTCCTTCGAATCATTTAGGGAAGAGATCAATTTTTTCTCGAGATGCTCTTCACATTATACAAAGTTGCAGTTTGAGGGCAAAATGAAGATAGGCTATGTAGCTTCCCCTTCCCAAATTTTGAAGAACACAACCCCTTAAGATCATAGGCAATGTTCTCTAAGGGGTGATTCTTCTACAATTTCAAAATTTTATACTACAAAATTTAGGAGTAATGGTATACTATTTTTGGTGGCAAGCCTTCTAGATTAATTACAAATTGAAAACTGTGAAATTGCAAATAATCAGAGTTAGTCCTAGCAGCAGGCCTTTACGAACAAATTGTAAACTTATCTTTAAATTTAGCAGTGAACTACACATTAACTTTTTTGAATATTGGAAATTTAATTACATCATGTATGACATGGTGGCAGAGTCATGTAGACTTACAATACTAAAATCAACTACAAATCTTATATTGTTTTTGGTGATATTTACATAGAATAATTATGAGGCAATCAGTAGGAACATTAGTTTATTATTGCAGGTTAGAATGAGCAATATACAAAATACTCATTAATACTAGCTGAAGAAAGACCAAACGCTGTAATAATATCAATAACCCACCCCAGGAATAAGCAATTATTAAGATATTTTTATAGACAAAGGGCCACACTGAGCAACCACCTAACCAAAAAGTAGTGGCTAAGTTTATGTTGTACGACATACCAAAGAAAAGAAAAATTAGAACATTTATTAATGGGGCGTTCTTTTAGCAAATAATGACACTCTTTCAAAGGATATGAAAGGCCAAAAGAAGGTTAAATGCATAGTATTCTCATGGCCCTTTTGTGAAGTATCTGGTACTTCATCCCTTTCAAATCCAAATCGTTCAATAATAATCGGCACCTGTAATGATATTGAACAAGATGAGAGGTTTCACTTGGGAAAATAAAGGTATGGCCAGCCAAGGAAATGGCCCAAAATTATATTAAAAGATTTAACACTTAATAAAGTAAATTTCCTAAAATCATCTTAATTTGAGGTTGTAAACTTCTCACAAACCAAAATTCCGTCAACACCACACACAAATTATGGAAAACCAAACAATTGTAATATACTAGGAAAATACCACTACTAAAATAACCAAAACTGAGAAGCCTTCTGCACCAATCAGCTCACTAAATATCCCTAGATTGAATTCTGCATATGAATATGTGAGTTTTCAAATTTGAATCCATTTTCTGAAAGTATTTTTTCATCCATCAACAGATGATTATATGTTTGATCTGAATGGGTTTGATAATATGAAACTGCTAACCCTTTTTAATGCTCAACTGTTCATTATATATGTACTCGAGGGAATTATAAAGTTATTGTCTTCTTTCTACTTTTCCTTCCTAAATTCTATTTTTGAAAAGTGTCTAGAAAGTCTCCTTAAAATAGTATGAATAGATAGATTGTACTTTGTGTTAGTAGGTTTTGATATTGTTTGTACATTTGGCTTCCAGTAAGTATTTTTGGAAAGGGGAAGAAGCAATTTCTTAAATGGAAAGAGAACGAAAATAAATGAAATACATCAATTTAAATTCAAAATCAGGCATAATGCCTGACCCATGGTATCTAATTTAGTTACCTGTTTTGGTTGTACAGAGTGCATTCAAAGCATTGGCTGCTCGGGCAATGTCAGAGGTTGGTCTAGCACTCTCTTTAATTTCTCTTAGATGAATATTATTATTGTGCTTTAAAAGAATCAAAATTTATCTCTGGAGTATGAACCCTTATTAATGCTAGAGACAAGTCATAATTACAAAGCAATTGTGCTTGAAACAACGTTGCTCAAATATTTTTTGGTCAAAGGGAAAAGAAAAATATGTACGCTCAAATCACTTCAGAAAATCTCAAGAGTCTTTCTGTTCTAGTTTAATAATCTTTAACTTTGTTGAACTTGTTTCAGCAATCAGAAATATGACCATGCATTGTTCTCTGCAACTTTATTACCAATCACTATCTCTGGAACTTTCTTGACATGTTATGGACCTTGCAAATCATCTCATCTTTGCATGTTGCTGAATATTATTGAGAATTTCTTCTTTATGGTCCTCCATCTGTGCTCCTCATCCAGCAAAATGATAAATTACTTCTCATATTATGAGAAAACCAGAGAGAATATGTGAAAGAAACATGTTGGAATCCAAGAAAAATTTATTCCCAAAGATTATCAGTCTTATCTTCCCGACTAGGACAGCTGAATTTACACTAGAGTGCTTCAAAACTATGTGCTTTCAATCTTGAGAGTTGCTTTCACCTTGCTCAAAGTTTCCTTTCATCATTTTCTTCTGAACATATACACTGACTGTGCCTCTAGGCGCTTGAACATGGGGATGTGTCTATTTCTAGGTATATGCTTCAATGGAAAACACGAGTGTTTTCAGTGCACATTCATTCATCATGTAATACAAATACCAGAAATGTCTTCCCTTCTTTAACATAGAGATCTGTCTATTCAGACAGTAATCCCTTATAAGTAGATTTTACCAAATCAAGAAATTGCTACTGACAACATTTTATGTATAGACATCACATTGTCTGTATTATACCAAATGAGCAAATAACAGACTACCTGGATGAGATCAAAGTAGACGAAATGTCTAATGGGTGTGACTCCTTGTGCTAAGATGCCTCTTGTTAAGGTCCGAACCATGCAACGAGCTTCTATAGCATATTAAGGATCTAAGGATTCCTGAAACAACCATCCCTAACGCCCATCTAATAATCCTTCTAACCATCTTGTTGTTCCTCATGTTGTCCTTAATTTTGATATCACAAAATTGAGGCAACCCTACACAATTTTCATATGGATTTGTAGGTGCATCCTCTTTGTTTTAACATATTCGTAAAGATCTAAGACAATTCCTCATCCGTGAATGGTGCTTTATGTAACTTTATTTGTGTCCTTTTCAAAGGTTTTTGTCAAGTTAAATCCCCAAATCTTTGTTAATAAGAGTTTTTTGTTCTTTGACTGCAAGCATTTGATTTTTGGTAACTTTTGCTTCTTCTTTTTTTAATTTTATTTTTCTCGTAAATAGTTTAGAATCTGTTTTTCTCTTAGGATAATAGCCCTTGTGATTCCACTCATTTAGGCCTCAAACGAAGTTGTCTTACTCAAGTTATAGAGGAAAAGGTGGGGGTTTCCAAGGCGACAACCCGTCTTATTAAAAATATTCCTCCAAAAGTGGATTTTTTATTGGCAGTTGCACGAAATTAAATTAATTTTATATGTAAAGTGGATTTTGATATCCATTTTAAAATTTCAGCTCATTCTGAGTTGATGTGACCATAGTTTTTAATTTTTTAATGAAAATTGGCTTTTTCTAGTGTACTTTCATGTTACTTTATTGAAAAATATATTTGTGTATTAAATATAATTAGGGGTTTTTATTGTTTATTGTAGATCACCTTATAAAACCCATTGCCAATAAAATATAAGTCCTAAATAAATAGAGTGGGCTTTTTATATGTAATTGCACTTCTTTTTTTTTTTAAATATATCAAATATCATGTGTAAGAGAGGAATTTAAACCCAATAATACATGTTATTGCATTCCAAAAGTCCACTAACATGTATTTTAACGAGTCATAACTTAAATGCATAATGGTAGGGAGTTTGAACCCAATAACATATGCTTTTGAACTCATATATGTTATTGAATTTCAAAAACATTCCATTTTTTCTCCTATTGAGGTGTTTTCACTTGGAAATGCATATGGTGGGGTTTTCTAATTGAAAAAAATACGTGTTATAGCTCTTTAGAAACCGTTTTCCCTCTCCAAGCTAACATCAATGACTAAGCTCTGAAAGTGGCAATTTGGAGGGCAAAAGTGCATGTTTCTGCATATGAAAACCACAAACTTAATCATATTGAAGGCGTTTTTGAGTAAAAAGCATATAGGTGGCGATTTTGAAGTGAAAAGCACATGTTTTTCCTCTGGAAAACCCCGTCTTTACTCTCTTTATGCAATAAAGTTTTCAAGGTGGCAATTTTAGGTTTCAAAACACATGTTTTGGGTTCATAAAAACATGTCTTTACTCACCTTGCATGCATTTTATGCTTGGGCGGTGATTTGGAGGTCAAAGATGTAATGTCCCCCATCCTTTAGACCATCAATGGAGTTCTTAACTTTTTGCTCTCCGAAGGCTAAGTGGAGAAATAAGGAGAAATAAATTAAATTGAAGTCAATAAATAAATAAATCTAAAGGTGACTTTATATTTAATTAATTTAGTTTTCTAGAAACACAACAAATTATTGTATTGGAAAGGGGGAAGCTTCTAGTGAGTGCATTTTCTAGAAGCACAACTGATTATTGTATTGGAAAGGGGGAAGCTTCTAGAGAGTGCAATTAAATAATGTTTTATTTCCTTCTAGAAAAATGAAGGAAAAGAATAAATAGAGGCGAGAGCTTCATTGTTAGGCATCCGATTATTGTCAATTGCATTTGATATGAACTTGGGAGAAGAAATTAAGGGTTCCTGATTTCAGTTAGCCATTGGAGAACGTCAATTCTTTAGTGTTGCAACCATTTGAGGTGGTGAAATATCCACTAAATTTGGCATTCAGGAGAGCTTCATTCTGAAGTTCTATTTGTGTGATCTCTAAGCAAGGAGGCCTCTTGGAGGTAGAGCGCAAAGCACTTCTGGTTAGAGTCGCTGAAAAATGTAGAGATGGAATATGTAGTCTTTGAATAGGCAGTGAAATCTACCTCTGATCTCATAGTACATGGGACACCTGAAGATAAAATGGATCTCTATTTCCGTCTCTGATAAAGTGCAAAGGCGGCATACCCTTTCGTCATTGGTTATGTGGTGATCGGTCTGACAACAAAGTCGATGGGCACCGACTCTAAATGACCCCAAGGCGATGTGGAGGGCATGGCACCATCGGCAGCTCAAGTAAGAGGAGCAAACAATGATACCATCCTGGATCTCCAGAAAATGCTCAAAGTAGAAGGCCATCCGAGGGCGTAAACTATCGAGAGGGTAGTCCATGTAGTGCCTGTAAATGTCGAGTCTGACGTGTCCGTTCAGCTCCTATTGAGAGGGGAGGAGGCGAGCAGGAGCATCTAGCAAGAATTGGTATGGCGAAAAGCGGTCAATGTCAATCCCAATTGAGCTCAGTCAAATAGTAGCCTGGATATACCAAGAATGAGCCCTAGTCATCCCAGCCAAGCTAGCTATGTCTCGTGAGGAGCAGTAAGAAAGGTACGAATATCTGTACCGGCCCATAGATGAGTCCGTGAAGCTTCTGAGGCAATGAATGAACCAAATCAAGTCAAGAATGGCACTAAGCCTGAAAGGATGAGCCCAAAACTCGGCCAAAACAATACCATGTGGAGTGTAATGGTGGCAACGGATGATCCAATGAAGGAGAAGTGTCCACACCCGCTCAATCAAAGCCCAGTCAAAGTTGAGAAGAGACGGACCCCAAACCACTGCACCATAGAGAACAGTGGATCTGACCAAAGAATCCAATAGAGAAAGCTTGGACGTAGTGTCCTAGAAGTGATGGCAAAAGCACTGCCTCTCAAGGAGGGCAAGATATCCCATGCCCTTGGCCACTCTAGGAAGGTGGGCCGGTCTCATGTTGAAGCAAGGACTGGAGAACTTGACCTTCAAATAAGTGTAAGAAGAGACAATCTCAATCTGTTGACCCTGAAAGCTGAAGTGAGGATGTGAAGTCTTCAAGTAGTTGAAGAACATGATCCAAGTCGTGCTCAAGTTCATCGACATCTAGCACTAGTCACTGAACGAAGCAAGTCGATCAATAAGCCTCTAGAGCCTCTCCGGAGAGGAGGCCAATAGGACCACATCATCTACGAACATGAGAATGAAGATCAAAACCTGGTGTAGGTAACAACCATCCCCAAAGAGCGAAGCCTCACTGAGGAAGGACTCAAGGTCGTCAATATAGATGCTGAATAGTGTAGGGGAGAGCCGACATCCCTGCTTTACCCCGATGGTGTTTTTTATCGGATCAGAAAATCCCTTCGAAGTCTTGAATCTGCCAACCACCATCTCGCAGAGTCATGATTGTCGTCACAAGAATGTCAGGAGTGCTAATATCTTTGAGTCTCTAAAAGAGAGCCCCTCTGGGCACCGAGTCAAATGCCTTACGAAAGTCTACGAATCAATAGTAGACTTTCACGAAATGGTGTCGTGCCTCCTTAATGATAACCCATAATGTCAAGATGTAATCCATGGTCTAGTAGTCTGCACGAAATCCAGCTTATCCACTAGCATGGCACTGTCACCTGTCAAGTTGTCTAGTAAGGATAATGTTCAGCATCGTGGCATAAAGCTTGGCGAAGGTATGCCTAGTCATAATGGTCCTGTAGTTACCAAGGTCTAAAGCCATCCTGGCTTTATGAATCGAATGGATCACATGTCTTGACCAAGAAGTAGGTAAACCAATAGAAACTGCCATGTTGAAGAGCACCGGAAGAATGGGGCACAGGATCTGAGTACCAAGCTTGAAAAGCTTGGACTAAAAACTATCTTTGTCAATCGCTCTGTTGCATCTAATGAGTCTAATGGCCTCCCCAACAATGGAGGGAGTGAAGAGGTGGCAGTGGGTGGGAGAGATGGGGTGGGTGGAAAGCTGGCCTAGGATATCATAGAGGATGGAGGCATGAGAAGCCAGGGCGTGCCAGTCTAGAGGTAGGCGAGGGGAATGGTGAGGGAACAAAGTGCGCCAAAAGGATTTCAGATCGCTGGTGACTGTGTTGTAGAGGGATTGGCACTGAGAAGCCACAGAAACACGCTTCTTGTAGCAGGTAAGGCGGTGATAAGAGGAGTGTTGTTGTGTGTATGGGGGGGAGTGGGCAGCGAAGGAGGCACATAAGAAGCGGTGCAAATACTTACACTCATCATCAAACCAAAGATTCATCGGGCAGGATTTACGGTTAGAATGGCTGAGGGGGGAGGAGGTGTGGTGGGGGATGGAGAGCAGGGCGGATTCCTAGATACCATCAGCAATCAGGTCAAAAAGGGGTGATACCTGGGATGGGTTAGTGAAATGGTCTAGTTGGAGCGGTCGTCTAAGATGGAGGGTAAAGAGGTAGTCATCGCCATTAGAGAAGCAAAAGGTGGTATGGGGGCAATGGGATAAGGGTGGGAGGTGGAGCTAGGGTATGGGTGAGGGGGGGTGAAACTAATATCAAGGCTAAGGATAGAGTGATCAGCCAAGGGGGGCAAGTAATGGTGAAGCTAGTGATGGAATGAATAACAGAAGCAAGTGCAAGAACGTAGTCCACTACACTCACGCCACCGCCATGGGGCCAGCAGGTGAAGGGCTCAAAGCTTGGAAAGCAAGGGAGTCCATTCACAATCAACAAGTCAAAAGACTCACAAAATTGAAGGAGATGGTGGCCATAACCCGAAAGAGGCCCCTGGCTGTTAGAAGAGTGGCGCTGAAAACCCATGCTGGTTGGAGCTGACTCCCTTGTGCAGATCGAATCAATAAGGCGGTCGTGACAGGGGGTCTAGAGGTCTCTAGTCTGAGCATTAAAGTCTCCCAAAATGATGATATCGCTCAACCCAGACAACTTTGAGAGACACTCAAGAAGGTCAAAAAAGGGATCACCATCGATAGAATCATAGGACTATGGATAGCATATGGAGAGGAGATCGATGAGAAGTAACAAGCTGCAATGAAGATATCTTTGGAAGGCCTTACAAAGTGGCTAACCTAGATCCGGATCCACATGAATTGAGTTGCGGTATTAGAGTGGACAACTGAAGTAGCACTGAAGAGGTCATCTATGATCAAACAAGCAACACCACTTGAACCCTGAACACCCCCAAAAGAATGAACCTTCTCCCTACAAATAGAGAGCCACCTAAATTCATTGAACCCTAGGAGAGGGCGAACTGGACTCGTGAATCTCCATGACCACAAGAATATCCGTCAAGCCTACATTGTTAGCAAACAAACCCGATAATGACCAAAGAGTACCATTACCATTCCAGGAGTTGTCATGGAGGGAGCCAGATGAGGAGGTACCAACTCCATGCGACTGCTAGTGGGACCGTCATTTGGTCCGAAAGGTCAGTCTCTGATCCTAGCCAACGAGCGGGGAGTTCTGAATAATAGCTCTAAGGTTACAAATCACTGCCCATTTACCGGCCCGCCCTGCCTCAACAACCAAACTCCTCGAATGATGCAATTGAACTAAACCATTTTGTTAAGTTTTCTAATCTACTTCCATGCATGAAACATAAAATAGTAAAGTAACAACACCATAACACAATATTGGTAACCCAGAAACCTTCCAAGTAAAAGGTAAGACTAGGTGGGGATGACACCCACAGTGCTTCACTACTGTAGTAATAAAGTTGGCCTATTAAGGCTTACAAATGATCACTTCTGATGATCTTACTTGGTTAAGAGTAATAAGGATTGTTAGATCCACCTTGTGAAAGGATTTATACAATACAGTTAAGTATGTACTCAGTTTAGGAGTTTCTACAAAGGACTGTTAAGTCCACCCGGTTAAAGGATTTGGAACTGATCCACCTATTAGGATGAATCAGTGGATTGATTTCTAATGCAACTGTGATTGCTAATGAAGATCCTTTAAAGTAAACTAATCACCTGACTATGATAGATAAGTCTCTTCCATTCCTTGGAATGCTTGTAGCCTTCAAACAATCTGCTCTTCCATATTTGTTGAAGTTCTTCAATTATAATTCTTGCATCTTGTAACTTTGGATAAGAAAAATACTTGATACTTATATCCATCCAAATGATTTCATCAAAGGTTGGCTACAACATAACTAATTCCAAAAACAGCTCAGTGAGGTCCAATGGCTTACTATAGCAACTCGGTTGACAATGCTTACTTCCTACAGAGTTAACATTGTTTGCATGGTGCCTGTGTGAGCTCGGTTAACTCTACAAACTAGTAACTCGATTACGACTGTCTGTCCATTATGACTAAGTGTTTTGACACTAAATGGTGCCTTTGTGAGCTCAGTTAACTCTGCAAACTAGTAACTCAATTACGACTGTTTGTCCATTATGACTAAGTGTTTTGACACTAACTGACAATATATCTTGCAATGAGATTAACAATCTCCCTCTTTGGCATTAGTGACAAAAACACCTATCATACACAAGATCTGAAAAACTTATTCATTCAAACTCCCCCTTTGAGTATGCTTTGTTTTGTAGCCCGGTTTGCACTAAAAACTCTACAACTTGGTTTAAATTGAAAACTCTATTTTTGGTTTTTCAAATTGTTTTTGTTTTTTTGCTTTTTACATATCTTTCTTGTTGTACATATTTTATCCTTCCTATACAAATCTCTCTTTACATGTATGAATATGTACATTCTACTTTCTCTATATACTTTCCCCTTTTGTACACCTTCTTTCCCCTTTGTACATCTTCTTTCCCCCTTGTTTTTTATACAAATGCCAAAAATTTACAAGGTTATACCAAAATGAGAAAGGAAATCATTCTGTACCTTCAAAATTACAGACAATGTCTAGTACCAGTTATCTTGTAGCACCTTTAAGATGTGCAAATCGATCTGAAGCTCCGTTGATAACTCATACATATGATCTTCAGCTGAAAAATTTGTCTTTGACCAATGCCCTTGCATGATCCATTCTCTTCTACATAATGTCCATGGGGGGAAGTATCATACCTTGTATATCAATCAATGTTGCTCTTATTCTGGCCTCTCCCCTTAGCAATTCTACCTGAAGATATGTCAAGAATCTAGTTTTTGCAAAATGAATGGAACTGGAACTAGGATTGAGTGCCAACTGATTTGCACTATCTTTCAAGTTTGTATCAACTTTGACCAGTTTCTCTTTTATTTCCTTGGTAAAGTTAGTGGAATCACTTAACTTCACAAATAAAGATACAACATTATTTATGGCAGTTTCTAATGCAGAAATTAAAGTAGATAGTTCTACTTGATCTATTGCTATCTTCTATGCTACATTTTCTAGCACTTTATTCTCAAACTTCCTTTCAGCTTTCATAAGGAGTTTGTCCTACCCATCAGTGTCCTCGTTGAATATGTGCACAATATCAATTAATTGATCAATGTTAGGGACTTTATCATTTACCTCTATAGATAGAGCATCTACAAATAATTCTTTGATGTCTTCCAAGACTTTGCTCCTATCTTTTTAAGCTCTTTTCATTCGTTGCTTTGCTCTTTTCTTCCATAGTTCTCCCAAAATATCGATTTCTTCAGTTGATAGATTTTGATTGGTCCCAATTTGGGATTACAATCTCCTCATCAAGATCAATGCCATCAACTATGTTCCCTTTGTCCTTGCTCTTGGCTATTGAAGAAGGAATAATAGCTTTTCCTTTGTCAACCGTGTCCTTTTGCTGCTGCTCGGTTGAGACTGTGGGAGCCTGCTGCTCGGTTTCCTTTTCGGATAGAACTTGGTGAAGATAAAACAGACTTCACTTCATAGCTCGGTTGAATATGTTCAACTCAACTAATTGTTACTTAAATGCTGCCTTAGGTGGAGTGGAGGGAAGTGATGCCATGACTTCTGCTGCAATTTTCTCAGCATCAAAATTCTCAATTGTCTGAATCTTTGGAAGAGCTCCTTCTTCCTTGATGTCAAAAATGTTCTTCCATGTCTTTGGTGTGGACTTCACAACATCTTCTAAATTATTTGACAAAACTTGAGAAGTTTTAAATCTTGGCATTTGTTTCGTTTCATTATTGGACATTTCCTTCTCTATTTCTTTATCAGAGAGATTAGGCATGAGACTTCTTAGGGTCTTCTCTCAAATGTCCTCTATTTTTGTTGCATTGTGCCAATGGTGTGAAACAACCTTCAGTAGATTTTCAAAAGCATGCCCTTTAAGCTTAGAAGGGTCATATTTCCACTTTGCCATTTTCACAACTAATGCTTCCTCAATTTATTTCTGCTCCTCTTTGCTTCTGGAGTCATACTTGAAGTATTTAAATCCTGCCATACCCCTTCCTTCCCTTATATTTTCCAATTGTTGCTTAACAACAAGAGGTGCCTTTTCCAAATATATAATTAGGGTATTGTCTTCATCTTCATCATCTTCATCCTCAACCTGTAGCTTTAGTTTCTTCCTTGGTTTTCTTGGCTTGGAGGCAGTAATCACAGGAGTAGACCTTGTAGATCTCCTAGGTGGAGGCTTGGATCGAGTCTTCACCTTCTTCTTGGGAGGTTCCTCTGCCTCTTCTCTTCTTCTTCACTTTCTTCTTCCTCTCTCTCATCTTCTTCCTCTTCTACATCATCACCCTTGCCTTCAATGAGCTTAAGAGGAGAATCTGATTTGGCAAGTTTCTTTCCAATGCTTTCTAGCCTCTTCTTCCCTCTTTTCAGAATTTGAGGAATCTGAATCTCAAGTGAGATTCTTGTCTTAGCTTCATCATATGTTCCAAAATAAGTAGCCTTGGGGTCCATGGGCTCATTGATGAGTGCTTCAACAATGTCTTTTGTATCATCAATATTCACCTAATATGCTAGAGGTTTTACCCATGCAATCTTGGGTCTGACTACCTGTATGTGAACTCTGTCACAATCAACTAGGAAGCATATATCTTGCTTATAATCCTCTACAAGTTGCTTGGGGAACCTAAGCCTGCTTTGCATCCTTTCTTTGAAATTGACAAAGTATGCATCCATGATGCTTTCAAAGTTTTCACCCATCTCATTTATCTAATACTTCTTCCAAACAACATTTCCTTTTGAAGGAAATAATTTATGAACATAAAACAACAAACAGACTAAGAGTGAACAAAACTTACATGTGTTGTTCTTTAAGGCCCAAACGCTCTCTATGTTCTTGCTCAGTTGGGTGCGTTGAAGCTAGGCAAGGTCGAAAGGCAAATTCTTCTTGACAACCTTGTATACTAGGTCTACTACCTCACATAGCACTCTGTTTGCCCGGCTTGAATTGTAGATTTTGTGCGCAATGACATGGATGCCAAACTTGATTTCCATGTCTGTCACATTGTTTAGCTTCATGCCTTTGCCATCCCATTCAGCTAGGGTTAGCTTAGTCAATTCTGCCCAACCTAGGGTTTTAATTGCCTTAGATTGCTCTGTCATTGGATACCCTATTATCATGTGAATCATCTTCTTTGTGATGGGATAGGTCCGTTCCAACCAGAATGTGTCATGTCCCCTTTCTAGTGACAACTTTTACCGGGGATTTGTAAATCATTGACTCTCGTAGGCAAATGATTTTGGTAAGAGGGTCATTTTATTGACAGATGGTTACATTCTTGCTCTCAAAAAGTTATTATCCAGTAAGTGGGGCCTACTTGTTTTAATGTCGAACTGAGATTGTACTTTAACTTTATAAAGTTATTTATTTAATTTTATAAAGTTAATTAATAATAAAATACATTATAATAAGTTATTATAATAAGTTGTTCTGGAAGCTTCCAGCGACTTCTCAAAAAAGTAAATAAATAGAGGGCAGGGGGCACCCATTTGAGACAAGCGGTTTTGAGGATTCGATTTCTATTCCAATTGGGGCAATTTGTAGTCATTGGTCTGCAAATTTCCATTAGGTCTTTGGGAACGAAAACTCCCTTGGATCTGCATAACTGAGGAGGTGAAATAACTTCCGAAGGGTTGCACATTGGAGGTGGTCTTCAGCCATTTCATGTTGGGCTTATTTGCATATTCGGATTATTTGAAGGGTTACAACTTCTTGGAGTTCTGAGATTTGGTGAATTTGAAAGGAAGCTAGGAAGATTTTAACTCCTCATATACGTTCCGACTTCAGGTTGATTAATGTGATATCACCCTTGTTTCCAGACGAATCAACTCTACTTGGGAAAAGGTTACTGTTTGCAAGCTGATAAGAAAAAAATTGCACCAGACATACAATCGGCAGCGAGGGCAAAATAGAATCCTTTCCTAAATTTTGATCACTTTCAGATCGATCCCAGGTCAGTTCCGTCAGCGGATATAGTTAACCAAGCATTCAAATCCGTGCAGCAATTCGGAATTAATTATTAGACAGCGCTTTGGTCACTCGAGCTCTGTCATACATACAAATCTCCGGCACTCGACTAAGACGCGGAAAAGTATACCAAACGCCTGAAAGGGCCATTGAAGCTACAGGCGACGGTACCGTGGGTGAAGTCTGGACGCAAGCTATTGAAGACACGACACAGTAGCAAGACTGGGAATCAGTCAAAGGGACCTTTCGAATTGGGAGAAGATGATAAACTAACAAGGTGCGGGGGTGTTATTCCGAGACTGCTGGTCGAGCATCGACCCAGGTCCATTTAACATTAATTTGGTTACCATTGAAATAGCGAATATATATTTATTTATTCCAGACAATGTTGCATTTGTAATAAAGATCAGTAAAACCAATTTTTTTTCCCCAATTTCGATACAGTTGTTATCTTCAGTTTCATGGGTTTATGACAATCAATTTGATGAATTATTTGAGACATTACGCTTACCATTGAGCAGTTGCACGCTTAGTTTGACAAAATTCATAGTATAATATTTTCCATAAGCGCAGTTCCTGACTACAAGATAGGTGTTTGACGAATTGTTTCAAGATTAAGTATTGGTTCTTTAGTAACCTCAATAGTTAGGGTCATTTCAGAGTGACATGTCATGAACTCGGCTTAATATAAGCCTAATCCATTTGACTCAAAAGTTCCTCGACATGAGGATGATGTGGGTCAAACCCTTGACCTACAAATGTTTGCATTTTGGTTTCAGCACATCATTATCGTACAATGCACCATATGCCTGATCTAGCTCAAGATATCCTAGTTCTTGAATAGAGCAATGATAAAATGACCTAATGTCGTGAATGAGGAGTACCTTTGGAGGGATCGATGAGTGAGTTCCTTGAGGATCCTTCTCCTCGACAATTGCTAGATAAAGTTGGAATTTCAAATGAATGCAATCTAAACTTTTTACCAACATTTCTGAGCCCTTCTTGACCTTTGAACCGAAAGATGCTGCCATGATGCTCAGTTGATGAAGGTCTTGAAGCTGTTGACTTCGCCTGAGAATTTCCTCCAGCACACTTGCACCTAATCGCTTTAAAAGCACGAGGAATACTGCACTCTTTAGAGAACTCTAAATTTACGGTGAAAATGAAACTACAATTTCATCCTTTTATCAAAATTTTGATTTAGGTCTTTATTAAATGCTCCATACCTAGGTAGGTAGAAGAAGCTCGTTTTGGTCTTTAACCCTTGAATGCTCAGCTATCACTAACTATCCATGCTTGGTTAAGTTAGTGACTTGGTTGACTCTACCCATGCTCGGCTAGGTCTAAGGAGTGACTCAGTTTGGTCTAACAGCTCGGTTAGGCTAAAGGAGTGACTCAGTTAGAACTAACAGCTCGGTCTAGTCTGAGTCTTTTACTTTTGTCCAAGTGCATCTGATATGCTGATTTGAACTACCTTGCTTGGATGACTAGAACTGATGTATAATATGAGTTCTTTCACAGCTCCAGTGGTCTCCTTACCTGTTCAAGCAGAGATAATTGAATCACCTGTCGTCGGCAGAAGTTGTGCATCGGCCGACGGGTCCCTTCGGTAGAAGTATTGTTATGTAGCCAACGGGTAAAACAGTTTGTAACGGGTATAATGTACTTGGCCGACGGATACCTTCGGGAAGGTTCGTCGGAAAGTATTTATAACCCCTTCGGGAAGCATTGTAAGGATATCATGATCATATGAGAAAAGCATAATGTACTGTTGGCATATGCGAATAATAATAGAAGTTCTGCTATTTGCTGTTCGTATTTGCATCTATTTTCTGTGTGCGTTGCTTAATTAATCCATACGGTAAACATTTGGCGCCGTTGCCTGATGGATCTGGCACGCAGGCAGGCGGAGATGAATTAAATGCCGAATCAGTTGAACAAAGACAAGAGTAAGCTAAAGGAAAAAGATGACATACGCGTTGCGTAGGAAAATTTAATTTTGGCTCAGCAGATAGAGCGTCGAAGGAGGTTTCAGAAGATTTTCGACGGAAGCAAGAGTGCGGAAGGATTGTTGAAGGAGACTCGACAACGGCTTGATTTGGTGGAAGAAGCGAGGGAGGAGTTTCTGAACCTGCATACGCCACGGGAAGAGAATCCTGACGGAAGCAGATCGACTCGCACGGCTCGGAGTGCAGAAGGAGCACGAGCGTGGAGTGACCTCTTCGTCCGAGATATACTTCCGGAACGGACAGCTATGGTTGACAAACCCTCTTCTTCACCAAACAGCGCGGAAGCAGAAAACTGCGCGGGTGTTGAAAACTGCGCGGAAGCAGAAAACAACGCGGGTGTGCAAAACAGCGCGGGTGTCCAGAACAGTGCGGGTGTACAGAACAGCACGGGTGTTCAGAACAGCGTGGGTGCTCAAAACAGCGCGGGAGTGCAAAACAGCGCAAGTACACAACAAAACCCTCGACATACAGTAATAATGGCAGGTCCGAAGGAAAAATTGCCTAAATTTGATGGTGATGAAGCAGCTGATCCCATTCGACATTGTAAAACATGTGAAACGATCTGGAGGGCAAATGGCATAACAGATACAAACGAATGGATCCGACAATTTCCCTCAACCCTACGGGGTGTTGCCATTGATTGGTTTACTGATGCCGATCCACAGAAATTAAATAGTTGGGATAACATTAAAAAGGAGTTCATCGCAGAATTTCAACTTTTGCGTGATGACAATGAAATTGTCGCAGAGATATTCAATACCAAGCAAAAGAAGAATGAAACTGTACGGGTCTTTGCCAGGAGGTTGAAGGACTTAATCAGTAAGATGGAGAATAAGCCCGCTGACGGGTTACAGAAAAGATGGTTCATTGAAGGCCTTCATCCGAAGCTGCGGAAGAAGATGAAGATCGTGCCACCATCCACATACAATGAAGCTTACAACCGAGCAATGAACCTCGAGAGTGACCAGAAGACAAAGAAGAAGAAGAAGACCAGCTCGTCCGATTGAGATGACGATGCATCCTCAGGAAATGATACCAGCGATGACGAAGGAAGCAACAAGAAGGTTCGTGCCCTTCAGAAAGACATGATTCGGATGATGAAGGAATTCAAGAACATGAACAAGGAACCTAAGGGCAATGACCTATGGTGCACGGAATGTAAGAAAGAAGGCCATACGAAGGGATCCTGCCCGAAAGAGCAATTTTGCGAGATCTGCCAGATTATGGGACACTCAATAAAGGAATGCCCTTTCAATTTGAAAACAAGAACACCGCAGCAAGTGTTCCTGACATAGGAGGCCTCTCTGTCCGGAGGGAACGGGAACACCAGTACGGAAGGTGCCACATCAGGCGGATATAGAAACAACCGGCGCGGTCCAAACAACAATAGCACTAACAACAATGGTGGCAACAACAACAATGGAGGAAGGAGTCGAATTCAGTACGATGCAAATGGTCGGCCAATTGTTCAATGCCGCGCATGCAATCTGTGGGGTCACTTCGCCTTGGAGTGCACAACAACAAATACACCGAAGTTGCTATGCTGCTGGTGTGGACCTGGTGATCATGATGATACCAAGTGCCCAAAGTCCGGAGTAAATTTGATTACCGTAGGAACAGACGAGGAAGAAGTTCTGGCCATCACTCGGAAGCAAGCAAAGCTATATCCTGACCCAACGGAAGAAAAGAGGAGACTGGAGGAAGCAAGGGCAGAAATCCAAAAAGCAACACAGGTAGAAACGGCTCACTTGAAAGACACGCCAAGTACCTCCGTACGAAATTGTGCAGAACAGAACATTGTACGGCAAATATTGCATACGGAGATACCTGTCAAGATAAATGATCTATTGCTCACTATGCCTCAACTCCGTACGGCTCTCACAAATATAGTTCCAAGTGTTAAGCAACCTGTAGAGCAAGCCAATGACAAACAGGCGGGTACAAGTGCAGAAGATCCGATGTTGTTAGCCCTCTCATCTGGACGCTATCCAGCCGTTGTGGAAATGGGCCTTCTCGGGACGGTGCTAACAGACACGATTGTCGACGGAGGATCCGGTGTCAATGTGCTACCGGAGGATACTTGGAAAAAGTTGGGACGGTCGACATTATGGCCACCTACCTTCCAGCTGTTAACAGCCGATCAACACGGAATCAAGCCATTGGGAATACTCACAGCGCAACCAGTAACAATCGGAACACAACCATTCCTGTTGGACTTCGTTGTGATTCCTCTCAAGCGGAAGGAGTACGATGCCATTTTGGGTCGAGGATGGTTGATACAAGCAAAAGCAAAGCACGATTGGAAGAAAAATACTTTATCACTGGAAAGCAAAGGCCGGAAGTATGTCATTGATTTGCACACTCAGATGGTCGGGGAAGAAGGCCCTTCGTCAGATTCTGAGGGAGAAGAGGATGCAAAAGGGCAAATTATGGAACCAAATCAGGAGGGAGTTTTACGACTGGAAGGAGACGACGATTTGGATTCAGTAAATGGTCTATACCATTGGCAGATAGAGGATTATGAATTGTTTCCAACCTGCAATGTACTGACAATAGAAGAAAACAAGACCGATGCCTTTCCAAAGGAATTTACTGAAATAAAGGAAGGGGATGCGTCACTCGATGTGACCCCAGCACATCAGTTCACTGAAGGAGAACCCATCAAATATAATGAAGTCGCGTTGCAGACCATGAATTTGGGAGATGAAGCCGAACCACGGAACATATTAGTAGGGGAGAATTGGGACCCAGTACTAAAGGCAGTGGCCTTCAAGATATTTTTAGAATATAAGGATGTCTTTGCATGGACATACAAGGACCTGAAGGGCGTACCACCTGAATTATGTGTGCACCGCATTCCATTGATCGAAGGAGACATACCCGTACGGAAAAGGCCCTACAGAATGAACAAAAATTATGCGGCCCGGGTTACGGAAGAAATCAATCGGATGTTAGAAGCTGGAATTATTTTCAAGGTACAAACCAGTGAATGGGTCTCTCCGATTGTGATCTCCCTGAAGAAGGACTCCATTCAGATACGAATATGTGTCGATTTTCGATGTCTCAATGCGGTCACCATCAAGGATCCGTTCCCGATCCCATTCACGGATAGCATTCTGTAGGAGCTAGCAGGACACGAGATCTACTCATTTATGGATGGTTTTTCCGGCTACAATCAAATCTCAATCGCAGAAGAGGATAAATTGAAGACGACATTTGTCGTAGAAGATGGAGTCTATGCCTATAATCGGATGCCGTTCGGCCTATGCAATGCGCCTGCCACATTTCAGAGGATCATACTACACATTTTTGACAAGATGTCCGTCGGAAACTTCAAGGCGTTTCTGGATGACTGGTCCGTGTTCAGTACGGAGGACAAACATCTGGCAGCCCTGGGCGAATGTATGGAAAGGTGCTGTCGTGCACGTTTGGCCCTGAACCCGAAAAAGTGTAGATTTATGGTCCCGCACGGAAGGTTGCTCGGACACATAGTCTGTAAGGAGGGACTAAAGATAGATCTGGACAAAGTACGGGTCATATTGGAGATGCAACCGTCCACCAATGTGACAGAGGTAAAATCTTTCCTTGGACATATAGGGTATTATAGACGGTTCATCAAAATTTTTGCCAAAATAGCATATCTGTTGGATAGATTAACTTGCAAGACAGAATCGTTCCGATGGGACAAGGAGCAGGATGAATCCTTTGAGGGACTTAAGGTACGGCTGGCTACAGCACCTATTTTAATATATCCAGATTGGAAGGAGTTTCACATGCATGTGGATGCATCGAACTATGCAATTGGAGCAACCCTCGCACAGACGGGAAGCCATGGGTTGGATCATCCGATCTAATTCGCCAATCGGTTGTTATCAAAAGCTGAACAAAATTATAGCACCACCGAACAGGAAGCCTTGGGAATGGTCTATGCTGTGCAAAAATTTCGACATTAGTTGCTGGCCACTCCATTTGTGTTCTATGTTGATCATCAGGCCCTATTGTATATGATCAACAAACCAGTCATTCAAGGCAGAATCAGCCGATGGTTACTTCTGTTGCAGGAGTTTACTTTCAAGATCATTGTCCGACCAGGAAGAAAACATGTAAGCGCGGATCATTTATCATGTATCAGAACAGGAGAACCGGCAGACGGTGTAAATGATGACTTCCCTGACGCACAGCTATTTCAGATCGCTGCACTACCAGAATGGCATACAAGCATCGGCGAATACTTGTCCACAGGACAGTTTCCAAATACCATGCCACCAAATGAAAAACGAAAGTTGGTGATATGAAGTGGAACATTTCAGCTGATTAATGGATTGTTGTATAAAATGGGACCCAATCAGATCCTGAGGCGTTGTGTCCTGAAGGAAGAAATTGCACGGGTACTGCAGGAAGCGCACGAAGGACCGGCAGGAGGACACATGGGGCCGGACACAACTGCACGAAAAATACTTCTGGCAGGATTATGGTGGCCAACAGTATACAATGACGCCAGGGAATGGGCTGTCGCATGCGATACATGCCAGCGAGTTGGAAAACCCTTGAAAAGAGATTTCATGCCTCTGAATCCCTCTCATGCTCAGGAACTTTTTGAACGATGGGGTTTGGACTTTATAGGACCCCTGAAGACAAGTCGAACCAGAAGATGCCATTACATTGTGGTTGCCACGGAGTACTTGACTAAATGGGTGGAGGCGCGTGCACTACCAGACAACTCAGCGGTAAGTGCAGCACAGTTTATTTATGAGCAGATTATTACTAGGTACGGCATTCCATTACAATTAACCAGCGATAGAGGAGGACATTTTATAAACCATGTGATCCGACTGCTCACCACGGAGTTCAAAATTTACCATTCGCTGTCAAGTTCGTACTACCCAAGGGCAAACGGACAGGCCGAAGCTACCAACAAAATCCTGGTATCAATTATATACAAATCCTGCGCCATCGAAGGGGAGGATTGGAGGAGAAATTACCTTCTGCTCTGTGGGCTTACCGCACGGCATACAAAGTCACAACCAGACACACGCCGTTTCAACTGATGTTTGGACAGGAGGCCGTAGTACCAGCGGAATTTATGATACCAAGCTTGCGGATAGCACTAGAAAACAAGTTGGGCGACATGGAAAGCTTAAGAGAGCGGTTGTATAAACTGAACAAGTTAGAGGAAAAGCGATTATTGGCACAGTGGGCCACTGAAGTAACACAGAATAGGCGAAAGGCATGGCACGATAAGCACCTGAAACTGAACAGGTTTCAGCCCGGCCAGTGGGTATTAAAGTACGACGGCTGAAATGAGATCAAACCGGGTAAGTTCAAGGTTAAGTGGGTCGGGCCGTACCAAATTCGGGAAGTAGGGGACAATGGAGCAATCAAATTATGGACTTTAGATGGACATGAAGTGCCTCAAGCGGTGAATGGGTCGAAGTTGAAGATCTATCACAACCGGAAGACTTCTGCATCAGGAAATGGCCTTCGGGAGACCCCTCCGTCACTGCAGACTGACGGTGACGACGGTCGAACGGAAAATTGACTGGTTTTCTGTTGTTTAAAAAAAAAAAAAAAAAACGTTGTACGGTTTTAGCAATGCACCGTACGGATAGTGACAGCGGCCGACAGGAGACATCTTCTGAGCAGGACAGTATGGAAGAAGACGAAGGGGAGGGCGAGGATGATGAAGAGGTTCAGATCGTCACAGCTACCCCCTTGCTATTTCCGCGTACTACAGTCCCTATGACTTCCGAACTGACACCCCAGGGTCTGCACATGGCTCACATTCCAGGGTTTGGACAAACTCGGCAACCGATACTGATGACTGGAGGATCCCACCAGGCAGTCACACTAGCCGTACCATGGCAACATGGGGTACGGCCTTCTCCCGTCCGACCGGGGGCAGGATTTGTGGTCGGCTTTGCCCACCTGGCCGCACCCGGGGACCGAGAGACTTCGTCAGCTCCTGAAGCACTTCCGGTAGCAGCACCCGGGGCGTCTGCCCAAAGTCAGCCAGCAGCAGTTGTTACAGTAGCACCGTCAGCAGAAGCCCAGACACTCCCAGTAGAGAACGTATCAGACGGAGGAGTACAGGAGTGTACGGACCCAGCACAGCCAGAGGTCATGGATAGAGCCAGTGTTTTTTTGAGGCAGCAGTTCCAACTCGTCCCTGACAAGCGTGGCCCATCCATTCAGTCCCCCAGCTATTCTGAAGTAGCACCTGTACCACAGCCTCAGTCTCAGGAGGAGGGAACGCCACATGCCGTGATTGCACCGACAGCAGAGGAGGTGGCACCGAATGTGGGCATGGCTCCCGCTGATGAGGAGGACAATAGTGATCCCGAATGGTCAGTCGAGGACTTCGCCAAGGAAGATTACGGGTCAGATGAGGACAGGTGCAGGGACTACCTCAGGACTATGAAGTCTGCATTAAAGAAAGGGCATGATGTGGCGATTCAGGCTCTCACTCGGCGAAGGGAGTGGCATTTGATTCGTGCATATATTCGTGGGATTTGTCCTAAGCGATTTCAGACTTGCTTTGTTGATAGAGGGTGGCCGGCAGTTGAGACACCAGAAATGTTGGCAGATTGGGCCGTTGAGCCAGAGTTGGGACCGAGTGACACTCCAATGATGAAGTTGGCACATGAGATTGTGGGACTGTACAAAGAAGTTTACTATGCGCGGCAACGCGCGGAGGCGGATAGGGCAGCAGACAGTATTGCAGCTCAAAGATCTCTAGCAGTTGAAAACGAGGCAACAGAAAAGATAGCCACTGATTTGGCTGACAAGCAGGCAGCATGGGCAGCAGAACGGGCAAAACTCTTGAAGGATATGGCAGCAGTGGTACAGGAGAAGGACGCAGCTATCCGCGATAAAGATGCAGCAGAGCATGAGTTACAGTTGGCCAGGAGACAGGCTATGGATGCTGCACTTCTACTGAAGGAGGCCGTAGAAGTTAATTCACAGATTCAGATAGATCTGCACATCCGGACTGACCAGGTGTATGAGTTGCGTCGTCATCAGCACCCTTCTGGGAACCCTCCTCTCTAGTTTTTCTTTCTTCTTGATTGTGGGTTGTCTCCTAATTTTGCTAGTCGTCAGGGGACGACTTTTCTTTTTGGGGGAGATAATGTCGTTGGCAGAAGTTGTGCATCGGCCGACGGGTCCCTTCGGTAGAAGTATTGTTATGTAGCCGACGGGTAAAACAGTTTGTAACGGGTATAATGTACTTGGCCGACGGATACCTTCGGGAAGGTTCGTCGGAAAGTATTTATAACCCCTTCGGGAAGCATTGTAAGGATATAATGATCATATCATATGAGAAAAGCATAATGTACTGTTGGCATATGCGAATAATAATAGAAGTTCTGCTATTTGCTGTTCGTATTTGCATCTATTTTCTGTGTGCGTTGCTTAATTAATCCATACGGTAAACATCACCCAATCCATTGTCATGGGTGTTAATAGCCTCACTGCTTTCACTTGAATTCTCTAGAGATTTCCTCACCCATTGCCACTTCATTTGAGTCATGATATTGTCAGCCTTTAATTTCTTTTCATCTTCAATTTTACCTCTATTCATGCAATTCTTTGCTAGATGACCAAGTTCTTTGCATACATAGCATCTTTTGGTAGGATTTCTCTTTCTAAGGTGAGTCTTCATGCAATTAGCTCCTATATGTCCAAATTCTCCACATAAATAACATTTGTACCAAGTGTTGTAGTCCTAACCAAAGATTGCTTTAGCAAGTTGTTCAGTAGGATTCCAATTCTTGGTTCTGCACTCTAAAGATTTATGGCCTTTTTTGTTGCATGTAAAAAATTTTCCTTCAAACTTGGTTTTCTTTGTGCATTCACTTGCCCTATGTCCATGTTTGTTACAACTATAACTTTTTCCATTAAATTTTGACTTTCCATTACTCCAACATTTGTTTGAAGTATGCCCTATTTTTCCACAATGATTACATTTAGGCCTTTTATTGTTTTGAGCTCCTTGCTGTGATGACTCTCATTGTTCAGTGTAGCCCAATCTTGCTTTCCCTTTATGTCTTTTCTAAGATATTTCAGCTACTTCATCCATGCTTGCTTGTGATCTCATCATTCTTTCATTGGTTTCTCTTTCTATTCTAAGATCATTCCTGAGTCTTTCATTTTCTGTCCTCAAATTAATGACTTCTTGATTTGCATCGTTCAACTGATTTGCCATATATGCCTGATGTAGTGAAAGTTGGTGGATTTCATTGTCCTTCTCTTCTATCCTGGTGTTGAGTAGTCTTTTGTCTTCTTCTACCATTATTTTGTCGTTTTCAGCTTGGTTCTTTTGTTCCATGACTTCACATATCTTGATTGAATGAATCTCCTATTCTCTTCTCAATTTTCTGACTTCTTTTTGAAGAATAAGGTTCCTTCCAAATATCTTCTACAGCTGCATCTGAACTTCTCTCTTTGCAAATATCTTTCTTTCTTCTATGTCGATATTGTCATTCATCTTTCCTGCTAATTCTTTTCTTCTTTTTAGGGATTGAGAGAGTTGATCCTTCAGTTTCTTGATTTGTTCCATTGCCACATGTAGATCCAACTTTTCATTCTCAATGGCTTTCTCTAGCTTGTATACTTCCATTGTCTCTGATCTTTGCTCTCAAGCTGCTAAACTTTTTGATATAAGAACCTTGCTCTGATACCAATTGTTGGAAATGTAATGCAAACTAGGTAACTAAGAGGGGGGAGGGGGGGTGAATCAGGGACCACTTAAACATCTTGAACTAAACCACTTTGTTAAGTTGTCTAATCTACTTACACGCATGAAACATAAAACAGTAAAGTAACAACACCATAACACAATATTGGTAACCCAGAAACCCTCCAAGTAGAAGGTAAAACTGGGGTAGCGATGACACCCACAATGCTTCACTACTGCAATAATAAAGTTGGTCTATTAAGGCTTACAAATGATCACTTCTAATGATCTTACTCGATTAACAGTAATAAGGACTGTTATGTCCACTTTGTGAAAGGATTTATACAACACAGTTGAGTATGTACTCTATTTAACAGTAATAAGGACTATTAGGTCCAGCCAGATAAAGGATTTGGGACTAATGCACCTATTAGGATGAATCAGTGGATTGATCTCTAATGTGCAAATGTGATTACTGATGAAGATCCTTTGAAGTAAACTGATCACCTGACTGTGATAGATAAGTCTCTTCCTTTCCTTGGAATGCTTGTAGGCTTCAAACAATCTGCTCTTCCAAATTTGCTGAAGTTCTTCAATTATAATTCTTAAATCTTATATCTTTGGATAAGCAAAATACTTCATGCTTATATCCATCCAAATGATTTCATCAAAGGTCGGCTACAACATAACTAATTCCAAAAACAATTACCAAGTCGGCTCAGTGCTTTAACTCAGGTCCAATGGCTTACTACAGCAACTCAGTTGTCACTGCTTACTTCCTGCACAGTTAATATTGTTTGCATGATTCCTTTGTGAGCTCGGTTAACTCTGCAGACTAGTGTTTGACACTAAGTGACAATACATCTTGCAATGAGATTGACAATGATATCATCCCTTTCTCTTTTAGTCATTATTTAAAGCATCAGAATAATAATCTCATATAATTACATGCATGTAAATACCATTTCACTACAACAATATGCATTTAGCAATCCTCCAGCCAGATCAATAAGAAAACATGATCAGTATTATAACATCTAAACAAATCACTGGAACATATCAGTGTATCAACATGTAAATCCATCAGCTCAGTTAACCAAAACTTCCTCGAAATAATATAATCTATAAATCATCATATACCATCATGTCATACTGTAGAGTCATCATACATATATGATCATTACTGAAATCACAAGTAAAAACTACTATCCACAATATCTACATGATGAATTGAATACAGCTGTGATCTTCCAATGCAAACATCTTTCCTTTTAGAATTGAAGCAGTTAAAGGAAGTAGGTGAACCGTGATATGTTAGTGATTGAGAATATGATAAGGATGAAACAGAAAGAGAATAATATGCATTCTTTATAGAAACTAGAAACAAGCTCAAAAATATTTAGGGAAGTATACTTTTTTAAGCTAGATGTTAAATCTTACCCTTCCATAAGAAAAATGTCCTGCAGTGCAAAGCTCAAAGAATTGATCAGTATGTCCTGAGAATGTCACTGACAGAGAACCACCACTGCTTTCTATGTATCGTTTCTTCAAATTTTTATTTGGTCTTCAAATATTGGAATGGATGCTATAGTGTGGCATAGAGTGTTCTTTGTGCAAACTTATTTTCTTTCTGATAATTCTCCACAGGCAAAGTAGCTGCCATTAGTTTTTTGTTTTTCCAACTGAAACACATTGTGTCAAATTATTTATAAAATTTTACCACTTTGTTGTATGAACAGGCTGAATACATATCAACTGGAGAAGTTTCAGAATCGTCAAGCTTTTATCATTACGGACTGGCCCTAGAGTAGGCTACATTTTCTTTCATTACCTTGTTATCTCCTAACATAAACTACCTGTGATTTATCTGATCTCTAAAATAGCATTACAGAATTGTGGTAGAGTTTCAACTAGAAAATTGTTGTTATAAAGTTAAATTAACAACTGTGCTGAAAGATGAATAGTGGCACTCCAGAATTATGAATCATCTGCTAAAATTTTATCAGTCTTATGTTGCCATATCTATGGTTGTAATGTCTTCCAATTAATGGAGTGAAATAATAAATAAGATAGTTACCAAAAGCACTTTGAATGGTACTTCCAATAGTTAACCCATCTTAAGAAAACTATGACTATAAATGAATTTGTCAATCAATTCCAAAGACTATCCATCATGATTTGGACCTATCTCAAAGAAGACTCACATATATGTTTATTGAGGGGATTAAAGATTCCATCAAAAACATAGTAAATCCCCTTGAACCCCAAACCCTAGAAGAAACCATATAAAAGGCAAGAAAGGTTGAATAAAATTCCTCAAGGGAGAGTTCCAAGAACTTTCCATCCAAAGAACCCCACCAGTATGATGCTCCAGGGAAGGACCGCCAAGAAAAGTCATTTTTTTTATGCAAAGTGTCATGGAGCACAAGCCATGGGTGCCAAAAAATAGATGAGCTGATCAACTAAAACTTATCTTTTAAGTACAAGGAACCTTGGGATTGTGATCACCAATGTAAGGAGGACAAATGAATAGAATAGAAGGGACAACTGAAGAAGACACCCAAAAACAGAGCAAAGATCAATATAAGTGAATATGCATTCTTGGTCATCATTTATCAAGTCAATGAGAAGAGACCATTTTAGAGACCAAATAAAAGAGATTAAAAAATAGAACAATGACTGAGTTCCTCATTAAATGGAAAGGGTTATCAAATGAAGATGCTATGTGGGAAAAGAGATCATCAAGATGCTTGAGGTGAAGCAAATTCAGGAAGGGGAGACTGTGATGACCCTCGATTGATGGTTAGTCAAAAGTGCATATTGATGTACTTGTAGGTGATTGTTAATACAAATATCAGTATTTTACACTAAATAAATATTGAAATATTATGTATGATTGATGTAATATCAAATATTCTCATTATCATATAATATTATATTACTATCAAATATGATAATTACATATAATATAGTATCAATATTATGGTATTCATATTATAATCTTGATAATTAAACATTAGTAGTTTCCCTATCATCAACCACAAAAGGTCGTGACCTTCGTAAGTCACACCCCTCATCACCATTATAATAGATTGGGCAACAAAAGGGAAAATGGGAGGAAGATAAAAGAAAGGAGCAGAGTCACCAAGCATTGACCAATCTTGAGACAGTTGCATATTATTAGCAACTCTGGGAAAGATAAAAAGAAGATATATATATTTATCCTCGTCAGCATTCAAACCCATCTTAATAAGCATTGACTCAATGTAAGGGAGAGACATAAAATGGCAACATGGGAGAAGGCATCTGCGTAGTAAGTGGAATAAAGACATAAAAAAAAAAGAACACAAAAACAAGACAGAAAGAGAACACCACTCAGCAAAAGGTATTCAAACGATGACTAGGAAATAGAATTGATGCCGCGGGGAAATGCGATAAACAGAGGAAAGAACAAAACTTGAAGACAGGAGAAGGGAGAATAATTTGGTTCCTTAGTTAGCATCGACTCAGCCCAACACACACTTCAAACACAGTTATAACTTGGATGTATATAAGCAGCAATCAGTGTGACAGTATATAACAATGAAATGTATAAACATACATATAGATCAGAGCATGCTCAAGAGCTATCAATATTCTTTCTAAAGGGAAAAGTATTCACAATCACAAAGACACCTAAGTAATTGCTAGTTCTAATGGTATTCCTATTAGAGGCAAAGAGCATCTAAATGTAGTATTATTACCTAGAGATTGGTATTTATTCCAGAGATATTACCATATTTATAGAGACCAAGTTAAAGTTGGTTGAGGACATTAATGATGAATGTTGAGTTTTCCTAATGGGAACTTAGAGATCCAAGAGAGCATTCTTAATGAATGTTGTGATTCCAAATGGGAATCAAGAGAGAGATTTAAAGAATCTTTTAGAGACAGTATATACCGTAGTAGTTATATATGCATATGTGAGAGCGACAATAGGCTGGGATAGAGGTGGAATCTCTTTCAAGATCAATGGTCATGGATTTACCCATCTATGGAGATCCTAGAGGCCATAGGAAGAACTCTCAAAGAGATGGTTGCTTAGCTGAGATTTGATCTCATCAGAGGGCTAAAAATCTGAATGGAGCATCCTCCTAAGGATTAGTTGGGTTTAGCATGGAGTTGGAATATAGTATATCGAATTAATGTTTATGTATATGTTTACTTTATTGTCTACTAACACTTGTTACAAATTTTGGTATCAAAATACTCAACCTAGAAAGTAGGAATATTGCACCAGCTAACGGAGATGCATATCAGTGAGTCCAAATTCTTCTGTCATTATCTAAAACTAAATTGATTAAGTCTGAAGTGGAAAGCTGTTGATTTGATTAGATTAAATCATGAGGTTTAAACATCCGAGGTATGATCATTTAAATGGTCTCAAACGCTCCTTGGCTGAGATTGGGGACACGAAATTAAGACGTGTAAATTTGAGAGAGTTTTGGTGTAGAATTAAACAGACCAACATACATCCTGTAACTCAGAAACTTGTTGAAAGTGGGTTATTAGAGGCCGCCTTCCATTTGACATCCTTGGTGTTACAGATGATGATTCTTATATAGTGGACCCTCATTACTTAATTTATTATAAAGCCAACTTATTAGATATATTCTTTATTTTATTATATATTAAAACAGCATTTAGTGAATGGAGCTCTGCTATTATTTAATTGACTCCTGTGGCAGTATTATACTCTCATTTGTTATATTATAGTTATTCTATTAGTAAACAGAGCAGAGCTGAGTATTATTGTCACACAAAGCTCCATTAAAGGTAATGATCAGAAAACTCTGCTGTCATATTGTCCATATGCACCATAGACTCATTCATGAAGAGATGACTAGTTCAGTGTTTGTACTCGGCTAAAATCAAGAAAAGACAAATATGAGCTGATAAAAAATACTCTGCACACCCCAACTCAAATTAAAGCCCATATCCAGCCATAGATCCCATGAACCAAGTAATTTTGCATCAAACTAGTAAGAGCTCATAGGCTGTTATGAAAAGCCAATGAAATTATACATCCTTTTGCACTTATTTTCAGTTGAAAAAGGTAACTGTTTATGGTATTATTGTAATGCAGTCATTCCATCATTTAGTATATATTTCCTATGTGATTTTTTTCATTGCTTAAAATTTCCCTTGCTATTTTTGTGACTCATTTTGTATTTGTAGGTTCTACACACATTTCACATCTCCAATAAGGCGGTACGCAGACATTATTGTGCATCGGATGCTGGTTGCATCATGTTCAGACACCATTTACGGACAGGAATCTGCAAACAAAAGGACTATTGAATATGAAAAATCTAGAAATGCTGTATTTATTGCCAAAGATCAGAAGGAGGTAAATAAAAAATTTAATATGTTTTTAAACCTTGGTTAGCACAGTAATAAAAAAAAAATTGTTGACTGTCTCGTCACTACATTCTGTAAGGTTCCTTCATAATGACGCATAAAACCTAGTTACATTAGAATACTAGATGGCAACCTAGTTACATTGGAAGATTATTGACTTTATAATCTATATTGATCCACTGAGATCGCACCTATTACACAAAACTCAACCATTTCATATGGAAAATTAGATCCTACTACAAGGTTTACAAGATATATTGATTGAATACAAGCTTTTTGAATATTCTTACTAAACATCTTGTAAGTATTGTTTTTGGTATTATTACCTTACACACTTGTTCTCAAAAGATGTTACAAATGCATTTTTGCAGATTGCAGATCATCTAAACCAGCGCCACAGGGCAAGCAAGAGAGCACAAAAGATGTGCAGTGAGCTGCACCTCTTTATGTACTTACAGAAACATGCTGAAGCAGAATGTGCCTTGGTAAGCCTTATGATGAACATATAGAAAGCACAGTCCTTTTGAATATGAAATAGATGATATTTATTGAGACAGGTTGCATTTATAGAGTGATGTGTAGTGGGAATGATACTGCAATTAAATTAAAGATCCTCAGAACACAGCTAAAACATTTTAGCTATGTTTTGGAATTTTGGCAACAAAATAGTTTTATCATTTTGAAAATTCAGATTTGACTTTTTTTACAGGTACTTGGCATATTTGAAAGGGAGCTCCTTGTTTTTGTGCCCAAATATGATCTTCGTGGAGTTGTAAAGTTACAGGTCATAAATAAACTTTCTCAATTCAGTTTGATTTCATTTTTTTGAAGTCATTGCTAATTTAATTCACTGGTTATCCAAAAGCCGGTGGTGTAAAGTGAATTACAACAATGGATTATTCCCAACTCTAAGTTTGGGGGAATATGTATTGTTGTCAGTACATGGTATGTGATTTAGCCCTTGCTTGATATCGGTTGGTTTGTGGGCAAGAGCAAAAGTCATCAAATGTTGGATGCATCTTGAAAGACTTATCATTATGAAAATTTATGAGAGAATTCACTCCTGCAATAGAATCTTCTTTTCTCTCTTCTCATTAAAAGTTTGTGTGTAGGACAAGAATGGGAATGTAATAGTCCCATTGGATAAAGATGAGACAGATAGTGATGCCTGTAATGATAAAGTTAACAGTAATCAAGAGAAAAAGTTCAGATTGCACTATCAAGAACAGTCTATTAGTATAATTGTGAGTACCTTCCCATTTTTATTTCCTTTCTGCATCATAAGAATTGAGCTTTTATATAGTTTATTTTGAATTCTTTTGTAGGACTCGTTTGACATTGTTGTACATGAATTCAAGCGTATGACAACAATTTGGGTCCGGATGCGAGCAGATGGTAAAATTAATATTTTTAGACTGGATTTGGTAATGTTATTAACAAGTCTTGAGTTTATTTTACAAATTATGTTTTCATTTACAATTAAAATTTCCTTATGTTTCTATTGCTGAATATGTTTGGTAAAAGGTTCTCGAGCTCGTACCCCTAGCCTTCGGATGCAACTTCTAAGTGAAAAGCATCCAGCATCTATTACTGCACAGATACAACGTGCCTCTCTTGCTGATACAGCTCTTACATTGAAGGAAAAAGATCAAGTACTTCCAAGTCACCCATATAAAGGTCCATTAACTTCAAAGTCAGAGCGAAGAAAAGCAATCCTTAAAATGTCAGAATTAGCAGCTTCAGAACAATCAACCAAAGGAGATAATAAAGTGGACTTAGAAAAAAGGAATATGTCTTTGAATAAATTGACAATTCATGAAGCCATGGGAGATTTAGAGCATCTGTTTTATGAAGGTTTGTGTTCCTATCATTACTGCACAATTTAATTGTTTTCTTAATAGAATAAGAGTAGTCTAAATGATAGAATCCTGTTTCTAAAGGCATCCTTCTTAATGAAAAATATGTTCTCTTTATGGACAGTAGGCATGTGATAAAATTTGTGTATTATAATGTTTTCCATTCATCCTTAATGGAAAGGTTGTTCCCTTCGTGGACCGTAGGCATGTGATCAAATAAAGCGAATGGGGTTTCTAATATTACAATGCTTTCCAATGTTTCCATACATCATCCTTAATGGAAAGGTTGCTCCCTTTATGGACAGTAGACATGTGATAAAATAAAGTGAATGGGATCTCTAATATTACAATGTTTGCCATCACCTTGGTATACTGATTATTGTAAAATGATTATTTACTATCCCTTTTTAAAAAGTTAATACTTCAGTTTGTGATTGAAAGTGATTCACTCTCTTCCATTGGATAGAGGATTATTGCACTAAAATGGCTTTTGAGTGACAGCTACATCGGTGTATGCAAGCTTTGAAGATGGGGAGATAGATCAAAGAGTGGTGACTTCTGAAGAGGAAGAAGCAAAAGCTATTGACAATAACAATGGCTTACCCAGTAAATCATTGTCAATACATGTAGCCTTGGGAAATTCTTGCATCAAATCTGAGGAAGAAGACAAAGGACGCTTGCGGAAGTTGTGGCAAAAACGACTGGTAAGTTAGCCTTAAAACTAAATACAGTAACACCACCTCTACATTATGCATTGAAGAAATAAACCCTTCGGCTATTTTTCTCTGCTTATTGTTGTGATTTATGTTTATTATTGGATTGACTGATTGTGCGGTAAAATACTATCTATGTTGTCAGTTCAGATTTGGATTCAAAATTTGTTCAGAAATTTTTGTGGTGGGTTTGAATTAAGTTTGGGTTCATCCATACAAACTATATATATATAGATATCAATATAGATATGTATGTACGTATATGTATATATATGTTTATATATGTGCAGCAGAAAATAAGTTCATACACCACTATGCTAATATTAAAGCAACATAGAAAAATACACCATCATTAGTCCACATCACATAACAAGATGCCAAAATATGTCATATCAATATTTCAGCTCAAAATTAATAATGTCAACATTAACAATTAACCATCACTGATCAAATATCATCAAAAATTACCAGGCATATCATCATCATACAAAAAAATTTAAGTGCAGATAGTGCCACTAACATTGGTACTAGCAATGCCAACCTCAAAAGCAGCCTCTCTATCACTAGGTAGCTTGTGATCATCATCATAAACAGCAAGTGCATCAATGTGGCAATCAAATCTTCCAACTCCACACACTCTTCTTCAATATCCCAATGCTTTGCCTCCCTTCTTATTGAAGGTACTTTCTTTGTGTGTTATTAACCTCGGTTTTGAATGCACATACACAAAGCCTTCCTCCTTCTAGGAATGTAGTCTAGTGTGTTTTATTGAGTGGATGGACTTAGATGATGATCGACTAGCAACTTATTAAGATTCTCAATTTTGAAATTAGAGAATAAAGAGTCTTGAATGAAAAGTTAAAAAATATTAATTCAGTACTAATCAACCAGAATTTAGAAATTAGAATCCTAAATGCTGAGGACTTGTGATAAAACTGCGATGGCAAAGGGTATAGGTGTGGGTATATTTCTCCATGGATGTATCACCATTTACGAGCATCAGCATTGTTCTTCTCTTCAAGAGCCTCATGACCACAATCATCGGCACTTGCAAAACTCATGAATTCAGCCCTCAACATAGGGCGCAAGTGATTGGGATAGAGTCTAAGAAGGGTTGCCTTGTACTTGTGAGAAACTTTAGGATCTCTATAAAGGCCAACTCTAGTGGTACTCTCCTTGAGGACCAACTGACTATAGTACCTGGGGCTCAATGCAAAGGCAAGGAGATGCAAAGGGGTAGTGATTTTGTTCCACCTCTCCACCATTATTTTTTGTTGTTCCTTGAAGAATGTTTCTTCAAGATCTTGCTCTTTCTGATTTATGTTTTTCAAATATCCTCAATCATGGAGTCTATGCCATCATATACCTCACCTAAGTAATACGTACATGTTATTGTATTGGATCACGCTCAATATAGGCTTAGTGAACATTGAGAGGTACTCAACATGATCCTACTAAGAGTCATCTAGCATCGTTGCCTTAATGGCACCTTCCCTTGTACTACTAGATTGCCTCCATATGCTCCAATTAGTATTGATTGCAATTCTAGTCAATGCCTTTGTGACCTTTACAAGATATCTTAAAACAATAGTGGTGGAGGCTAAATGGATCCCAAAAACCCATTTCAAAATTAAAATTAGAAACAAAGAAACTATACTAATTTTAAGTCAAACATTTTTAAATTTTAAATAATTGAACTTACCTCAAGATCTCCTGTCTCAAGAATTGTATAAATATGGCTTGTATCACTTGGTGGTTCATGACAAACATGTGGATCCCCTAAGCATCTTCATATGTTTTTTTGATCCACTCAATTTTATTGCCAATTTTTTCGCAGCATTAGGCTGTCTCCAAATAATGTGTTTGAAGTACTCAACCAATAACCCAACAACCCTACAACTTTTGGCATTGTCAGTTATTAACAAAATTTTGAGGGTCAACTTATTCAATGGCTTGGATGAGAATGTTTGCAATGAATGGACCATCCTTTACTTCCCCTTAACAGTCCATAGAGATCAAAACATTGCACCTCTTGTGGACTTTGCAATAATATTGACCAAAAGGAGATTTCTTGCATCTTTTCATCCATCGGATACTATGGACACACTTTTTTCAATCCATGAAACCTTGATGGGTTGCAAGGAATCCTCTACACGTGTAATATCCCACACTAGGATATTGTCTCAAATCTGATTTGGGTTGTCAATTTTGGACGTTTAACATTTTTTCAAACATGTTGTATGCAATCTTTGATATTACTGCTTTACTTTCTTACATTGACAAACACCAATTGCTTTACTTTCTAGATGTTTGACATTTTGTCAAACACTTTGTGTGCAAGCTCTATCTTGCTATAATTTATTTTCAGATTGTTTTTGCTTGCTTGGAATGGTTTGAAATGAAGTTTAAATGCTTGCAAATGATTACTAAGATTTCTACGAAATAACTAAAATGCAAATGAAATCCGTTTGTCTTTTTGAATGCAAACATTTGAGTTCTATGTGTAAAATGTTCACCTACAGCCAATGACAATTTTACAAACACTTGGCATGCGTATATTATTGGTTTATTATAAACTGAAAACGAAATACTACAAGAAAGGCATTTCATCAAACAATTAGTATGCAATCAAAAAACTTATACTTATCAAATACCAAGCCAAATACAATGTGCCAAGCTAAATGATTTTAATATACAATGAGAAACCTAGAATGTAATGGCACTTTGTTTGGAAATGATTAATCCTTTACATTGATGCTGATATTATAATGCTGGTACCCTTAGATGCAAATACAAGCCCTCAACAAACATTCACGACCTCTCTAAACAATATTGCAGCCCCTTAGAAAGGTCAACCTTGTTCCACAAGAGCTACGACAGCTAGGTAAACCAAATGCAGTGATCCTCACCAAACCACCAATGGCTAACATATAAATATTTCTCTAAATTAAATCGTTGAAACCCTTCTCTCAAACCGGTCCCAATTTGTGGCACAAGTATGGTCTCTGAATAAGACTATCACAAACACAATTTGTAGGATAGTTCCACCAATTCTGTAATGTCCCCAGTTTTGTCGGGATCTGAGTTTTAAGGATTAGCCTATTATTGTGATCCTCGTAAGCTAATTATTGTGAATAGAGGATCTTCTGTGACAGAGGCTTGGCTTGGGAGGGTCTTATCTTCTGCACATTTTTAGTAAGCTACAGGTTGGCCTTCGTTTGGCTCAAATCGGACTTCGTTTGGGCTTAGTTCTATGTACTTACTATTTGTGGTAAGTTGGTGTTGATCGAGATGGACCCTTTCTATTTTTGGAAAGTGCATTTGCTCTCATGGAGAAGTAATAGGTATGACTCCTATTTCAGACAACATATTTAAATGATGAGTATTTTGGGAGTTATTATATCTTTAGTGGCCAAATTATTATTAATTATTAAATGGCTTATTATAAAGTTATAATTTAACTTTATAATTTCACTTAAGTTGGGAGTTGAGTTATCATTGGAAAGTGTCATTTATTAATTAGTTAAGCCAAGTCAAGTGAGAGAATTTAGAGGAAGCTTCTAATTAATGTTGTGTGGTGAAGCTTCTTGAGTGAAGTTACATTTTGGCAACAAAAGGGAAATTGGAGGTTATAAATACAAACGCATTTATTAGAAAAGGCACGCTTGGATAATTTATTTGCTTTTGTTGCTTTTGTGGCTTTTTCTGAGTTCTAATTTTGGTGTCCTTGCTAAAGTATAAGGGTCTGAATTCTGAGTTGTTCCATTGGATTTACAACTTGAGTATTGTAGAGTCGAATTTGAGAATTGGTTGAATGTTGGCTTGCAATTTTCTGCTGTTGTATAGCATTTTGCATATCTCGTACTATTTTACTATGGCTAAGGAGAGCTCTATTATTGAAGAATTGTGAATTGTGTGATTTGGATTACATTTCTCTCCTATTGTACTTGTTGTGTCTAAGGAGATTGTGTTTGCTGGAGGTAACTTGTGGATCTATAGAAGAGGGATTTTGTGAACTGCTATAGAAATTGATAGAGTTCAAAATTGGATCTATGAGACTAGCATTGGAATTATTGCTGCAAGTTGACTACAGCTGGGAATTTCAGGTTTCATATTACTTGTTAAGACTCTTGTGTAAGGTTATTAAAATCATATGAATATGATTGCACTTGAAATTCATTTCAGAACTGGCTGCTATTTACTCTATGTGCAGAATTGTCATAATATAATTGGCAAAAATTGACGATCATTTATATATTGAGCACATTGGATCTGATTGTTAACATATTTTCAGTATTATCGTTTCTTTCTTATATTTATGTATGCAAAAATCCAAAGTATAAACAAGCAAAAAGATATATGAAATCTGAAATCTATCAGCATATCTAGTGGTAATAAGTTTGCTTGCCAAGTGTTTGACATAATGTCAAATGATTGAATAGCGAAGAAAAATAGAATTACTCTGGTCATAACCGGCAGGAGTTATTACAAGTTCAAAGTGCATTATTTGGATAAAATTCACAATTGAAAATATTTGAAAACCCAAGGCTCTCAGCCCTTCACAATTTCATCAATATCAAAAGCCAATGCAACAAGAATGTATCTTGGTTTGTTTCCAATGCTCTTCAATAATGTTTTTCCAATGCACAGTACAATTTTATAGTTGCAAACCAAGATGGCCATCCAAATGTGCCAAATCCAAAGTAAAATATACTTATATATATATATATATATATATATATATATATATATATATATATATATATATACAAGAAAAATAGGGTGGGAGTGAAACCCACTAAAAATGCACAAGCCAAATAGGGAAAATCTTTCACTTCCAAGATGGCAAAAATGGAATTTGCAATACAGATAAACAAATCAAATCACATACCCACAACAACCAACCTGATGGACATATATATCCTGTCGGAGGAAAACTCACGAGAGAGAAATAACATGTCGATACATGAAGCAGCAAACACCTACAAAATAATTAACATAGAAACAAGCCCAAGATATACTAAATCAATCAGTCCCACACACAATTTTAATATCTTATTATATTTTATGATAGGGATATTACGGTCCTCTTGTCTCAAAAATTGCTTGTCCTCAAGCAATTGCAAACCGGGTTGCACCAAGATCTGCTTGTCCTACCAAGTGGAAGATGTTTCCAACGTACCCAAAAATCCTTGATGGTGCGGTTCCTTAGCTTCTTCTCTCAGATGTCAAGGATCTCGGCAAGTGCTAATACTAGTTTTCCTTCTTTGTCGAGAGGTGGCAAGTTTGCAAATAGAGTGATGTTTTTTCTCCCACAGCTTTCTTCAAGAAGGATACATGGAAGACATTGTGAATGCGGCCTTCGTGGGACAACTCTACTTCATTGGCGACTTCTCCTATGCATCAAGTCATAGTAAGTACTATAAAAATGTGGCCTCAACTTTTCTTTGCCACCTACCTTTAGAGATGTTTTTTTGCGGTTGTAGTGGAAGATATACCAAATCACCCACCTCAAAGATTCTCTCAATTCGATGCCTATCGGTGTACATCTTTTGTTGATTATGTGTCCATTGCAAATTCTCCCTCAGAAACTTCAAAATGTACTGCCCTTCTTATAGCTAGTCATTTTCTCTCATCACACGATTGCCACCCAAAACCATGTCCGCAAATGAGGGGTGTTAATAATAGTAGAGTACTTTGAAAGGCATCATTCCAATTGACATGTGGTAAGTGGTGTTGTAGCAGTGCCCCCTCAAATGCAACCATTTAACTCATGCCTTCTTTAACATTGAAACATAATTCTTGAGGTACCCTTCCAGCCACTTATTCACAATTCCATTTGTCTGAAGGTCTACGAGTGAGAATTGGTGCTCGGCGATAACTCAATCCTTGCAAGCTTAAATAGTTATGTCCAAAAAGTACTAAGAAACAACCCTTGCAGGTGGGAAACCTCTTTGAAAAAATAAGTTAAATAAGTTTACCACTTGTGCGGCCTAAAACTATTGGAAATTTGGCTAAGGAGATATGTTAGGGTTGTTATTTATGACAACATATAGCTTACTTTGAAAAGGAAGATAAAAGGATAAGTCTTAAGGCATAATAATTCAAAAAATTGTCTTAGTACATATTAGTAGAACATTGTACAGTCAACCTATTTTGTTTAGCATAGTTCACTAGAGGCAATTGGGCTTATGCGCACTTACAAGAAGGAAGAACATAGTGAATATGATACGTGGGTAAAAGCACAAGGTTTGGCTTTGTATGAACAAAGTTATTGCAGATTTACCAATAACAATTTACCAAGACAGAATAGATTTAAAGGCAGAATAAAGGCATTTGGGTTAGGGAATTGTTTTGGTTTACCAAAATAGTTACTTGACAATGTTGGGATGACATCCTAGATGTTAACCCAGAAGTGGAAAAAGATAATTCAAAAGATTTAGCGAAGTATCAAACAGCAAGGCCAACAGAACAAAGAACTTGGTATAAAGTAAGAACATTTTGGTTTAGCGAAGTGTGGCATTGTACTATAATGATATAATGTTTGAATGAACACTTTTTATGATCAGTATAGATGTAAATATGATGCTAGCACACAGCAGTATGGTTGTATGATCAGTTTTGAAGAAGGAACCAAAAGGCAGATCAGATATTGAAGATATTAGCACTGTGTAAAGGTTTTGTAGCTATCTCTATTGATAGCATTATAAAGTTGTATTTGCATGTTTGAGTAGTGGGCTCTTCTTGCATACTTTTGTATTGTTATACCAACTCCTGATAGAGTTGAGTCTTCTAACAAGGCCTAGTCCTTTAACAAAGACAGATACACTATGTAATAGACTACTAACAAGGTCAATATCTTTCACAAGATACTTTTGATTAGTGGATCATTTTGTAGGTACCATCCCCACCAGGGCTTTCCTTTGGCCAAGGTTTCCCTAGTTAATAAATAATGGTTTTATGAGTTGCATTGTGTTATGGTTATGTTTACTTTTCAGTTTGATCATATATGCAAGTTTAGAGATTGTTAATAATATCCATAGTTGGGCAAAATTTTGTGGAATACTGATTCACTCTCCTCTCAATATTCCCTATTTCTAACAAGAACTTGGTGGAGATGGTGAAGAAATGTGCATACTTTGTCAAATGATTGACCACTAAATAATGGTTTTATGAGTTGCATTGTGTTATGGTTATGTTTACTTTTCAGTTTGATCATATATGCAAGTTTAGAGATTGTTAATAATATCCATAGTTGGGCAAAATTTTGTGGAATACTGATTCACCTTCCTCTCAATATTCCCTATTTCTAACAAGAACTTGGTGGAGATGGCGAAGAAATGTGCATACTTTGTCAAATGATTGACCACTAAAAAAATGCAATCTCTCTTGTTATTTTTAATTGCGATTTTTTATTTTCCACCGACCACCTCTCCTTATGCCATTCATGACCCGAAGAATGGAGATCCTTTCTGCGACCTTCAAGAGAGCATTTCATAATTTGAGGCTTTGGGCAACATTATTATTCTTGGAGACTTCAACACTCAAACCAGGGATCTTCAGACTCCTTTGCATGATCGTGGTTTTGATTCGAACTACACTTCTGAATTAGACTCGACCACTATGGGACTTTAGCGCACCTCAGAGGATGTCCTTGGACCACTCTCAGTTTATGGTCATCACCTCCTCCAGCTCTGTGAGTCTTCTGGATTGTTGATTCTAAATGGTTTATCCTTCCTTCCCGGATCGGACCTCTTTACCTATTGGCCGCATTTTGGTGGTGCGAGTATTGTGGACTATGCCATTTCCTCTCATCCCTTCATTTCTTCCATTCGCAGTTTCACCATCTCGTGTCTCCCCTTGGCTGATCATGCTCTTCTTAGCATTTCTTTGTGTGTTTCACCCCACTCGTCGCACTCTCTTCAGTCTTCTCATTGCCCGGCTGATCTATCTCCTATCCTACTCGCTTTCATTACCCCGAGAGCGATGGTGAACATTTCATTTATCACCTTAGGAGATTTTTGACACCTGCTAGTTTTAGTGAGCCGCTTGCTGCATCTAACATGTTTGATTCACTTGTGTCAACCATCTGAGATTTTTCTCTCCTTTCTATTCCTCACCGTTGCCCTCCCTCTCTCAGAGCTAAGCGTCGAAATACTTGCCCTATGAATAAATGGTTTGGTACTGATTGCAAAGCTTTCCATCGCTCAGTTCGCATCGCCCTTGAGACTTAATCTCTTGCCTACACCCACTTGCGCCTTTCGTACGTTCATTTTCTTCGCCACAAGAAACATTCTTTTGCCTCTTTTTAGTGCAGAACCCTTTGCTCCACGCTTATTCAGAATCCCTAGATCTTTTGGCGTATCCTTTTCCAGTGATGCTACCCCCCATCCTCCCCTCTCGACTACCACTCTCAGACCTCCCATATCATTATGCTTTATGACATTCCTAGGCAGCCACCTCTTCACTCCACTCCACCTCCTTACTGCCATTTGTTCACCTGTTCCAGTATTATTGAGGCTATCAAATCTTTGAAATGCAGTAGAGCAGCTGATGAAGAGGGTTTCCAGGAAAACCTCTTCAAACTTGGTGCTTCGGTTCTTAGATCTTACCTTCCTACACTCTTTAATAAAGTGGTTTGCATTGGGTTTCCTGAGCCCTGGTCTAGACATGTGGTTTACCCTATTCATAAGTGTGGGCCTGCTTCTGATCTGCATAACTATAGAACTATTATGATCGGACATACTTTTGCTAAATTGTATGCCACTACTCTAAACACCATATTATCTAGTGAACTTGATAGAAGAGGTTATAGAGCTAAAGGGCAGGCTGGGTTTCGAGCAAACTATCAGACTATGGACCATGTATTCACGCTACGGGCCATCATTGAGTACGCTAGGCACCACTCTCAGAAGGTATATTGTTGTTTTGTGGACTTCTGTAGGGCTTTCGACTATGTTCCTAGGTTGGCCTTATTTCAGAGACTTAGATTGAGATCTCAAATTTGTTATAGAATGTTATTATGAGGCTTTATGAGAAGGTAACCGGAAGGCTTAGGACTCCGAAGGGTTTTTTTGTTCTGATTCAAAGTACCGTTGGAGTGAAGCAAGGTTGTCCTCTTTCTCCTACACTATTTGGCTTGTATATTGATGAGTTAGAGGATTTTTTTGTGAACTCCTCTCAATCGAGTGATGGGTGCTATTTACATCAGGTTTTGATCTCCATTCTCCTATTTGGTGATGATGTGGCTCTCTTGGCCTCTTCTCCCGACAACTTGCAGAGACTCCTTGATGGGTTGGCTTATTTTTGTGATCAACAACAACTTGTAGTGAATTTGTCTAAGACTCGGGTTATGGTCTTTAACTGTTTAAAGACCTCTCATCTTCATTTCTTCTTTCAGGGTCAGGAGGTTGAGATTACTTCCTCTTATATGTATCTCGGTGTGAAGTTCCCGAGGCCGCGTTTTAGCTTGAGACCAACCATTCGGTCCAAAGTTAGTAAGGGCATGGGTTCTCTGACTTTGCTGGAAAGACAGTGCTTCAAACATCATTTTTAGGATATTTCATCCTAGTTGTCCCTTTTTGACTCCTTGGTTCATTCGATAGTCCTCTATGGCTCAGGCTTGGGGGCCTTCTCTTATTGCTTCTGATTGGGCTTCTATAAAGAGGGTTCAGACGTTAATGTTACGGCATATCAGAAGATGTCACAGACTCATTCCTCATAGCATTGTCTTAGCTAAGTTTGGAGCTCATCCTCTTATACTTGCCGCCATTTTTTACTTGGTTTCTTCATCGGCTTTGTGGTTTTATGAAGTTGGGGGTTGACCAGCACAGATACTCTCATCTAGCATACTGTTCTTCTGTTGAGATTATGAGATCTGACACCTCAACTGGATCTTCTTGTTGGTATGCCCAGGCCACCTCTTTGCTGGGTTCGATTGGTATTGAGATAGATCTTCCTCCTCCTTATTAGTTTTCACTTGATGCTCCTGCTCATCTTCTCCCTTCACGTCAGAAGTTGAACGAGCACGTCAAACAAGATATTTACAGACAGTACATTACCACTACCTGGAGTAATCCCCCGAGAGGTCTTTAACCTAGGATGGCATTCTATGCTAAGCATTTTCTTGTGCTTTAGGATGGTATTATTGCTCGCCCTGCTTATCTCTATCGGCGTTGGAATCATGCTTTACGGTTTTCCTTAGGCTCATTCAAGGTTGGTTCTGACTGCCTCCAGGCTCAGACTGATCACCATATGGATCAAGCTGATCGGATATATCAGTTATGTACTTTGGCAGAGGTTAAGATTGAGATCCATTTCATTTTTCGATGTCCTCTTTACTACGAGATCAAAGGGAGATTTTACTACCTTTTCAAAGATTGTTCTTCTCTTTCGATGTTCTTCAGTTATAATGATCAACAGTGTCTTGCGCTTTGTCTTTAGGAGGCCACCCATCTTCAAGAGATTACCTTGTTGTCTTTTATACCTCAGGGCCATACATTAGATCAGCTCATTACTATCTTTTTCTCTCCCCTATCTTCTCTACGGGGTTTGAAAAGGTGTCCTAGTACTTCTAATTCGAGATCGATTAGAGGCTGCACTAGTCTCTCCAGACAGCGACAGTCATACAGTGGTTCTACACAACAGTCTAAGACAATGGATCGTCCACAGGCTTACCCTTCTATTACAAACTTCCTTGTGACAAGGAAGGACCCTTAGTCCTCACCTTATCTTCTCTCTTGTTTTGTTTCTTTTCAGTCACCATTTGGTGCTTCTGCTTTGGCTGGCTCTTCTGTTTGTATGCTCAGTCCCATAAACCTTGTTGGTTTTTTGTGGACATTAATATTATTATCTTATCTTATCTTGTGTACCTTCGGAAGTCCAATGATGAAATCCATGGAAATGTTGTCCCATTCTACTTTGGTATTGGCAATGGTTGCAAAAGGCCTATTGGTAATGTGTGTTCAGATTTTTTTTGCTGACACGTTGTGCATTCCCAAACGTACTGCAAGACATCATTGCTAGGTTCCTTTCGTGAAAATCTCTCCTTGATCTGCCTGTAGATCTAGAGGAAGCATGTGTGTCCCCCGGCCAATGACGAGTTGTGCATTACCTTAAAAAAAAAATTGTTTCATTATGGATTCATTATGGATTAAGGCACCAAGTAGATCATGTCCTTGTAGTAGATGATTTCGTCAATCACTCTGTATCGATCATCCTGAATGTCTCCATCCATTAGTTTACATGCCAAAGCATCTACCACGACATTATTCTTTCCTTTTTGATATTCGATATTAAAGACAAAGGCTTGAATCTTGCTTACCCATTTATGCAATCTCTTGTTTAGATCTCTCTATTCCAAGAAATATTTGAGGTTGTTTTAATTGGTACAAATGACAAATTTGGCTCCTACCAGGTATTGTCGAAACTTGGACAGGGTGTGCACTATGACCACCATCTCCTTATCATAGACGGAATATAACTGCTCTCCCTATGTGAGTTTCCAACTCCCATAAGCTATCATGTGACAATCTTGCATCAACACTGCGCCAATGCCCTCATTGGAGGCATCACACTCCAAGATGAAAAGTTGAGTAGAATCTAGCCATGCAAGAGCCAGACAAGTACTCATCGCTTCCTTCAACTTATCGAAGGTGTATTGTGTTTGTTCACTCCACTGAAAAGATCCCTTCTTAGTCAAATCTGTCAATAGTGTGTTGAGCTAAGAGAATCCTTTTACAAATCTTTTGTAGTAACTACACAACCTAAAGAATCCCCACAACTCTAAGAGAATTTTGGGTGGTGGCCAATCCAAAATAGCCAAAATCTTTTATTGGTGAACTTGAACTCCATATCTACTAACAATATGTCCCAAGTATAATATGTCTGTCATCCCAAACTCATACTTGGACAGTTTTGCAAACAATGACTGAGCCTCTATAATCCTGAGGACTTCATCCAAATGCCTTAGATGTTGTTCCCATGTTTTATTATGATTGAGGATGTCATCAAAAAATACTAGTAAGAACTTACACGGTTGTTTGTTAAACATGCAGTTCATGAAAGACTAGAATGTGGCTAGTGCATTCATTCACCCAATTGGCATGACCTAAAACTTATAATGTTTGTAATGACATTGGAAAGTTGTCTTCTCGGCATCTTGTTCTCTTATGCAAATTAGATGATATCCAAAATGGAGGTTTATTTTTGAAAAACATATTGTTCCATGCTACTCATTTGGCAGTTAATCGATCTTGGTAATGGGGTATTTGTTCTTGATTATTTTCTTGTTCAACACACAATAGTCCACACACATTTGTATTGTCCCATCCTTCTTTACTAGTACCATTAATGATGCAAAGGGGTCAGAACTAGGTTGGATCCATCCTTTGTCGAGAAGCTTTTGAATTGTCTTTTCAATCTAATCCTTAAACTTCTTCAGATGGCAGAACAGTGCAGTGATAACAGGCTTGGCGCCAACCTCCAATTCAACAGTATGCTCAAAACCCTGGTTTGGGTTATGCAAGGTGGAATATCAGCAAAACTCATATCATGCTTATCCAATATGACCAGAAGCTCATCATCTTGGTAGTATGCATGTTTCAGCTGTATAGTTTCTATCGAAACCAAGCAATGCACTGCCCAAGCAACATCGTCATGTTGTAAGATAGCCTCCATTTGTCATGTTGAAATCTCCTTCAGTCCATCATTTTCCATTCCTCTCAAGACAACCTTTTCTCCTTCTACTCCAAAGGAGAGCTCCATTTGCTTGAAGCTCCATGTACTTGTCCAGAGTCTCTATCCACTAGATGCCCAAAATGACCTTTGTGTCATCCAAATCTACTATAAAAAAGTCATCGATAGTTGTGTGGTTTCCCATGGTAATGCTCAGTTGTGGTACCAAGTGGGTGCATGATAAGAGAGTTCCATTGGCCATCTTGACTTAGAATCCCACATGTGCCTCCAAAAGTAGAGCTCTTCACTTCATGAGTGATGAGTTTATGAAACTAAGTGTAGCGCCACTGTCAAGCATCACTATGACCCTTTCTCCTTGGAGGGTTCCCTGTACCTTGAAAATCATGCACCTAGAGCTTCCAATAAGAGCGATGGTGCCTTCTCGCCATATTAGTGTGGCAATCCTTTTTGTACAATTTATGCTTACCTCCTTGAGAACCTGTCGGCCATCTCCTTCAAGTATTGAATCCTCTAGATCCTCCTCACCATCTGACGTGACCTGAATGTAGTGCATTTTCCCTTTTCCTAAACATTTGTGCGTCAGTTCCCACAATTTTGTATGGGTGAAACTAAGCTTTCTCCTCCTAAGTTCTTGTCTAGTGGCTCCATCCAACGATGACTTCTTCGGAGGTGGCTTGTTATGTTTTTCCTTTAGAGCCATCAATGTTTTGGTGTGAATAATTTTCAGAAGATGAGGCTGATGATGACACCATGCTTCACGATTTTTCAGTGCAATCCGGGTGCGCGCACCCGGTGCGCGTGCGTCACGCACCCAAGCACCCCTGCCAGCGGCTTTTTTGCTGCCGCACCCCTACCGCACCGGTCGAGCACCCGGGTGGGACATGGTGCTCGGGTGCTTCCCGGGTGCACGGGTGCGCCGCGGGTGCTCGCGGGGTGCACCGAGAAGAGGCCCAAGAAAACTTTTAAAAACAATACTTTTTGCTTTTTTTTTGTTTTTGTTTTTTAAGTATGCTAACCCTAATTGGTTGTGGGTCCCATGTGATCTATTTGAAGGCTTAATAAGACCAATAGATCTCATTTTCATTTCACCATTTTGGAGGAGCAAGGAGCTAAGTGAGAAAGAGTGTTTGGAGGAGCTTGTGAGAGATTAGTGGGTGGTTTTGCAAGGGATTGCAAGATCAAGAGGAGCAAGAGGAGCAAGAAAGTTTGATTTGGCAAGTGTCTCCTCAAGTTCACGCCTTCAAGGTAGGGTTTTTTTTATTTTAATTAGTTTTTTTGGTTTTAAAAATCAATTTATATATAATAATTTTTAAATTTAGTATTTAGTATTTAGTATTTAGTTTTACTAAGTTACTTTTAAGTTTCAAGTTTCATTCTTGAATCCTGTTGATAGTTGAATCTTCTTAGTTCTATGATTTTTTATTTTATAATTTATTATCTATATTAATTTTTAATTTTTTTCATTGTTCTTAAAATAAAAATATGGCAATATGGCATATGCTGAAACGTTTTTAGTAAAATACGTTTCAGCATATGTCATATTACCATATTTTTATTTAAAATACGTTTCAGCATATGCCATATTGCCATATTTTTATTTTAAGAACAATGAAAAAAACTAAAAATTAATATAGATAATAAATTATAAAATAAAAAATCATAGAACTATGAAGATTCAACTATCAACAAGATTCAAGAATGAAACTTGAAACTTGAAAGTAACTTAGTAAAATGTTTCAGCATATGCCATATTGATAAGTAGGAGATAATTTCCACAGCAAGTCAAATTGTGATATTGCTATCAAGATTTAACTGTGTGATTTTTGAGTCAAACTCATTGACCCATGTTCCATGAGTAGTGATTCAACATGAATCCATCTCTCACGAGAATAAATGGAACACTTAGCACTCATTGGATCTAGGTGATGCTCACAGGGGTGAAGCACCGGGACTTCCTGGTAGTTAAGTGCGCTCAGGCTGGAGTAGTACTGGGATGGGTGACCTCTCGGGAAGTCCCGGTGCTTCACCACTGTGAGCATCACCTAGATCCAATGAGTGCTAAGTGTTCCATTTATTCTCATGAGTGATGGATTCATGTTGACTCACTACTCATGAAACATGGGTCAATGAGTTTGACTCAAAAATCACACAGTTAAATCCTGATAGCAATATCACAAATATGCCATATTGCCATATTTTCATTTAGTATTTACTATTTAGCTTCATTTTTTAATACTTTAAATTTTTAAATAGTAAATGCTAAAATTAAATAGTAAAGTTTTAACTTTTAAGTTTTAAATTATTTTTACTTGGGATGAAATGTATCATGATCATTTTTATAATTTTATTTTCATTTTGTGAAATGCAGTTTTATAAATGGCTTCTAGATCCAGCCAAAGTTCAAAAGACATGGAAATTAATGAGCCAAGTGCATCTAATTATGAGCCTGAACCTGAGCCTGAAGGAAGTGATCATGGGGCTGATATAGGTGGTCAATCTGAGCTTGAGGTAGAGCCTCCTTATGTTGCACCAGGGGTGCCTTCTACTAATTGCCCTTCAGAGATTTTGAGGAAGTATGCTAGGGGTCCTTATGACTCAAAGTCCCCTCTGAAACAGTTTGCTACAAAAATTACACGCTCTACACCTTCAGGGGGTGGCACACGCAAATGGAAGTGCAATATATGTGGAGTAGAATGGTTTGGCAGCATTACAAGAGTTAATTCACACCTTTTTTGGAGTGGCTATGGTGTGAACCCATGCATGTTCTTGTCAAATCCTGAGAATGTCAAATACAGAATTGAAGCGAATAAACTATGGGGCATTCCTGATGATAGTGACGTTGCAATGCCTAGATCTTTGTCTGCTAGGCAACAGGTACAGCATATACAGCAGTTACAGGGGCAGCGAGATACATCTACTCGTATCTTGCATCATAGAGCAGGGACTATGTCACCTACACCATCATTCACCTCACTTGCACACAGTTCAGCAGGGGACAGTAGTAGGGGGAAACAGAAAGCAACCACAATTCGTAGTGATAGTAACCCCATTGCTCATTTATTTAACATACATGCAAGGGACCGGTTAGATGATGCTATTCGTGATTTTTTCTTTTCCAATGGCATCTCTACACATGTGGCTCGATCTCCCTATTTTGTGAGGATGATGACCATGGCAGTGAATGAGGGAGAGCCATCATATGTGCCACCAGGTGACCACAAGCTGAGGAATACAGTGTTGGATAGAGCCTATGACAAGGTTGGGATCTTGATGGAGCAAATGAAAGCATGTTGGATGGAGTCAGGTTGCAACATTATCATGGATGGGTGGACGGACATTAGTCATCATCCACTCATCAACATTATGGTTACATGCACGGAAGGCCCATATTTTTTGAAGGCAGTTGATTGTTCAGGGCATCGTAAAGATGTTGATTTTCAGTTTCATGTGCTTAGGGAAGCCATTGAGGAGGTTGGACCACAAAATGTGGTCCAAGTTGTGACAGATGCAGCACATGTGTGCAAAGCTGCAAGGAGGCTTGTTGAGGCAGCTTATAGGCATATTTGGTGGACTCCATGTTGTGTGCATGCCATGAACAATGCACTCAAAGACATGGGGAAAATAGAGTGGATTAGAAAGGTGGTTAATGATGGGAGAGAGGTGCAGATGTTTATCTGCAATCACCATACTTCACATGCACTTCTCAAGAGCTTCACAAAGAAGCAATTCCTCAAACCAGTTGAGACCAGGTATGCATCATATTATATTCTCTTGGAGAGAATGATTGAGTTGCAAGAGCCATTGCAACTCATGGTTATGACACAAGAATGGAATCGATGGCCTAAGTCCAGAACAGAGCAGGGGAAGAGAGTAAAGGAGAGAGTGAAGAGTGATCAGTTTTGGAGTGATGCAAAATACATAGTCTCCATCATTACTCCAGTGTTTCAAGTGATCAGATATGGAGATGCAGATTCACCTAGCCTTGGAGAGGTTTATGAGTGCATTGATTCCATGCTTGGGCAGATGAGGGCTGTTGTATGTGAGAGAGACCCCACTCTAGCATTCTATACGAAGCACATTGAGCCTATCATTCACCGCAGGTGGGAGAAGTTGAACACTCTTTTGCACATGGCTGCCTATGCATTGAACCCGAAGTGGTACATACCTAGGCCTGTTAGAGTCACACCACTTCGGGATGATGAGGTGAAGAATGGGTTCTTCCGATGCATTGCCAAAATGTATGATACTGAGACTGCTAGTGAGATTCGCACCGAGTGGTTTGAATTTGCTAGTCTTTCAGGTAATCCTTAAATCTTGATTCAGTGCTCTAAACTCTTTATAATTATTAAATTATAAGTTCTTTTAATAATTAATTGTTACTTTACTTATAAGTTATAACTTTATTTAAGCTATTTATAATTTTAATATTATGTTGTAAACTTTAAAATTTGTAACTTGTAGGATACTCGGATATTGCAAAGGTGGATCTGAAAACCATGGCACAAAAGAATCCCATTTTATGGTGGAAATGTCATGATTCACAAAAGTTAAAGATCACCTCACTAGCCATTCGACTGCTTTCTCAGATTTGTAATACTAATAACTAATTCCAGCCCTTAACAATCTTAACTTGAAGAGTTTTACCTTGCTGATTTTAATTTATGATTCATTGATTCAATAATTATTAATCATCGATTTACCATTTATCATTTGTTACAAATTGTATGAACATTTGTTTGTAACTTGTAAGTTGTAACTTTCAACTTTGTTATCTGAGGTGTTTAGCTCCTCAGCTGCAGAGAGGAATTGGTCCACCTATAGCTTCATTCACTCTATTAAGAGGAACAGACTTACCTCTAAGAGAGCAGAGAAGCTAGTTGCTGTACATGGTCACTTGCGGGTCAAAGATTGCAAGACACGCGAGTACAAGGAGAGCCCTGCAGCACGATGGGATGTGGAGCCAGAGGATCCAGCTCAGATTGATGAAGATGCCGATGCAGAAGCCAATGTAGGGCTAGTTGGTGTTCCTTTAGAGGATCAGGATCTTATCCAGGAGGAGTCTAGTAGTTCCATTGATGAGGACTTCGGCATAGGGGATGATTAGAGAGCACTTGAGAATCATCCATTCTCATTATTGGCATTTTGTCATTTTGTTGATTATACTCCCTTTGATATGGCTATGATACATTATTATTATTTCACTGTTTCATGCTATTCGGCTCATTGTCATCATGAGCATCTTTATGATATATGATATTCATAAAATCATATTTGAACAATGAATTTTGAATCTTGCATCTTGAACTAAGTTAATTTGTCAAATGGTCATTAGTAATAGTAATGGTTATGAAATTTCAAGTTTCAAGTTTGAACTTATGGTTTATGAATCACATTTTATTTTTCTCTATTCATTGTAGTCAACTATATTTGGTATGTTAATGTTACATTGTTATATAATATATTGAAGTATCATTTCATAATTAGCATTTTCAATCATTTATATTAATAATATTATATATATACTATGCAACCCCCTCCCCCCACTCCCTCTCCTCCTCCCCCCCTCGCTCCCCCGCCACCCCCCTGCCGTCCCCAAATTGAGGCTATTTTTTTTTCGCACCCGAAACTCGTCCCGATGTCCCCCTGCACTCCCGCACCGAGGTAACACTGCGATTTTTGGATTGCATTAGAGAGGGTGTTGGGATTGAACCCTTTTACCCATCCCTTCTATTAGACTATCCATGAATACCATGATTCGTCATCTCTCTAAAATATCTATAACCGGCACAAAGAGTCTCTAAAACTTAGTGATGTAATTGTTAACCGACCTGGACTGCCTCAGCTGTGCCAAATCTTTTAAATTGAGTTTTGGATGTTTTCCATCAAACCAATCTATAAGTGCAAACAAATAAATTTAATGAATACCAACAAATAAATGCCAAATAGTAGTGATATCAAGAATAATATAAATCCAAATATGATTACTGAATGTATTCACCACAGTATAATTTTATAGTTTCAAACAAAGTTGGCCCTCCAAATGTGCCAGATCCAATGTAAAGTAAACCGACAAGCAGAATAGGGTAGGAGTGAAACCCATCGAAAATTGTACAAGCCAAATAGGTAAGATCTTTCACTTCTGAAATGGCGAACAAAGCAAAACTCCCAATGGAATTTGCAATACAAATAAACAAATCAAGTCACATAAATACAACAATCAGCCCAATAGACATATATACCATAGTTTAAAAATTCGGTTTCGGCAATATCTCGGCTAGGCCAAACATTTTGAAAATCTTGGAATCGGCAAAAACTCAGCGAAAAATTCAGCAATAAATCCGCACTTATATCGAACATTTGAAAATATATAATTTCTTAAAATATTCTTAAAGTATATCAATTATAAATCTTTTAAAAAATAATCTTGTTATATATATTTATAATAGTTAAATAAAATCAGAAAACATCATTGCTAAATACCGTTGTATACTTGCAGTTGTATATAAGTTAAAATAGTTAATTTACTATATTTTAATTTCATATATTACAGTAAGTTTTAAATACAATCTATTTATTGTATTTTAAATTTACTAAAAGTAGTACAGTAAATTAAAAATAAAGTCTATTTACAAATTACTATATATATATATATTTTTTTGTATCTCAACAAAATGATAATATTTTTAATACATTAGAGTTTTTCAATATTTTGCAAAATAAAGTTTTAAACAATTTTTTAAACCAAATATATTAACATTTATAAAAATATTTATAAAATAAAAATTTAAATCTACCTGGAAGCATTGAATGCTTGTAGGTTTAATGGACACAAATGAATTTGCCCTATCAAATGCAGGTTTGACAACTCAATGAATGAATGGAGTCTGGACACAATGGTAAATGTCGTTGAATGCAAAGTCAAGAAATCATGAAAGTCGTTACCAGAGACAAAGTCGTGGCCGCCATCAAAGACAAAGGCACCGTTCAGAGATAAGCCTAGAGTCTAAAATTGTCGCCTGCATCATAAGCACCAACGGTTTTTTGCAATGTTTTTTGGCTTTTTGCACGATATTAATGGGAGAAAACACTGCGGTTTTTGGCTTTATTTCGCCTCCGATTTTTATAGCATTTATTTTGGCCTGTTGTTTGCTATGCGAAATACCGTGGGCTTGGCAATATATCGCCGTTTCTTAAAACTATGATATATACTATGTCAAAGGAAAACTCTAGAGAGTAAAACATGTCAACACATGACACAGCAAACACCTACAAAATAATTAAAATAGAAATGGGCACCGAGATATACTAAATCGGTCCCACACAAAATTTTAATATTTTATTTTATTTTATGATGGGGATATTGCATCCATTTGGATGGCTAGACTAGTAGCTTGTTCAACCAACGGTGGCTCCATCCAACGATGGCTTCTTCGGAGGTGGCTTGTTATGTTTTTCCTTCAGAGTCAACAGTGTTTTGGTGTGTAAATAATTTTCAGAAGATGAGGCTGATGATGACACCATGCTTCAGGATTTCTAGATTGCATTAGAGAGGGTGTTGGGATTGAACCGTTTTAACCATCCCTTCTATTAGACCATCCATGAATACCACGATCCGTTGTCTCTCTGAAATGTTTGTAACCATCACAAAGTCTCTAAAACTCAATGATGTAATTGTCAACCAACCCGGACTGCCTCAGTTGTGCCAATTCTTTAAAATTGAGTTCTGGATGTTTTCTATCAAACCGATCTATAAGTGCAAACAAATAAATTTAATGAATACCAGCAAATAAATGCCAAATACTAGTGATATCAAGAATGATATAAATCCAAACATGATTATTGAATGTATTCACCACAGTAAAATTTTATAATTTCAAACAAAGTTGGCCCTCCAAAAGTGCCAAATCCAAAGTAAAGTAAACCGAAAAGCTAAATAGGGTAGGAGTAAAACCCATGAAAATTGTACAAGCGAAATAGGTAAGATCTTTCACTTCTCAAATGGCGAACAAAGCAAAACTCCCAATGGAATTTGCAATACAAACAAACAAATCAAGTCGCATACCTACAACCAACCCAATAGACATATATACCGTGTCAAAGGAAAACATGTCGACACATGACACGAGACACACGTACAAAATAATTAAAATAGACATGGGTACCGAGATATACTAAACTGGTCTCACACACAAAATTTTAATATTTTGTTTCATCTTAAGATGGGGATATTACACCCAGTTGCATGGCTAGACTAATAGCTTGTTCAACTGAGGCAATCTCAACATCCTGACTTGGGATCCTTCAACCTCGTTTTAGCCATTTAAAGCTAGACAACCTGCAAGCGGGCTACCCTCCTATGTTATTGGATTAGTCCCTTCCTCCCAACTTTAAACTAGAATATTAGGAGATGACAAAATCCTACTGTTTGAGTAAAGGAGATTCAAATGGACGGGAATTCTAGTTACCGTTGAAGAGGGTGAAGGTTGTGTACTTTTTCAATGAATATTAATTACTTATTACCCTCAAAAAGGCCCTACTTTATTATAAAGTCAGTTTGTAACTTTATAGTATAACTTAAATAATTAAACATAATTAAAGGCCATTAAAATATTATTATTTCATTAAATACACATTATTTTGACAAGTTGCATGAACCAGGGAGTCAACAACTGCATTCACTACACATTCATCTGCCTTGTTAAAAATAGTAAGGGTCCATCAATAGCAACCCCTAATTTGCTATAAATAGTAAGTATATGAAATTGAGCCCAAACAAAGTCTAATCTAAGCCAAATGAAGACCAAACTAGAATATATTGAATTCTGGAGATGACAAGAACCTCCATTAACCAAGCCTCTACCTCAGATGACCTACTAGCCACAATAATTAGCCTATGAGAGTCATAATAATAGGCTAATTCCTCAAATTCTGATGCTCGTAAAAATGAGGACATTCAACATGTTTGACCTCTTTGTTCAATAAAGCGCACCTTCTGTAATGAACCCTTTTTGGGGGTCATTCATTTTTTATGACTTTCTACTTTTATTTGTATCCTTTCTTATATTTATGTCAATTTTAACGGTTTTCTTTCCATATGCATGTTTCATCCAACACACCTTGTAATTTCATTTATATCTTTTTTAATACCTTTTTATGAGAGGATGTATCGGTTAGGATGTCTCTTCCTATTTAATCAACGATTAACAAATCACACCTTTTGATTAACTATTGTTAGTTGTAAATTACTATAGGCATATGCACCACTTGGTCACTCAGCCTTCCCATAATTGCTGACGTGAATATATATATGATTTGGCACTTCGTTTACTAATGTGTCTCTGCTTCTCCGTCCTAACATTCATTTGTCCTCATCCTATTTTATCAACTCCTTAAGTTGTTGAATGCTTTGTGACGACGCTTCCTTCACTTTTAATATTATCATTTTAAATACAGATTTTGTGTAAAGTTTCCCGCAAATTCTAATTGATCAGTTCTGATATAATGCCTTTACCCTTACTAGAGATGGTCTTTATCAATACCAAATGGTCTATTGAATGTTCTTGCTATGTTGTATAGTTCTGTAATATAATATTTATTTCTACTATATATTGTATGAGGCTGTAGATGCTAAAGGAGCAGACTTGTGTTTCAATGTATGTCCTTTAACCACATTTACACCCTACGTAAATATAATAACCAAGGGGCATCGTGGGTTCCTCTTGATGATGTAATCTTGCTAACATCTACTGTATCCTCTGCAGCTGTTGATTGCACTCGTTGATCACCACATAGGCGGCACACCCCTCATTGGCTAGTTATGCCTTTTCTCCTTTCTCGGTGTTTGCCTATGGAGTTTCTATATTGATATGACCATGCATGAATTATCCTGCTGCAATCACGGTATCCTTTTGATGCGATGGTGATTCTTTCATATCTATCTATCATTATGGTCGTGATACGATTACTAGTTTGGAGATGTATTAGACCAGGCTTACTTTCCTGTTGTTTAATATTCTGCTATCCCCGATGCTGGAGCATATATGTTGGCTCTTTGTGCTTTGGTGAATGGAAAGGTTTCTTATGGGTTACTCCATCACTAATGTCCCCTGTCAACTATGAATGTTATACCAATTTATATCTTGTTCCTAGATTGAGAAGAGTCATTATGCCTCTTGGAAACTAATTGGTTTACTAACATCACTAGATTGTAATCATATAATATTTGAATTTATTTACAATATACTACAAATTAATTATAATGATTATATAATTATTATATTTTGATACTTAATATAATTATATTTAATATTTAGGTTATATTTTCAATCACTCTTAATTAAAGTATAATTCAAGTTATAAAAAAATAAATGGTAACATTATATTTGCTTATATTATACTAATTAATATTTATATTTTTCAAAATATAATAATTTGGGTTGTAATATTCTTTAAGATATTATTAGTTATTTAACATTATCAATATAATTATAATTTTATTTATTTATAATAATATCACAATATATATATATATTTAATAACATATCAACTATACTATTAGATTATAATACTTTATTAATATAGTATGTTGCTATATTATATTAGATTATTATTATTATCATAACACAATATGATATTATTAAATAATTAGAATGTAATATTACTTTATAAAATATTATTATTTTAAATATCATTATTAATATTACTTTATATAGAATACTTATTTATTATTTAAGTTATATACTAATATGGGGACATCACACCTTCTTATAACTTGGATCCTCGAAAGCCCTTGGAGCCTTATTAATGGATCTCACCATTTATTGCCAAATGATGATGGTAAATGTCAGTCCATTTGCATAGATGCATGTCACTATGTCTTGTTCGGCAATGTCTCTAGCCTTATTCTGAAATGACACCAAGGGTCCTTTTGCACTTTCTCATTTGTCACTAGTGCTCGAGGAACATGTAAGAATGGATGACTCATTGTGGCTTGTTCACTAGAAGTGGAAACTAAAGGTATAAATGTTTTTATAGTTTTACTTCTAGACTTTTGCAAAGCATGAGCATTTGCATTCATAGTTGCTTCATCTGCTTCTTTTGCTCTTGAATGTATTTGTTACAATATGTGAAAGATCCCTAATGGATCTCTTCTGCTGATCTACTGTAATTTTATATTTTTAAATTTGTTTTCCCTGTTTATTAAAATTTTCTTGTAGAACTAGATAGAAGTTGCAGAAGGGTTTGATTGTTTTATATTTTTGATGATTTTTCAGTAAGTAATAACAGAAGTACAATAACATGAACCAGTTCTGAAAATGTATTCCAAATACATTTAAAGAAAAATCGTTTCAAGCAGATTTTTTGAATATATGCCTAATATATAACCAAATGAAGATTTACAATAATATCCAGATGATTACAACCAAGAATAAAGCCAACCTGAAAGCGTGAAGGTGAAATATGAGATCAGAAGGAAGCTACGGCTAAAATCTAGCTCTCAAATGCTGCACGTGGGAAAGAATATGGCTGCCAGGTGTGGCCATACAGCTGCAAAGTGCCCACACGTGGGTAAAATTCCCAAAGCCCAACTAAAACTCTGACTCAGTACTGCGTTCTCCAAAAGAAACAATGCACAATCTCCAAGACACTTCTAACTACAAGAATCCAAACCACTGTTTTGGGGGCTATGTCCCAAACAGGCAAAGCAAGTGGGGTTGGTGTCCCGAATGCTGAAAGCTCAATCAAAGCCCAAAACACAAATCCAAGATGTAATATTTCAATAATGCCTTTGTACTTTGTCTTTACCTCCTTATAACCCACCAAACTTAGCTCGAACCCTAAAAGTGTCCCCATGTGGCATTGGGTTATAAAATAATATATTTCTCATTTTTAAAGTGGTTAAGTATCCAGAAAATGACCTTTTTCTCAATCGAAAGAAATCCATTCACTGAAATGCTCTGAGTCAAAAGAGAAATATTTAGAAAAGTTCAAGACCTTTCCAACAAGCTATTACACCAAGGGATATTCACCCAGATGAGGCCAAAAAACCCGTTATTACTCCAAAATGGCTATAACTTAGCCTTATTTAAATTATTAAAATGCTAACTTAGGAGAATATTTAAATATATTAAAATGTTTCCCAAATAGCGAATTGATAGCCAAAACACCTCTACAAGGTGAAACTGAACTCGTCACCTCTTGTGACTGATGCCGGATAATCTAAAATAACTAGTAGTCTCATCCTTCAAAATTAGGGATACTCCTAAAAAATAGGAATGTCTTTGAATCTCCCAGAACTGAACCCATAGAATGATCTCATAGAGACTCAAAAATGTAACCCATCTACACCTCCTAAAATGTAGGAAACTCCTACAATTAAGGAACTTCTCTCAACTGCTCTCCTATTGTTTGAAACTCCAGATCCGAACACTATGTACCCTGATTGAGTCCCTAAACACCACTGCCAGCCTACGAGACTCTAATGATAGGCCAACTCTATCGTCTCTGATGTCCACTCTAGAAAGGGAGCATGACAATCCTCCCTTCCCGGAGATTGTTTGTCCACAAGCAATGAACAAACTCTTGTTGCGCCACTTTGATATACACTCCTGGGTATGTGATATGAAGCAACACATCAAGGATTGCCCAATCAAATGCACTGCATAGGATAATACCAGGATCTCACACTGGATGAGAGTGTTCCCACAACCAAGGTGGTAACATACTGGAATCCCTGTGAAACAAGGCGTCAAACAAAACAACACCCAGATTCCAACACCATCTAAACCAGCACCCATCCATCTGGTATAAACAAGGATAACTGGAAACCTCTATCATGCCATATCTCTCTACAACCACTGTGATACCACTACGAAAGTAATAATCATCCAAAGCATCAAGTCCGCTAATACCCACATCATCTTGTAACCATGATCCCGGATGAAGTCTTTGTGATATAGATGTTATAGCCCATGTCGGAAACTGCTTGACATAATGTTGGATTGTTTGTTGGTCCCACCAACCAATCCTCCCAAACTACTGATTCAGGTGCCTACAGTCAATAACTCTATCCTCTGAAGATGGGAGCGCACTATCGCAACACAGATAGTATAAGTCCTGCTTCAATATCCTCATAGCCTTATGAAGAGCATAAAAATCTGCCATGGAAAATCATCCGCTATCCTGCTCATCAGTCATAAGAGCACTCCAACTGAGTGTAGATAACATCTGTCGAGTGACATCAAAGTGTTCAACCACTATGTCTACCCTCCTGTCATCAACCCTGAGTTGTCTAATCAAGCGATGAGTATGAAAATGATAGTTCTCAAGCATGTGTACTACCTTTGAATCTATGCTATGGTAGAATACTGTGCCAAAGTCATGTACATCATTGTAAGGAGTATCCAATATGAATTCACTAATGCATTTATCCTCATTTATAGTACTGCAACTTTGTACCTCTGAGACCACCTCCTCTGTCAATGATGAAACTGTTGTCACCACACTATGCTCACTCTCATCAGCTCCCCATGTGTCTACACATACAACTGAATCATGATCTTGAGATTCAGTGTCACTATGAGTAAACACTACTTTGATTTCTAGGGTATGGTCTAAGAAATCAGACTCATCATGACATGAAGTCTCATCACCCAATGCCTTCAAAATACCTATGTCTAGATTACTTTTTTGTGCAAACTCACCAAAATAATCCTGACCCTCTATATTACTTGTTGTTCTATCCAAATCAACGCTGGCCTCTTCCTCCGTTGGAAGAAATAAAGATCTAATGGATGATTCCCGTTGTTTCCTTGCATCATCTATCTGATTATGGCATTCTTTGACTCTTTGGAGACGTTGTCTTGCTTGGGCAACAAGTCTCTTTTCTTGCATAGCTCTATCTAACTAATATTTATTCAACCTTTGACAATGTTTTATATCATCTACCCTAAAGTACACAAAATCAGGCTTATGGTGACTTGTACCATTCCCATCATCACGTCCCATGCTTGCACCATGTGTACCTTCAAATATAGAATACAAATCATTGTTCTCTTCTTGACCAAAGGATGCCACATCTTGAGGTAACGAAGTTGTGTCATTGCTGTTATGAACTTCAGAATTATTATGATGTGTTCTAGTTATATTTTTTACCCCTTTAAGTGTATTATCATAGAAAGCCTCGTGGCCACCACTTGCATACGGGCCTTCATGATTATTCCCAAGTAAAAGAGCTACCATATTACAAGGAGGCTGTAAGCTATCACTGCCCCAAATCAGAGTTGTGGGAGCCTCCTCCATGCTTCCATTCCAATCATCAAACAATAGCCCATCTTGATCCTTCACATGCTTAGATAGAAGTGGCTCAAAGAAATCTTCAACTTGGCTTCTATGAGATTCAAAACCAGACTACTTGCATACTAAACTTGTCATCCCATTCTTAAGTTGAATGCCATCATCAACATCATTACCTCCATTTGAAATAAATATTGCCTCATGATTTGAACTGCTGTTGCAAATTTCAGAATAGGCCTCACACCTTGGTGTCATATTTCCAACATCTCTAATGGTTTGTCCCTTAATTGTGATCTCTTCCAATTTGTGACCAATGGCTTCTTTATTATCATTTAATAATTCTTTCTCTTTTTGCTGCTGAAAGGAGCTTGTAGATACCCAATTATCATTTGCTTTAGGTACACCCATAAATTATGTAAAGGAAAGGAGGTTGCGTATCTTCTTAGGAAGAGAACAATACTGATGGTAGCTACTCATAACTGCAACATTGAATTTCTTGGCAAGAGGCATCTTACATGTTCTTGTTAACAAAGATGAAACCTTAGAGCACCAATTTTTATTTCTAGCCATGGTATTGGCCTGTAATTGGACTGATTTCTTTTCTAACAGGCTGTCAGGTTGTAGGCTCTGATACCACTGAAAGATCCCTGATGGATCTCTTCTGCTGATCTGCTGTAATTTTATATTTTTATATTTTTTTTTCCCTATTTATTAAAATTTTCTTGCAGAACTAGACAAAAGTTGCAAAAGGGTCTAATTGTTTTATATTTTTGATGATTTTTCAATAAGTAATAACAAAAGTACAATAACATGAACCAGTTTTGAAAATGTATTCCAAATACATTTAAAGCAAAGTCGTTTCAAGCAAATTTTTTGAATATACGCCTAATATGTAACTAGATGAAGATTTGCAATAATATCCAGATGATTACAACCAAGAATAAAGCCGACCTGAAGGCATGAAGGTGAAATATGAGCCCAGGAGGAAGCTACAGCTAGGATCCAGCTCTCAAATGTTGCATGTGTGAAAGAATATGACTGCCAGGCGCGACTGTACAGCTGCAAAGTGCCCATACATGGGTAAAATGCCCAAACCCCAGCTAAAACTCTGACTCAATACTGCGTTCTTCAAAAGAAACAATGCACAATCTCCAAGATGCTTTTGACTACAAAAATCCAAACCACTGTTTTGGGGGCTACATCCCAAACAGACAAAGCAAGTGGGGTCGGCGTTTCAAATGCTGAAAGCTCAATCAAAGCTCAAAAGACAAATCCAAGATGTAATATGTCAATAATGCCTTTGAACTTTGTCTTTACCTCCTTATAACCCACCAAACTTAGCTCGAACCCTAAAAGTGTCCACATGTGGCTTTGGGTTATAAAATAATATATTTCTCATTTTTAAAGTGGTCTCGTATCCAGAAAATGACCTTTTTCCCAATAGAAAGAAATCCGTTCACCGAAACGCTCTGAGTCAAAAGAGAAATATTTAAAAAAGTTCAAGACCTTTTCAACGAGCTATTACACCAACGGATATTCACCCAGATGAGGCCAAAAAAACCCCATATTACTCGAAAATGGCTATAACTTAGCCTTATTTAAATTATTAAAATGCTAACTTAGGAGAATATTTAAATATATTAAAATATTTCCCAAATAGGGAACTGATAGCCAAAACACCTCTACAAGGTGAAACTAAACTCGTCACGTCCTGTGACTCATGCCGGATAATCTGAAATAACTCAGTCTCATCCCTCAAAATTAGGGATACTCCTAAAAAATAGGAATGTCTCTGAATCTCTCGAAACTGAAACCATAGAATGATCACGTAGAGACTCAAGAATGTAACCCATCTCCACCTCCTAAAATGTAAGAAACTCCTACAATTAAAGAACTGCTCTCAACTACTCTCCTACTATCTGAAACTTCAAATCCGAACATTGTGTACCCTGACTGAGTCCCTAAACACCACTGCCAACCTACGAGACTCTAATGATAGGCCAACTCTATCATCTCTAATGTCCACTCTAGAAAGGGGACATGACAATATGGTTTGCCAGAAAGGTTTTAGGTAGTTTCCCATCAACTATTGGCTGCCCTATACAAAATTGATGCCTTGTAAAGCACAAATATGCTTTCAATCTACGATAAGAGCCACTATATTCCTCTTTGCAATGCTTGCAAATCCAAAATTAACCTCCACATGACATTTGTTGAACCATTTCCACATATTCCCATAGTAGAGAGCTCAAGTTTTTTTTATCTCGGAGTTCTCGGTGCTACAAGCACTTGCCATGTTACATATCTACAAACAACATATAAAGCCACCAACCAAAATGAAAAATGAAAATAAAACTAGAAAGCTCATTTCGTTTTGTGAAAAAATGCAATGACAACTTTAAGAAACAAAGTCAACAGATCCCTACCTCTTTTATTGAATTCTTCCTCTTCAATGTCTTTGAGGAGTTCTCCATACTTGCAACCATGTATGAATAGCTCACAAACAAGCTTAGAGCATGCAACAATCACCTTTTAACACTCCTTGACCAATTGCAACCAAATAAGAAAGTTTAGCAATGGAGGCAAGAAGTTTTCTTTTTCATTCAGAAACAAAGTAACATGACTCGAACTCAGCTCAGACTCGCCAGTGAGTTAGCAATGACTCGGCAAAGTGACAAAACTCTTGAAATTTAGAGATTTTATAGGATTTAAAGAACATTCCATCCACCCATTATTGAATGAAGCTTATAGACGCAATAACATCATGAAATAGAAGGTAATTTGATCACATACATAACATACATCGATTACATAAGTACAAAGGTAAATTACTGAATACTAAATTAGTAGCTGAAGGAAATAGAAAACATAGATATATAAAATCCATGAAACCCATCAAAATGTATATCAAATCCGTGAAATCCATCACATCAATAGTCATCATCAAATGTTCCAATCTTATGTTAAGTTAAACAAAAAGTTAAAACAAGACTATAACTATGGCTCCTAGTCCTCATCCTCATCCTCAACCTTAGTATAATCTATAATATGCCTCTTACTAAGGCATCTAAGGTAAGTCCTGGATGACTGATTAGTCATAGGCTCTGCTTGTGAGGTGCCTCTAGGATCAACTGTAGTCTCTGCCAGTGCGTGTGAGGTGCCACTAGGATCAACTATAGCTCTTTGCTCCTCTACTTCCATAGCCACGACCTCAACCTCTTTGTCTGCCTCATCAACCCACTCTAGGTCCTCATCATCAAAGACAAGATCAATAGCCTCAATGATCCACTCAAACTCTGGATCAACCTCCTCGAGAATAATCATAGAGGTATCACTATCCAAATTCTCTCTAGTCCTAATGCATAGGTTGTAATGCACAAAGACTAGTTTATTCATTTTCTCCACAAACAACCTATTACGTCTCTTCGAGTGGATGTGCTCGAACCTGCGCCAGTTGCACTCACATTCAGAAGCGCTACATGGCTGGCTCAATATGCAGATGGCGATTTGTTGAAGGTTTTTGGTTGAAGGCCCAAACATTTGCCACCATCTATCTGAATTTTGAAAAAGGGAAAAGAAAAAAATGTTATTCTCATTCAAACCTTTAAAGCTAGAAAGTTAAAAACTAGATAGTATATAATATATATGTGCATCACTGCATATTATACAAGGCTTAAGTTGCAATTTTTACCTGGCTGCAATTTCGTACAACATTCTTTGCAAATTTGACCTGAAAAGATGGGTCTTGTTGCATTATTATAGGCATCCATCTCAAGCAATATATCTGTGGAATTAGTGGCATTTTCGATATCATAGTGTATAGGCCACTAATAACCTCCTCATTTGCCTTGAAATCATCACACAATGATATGCCGGATTGAGGTAATAGGTTGCTACATGGATGGGTCTATGAAGTTGATTTTGCCATCTCCTATCAATTATGTCCCAAATAGGGCCATACTTGTCCTCAACTCCTACATATTTGGCTCTAATAGCCTCCTTGGCCCTATACATGCCCTCATAAATGTGGCCTATTGCAGGCTTCTCCCCATCAATAACTTGTAGGAGGGCTACAAGGGGCTCAATGATCTACAAAACAATTAAACAAAAACACAATTTAGTGAATGATGGAACTTTGCAAAGTTGAACAATGAAAATAAATCAAAAATATGTATGAAATAAATTAATTTATAAATTTTAAGACTTAAGCTTTTAAAATTTAAATTTCCTCCACAATCTCCTTACATGGCTCCCAAAAACCTTCTTCATCGTAAATCCATTTTTTTACATCTATCCCTGCAGAAATGGTGGCAAAGGACGACGAAGTCCATTGTGGACCAACAAACATGCACCTCAAAGGTAACCTTGAACTCAACAAAGCTTTTAGTGTGATAAAATTAGAGGCAAATCTTGTAATACTAGGACGAGCCAACTCCTTTCACTCCGTGTATTCTCTCATAATGCTGAGGAACAAGGCATGATTATAGATGAACTTGCAAAGATTTTTGGCCTTATCAACACTTGATTTCACCCATTCAATCTTGTCAATATCCTCTAACATTAGGTCGAGGCAATGGGCCACACATGGAGCCGAAAAGATTCTTAGGTTTCTCTCCATCAAAAGTTTTCCTGCAGCAATTTTAAATTAGTTAGTAAACAATTAAAAATTTAGATGTGTTAAAAACTTTTAATTTTTAAAATTTAATGTAAAACTAAAATAAAAAATTTAGAAAATTAAAAGTTGAAATTTTACCTGCAACAACAAAATTAGTTGCATTATCAGTCACCACCTGGATAACATTTTTTTCCCCCACCTCCCTTATGACTTCAATAGCCTCACATAAGTGTTTTGCATTTTTGACTTGTGAGGAAGCATCTATATTCTATAAACTTAAAAAACATGGTGGATCTTGAAAGTGAACATATAGCAAACTAATTATCACTGAACAATCAATAAAACAAAATTTTAGTTACTCAATAATACATTAAATTTTAGACTTTGAGAAGTAGGGGATGATGAATTACCTCCACTAGAAACAAGAAAATTTAGGAGAGTCTTATTCCTCCTATCTGTCCATCCATCCGTCATTATGGTACACCCCCTTTGGCTCCAAATCTCTCTATGGTCTTCCAACTCAAGTTTCATTCCCTCAACCATTTCTATTAAGAGGGGACCACTCAACTCATCTTCAGTGAGGGCTTTAAACCCTACACCACAGATGGAAACTGCATTACTCATCCCTTACTGATAAGGAGTCCTGTTACATTTATAAAAACATTTAAATTAGCATATTTCAACATCAAGTTACAATTATAATAATTTATTTTCAAAGTTGAATTTTAAAAATGGTAAGTAAAACTTCAAACTTAAAACAATCAAATATAAATGAACTTGAACTACCTAGCTGCTATAAATAGAATGTTGCAAAAAAACCAAAACTTGCAAATTGCTCTTCTTCCAGCTTCACGGATCTCCCTATTCCAACCCAAGCTCTCAAGTGAGGGTTGTGCACCAGGAGTGGAAAGTGGTACAAAAAAATTGTCCAACCTAGATTTTCTAACTCTAGGACGAAAGGTAATGTCAGTACTACTATCAGGGGCAGCGCCACTAGCAGTGCCAAGAATAGATGTAGAAGCTATAGATTAGCAGAAGCACTACGACGATAGGGGGGAAGGGAAGAACCTTCTCCAACGCAACCTATTGAACCTGGGGGTGTAAAACTAGATACAAAAGTAGTTCCTGATGAGGGTGGATGGAAGTGGAACCAATTTGAGCTAACTCTGCTTTTTTTTTTGTCTTAATTCCTTTTTCTTGTTCATATTTTTGTAAGGCAACATAACAAAAATGTTGAGCCTCAGTAGTTGCAACTTTACAAGGCTCAGCATCATGAACATGGATGTCAGCAATATGGTATTTCAATCTATTTATCCCCCCACTATAAATGGTCTTACAAAATAAGCATTTTGTTTGAGTTCTACCTCTTCCCGGAAAGTCTATTTTGTACTTCTAGCAATCATCTTTTTTATTGCCTTTAGAGAACTTGGGTTTTTTAGCTAGAGGAGCCATTATGAGTAAGGAAAAACGTCAAGGTTGCTGCAATAAGACATTTTAGTCCAAAAATTACGATTTAAGCATTGTATTTTATGAAGATCTAAAGTAAAACAAAACCCATAAACATACAGAAAAAATTCATCCAAAAAACCCATAAGAATAGAGAAAAAAAATCATCTAAATCCAAAAAATTAACTCTTACCTCTTTGAAATGAGTTGATAAGTATTGAGAAGAGCTCCTATAAACTCCTTAATGATCTAAATGCAAGTATATAGCTGCTCCAATGTGACAAATGCAAGTTTTTCTCCTTTTCCTTTCAACTGGTTGCAAAACAATGGCACTCTATCTCCCTTTCTTCCTCTCTCTTTCTTTCTTTTTCTCACAATAGTGTTATGAAAGCCCTTTTAGGGTTATAAGGAAAAGAAAGACAAAAATAATAATATTGAAAAAGAAACCATTTTTAAATTATTTTTCTCAACTCCAACTTGCCTGTCGCAACTGGGTCACGACTATCGTGACCTACGAGTCAAGCAAGTCAGGCGAGTCGCCTTCCTTGACTAGCAAGCCAGGGTCATGAGTCAATTTGACCCGGTGAGCATAACTCGACTCGCAGTGAGTCTCGTTACTTTGTTCAGAAATGCACAAATGACATATAAAACATCCTTTTTGGCCTTTTTAGTGGTCTCTTTTAGAGTTGGAGGTTCAAATAGACCTAATTAGACAAAGAAAAAAACTTTTAAAAAGTCAAAAAACATGTTTACAGACCAAAGTCGGCCCAGGGTTTGGCTGCTCGAAATGAAATTTGTTGGGAAACTCCCCAAAATTTGGCTCGGGTCCATTTGATAGACTTTGGGCCAAATTTTGGCTCTTGTGGCCAAATTTGGCCCAAATTTGACACGAATTTGCATCTGCAGCAAATCGAACCAAAGCTTGCCAGTACCAGACACAATTTGTTTTAACAAAGAATATATATTCGGATTTTCATAAGCAATCAGAAGCTTCTGTTATGGAGTATTCTTTAGATGTTTTGTGGGACGTTTTACTACATAGGAGCAGCTTTACACTCTATTCTCTAGATATCACCACTGTGAGTATTTTCTGGATTCAATACTCTAACCTTGCAGATATTGCAAGACTTGGATCTTGGTGCCAGACCAATTTTTCATTTAAATGTAGTACTTTTTTTAAAACATTGTTGACCTCTATTCTAACTGATGTCTGCTACATTGGTTGATATTATCTTATTTTTCCCAATATAATCCATTTTATTCCCTTTAAAGGCTGTAAACTGTCATATATTTGTATATAACTTTATTGTGACTTTCTGCTCTGATTTTTGCTGCAAAGAAAGACTTTTTAAGGGTCTCCCAAGCACCTAATTACTTTCAAATTTTTAGGATGACCAAGGTATTAGATGAAGAGAAATAGAATCAAATTAGGTATAGACAGATTTTTTGGAACTTATGCATCAGGAACTATATTGTAAGCCTTTAATAAAAATTATTTTTGTGCTTTTTGTAAACTTTGCATATTGTGTTACGGTGATATTAAGGACACTTTGGTGATATTAAGGACCATTTCTTTTTTAGAATACATGATTGGGTGCAAGAAGATGTCTCTCTGTGTGAGGACATTGACAATAGTTCCTTTAAACTCGTAAGTGTAGATTCTGATTACATCTGTAAAAGTATGAATGTGTGAGCTGTTTTAGCTCTTCAACTCTTTTGGAAAAGATTATAACAGTGATAATATAGAGTGTTCAAAGAACTATAGAAACTAGATCTCTGGTGTAGGCAATGGTTTAGGATATGAGAATGTTTGTATGTTTTGTCTTGATAAGAAACATGATGCCTTTCTGTTTCTCATATCTACTGCTTTACAACATTTAAGCATTATATGTGGATTGAGTAATTATCTGCAGAGCCTTTTGTACTGTCTTTGCATCAGATTGGGAGATGAAGGGCCTTGTATTGTATTACTTAGCAGTGAATAGTAGTATAGCTCAATGCATAACTGAACTTAGTGATTGTAAGTAACCCAATAATATTGCATATAGTCACATCCAACTAGTATAATCAATCCAATTTATCTTATTCATATAAAAAAGCATAATGATCTAGCATCACCTTATTATATATAAAGCATTGGAAAAACATCAACTGTAGCCCTATAGTTAATTGTACTTAATAGCAGTCAGCCTCATTATCTCCACCCACTGTGTTATCTGTTACATTATAGCTTTACATTTGTCATTTGTAACTTGTAATTAATTTTGAGCTTTTGAAGTTAAACCATTTAGTCATGCACTATGCAGTGCGCACTATAATCAGCAATCTCAAACTTAATGGGAAAGATCCATCCTTATTTCAATATTCATGTTGTAAATTATTGTTTACTTGCACTTACCCACTCTATGAAATTAGAATGACCTTAAACTTTAGAAAAATAGTTATTTCCCTTTTTTTCTGTTTTGTTCTTAAATTTTTCCTGTAATTTTGGAGTTCTCAGTTTTTCCTCAAGAAACTGAAAATATCTTTATCTTTTGGTAAGAAAGATATATTTCCTTCCATGGCCTAAACAATTCAGTAATTATTTGTTAATCTGTATGTTCCACCAAGTCCTCCTTTGTAGTGATGGGGAAAGTTGGAAATTTAAGACTAGAACTTCTTGAAATAGTGTCAAGATATCAGAACCATAATTTTAATAGAAAAATAGCATTGGGCTGAAGGGTAGGTGCATACCACCACGGAACATAGGTTTGTTTTTAATCCTGTTGGTGTAGCAAAACCAAGGGAGATTATATTATTGAATAGATCATGTTGTAGTGGCTAGGGGACAATGCTCCTCATAATGTACCTAGAGTGTTCGAACCACTAGCCATTCCTATTGGGAATGAGCTGAAATGGCTGCCACAAAATATGATTGCAATTAATTTGTAGCAATTTGAAGTACTTAGCATCCCATCAAGTCAATGGCCCAAACCAACCCAACTCAGTTTCGCTTGATTCAAATCCTACACCCATTCACTACTAAACTGACTTGACTTGTTCTTGTTTTACTTGTATAGTGTAAGTCCTTGGTATTGTGGCTAATTTATTGGACCTCCCTTTCTATGGGAAATGTGAAAGATCCCAAACCAATCTCAAGGCAAATAACTGTCTTGTTTGAAGAACTTATCTTTGACCAGTGTTTAAAACCTTGTCCGGATAAGTGCCAAATTCTGATTTTTTTGTTGTTTTTGTCTAATACTCACCTTTCTTTTGGTCTTTTGGAGATACAAATAATTGCATAGAAAACAGTAAACAAATTCCAGCTAGAACAATAAGCAAAATATTAAGAGTTTAATAGTACTTTAATTCTGAAACAGTACATACTTGTACAGGCAAACAATCTGATTCAACAATAGATCTTTGCATTAGTTTGATGCCTTCAACAATCTGAATTAATGCCAACTTGAGGAAGATTAACAGCCGTAAACAAGATGATACAATTTTCTATCTGTAACCTCTTCTCAACAATACTCAACAATGGTGTCAGATACAAGATGAATGACACCTCTCCAAGAACACTCATGTGAGCTGCTACAGAGGCACATGCAAGCTGGAATGAGCTGGCCGTCCAGCTGAAACCCTCTCTACCAGACTAAATCTGCAGGCAATGATGAAATCGATCTCTACCTCTAACAATCTAAGTGCCCAATCGAACAAATGCAACAACCAATCTTTGCTGAGGGTTACGTCCCAACAATCCCAATCCTAGGGTTTGCGTCCCAAACCTCCAATTTGCTCCACCAAGCAATGGCAAATTTCAAAAGTGTAATGTTCAAAAGATACTCAAAAAATAGGTTGCTTCTCCTTATATCATCTCTCCAAAGCAATCCGAACCCTGAAAGGGAATTTCCCACTCTGCACTTTAATTAAAATAACATCTCCCATATAAATGGCATCCAGACTTGGGAAAAATGTTACTTTATTAAATTGTCATAACACAATGCATCAAATAACCTCCTTGTAGAAAAAATAAGTTATAATAATTCAAGACCTTTCCGACAAGCTTTCACACACAACATAGTTCAACTTCTCGCCGTTTTATCGTCGATAAGTCAACTTCTCGCGAGAAGTTCCAGGCGGTGGGAAAACATGAGGTTTTATTGTCGATTTTGAGCGCCAAGATTTTGCACTTATCTCCGTGAGAAGTTGGCGAGAAGTCGGTGATATATTGTCAATTTCTCACAATAACTTGCAGTATTCTTGCAGGTAGCGTCCAGTAAATACCTACGCCAAAAAATGATATTTTATTGTTTTGTTTGTTGTGTTCGGCATCTTGGGTGGAGAAGGGTTTTGGAGCAGCACCTAAGTGTTTGGCATTGATTTGTAGCGATTTCTAGTAGATTAGGAGCGGATTCAAAGTGGATTCGAAGCTCTTTCCAAGTAAATCTGGATCCACGAGTAAGTTTCTCAATTTTTTGTTCTTTTGAGTTAAACTTATTTTTGTCTTCTCATACTTGCATATCTTGCATCTAACTTAATTAAGACTCTAGGAATACCATTTATAATGTTCTCTAATACGTTTTAAAGTGTAATGAGTCATGACAAAGACCTAACACCATCTTTTTGCAATTTTTCCAAAAACAATCAAGTTTTTTCTCAATAATTTCAAAACCTGAAGGTTAATACATTTTTTGTTTTATTCTTTGATTTTCCAGCAAATATGGCTTGCTCTACATCTGGGTCAGTTGTAGCATCTCCTAGTGGTCCCATAGCATGTCCATCTAGATTCATAGGCACGGGACCTAAAGGGGCTAGAGACTTTGCATGAAAATATGCCTTTGAAGGAATAGAGTATAATAGTGTCATATGCATGAAATGTGTAAAACAAATCCGTGGAGGCATATCTCTTTTGAACTACCAACTTGCTAGTATAGAAAAGCTTGACACGAGGATTTGTGATGCAACTACGAAGGAAATAAAAAGGGAGATGATTGCTTTGCTTAATGCCCAAGAAGAGAAGTTGAAAAGGGAAAGGGCAAAATTGGCCATGAGGGCAGTCATTTACGAATCGCAAGGTATGCTTTCTTTTAAGAATCATTTATTATTTTCTAATCACAACTAATGATTGTGCTAAAACAATTATCATGATTCATAATGAAATGATGCAAGTTGTGTCATGTGACTAGGTATCCCAGTCGCCCTTGATGAAGAAGAAGCAATTGAGGGGATAGTGGGCTCTTTTCGTAGCCTTCAGATTCGCGCATGGAACACACCTACCCATGGCAAGCCTTTGGTCTCAACTTCCACATTTGTTGGTTCTAGTAGACCACAAATCTCTTCTATTGATGGTTATTTTGTGCATAGAAACACACCTGGAGCACAACCATTATTGGAGGGTACTAGATGGAACTGTGATGTGCATGAGCAACTTGACATTCAATGTGCTGATTTTTGGTTTTTTAACAAGCTCTCCTTCAATGTTGCAGCAAGTTCATATTTTTTAAATTTTGTGACTGGTTTTACGATAGCGGGAAAGGGCTACAAGCCACCTACTCTTGCAACCTTGAGTGGGAGGTACTTCACTTGTTTCACACTTCAATACTTTTACAATTTTACAATTTATTTGTTTTTGTTGAAAGTAATTTTTCTTAATCAAAGTTTTGTACTTAAAGTTAATCTCATTTTTTATTTTGTGCTTGTAGATTGTTGAAAGATGTTGTTTCTAGGGGTAAAAATGTGGTTGAAGAGAAAAAGTTACAATGGAAACAATATGGCTGCACCATACTTTCAGATGAATGGACGAATGGAAGAAACCGTACCATCATCAACTTTTTAGTTTCTTGCAAGGATCAAGTAGTCTTTCTTAAATCCTTGGATGCCTTGGACAAAATAAAGATGGTTGAGACTTTGGCTTGAATGCTAGAGAATGTTGTGATGGAGGTTAGGGCTGAAAATGTGGTGCAAATCATAACTAACAATGCAGCGGGTAGGATCTGACAAGAAAAGCATAACACACTTGTTTGGTCTTCTTGTGCAGTGCATGTTATTGGCCTTCTTTTGGAGGATATAGAGAAATTGGATTGGGTGAAATTAGTTGTAGAGGAAGCAAAATATATCTACAATCACCCTTGGGTCCTTCACTTGATGAGAGACTACACCAGAGACAAGGAGTTGGTTAGAACCGCGGTCACAAGATTCGCAACGATTTTTTTAGCAAAATATATCTACAATCACCCTTGGGTACTTCGCTTGATGAGAGACTACACTAAAGACAAGGAGTTGGTTAGACCCACGGTCACAAGTTCCGCAACGATTTTTTTAACATTGCAAAGTGTTGTTCATCGTATGAATCCATTGAGGCAAATATTTGTCTGTCCAAAATGGCTACAGTCAAGTTATTCAAAGAAGGTCGATGGGCAGAGTGTTGCATGCATTGTGTTTGACATCCAATTTTTTGATCGAGCTAGAGAAATTGTGAAGGTAACTTGGAAACTTCAAAATTTGATTTTTTTTGTACTTATTAATCAAGTCTTTCATTATTAATTTATAACCCTACTCTTTGATTAATAATTGTTTTCTATCTTTCAATTGTAGGTGGTGAAGCCCTTGGTTAGAGTTCTTCGCTTGGTAGATGGGGAACAAACCCCAATGGGGTCCCTTTATGAGGCCATGGACAAGGCGAAAGAGGCTATAAGAAATAAGTACAGGGGAGAGAACCTAAAATTTCAGCCCATATGGGATATTATTGATAGGAGATGGAGCAATCAGCTCCACCAATCCATTCATGCAGTAGCGTATTTCCTCAACCCTTGTTACCGCTTCTCTCCATCATATGTGGATCCCAATAGAGAGGTCATGGAGGGCTTTAGTGAATGCATGCAGAGGATGGTACCTGACATTGCGGTGAGAGACCTCATTGTGGCCGAGATGGAACTGTATCAAAATGCAACAGGCAAACTATTCTCCTCAGCCTTGGCAAAGAGAGGCAAACACACTCAGACCCTAGGTACAATATTTGGAATTTGGAGTCTCTCACATGCATGATAAGTAGATAAATAAGCTACAAAAACTTTTCCTCGTCTTGCTTTCTAACTCTTTAATATTTATCTTGCAAATGCTTGGTGGTGAAATTGGGGTGGTAATTTCCCAAATCTGCAAAAGCTTTCTCTTTGCATCTTATGTCATCCTTGTAACTCATCTAGTTGTGAGCGTAATTGGAGCTTGTTCGAATCTATTCACACGAAGAAGAGGAATAAGTTGGCACAGAAACACCTAAATGATTTTGTCTTTGTGTATTATAACCTCAAGTTGTGCATAAGAAAGGTAATGGCAGTAGCAACTCAACCACTTGATCTGGATGACATAGATCCTTTTGGCGATTGGACAGCACGGGAGCGGCCTTCACTGTTCACTGAGGATGAAATATATGAGTTGGAGAGGGAGGCTATGGAGGAGGGTGGTTTTGCAATGGTACTAGACGACATTCAGGAGGAGGGCAATGAGAGTGAGGATAGTGACAGTAAGCACAGTGATAGTGAGGATGAGGATGAGGATGAGGATGATGAGTCATTGCAAGGGCCAACACCAGCACCACCACAGACGACTGCTACGGCTAGAGCTGCTAGACCCCCTCCCTCTCCCATAGTTTTTACTAGAACTACTGGGATGGAGAAGAGGAAGATGTAGACTAGTTTTTATATTTGCTTATATTTTGACAAAGACAATTTGGTATTTGTAGTTTGCTTCAGAGTTCAGAGTTTGAATACATTGGCATTCCACATGAGGATGCGATTTTGTTACTTATTGCATTTATATATATCTAGATCAGCTTGTTTGGTTTGTTTACTCATTTACCAGACTCAATACATGCATTTACTTATTGAGTTTTCTGAAAAAAAAGCATTTTAAATTAAATTAAAGTCATTTTAAAAATTCTCGATATTTTCCCGAGAAGTTGCCGATTTCTCTTTGATATTTGCCGAGAATTTTTTTTGGCCTTGCCCAGAAGTGGCAGAGAATGAGAAGTTGAACTATGGGTATACAAGCCCAGATTATTAAATTATTCCCTTATTACTCCAAAATGACTCTAAATATAGCCTTATTATAATTTATTTAATAATCAACTTAGGAAATATTAAAATATTTTCCTTTATTCCTCCAAATGCCCAAATCAACCAGATAATCATAAAACTGACCATGTCACCTATCTGTGACTATCACCGAACAAGATGGGTCAACTAGTAGTCTCATCCCTAAAATCTAGGGATGCTCCTAGAAACTAGGGAACTCATCTAGTGGCCATGAAATTTTAGGGAAACCTCCTAAAATCAAGGAATTGCTCCAAACGAGCCCAAAACTGGCTGAAATGCCATGTGCAGCCGTTGAATATCCTGTGTGAGTCTCTATCCAACACTGCTAGCCTACAAGTCTCGCATGATAGGCTAACTCTCAAGACCCTAATAATCCAACTAAGGGGGGGACATGACAGTCCTCCCCTCTCAGAGATGCTTGCCTCAAGCGTCTACAATGTTGGGTGCTGTAAAATGGATTCACTCTCCCAAGTGGCATCCTCTACAGGAAGATCTCTCCAATGCACCAAATACTCTCGAATCACCCTACTCATTAGTCATTGTTCCCTTACCTCAAGAATCTCATTAGGAACCAAAGTCAACTTGCCTTCCTTATCCAAGGGAGATAAATCAGGTGATGCTGAAATATGTTGTCCCAGTGCCTTTTTCAGGCATGACACGTGGAACACATTATGAATCCTACTATCAAGTGGTAACTCAATCTCATAGGCAACCTCTCCAACCCGCCTGAGTACCCTGTATGGATTGTAAAAGCGAGGTTTGAGCTTTTCAACTCCTCTCCCTTTTAAGGTGCTCTGTCTATAGGGTTCTAAGCAAAGGAAAACCATGTCAGCCACCTCAAATGCCCTCTCAGTCCTATGCCTATCAACGTACATCTTTTGTTGATTCTAAGCATGTTGTAAGTTCTCTCTGAGAGATCTCATGATATCCTGGTTCTCCTATAACCAATCCTGTGCAAAAGCTAATGCATCGTAGCCATAAAGGGTTCGGAAAGGAGTCATATCTATAGACATGTGGTGCGTAGTATTATAACAATACTCACCCAAATACAACCAGCGCACCCATGCCTTTTGCTGCCCTGACACATAATTGCTGAGATACCCCTCAATCCACTAATTAACTATCTCGGTCTGTCGATCCGTCTAAGGGTGGTAGTTGGTACTAGGTGTCAACTCAGTGCCCGCAAGCCTCAAAAGTTCCTGCCAAAATGAACTCATGAACCTGTTGTCTCTGTCACTCACTATAGTCTTAGGAAGACCATAGAGTCTAAACACCTCTCTAAAGAATAGCACGACTACCTGGAATGCTGTGAAATCAACTGCAATCGAAAAGAAGTAGACATATTTAGTCAATCTGTCCACCACTACATAAATACAATCCTTCCCCTAAACTCAAGCAAGACTTATAATGAAATCCATAGAGATTCCTGTCCACTTCTATTCTGATATAGGTAAGGGCTGCAACAAACTAGCAGGGAAAGTATGTTCTGACTTGTTCTGTTGAGAAGTCATGCACTCACGAACATGGCATAAGACATCATCCTTAAGACCCTTCCAAGAGAATCTCTCCCAAATCAGTCTGTATGTCTTACCATACCCTAGGTGCTCTGCCGTAGGAGTATCATGAAAGTCATGCAAAATTTGTTCCTTCGACTATGACTCAGGAACAAGATAGACTCTATTTTCATTGTAGATGACATCATCAACCACACTATATTTGTCAACCTGTACTAATCCATCCATGACCTCACAAGCATGCTGATTTTTAGAGTACTCAACTAAAAGTTGAGCCTTTCAATCTATTAAAAGCTCACTTAATGAACATAGGGCAGCAAGTGACGGTTTTCTAGAAAGTGGATAAGCTACAATATTGTTCTTCCCTTTAACAAACTCTATGTCAAAATCATAGGCTTAGACCTTGCTTACCCATTTTTCATGAGATCCGTCAAAGGTGCTACTAGCTGAGAGAATCCCTTCATGAACCTCCTATAATAAGCACATAAACCAAGGAATCCACGTAATTCTATAATGTTCCTAGGATAGGGCCAATCTCGAATTGCCTATATTTTCTCATCATGCACTTTCACCCCATCAGCACTAATCACATGGCCTAAATATAAGATCTCCGTACATCCAAATTCACATTTGGACAACTTAGCAAATAGAGATTGACTCTCCATGATGCTAAGTATCTCACCTAGGTGCCTGAGATGATCCTCCCATGTACGACTATAGATCAATATATCATCAAAAAACACTAGAACTGATTTCCTTAGCTGTTTGTTGAAGATGTGGTTCATATAGGACTGGAAAGTGGCAAGTGCATTTGTGAGGCCAAAAGGCATCACCAAGAACTCATAGTGCCCATAAAGACAACAGAAGGCAGCCTTGTGTACGTCCTCATTCCTTACACAACTCTGATGATAGCCTGAATGGAGATCAATCTTAGAGAAGTAGATAGCTCCATGAAGCTCATCCAACAGCTCATCTATGTGTGGAATGGGATATCTGTTTTTTATTGTTTTCTTGTTCAAAGCTCTGTAATCTATACACATCTGCAGAGTCCCATCCTTCTTCTTAACCAACACCACAGAAAAAGCAAAAGGACTTGAGCTAGGGTGAATGAACCCCATGTCCAATAACTTATAAACGGTCTTCTCAATCTCATCCTTGTATGCTCTAGGATGATGATATGGGGTAGTAATCACTGGCTTAACACCATCCTCCAACTCTATCACATGATCAAAACCTCTATCTAGAGGTATACCAGAGGGTATGTCTCCAAAAACTTCACCATGCCAACCCATCACTGACTGTATATCAACATGAAAGGCCCTACCATCCTGGGGTGTGGGAGTTTGGAACTTAACATAACAGTGTGTAGCCCAAATCACATCATCATGTCTAATAATAGACTCCATCCTATGGGAAGACACCTCCATGGGTTCATCATTTGAGGCTGCTCTCAAAACTATCTTCTCCCTCCAAAAATGAACTCTAACTACATATGGTGGTGGTCAATAATGTATCTGCCAATACCCTATAACCACTACATGCCCAAAACCACATCATAATCCTCTAATGGTAGCACATAGAAATCATCTATCAAAGTATAATCCCCCATCTGGATGCTAAGCTAAGAAATCCTCCTGGTATAGCCCAATACTGCACCATTTGCAACCTTCACTCCAAACCCAGCAAACTCCTCATACTATAAACCCCGCCTATCAACTAACTTCTGATCAATGAAGTTGTGTGTGGCCCCCATGTCTACCAAGCTCATAAAACATTGGCCTTGGAGTTTACCTTCAAAAGGCATGAAACTTGGGAATTGGAGAGAGTAGCCATAGTCACCTTGGTGGATGCCAAAGGCTCAAGAGTGTCTAACTCCAATTGCGGGTGCTCTTGCTCAACCTTCTTCGAAATATCCTCAATATCAGTGTTAGGTATCTCCTCCTCTGCCATCTCAGATGTCACCTCAATCAAATGAACCTTGCCCCCTACCCATAGAATGGTGACTAGGCTTCAATGGCTCCTTACAAGAGAAGCATAGTTTCCTCCTCAATTCATTCCTAGTCTCCTGGTCCAACCTGGTATGTCTGAATGGTGGTTCACCTCTACCCTAAGGGGTGTTGGCCTTTTGTGTAGACCGAGAGTCCCTAAATGGCTTATTATCTGCCTGATAAAAAGTAGGAGTGGTGTCCAATCTCAATGTCACATCAATGGTCTCCGTACGAGTGTCTAACCTGAATGCTCACACCAACCCCTTAAGCCTATCCTATAATCCTTCTATAAAAAGCATCACATTACGCTTCTAAGGCATATCAGGTACCATGATTGCAATACACTAGAACTCATTAATATAAGCTTCCACGTGCCCTGTCTGTCTAAGAAGTGCTAGCTCCCTATGGTAAAGCTCTGTGTCTTTCTGATCAAACCTAGTAATGAGGCACTCTGTGAACTCTACATAGGAGTGAACCAAGGCATGATCCTGGGTGACTAATCCATGGTGCCACCAATCACAAGCAACCTCATCTAAATGCAAGACAACAAACTGAATAGCCTCTCTCTCAGGAATAGGCCTCAAGGATAAATAAATGTCCAGCTTGTGCACCCAAGCTCATGCACTCTCACCACTGGTGCCATCATAAATAGCCAATGCGATCTTCCCTTTAGCCCTATTGAGATCATTGTTCTGATGTGGCCTATGGCTTCTGTCTCCTCTAAACCTAGTAGTATTTCTACCCTATGCTCAATATTGGGGAAAAGGAAAAACATCCCTAACCTCTGGGGGTAGAGCTCTCCACTGAGCTGTGGCTGCCAAACTGATTCCTGGAATCTTTTGAGTGGCTCTACCTGTGTTGGTTGCCCACCTGGTATAAACTAAGGAAGCAAGGGTCTATCCCTAGCTGGTGTATGGGGTCGTTCCTATCCAGGGGAATGAAGGGAGCCCCCAACTAATGCACAAGATCTATGACTATACTGGCTTCCTACAACTGAAACTGATTTGCTTCATCCTTGTCTCTCTTGCCCCCCTCTATGTTTGTCCAACTGCATTCGTTCCAAGGTATTTTGTAACCTTTCTAGGATATGCACTATCCTAGGCTATGTGGTGATGAGAGTTCACATCAACTCTCTCTATTCCTCCTCCTATTGCTTCTGTCTAGCACCTCCCTATTCATCTACCATAATGGGTTCTTGCTCTGTACCAAACTCTAAATTGTACCAACCTCTCCTGTGACTGTAATACTAGAGTAGGTTTGCCCTTCCTAGATGCATAGAAACTTTTATTTTTTATTTTTTTAAATAAAATTCACAGGCTAGCAAGATCATGGCTCTGATACCACTAAAATATCCCAAACCGATCTCAACGCAAATAACTGTCTTGTTTGAAGAACTTATCTTTGACCTGTGTTTAAACCAGTGTAACAGGACTCTGCAAGCCTGACTAGGACTCTACGAGTCCAAGGCAAAGTCCCACTTTCCGATGCAATTGGCCTCTAGACTCGGACTTGGTCAAGTCCTAGCAGAGTGCACATGGACTCGCCGAGTCCCATGCCTAGGACTCTCACCAACGGAAAAGACATTAAAGTGCAAAAAAAAAAAAATGACTTAAGTTGCATTTTTCTGGTTGTTATAACATCTAATTGACCTAAAAAGGTCATTCCACCATTTACTTATTCTGATAGAGAGGAAAGAGTTAGAGAAGAATATTGGGGTAGAGAGAAATGAACAAACCGGTTGGCTCTCCCGTATTGATTTCTGATAGTTTGTGCAACTTTGTAGCTTGCACTTAAGCATTGAGAGGAGCTTAAGGAAGCATTTGGAGAAGGCTTCTACAAACTTACTTGCATTTCCATTGTTTGACTTTGTGCAAATTTGAAAAGGTAAGCAACAAGGTGCATTTCTTTGTGTTGTTTTGTGTTGACCAGGACTCTACGAGTCCAAGGCAAAGTCCCACTTTTTGAGGCAATTGACCTCTAGACTCAAACTCGGTCGAGTCTTGGCAAAGTCCACGTGGACTCACCAAGTCCCGAGCCCAGGACTCTTGCTGGCAGCAAAGACATTAAAGTACAAAAAAAAAACATTGACTTAAGTTGCATTTTTCCAGTTGTTATAACATCTAATTGACCTAAAAAGGTCATTCCACCATTTGCTTATGCTTGTGATAGAGAGGAAAGAGTTAGAGAAGAATATTAGGGTTTTGAGAGAGAAATCAGCAAACCGGTTGGCTCTCTTGTATTGATTTCTGATGGTTTGTGCAACTCTATGGCTTGCACTTAAGCATTGAGAGGAACTTAAGGAAGCATTTGGAGGAGGCTTCTACAAACTTACTTGCATTTCCATTGTTTGACTTTGTGCAAATTTGAAGAGGTAAGCAACAGGTTGCATTTCTTTGTGTTGTTTTGTAATATGTTTTACATTCATATTTTTTTACTTCTCATTTTGTTTACATTTGTTTAGCCTCTACTTCTACTATCTACTATTTAGAATCTAGATTTATTCTAATTTATATTGATGACAACCTGAGAAGGCCCTAAAGTTTAAAAATCTGATTTGATGCTAACATTTTTTTATTTTTTATATATTCATATTGCAGGAGCAAACACATTGACATAATGCCTCAGGGTGAGCCATCTGGAAGTGGAACTAGGCCTACATTTAACCCTAATGCAGACCCAAGGGCAATAGCAAGGGATAGGGCTTGGAAACATGCCATCCTGGGGTACAAAAGGAGAATTGTTACATGTTGGCATTGCGGTGTAGTATATAATGGGGGAGGAATAAATAGATTGAAGTATCACTTAGCACATATACCTAGGCAAGATGCTAAAAAATGTGAAAATGTACCCCAAGATGTTATATGAGACATGCAAACTCTTCTATAGGAAAAAATGGAGAAAAAAGAATTGAAAAAGAAGCAACAAGAAGAAATGGCACAACTAGCCCAATAGGGATCTTCTAGTTTTCACTCTCCATTATCCCCTACTCCACCTATGGATGCCACTGCTTCTATGAGTGTGACCATTGGGCCTCACATTCATAAGCAAAAATTGACACTTGATTCCATGTTTGTTTCACGCACGGCTCTAGGTGCACAACCATTGCTTGAGAGCATGGATTGGAACAAGGAGAAGCATGATTATGCAAGATTGGCACTTGGAGATTTCTTTATCTATAACAACATTTCATTCAATGCAACAAGGTACTTAGTTATTTAAATTTTAATTTATGTCTTACTTCTCTTGCTTTCAAGTTTTAACTCTCTAACTTTCAAGAGACAATAATATGCTTATTTTGTTTATTTTAATTTGTATTTTGTTTTCAAATTTATTTATAATATACTAATTTGTTTAACTTTAAATTTTATTTAATTTGTTTTAGGTCCCCTTATTGGCAAATTGCAATTGATGTTATTGTTTGTGGTCTGGGGTTCAAAGCCCCTAATGCTAATGAGCTAGGAGGTCCTATTTTGACCCAAAGGGTGGCTGATGTAGAAGGTGCAATCAAGGAGTAGCGTGAGGTGTGGAAGACGAAGGGTTGCACCATCATGACTGATGGTTGGACTAATAGGAGTAGAACACTCCTCAAATTTTTTGTCTCCTTATCAAATAATTGTACTTAGAGTCTTAGACATTAAAAATTTAGAAGTAGAACTCGTATTTAAGTGATTAAATTTATAAATTATAAATCATCATTAATCATTATATTAATTTGTTTATTTTTCTTCAAATGCCATGGTCTTTTTGAAATCAATTGATGCCTCAAGAGAAACAAAGAATGTTGCATATCTTTGTGAGGTAATGGATAAAGTGATAAAGGACATGGGTGAGGAGAATGTGCTGCAGATAGTTACAAATAATGCAGCAAATTATGTTGCTGCAGGCTTATGGAGAGACACCCTCACATATTTTGGACCCCTTGTGCTGCTCACTGCATTGACCTCATGTTAGAGGATCTTGGTAAACTCCCTTGGATAAAAACAATTATAGAGCAAGGAAGGAGTGTATGCAAATTCATATATAATCATACATGGGTCCTCAACCTCATGAGGAAACACAATGTCCAAAAGGAGTTCTCTTGTCCAGGGATCACTAGATTTGCTACCAATTTTCTTACATTCAAATATTTACTTGATTCAAAGGAAGGTTTGAGACGCATGTTTGTTAGTGAGGAGTGGATTGTATCATCATATGTAAAGACCATTGCAAAGATTGATGCAACTGATCGCATTTTTTATGAGGCTTCCTTTTGGACACCGATTATTGATATTGTGACGGTAATTTTTCTTTTTGTCCTCATTTCATCTTTATTTTGTTTATGAAATTATGTTATAAATTATTGACTTAAAAAAAAAAAAACTTAAAGCTGATTATTTCTCCGCCAACTTTCATAATGATTGTAGTTTGTAAAGTCGCTTGTTCTCCTACGAATTGTTGATGGAGAGAAACCCTCAATGGGCTACATTTATGAGAGCATGGATAGGGTGAAGAAGGCCATTCGCTCTTTTTTTGTAGGGAATCAAGATATGTATGGGCCTATATGGGATATCATTGATAGACATTGGGACAATCTACTTCATAGGCTTATATATGCAGCGGCCTACTTCCTTAATTAGCATACCAATTCAGCCCACATTTCAAAGCTGATGATGAGGTGTGGAGCGGCCTCTACAATGTTGTAGAGAGAATGTCACTTGATTCAAGAGTTGGAATAATTGTAGTCCGTGACATTGAGCTGTTTAAGTAAGCTCAAGGGGACCTATTTGCATGGGAGTTGTGCAAGAAAAATAAGACAGAATTGATGTCTGGTAAGAATCTTTGATTTTACATCCTAAGTTCTAATTCTATTACCATTTTAATTTGATAAAGTCAAAGTTATTGATATGATTTAAATTTTTCTTGTTTCAGATGCATGGTGGGAGATGTTTGGCACAAAGGTGCCAAATTTACAGAGGATTGCAATTCACATCTTGAACCAGCCATCTAGTGCATCAGGATGTAAATGTAATTAGAGTGTATTTGAGCACATACACTCGAAGAAGCGCAATAGGTTGGCAATGAAAAAATTGAATGATTTTGTCTTTATTCACTACAACCTTTGCCTTCGCCATAGACAGATTGTATTAGAGAATGTTGATCCACATGCATAGTGAAACACAGAGATTGTTGATCTTGTCTTTAGTGATGAAGTGGAGTGGGTAGATCAAGTGGATCGAGAGGTTGAGGTAGTAGCGATCGCAGTCGAGGAGGTTAGAGCACGAGGAGACAGAGTGTAGGACCCTAAGGCTAGGAGTGATGGATCCGAGTCTGATGATGAGGATTATGTGGGCGAGGATGAAGATGATGATGAGGATGAGGATGAGGTTCAGCCTTAGACACAGGAATAGAGGATGGCTCTACAGTCTTCCATGACTTATCTTAGGCGTACTCGTAGGAGGACATAGACTACTATGAGCCTTAGTCTTTTAGTTATTTTGATATATGTTTGGAACTTTTGATACCATGGATTTCGTTATCTATGAATATTGTAGACATTCGAGTCTTTGACACTGCAGTGACACTATGTTTATTACTTTATAGTTTATATTGTGTTATTCAATTTTTTTCCTTCAGAAATTCACTTTTATACTTATGTGATCTATGCAAAATTGTGTATATTTATTAAGTAGCTTCTATTTACTTCAATCGTTGTGTATTGGATGTTAATTGACTGAAAGATGCATGAAACAATCTTAAAATCCTTAAAAATCTTTGAATTTCATGGGTTTTTCAATTTTCCAAGTCCTTGCCAAGTCTGATCACCGAGTCCAAGTCCGAGACGGATTTTGACTTTCCAAGTGAGAGGCGAGTCCGAGTCTCGTAACTATGGTTTAAACCCTTGTCTAGATAAGTGCCAAATTTTGATTTTTTTGTCGTTTTTCTCTAATATTCACCTTTTTTTTGGTCTTGTGGAAATACAAATAATTGCATAGAAAACAGTAAACAAATTCCAGCTAGAACAATAAGCAAAATGCTAAGAGTTTAATAGTACTTTAATTCTGAAATAGTACATACCCGTACAGGCAAACAATCTGATTAAAAAATGGATCCTTGCATTAACAGCCATAAACAAGATGATACAATTTGTTGTCTATAACCTCTTCTCAACAATACTCAACAATGGCGTCAGCTACAAGATGACTGACGCCTCCAAGAACACTCACGTGAGCTGCTACAAAGGCACGTGCAAGCTGAAATGAGCTGGCTGTCCAGCTAAAACCCTCTCTACCAAACTAAATATGCAGGCAATGATGAAATTGATCTCTACCTCTGACAATTTGAGTGCCCAATCGAACAAATGCAACAACTAATCCTTATTGAGGGTTACCTTCCAGCAATTCCAGTCCCAAGGTTTGCGTCCCAGACCTCCAATTCGCTCTACCAGAGCTATGGAAAATTTCAAAAGTGTAATGTTCAAAAGATACTCAAAAAATAGGGTTGTTTCTCCTTATATCCCCTCTCCAAAACAATTTGAACCCTAAAAGGGAATTTCTTAGTTTGCACTTTAATTAAAACAACATTTCCCTTATAAATGGCGTCCAGACTTAGGAAAAATGTTACTTTATTGAATTGTCATAAAATGTATCAAATAACCTCCTTGTAGAGGAAATAAGTTATAACAATTCAAAACCTTTCCAACGAGCTATAATACATAGGTATATAAGCCCAGATTATTAAATTATTCCCTTATTACTCCAAAATGATTATAAATATAGCCTTACTATAATTTATTTAATGACCAACTTAGGAAATATTAAAATGTTTCCCTTTATTCCTCTAAAAGCCCAAATCAACCAAATAATCATAAAACTGACCATGTCACCTGTCTATGACTAACACTGAACAAGATGGGTCAACTGGCAGTCTTGTCACTAAAATCTAGGGATGCTCCTGAAAACTAGGGAACTCACCTAGTTGTCTTGAAACTGAAACCATGAACTGGTCCAGAGGAGCCACATATCTGGAAGCTGCCACATCCTTTCGAATTTTAGGGAAACCTCCTAAAATAAAGGAACTACCCCAAACTGGCTCGAAATTGCCTAAAATGCCATGTTCGCTCATTGAATATCTTGTGCGAGTCTCTGTACAACACTGCCAGCCAACGAGACTACCATGATAGGCTAACTCTCAAGACCCTAATAGTCCAACTAAGGAGGGGACATGACAAAGTGAAGTCCCCTCCAAGCCCAATCATTTGACAAAACACCCCCACTAATTGAAACATTGAAGAGCACTATTGTTTTCCATGATGGTTCAACCATTTCGCATCTATCAGTCACTTATTGATTTTCATTAGGTATCACCAAGTAGCCTAACTTGCCAGTCCAAGTTGTTCATTATTCATGTGATCAGCTGAGGCCCCCTCATTAGTTAGTTCAATTCGTTAACCTTTGGTGGATGATATATATAGTCTAGTTGCAAATGCTAAAATATTTGTTGTAAGGCTTGGAACTAGCGCGAGACTTTAAAGCACTTGTAGAAAATGCAATTTCTACTTCCTATTAACCCCCTTTCTATATTAGTTTTGTAGTTATCATGAGCTAGTGAGCAATAGCTTCTCTCCCATTTCTAGAAAGGATACACAATTCTTTAGATAGGGCTAGTGAACTATTGTTGAGGTGGGGTACATATTCCAATTCAAAGCTACATCCACGTATAGGTTTGTTTCTTTACATAGATTGATTTCAACATTCGATGTGGACAAAAACCATGCACTAGTCTACTTGGGTCTTGGTGCAGGAGCACCCCATTCCTCCCAAGGATCCATATGAGGGTCATGGCATGTAATGTTTTTGTTCTATTTCAATAAGTTCTATTTGGACCATATGTGATGTAAAAGGGCCATATAGTGCCAATCAAGTACAATGATAAGGTCATTTCCATCATAGGTCCTAGGAATTGTTAATTTGCTCAATAAGGTCATATAGAGCTAATATGGTCAATATTGTTATTTTCAAACATATTTGATGTAAAAACATGAAATGTAATCTATTAGAGTCAATAGATTGGTCATGAGATCAAAAAATGGTAAAATTTGCAAGATTGCACGAAAACTTGTCATCCAACTTTCCAAAATTTCTCACAAGTTGCTCCTTAATGATTAGTGTGGTTCAAAAAGTCAGTTAGGATGGTTGAGGTTGGTTGGTGAGGCCTATTTTTACATGTTTGACACCCAATAAAGACAAGGAAGACGTTTCATGTAAATATGTCTTTTGGCAATAAAACAACATGGTTTTCCTGCAAGTTTAAGAAAAATTTGAATGTATCTTGGTTCGAGGAACTCTGATCATGCCTTCTTTGGATGAATTTGGTTGCTGTATTAATGTTAAACCATTTTGAAGTCCTTCCCATGCATTTTTAACAAGTCACCAAGCCATTTGTGTGCAGATTTAATTGAATGTCCTGGAGGTGGTTACTCGGGGCAGCGAACAGCAATTTTGTGAAGATTTAATGGATTAAAGACAGATTTCACTTTATGTTGTTGCTGTTCCTCGTGAATTACGTCTGCACAAGTGTATTTTAATTGATTATAATGGTTTGAACGTAGGACAAAGCATATTTTTGTTGTGTTGATGTTTGAAGTTGCAGGATTCAAGAGAAAAGGGACACAAAGTGGCCTGATTATGCCTACCTCTACTAGGAGAGTCTGCTGGAGCTGTATATCCATCCAAAACAACTATACCTGATTCTGAGATATGTTGTAAAGCTTCCAAATGGGTATCCCAATCTACAATTTGTTTGTCTAGTTCTTTGGAAAACTTTGGTGAAAAGTTCAGATTACCCAATTCCAAGAGCTAATGGGAAATAGGCCTAAAGTGGACAGTTTGGTGCTTGATGTTTGAATCAGAATTTTGGGCATGCAGAACCTCGTGACATGGTGTATTTGACATGTTAAGACCATTGCTGCGGTTGGACTTAACCTTGAAAGGTGGAAACCAAAGTTGGATGCTTGGAGGAGCCTAGTTAAGGCCTAGGAAGAAGACAATTTGTGACCAAATCTTGTTAGATGTTCCAGAACCATCATAAAACATTTGAAGTGAGTATTCTTTTAATTTTTTGTCATGAAGCTCCACATCGGGTCCCATTGCTATCAATAGTAGGCTGGTAAGTAAAAATCTTGACTAATTGTTGGCTTCCCATCATATTAGTTAATCTTTCTTGTAACTGGAAACCATCTTCTTTTGAGTAGGAATTTGATTCATATTCAATATCCCCTTCTTGTGTTATAATCTAACAATCCATGAATTAAATCTTCACATCATCTTGTGTTAGTGAAAAGTTGGGTTCCAAATTAGCAACAAGTGATGGTACAACTACACCATGTAGTTGAGATCCCAAAGGTATCTTACAAGACTAGAGAGGGGTTAAAGTGGTTGGTTAAGAGAGTGTTAGTTGTGAACATTAACATTACAAGGTTTCACAGTTCCCCAAGATTGAGAGTTTGTGAAACTGTTCCCTAATTCATGAAAGGGATTGAGCAGCATAGCAAGCACCATTAGGAAAATGGGCATGATGGGTCTACGTGATTGGATTCTTGTTCAATGTAGTGTCCATTATTGGCAACATCGTGAAACATCTTTCTTCACATTAACATAATCACCATATGTGGGTAGGATCACTTGATCAATTGAATGCAATTTCCTGTCTACCAAAATATATTTCTGACCAATTCGCTTATGTGGAGGGATTTTATAATAATAACTACATATCATACCAAGTTCGTATGATTTGTGTGTAATCACTGTACATTCGTTATTCGACATCCTTTTTATGTTGCAGTAGATGCTCTTGTGGATTTTATTATTATACATTAATGAATATCCAATGCAATTTATCCATCTAAAAACAAATGTCTTCAGAATGTTAAACATAACTTTTTGATAACCAGTATCTTGTGAGAGCATATGGTGAGAGTAAATGTTACTATTTGCCACTTTTTGATCACCTAGATCCCACAAGAGCAAGGTGAGACAGATTAACAATATTTTTTATGTATAATATCTAATAAACCAATGCCCTTAAAGATGTAGCTATGGATTGCAAAAATAATATAGATATGTTAAAGCTTCAAAAAATAACAAACTAATGTGAACAAAGCTTCCTTCACAATGAATTATTGGTGATTACAAAATATATGCTTCCACAATATGCAGAATCCAAACAAAGCTTTGAAATACAATACAACCTTTCTTTGAAATTATCATCAAGAGATCAGAGGTTTTTGTCCTTAAATCACCAAAAACCTAGAATTTCATCTTCCAATCTCCAAAATCAAAGGTTCTTTATCCTTAAATCCTACAGATGAATACAAAGCTCAAACTATGACAAAAAATACTAAATAAGTTGGTAGATGTCGCAAAAGCCAACAAGCTCTTCAACCACTAGCAGGCCTCATTTTCCTTTAAAAGACAACTATTAAAAGATAATGAGAGCCTTCCCTAAAATAAGCCACACTTTCTCTCCTAACAAATTAAGTGTCTTGGTGTTACAAAAACCTTTTATGTAAACCCACTCCAAATTATTTATTGTTAATTTATTTGTTGCTACTAAACCGTGGCTCCTTTACTAAAATATTTGTATATCTTTATGGAAAAAATATGGATATGGATAGGGCCCACAAAAGCTAATTGAATAAAAGGAGACATTACAATCTTGACAAAGAAGCTACTTGCACAACCACAACCACTTTTCTCCTCCATCATATTGAAGGTGTTGGGCTCCATTATTGTGTGGCAAGACTGTTGTTAGGCCTTATGAATGGCGTTCTCCTGATAAGATGGCATCAACACTCGTATCATTGTGCTTCCATTACCTAGGTGGGGTATGTCCGTGTCTCGTGCAATTCAGGATGGTTGAGTGGGTCTTCATCCTCTCTCAAGCAAGTCCTTATGCTTGGGCTAATCCTGTTCACGGGATGATCTGCCACCTCATCCTTTTGGAGTGGTAATTTGTGATCAATTATCTAGCTGTTGTTTTTTCTTGTCACAATTAGTTTGGTATAAGCTTTCATAGTTTGTGTTCTATGACTTTTTTGGGCCTTGTGTACCATCTATATGCTCTCACTGTGAACCTTCAAGTGTACTTTAAAAATATATTTTCATTAATTTCACAGTCAAGTGTTTCCAAGAGATATAAAAACATGTCTATCTATACTGTCTCGATTGGATAGGCTAAATGTAGAGTTCAAACTCAATAAGCCTCTTGTGAGTCAATGATTAATTAAAAAGAAATAATTTGCAAAATATTCTCAGATATTTTAGGTTAAGATTTACCTGAAGGCAACTAAAGACAGGATTTATCTAAAATTAGACCAGCTGTATGGAAATTGATAGTCTCCACACTGTTCTGAAAGTCTTAGAAGTTAGAAGCTAGTACAAAGATAGTACTGTTTTCTATGGCAGTACAGAATAGTGGACATGGTTAGGTATCCCCTTTTATAAATGTAAATGTCTTCTTTTCCATATGTATTTTTTAAATATTATACAAGAGTCCAAGACAATAGTTTATCAGCCTTCCTCCCATTGTGCTGAATTGTGGTGCTAAATTGGCATCATGAAATCTATAAAAGTACTCGTTTCCTCAAATGAATTACTTGTAAGCGTTTCCTAAACCATATATCTAACCTGAATGTGTTTTTTGAACCCTTAGACATCTTCTTGGTGTATTTATATTCTATGTACCCTATTTTCAATGATATCTCTCTTCAACTTATAATTTTGTAGGTTCTTCTCCCAATCTAGGCGATCATAAGCATTTGGCCTGGCTTGGCGGAAATAATCTTTTCTTATATGATAATTTATGTCTGCCTGAGCATTTTCTATCCTCAGAACTTTCCTCCTGACATGTAGTCCATACATCATCCTTTCTGAAATGTCAACTTAAACTCAACTTGAAATTACAAATTACCCTCTACACCAAAGGTGAAAATTGTAGGAATATCAATTGCAAGGAAAATTTGGATTTAAAATTCAGGTATATGCTTTCTGAAAGCTTCATTTTTTATCATGGCAGCTCACCTGTCATAAAATTAATTGATTTCACTAATATAAGTTATCTATTGCAGTCTCACGCAGCTGAATTCCGTTCAAGGCAATTATGCTTAAGTTCAAGGATTGCAGAAGAAAAACAGAAAATGATGCTTGCGAAAGAACAGAAAGCTCGCCAACAAGCACAGTACATTGCAAAGCATGTTTTGATTAGCCAACATTTCAAGTGATGAAATCAGAAATAAGAAGAAAGTTGATCTTCTATAAATCCTAAAAATATTGTGCTTGTAATGTCTCCTGCTGCATTGTTAAACGGTTCCCTCATTTGGGAGAATGACAAAAGGCTCGTTTTGCTGTATCAGGGGACATGATTACAAGTGTGCTTTGTCATGCATCAGGCTAGCTTATTGAGATTATGATCTGTCATATAGACTTTATCTCAAAGTTAACAAATTTGCTTCTATATCCTTAGTGAATTTTGCCATATTACTCTTCTTGTTTCCCCACTAAGGTAACCACAGACTCTTAAAATGTTATTACATATGCAATCAATAGAGATCAATCTGCTGATGAATTAGCTCTTAGTGTCAAGAACTCTTAACCAGTAGTCTAGAGGCAGGGTTGCATGGGGATGGGGGTATCCGTACTTAGGGTACAGGAATGGGTATTTTTCAAATAGGGGACGGGGGTACTTGGATACGTCAATTATTCAAATATAATTTTAATGTTTGATGGAAAATCTGAAAATATGAGTCATGACAATGAGTTTTCAAAACAAGAACAATGATAAAGTTCGCAGATGTAATGTATTGTTTTCATTTGAAATTTGCAATGTGTTTGTAGAAATAATACATCTAAACACCAAAGCAGGCAAACTTTAAACATGAACAGGAAGATCAGAAATCATATAAAAATGACATATTGCAAATGATAAACTCCTTACTTGAACAGTGATAAGTTTTACTGCTAGAATCAGTATTGTATCAAATTTTCAAACTGATTATGTATTAGATTAAGCTTGATAAACAACAAGCTGATATGCAAACAAAAAACAGAAAAAAAACTAGAATCTTAATGAAGGTAATCGACTACAATGCTCTCCACTGAATACCCATACTTGGGTATGTGTACTAGTACCTGCTACACATCCCAGGGGTATGCGCATGAGTACCCATGCAACATTGTCTAGTGGTTTGAAGAGAAACGAATCATCTGGAGGGTACATGCTCACCTTTGTTTACATTTCTATTGCAGGTCATCTAATTTCTTACATTACTTATAGCATCGTATACTTGTACCCTTCAGGCAGTTTAATACAACCATACTTAAGGTCAAATGTCAAATAGAATTGTCCATTCCATTTCATCAGCCATATGTTGTGTAGTAGAGATTACACAGTTCTTTTAAAATTGAGAATCTCATTTATCTTTATCATTGATTGAAGTGTGTTAGATTTTCTGGCTATTGTTTTTGTCTTAGTTAACGCAATCTCTTTTAAAATTGAGAATCTCATTTATTTTTATCATTGATTGAAGTGTGTTAGATTTTCTAGCTATTGTTTTTATCTTAGTTACCCAATTCTCCCCCTAGCCCTTTGAACCAGGCGAATTTTGAACCAGTCCTTGGTTCTAGTTCCAGTTCCTTTTCGGTTCCACTTGGATTCGAACCTAGGCAGACTGGTTCCTCCAGGCCGAACCTAGGTTGAGCCATGGTCTAAACAAGGTAGACCCAGGTAAACTGAGTGCAAACCAGATATAGTTCCACTGAAAAACATTCTATAATTTAGTGCAGAAAATGATTATTACAGAATTTGAATAAAGATCTTAATATTACAAAACAAAATTTGCTGAAGTTCAGATATTTGTTACATCAAATTAAACTAGTCCTAAAGATATCTTCCAAGGAAATTTTTATATCCAATTGCTGATAATGACCCCTGTCTGCTTAATTGGAAGCTATGTATTGCGATAAATCGTATTTTAAACATTAAACATCTTCAATAGGTGAAGGGAGTTGCAAGCTTCTTATATAACAATTTTCAAGTAGGATGTTAATTACAAACTAACAAGCTTTCTGTCATTGAAAAAGTAATAAGCATTTAACAACTTAGAAAGCAGGAATGTCATTAGTGCAACTGATATCATTGACATTGGCACTGTTTGTGAATTGAGTAATGCCTTCAACGATGAGAAGAAGATGAAGATTTAGATAATCCATTAGATGATTCAAACTTAGTATAAAGTTCTAATTGTTGAAATTCAAAATAATGATACTTGAACTTAATATTATTTAATATTTTGGTGTTGCTAATATATATGATGTTATGATTACAAGTTTATCATTTTTTTGTTGTATTTATAATACTGTGGAATTCTAATATTAAATCATTATTCTTGGTTGCATACATATGTATATGTATATGTATGTATATACATGTTTTTGTACTAATAAACCTAAACCCCATTTCAAAATATTGTCGTACCAGCGAACTGGTTCTTCAAACCCAAACTTGAACCCGAGCTCAAACCGGTAACATAGGTTTTTGTCATTCAATGGATGTGAAAGTTGAAAATTCTACATCCTATGTTGCAACTTCTTTTGTTCTCAATTAACTTCTATACCCAAGCCACAAAGTCCAGAGCCATAAAAGCTAGCTCTCTGGAAAAAGCTAAAACAGGATCTTCATCCTTCATGAGATGACATGACAGAGAATCGGGCAAGATTGGAGAATGGCTTCTTTCAAAAACATGAGAGACCAATCAAAAGAGATGACAAGTCTAATTAGCTAATTAACAAATCTCAGGCTTTTCCAAAGCATTATGAAACGTGAGGTATCTGGTGAAGGAAAGCCTGTAAGAAAATTGTTAACTATTTTCTTCTTCTTTCATTAAAGGCAAAAACAAATGAACTACCTAAAGCAGATCCTCATACAACCAAAGTATAACACAGATTTCCACCAATTGTTTATAACAACAGCAGTCATTGTCTTCCAAGAAAGGTGTGCATGATAGTAGCTAGGATGATATTCTGATGACATAAGTTGTGTTTTAATTTTTGAGAAACCTCAGTGAGGGCCATGTTTAGCCTCCAAACCTCATCTTCATGATCTTTAAACATGATTATTGGACTTAGCAAATTGTTGGGATCTTGTATTGTAGCCTGTAATATTCCCTCCCAATTAATGATCCAAATTAATTAATAGATTATTTGATTCCTATAAGCTATTAATAAATTAAGGAAATTAACCATTAATTATTAATTTATTTAAAATTATTTGCATTAAAGCCATATCTAGAATAATATCATTTGTTAATATTTTATTAGAGTGACTTATGTGAATTTCAAAGTCACTTTAATATTTATTTCTCCTAAAGTCCAAATATTTAAGTTTAAATAATTGTGAGGGAAACATGTTGCAGGCTTTTTACGAGATGATATAAAAGTTAATTTGGGAGCCACATTTTGGGATGTTAAAGATTTCATTCATTGGTTGTTTGTCACGAGCCATTAGAGCTTGAGTTCGGGTCGCAGTGGTGTTTACCATATGGGTAAATAGAGTAATGCATACAGACAATGAAACAAGAATATGTAAGAGCAATACTCTTTTTATTATTCGCATATGCCAAAGACATTACGTTATGTTTATGATGATGATTACAATGATCTCGGATGGTGCTTATATACTTCCCGAAGAACCTTCTCGAAGGGGCTTGTCAGCTACATAACAATTACCGACGACATCAACCTGTTGGCTACACAATATTTACCAACAATATCATCCCCCTCAAAAAGAAAAGTCCGTCAGTTTAATCCAGCCAAGTCCGTCAATACTTGGCGAGCCTCCAATAATGCAGTGGAGGCATTTAGACACACCTGGAGAGCAGAAAGGTGTTGGCCAGAAGAGGGTACGGCAAGAGATGGAGGAATCTAAGAACACGGATAATGGCCACCAGGATACATCTTGTGAGGAGGATGACTGAGAGGAAATGAAGGAGGTGGAGCAGGATGAGGAGGAAGATGATGAGGAAGTTGGGGTGATTTCAGCTGCCCACTTCGCTTCCCACGGTAGTTGATGACTGCACTAGTAATAGCTACGCCATCATTTTCAACTCTATATGTGCACACTATGGTAGATGTTCACATCCAAGGGTTCAGGCAGTTTAGGCACCCAGTGGTGATGACCCCAGTCACCCTAAACCCCAGATCACTTACAGTAGCAAGAGCGGCAGGATCAGTTTCATAGTCAGGGGCTGCCCAACCTTCAAGAAGCCAGAGGATAGCACCACCAGCGGACACACCTGCGGGAACGCAACCTCAGCCAACAGTTCAGGAATCGACCTCCATACCTTAGGATCAAGGATCACTTCAATCAGTAGCAGTAAGTCTACCTCAGCCACATCTAGTAGCAGAGTCGACAGCCACAGAGGGAGGAGATAATCAGGGAAGGGCACAAGAGTGAGTTCGATTAGAGGTGATTGGGACAGATGCAGTAGTCACAATAGCTGACACATTGTTGGATGATGCAGTAGATCTGGGTGTTGAATTGGGCATGTCGTAAGCTGAACACCAGGCGCCAGCAGCCGCACAGATTAGCTCAGCAAGTTGGGCGAGTATTTGAGATGACGATTACTTGCCCCTGTTACCAGAGGTCCTTCCATTCAGTCTCCTATGCGAGAGGATCTTCAATTAGAGGCGATTTGGTTGAATAGTGAGGTTGTTGAGGTCCTCACATCACCAAAGTAGGAGATCAGAGTGCAGCGGCACCACAGAAGGCAGAAGGAAAGATACAGACACAGGATCCTATACCAGTAGCAGAGGAAAAGGATAAGGATATCCATTCATGCCTTAGGGACATCATCGAGAGAAGCAAGTGCCTAGCAGAGTTGGTGCTCACAAAGAGATGACGGGTAGAGGCTAGGCAAGAAGCTCAGGAGGCCACAGAGAAGGCTCGAGAGGAGATGGCCAACCGACTTGCCACCCAATAGATTGCATGAGAAATAGAGTGGATAGCACTGTTAGCACAACTCGAAGAAATTGCACGAGGGAAGCAGGAAAAAAATCAACAACTTGCAGTAGCGCTACAGGAGAAGGAAACAACAAAGAAAGCATATGATCAGAAAGAAGCTAAATGCCATGAGGTCACACTGATGTTGAAGGAGGTAGTGGAGGAGAACTCACAGATCAAAGCTGATTTAAAGGTCCGGACGAAACAAGTGTATCAGCTACAACATAATCGGTCTACACAGTCAGAGACACAGCCTTCTAGTTCATGATGTTTATGTTGTTTTTTATGAGTAAATAGATTAATGCATACAGACAATGAAACAAGAATATGTAACAGCAGTACTCCTTTTATTATTCGCATATGCCAAAGACATTACATTATGCTTATGATGATGATTACAATGATCTTGGATGGTGCTTATATACTTCCCAAAGAACCTTCCCGAAGGGGCCCGTTGGCTACATAACAATTACTGACGACATCAACTTGTCGACAACACAATATTTACCGACGACAAGTGGCAAGATTAATCCACCCTAGCCTAAGAATCTTTGAGCAAATTTGTAAGGTTTTCTTTGAACACAAATTTGCAAGTTGGAGTTGATTATCTTCGTATCAAATCAAATATGCACTGTGTGGTGGTCTTCTAGACTTCAATGGCATCTTGTTTCCTTTTATGTATGGCATGAACTTCTTATTAGGCCTGGATGAGAATATACTACATAGGAGCATGAGAATAAGTTGTTGTCAATGTATATTGCAATAAATGGGGTCTGGTTTAACCCTAGACAAGTATATAGTGTAGATCAAAAGTATTGATGAACCAATATTTTCATTTTTGTCGAGTGTAGAGATTTTTTGTTGATGATTATAGATGGATGATGGTATTGATTGTTGTGGAGTTATGTTATTACATATAGAGATGGCCATGGACATAAACAATACTTACATCATTCCTTATTGCTACTTGTGGGGGTTTTGGGTGAAAGTGTTGAAGTTTGCAATGTCATTGAAACTTGTTGCTTGTGTGTGGGATGTGGCTAATTGATGGTATAGAGAAGATTATGGGAAATAGATATCATTGAACCATCCCCTCATTGTTGTACATTTAAGAGTTGACTATTTTTGCATCCTCTTTAGAGCTCCTTTTAGTTTGAATGGTCACATCAAGAGCTAAGACTTCTATGCTTGTGGATACTGTTGAATCTCTTGCTGGTCATATGCTTATAGTTGGAATCAATTTGAACATGTGTAAATACTTCTAAAATTGCTACCATTTAGGAACTTAAGATTATTTATGAATGAATGTAATGATGAATGGGCTTCTTTACTCAGCTATTGTGTGGTGAATTGCAAGTATTTGTAGACAATATATTTCAAATCTACTATAATGTGCAGATTATTTGTCAAAATTGCATGAAATTATATTGCAAATTGTTTGGAGAATAGTCAAGTATATTTTGATGGTATCAAAGTTGGTTTCCTAGTAGCTTGTGTCCTTCACAAGTGAAAGAGAGGAGATATAATAATAGAGAGCAAATGAGAGAGTGGTAGCCTAGTCAAGTTCTAAAGTCCTAAAATTTTGACTCGAAGTGGAGAGCAAATGGAAGAAAACTTGCACCATGCTTATTGAATTACTCATTGTACAATAGTGTGCATCCATCAATGAGTGGCATAATTATTAGACATGATGACTCAAACTATGTTAAATAGCAATAACAATGATAATTGTGGGGACAATAAGAGACAGGGTGATAATTCAATAAATCATAAGACAACATATCAGCATGTTATTACAACCAGCTTCAAGCCAATGATGCACATTTTTTGACATAGAATTGAGCCTCGAGAAGGAAATGCCCCCACATCATTACAATTTTAGACATTATTTGTTTTATACAACTTTTTCATCAAGAATGTTCGTTGAGGATTATAAGGACCTCAGGATGAGACATTTGTGAATTGTGGTAATAAATATCATAGCAATGACCTAAGGAATAAGATGGGCAAGCTTAGTGTACCTTTCTTTGATGGTTCAAGGAAGACTTCACTATGCACTTTGGATCATAAGGTTGATATATGTTTCCAACGTAATTTGATGTATGAAGATGGAATAATCAAGTATGGTGTTATACATCTAGATGGGGTTGGTCATGAACAGTGGCATCATGGTATGATAACCATAAGTCATGATTAGATTACCTCATATATGGAGTTTATAGAGAGAATTATAGAGAGATTTGACAAGGACCTCAAACTCCATTTGAAGGAGTTGGCATGGTTAAGATATTGGGGTGTAATTGACATCTAGATTGTTGATTTTTAGAGGTTGTTTGTTGGTTAATGATAGGTGTGGGATGAGGTTAATTGTTACATTCATGGTTGGTTTAATGGACCCTCTAAGGGGTTGGATCAAAGTTCTTAATCTCAGCTAACTTTGTAGCCAATCAAAAAAGGTAGAGATGAAGATTTGGATACTCCAAAGAAAAAACTTCAATTCAAGTGATCATCTTCATAGAAAGTCAAAGGAAAGAAGCCTTTTCAAAAGGAATGGCCTAGGAGAAAGAGATTGGATAATGAGACTAGACAAGAATTGCAAAGAAGGAAGTTATGTTTTAGTTGCAAGGAGCCTTAGGAACCAAGACATTGGTGACTTTGGAAAGGGAAGGTACATTATATAGAGGCTATGTTTGATAGTGAAAAACATAAACATAATCATAAACAAGGAAGTGAACATAGTAATACAGATAAGGCGCACTTGGGAGATAAGGATTCTTCGTATAAGGAGAAGGGTTTGTGTGCTTGCTCCTATGGGTGAACCTAAGGTGGAATTGGGACACCAATGATATCTTTGGCATCTAATCATTGTAGTCTCTTAGTAAATAGTCTCAAAGTTTTTAAACCCTAGAGTTCAAATTCTAGGTTGACCACAATAAGTTAATATTCAGAGGAATCTCTAATGTAGCTCCTCATATTTCGCCAGCCAAGAGGATAGAGGATGTATTTAAGCATGGAGATGTAGTGCAATTTGTGATCTCTTCTAATCCTTTAGGAACCAACCTAAGCACTAACAAAATGACTTGTGTGTAGTCTTGTACAACCATATTTTATTTTTTAGTGAGATACTAAAACAACAACCTAATAGAGCATTTGAGCACAAACTGGGTGCTAAGCCTATTATTGTTGCATCTTTTAGGCACCCCAATAAACTTGAAGTTGAAATCGAGAAAGTTATCAAGAAACTAGTGGGCATAAGGCACCTCAAGCCTAGCTTGAGTCATTTTTCCTTGAGTAGTCTTTATGAAGAAAAAGTATGGAACTCTTAGAATGTGTATAGAATAAGAAGATTAAGAACAGATTTGTCAATACCCAATTTCAAGAACTAGTGAATTAGTGGATGAATTATGTGGTGTTATATTCTTCTCGAAAACAAGTCTCAAGTTGGCCTATCATTGTATCAAAGTTCAGCTACATTGTGTTCCCATGACTACATTCAAAACTCATAATGGGCATTTCAAGTTAATGGTCATGCCCCCTTTGGGTTGACCAATGCCTCTACAACATTCTAGTCCTACATGAACCAGAGCCTCAACAAAAAATTGAGAATATTATTGATTGTGTTTTTCGATGATATATACAACAAAAAAATGGAAGGAACGTTTGAAACATCTAGATGAAATCTTTGATAGTGTGAAATCACAATAATTATATGTGAAGGCTTGCAAATGTGGGTTTGACATAATAGAGATTATGTACTTGGGCCACATCATTTCTACCAAAAATATGTTTGTTTTCAGTTTCTTGTTTGTGCCTTTGAGTTTCTTTTAGTGTACCTTTTGTTTGTAGTTTCAATAGTTGCATACATGGTGGTGTATTTTTGGCAATCATGTTGGATCTTGCCTTAGGTTCGTACCTCAATTTGTTTCTTTTTGGTCAAGATCTTAATGATTAATGGCGAGACTTCACCATTCTTCATATTTCATAGTCAGTTTGTGTTTTCTGATCGGTAAAGCTTTGTGGCTCATTTATGGATGTTACTAAACCTATGGTTGACTTGTATCTTGGGTCGTGTTTCATTTCATGGTTTATGGAAGAAGAACCATGTGATTTGGGTCATAGCTTGTTTTTGTAATACATTTCTCTTGTTCTTGGAGAATGTGATATTTTCTAGGCTGACTTATGAATTGTGAAGGCTTTATAATGCTTATAGTTGATCCTTTGAGAGGGTGTGTTGATTAACTAATAGTAAGATAACCTCTTGAAAGTTAGGACTTCTAACTAAAAATAGGCATGTAAGGCTACATGTTACAAGTCCAGTATATGTGATTTCCCAATAATGTGAAAGTGTATCTTGATTTTATTTCAAATGGTCTTTATTCTTCCTGTCGTGTAACTATTGTTGCACAGCTTGGACATATCTCTTTGAGGTCCCTCCTATCACAACAACACCAAGTGGTATTGGAGCAAGGTAGGATTCCTTGAGGAAGTTGAATCTCTGATTTAGAGGTTGTGAAGCCCTAAATTGATTTGTTGTGGGGTGTTAGAGCAAAGATCTGGCTTGCAATCGCAAATCATTTGTGCAAATATGGTTTGAGGAAGGAGAGATGTAGATCTAGCAATGATGGACATGTTAAGACAAATAGTAGCCAAATTGGAAGTTATGGATACAACCCAAAGAAGAGGTAGACATGATGTAAGGATGAAGAGGAATTTCAAGAAGAAGCAAAACTAATACTTGATTATGGAGATTAAAGACTATAGAGCCATAACTAGAGTGAATACAAAACCCTATTTCAACCCAACTAATTTTGATGGCAAGTTAGATTCTAATGAATTTTTGTATTGGATCTCAAAGATGTAAAGTACTTTGAATTTGAGGGTACAAGTGAAGACAAGAAGTTTAAGTATGTTTGCACAGAACTAAGAGGTCATGCATCTTTATCGAGGGGAACGTTTGCATATTGATAGGTAAAAGAAGAGGTGGGGAGAAAATCAAATCATAGGATAAAAAGGTGAATATTATAAAGGTAAAGTTCTTACCTATCTATCACCCAGTAAATTTGTTTAGGAAAATGTAGAAACAAAAGCAAAAAGATCTTAGTGTAAAGGAGTACTGAGGAATTCTATAAATTGGATATTTTATCTGGTCATACAGTGATGACGAAAGGTTTGCAATATATTTGGATGGTTTAAGAGTGTCAATACAAGATGAGATTAGTTGAAGAGTGTGGAAGAGGCTTATCAATATGCTTTATAAGTTGAAGAAAAGATGAATAAAAGGCATGAGCAAAGGCAAAGAGGAAGAGGTGGAAGATTTCAAATAGGCATGTCTAATAGAGGAAGATCATATTCAGATCAAAATAAGGGCAATGTAGAATTCAACAAGGATAGATCATTCTAAAGAAATGATAGAGGTCACCATAGAGGTGGTGGATCAAGTAGCTATAGGAGACATGATAGTAGAGCATTTAGGGGAACTTGTTTCAAGTGTGGAGAAATGTACCCAAGTTCAAACAAGAGGGCATAAGACAATAGAAGATCTTCTAATATATAGGAGGAGCATATAGATTCTTTGAATCATCTAGAGGATGGAAAAAAGCATAATGATGAAGAGGGTCCTATGTCATGAAGAGATGGATCAAGAACCATTACTATAAAGCAGTTTGTTCATAACAAGATGCAAGATTAATGGCAACTCTTGCAAAGTGATCAGTGACAGTAGTATCAAATTCAGCGCAACACATCATCCACGAACTAATGGGAAGATAGAAGTGGTGAATAGGAGTTTGGGGAACCTATTGAGATGTTTAATTGGAGATAAGCCAAAGGGATGGGATATGATTTTACCACAGGTAAAATTTGCATACAATAATTTTGTCAATAGGAGCACTAGTAAATCACTGTTCCATATAACTAGTAGATGGAAGTAGTCTTAGAAATGCTTCTGAATTAAGAAATTTGGACAAAGAGGAGACAAGTAATGTCGAAGTTGAAGACTTTGCAGAACACTTGAAGAATTTACTTGAGGAAGTGAGGAAGCACATTACCAAAAATGAATACATGGTACAAGCCTAAGGTGAATGAGAAAAGGAGGCATAAGGAATTTCATATTGAAGATGAAGTCATGGTTCATTTAAGAAATGAAATATTTCCAATGTGAATATATAACAAGTGAAAATGAAGTTTGGACTATGCTAGATAGTAAAGAAGCATGATTTGAGGAATGCCTCTAAAGCAGAATTTCCCAATGAATTGGATATTTCACCAATATTAAACATTTTAGATGTAACAAAGTATCATGAAGGAGGTGTTCAAGATAAGGTAACATAAGCATGGTGGAGTATTTCAGCAACTATTTTAGCTACAAAGGAGACTAAAGACATATTATTTGGATTGGAAGAAGCACAAGAAATAGGACGTGTGAAGAATATCTAGTCAAATGGAAAGGTAGACATGTTGAAGATGCACCATGGCTAGCAAGGGAGGAGGTTAACCGTCTTGGTTTTCTTCTAAGAACCTGAGATGTGATAGGGTCACTTCCCAAATTACCTTGGGTGTCTGACACAGCATCATCCTGGGTGTAAGGGTAATCTTGAATCACCTAAAAGTATTTCTAGTTTATGTTTTTCAATAAGGGATATCTCAATCTAGAGTTGTTATTTCTGGAAGCTTACTTTTATTAGTAAGTTGGTCATTTGAGCTTAGAAATTTTTTATTTCTTCCTTGTATGTTCACTTTGTATATGTCGGCCTGTTGCCAAAGTTTTATTGCAAGATCAAGTCTATTTTTAAAGTGATTGAAATTTTTTGGTATTGGTAGCAGGGTGTAAAAATTTTAATTCAGGTTTGAAGGCTTTAGAGGCTCTAAATGGGGGGGTCAAACCCCGACTAACCAGAGCTTGCTCGAGTGAAGCACTATAAAGTAGATTGTGGCATTTCAAAATAGAGGCATAATAGTGAATTAGAGAAATTGACGATGAGTTATGGTTTTTAGAAGTTGTACCACCTAAAATGGGCAAAAATGAAATTCCTTCAAAATTTCTTTAAGTTTGAAAAGTTGTTTAGGTCTTACTTCAATGTAATAAAATATGATTAATAATATCTTAAGGTTATTCAACCTCAAAGTTTAGGGTTAAAATTTTTGGAACCTTCTTGGGTGATTAAAATTTGTCAATATAAGGAAGGTTTGTAGGGTTGTCTAGGACAATTGGGGGGATAATATGATTACTTTGGCTTGTTAAGTATTCTAAATAAAATGCCCATCTAGCTTTGCATAACATATTTTTGAATGTTGCAATTCCATTTTTGTGGAGATATTAAGAACATGATTTCTTCTTATTGCAATTTGTTGTTATTTCTCCATTTTGTTGTATGTGTTTGTGTTAATAAAGGGTGTACCCTTCACCAATTGCACAATAGAAATTACATATATGAGAAAGTTTGTATTACTTGAAGCCAAACAATTGTGAGAATGGTAGACTATGATATTTCCTTCTCCGGAATAGAATTTAATAGAAATAAGAGTTATTGATTAAATAAATGAATTTAAAAAATGACTTGATAAAATTAAACTATATATATATGTATGTATGTATGTATAACACTTTAAAAAAGAGCAATAATATTAAAATTAAGAGCTTGCAGCTACTGGAAAAAAAGTAGAGCAACGCGCGAATGATAAAAATAGGAAAGTGGAAAGAAAATTTGTAGACTTCACTGCTAATTAGAAACCTTGACTGCGTAATCAGTTACGAAAAAGTTAACAAGATTTTTCAACAACACAATTCATTACAGAAGCTTTTGCCAAAGTCGGGCAGATATTTATGGCGACCACACAACCGTAGAGAAAAATCCGACTCAGCATTGTAGAGGCTGGGAAAAAATAGAACCACAAAATGTGATTCTGCCAACGTGGCGATCCACACCAGTCAAAAATGGCGCATTGATAAGTTCTTCATAAACCAAACAACAATAGGCATCCAACGAATATATACAACAAAAAGCATACGAACCAGGCATTCAATTATTACAGTCCACAGAGCAATTATGAAAGTGAATTTTATCTGACGTATGCGAATAGTAAAAGAGTAGCAAAATGGAGGGTAAAGTAGCCTGGGGAATTTGATGTGCGGCACATTGCGGCAAAGCTTCGACTCTCTCAATTTCGAAAACAATTTGCCTACTTTAATCTTCATCACCCGACAAAGTAACTCTTTCATATTAGGCTCCGAGCGTACAAAGGGTATTTGTAAGCCAGAGGTGTTATTATCTAGATCTGATAAAAGGCTTCAGAATATTTTAAATCAACGGTTTTTTATTCGTTAGGAGACCAAAAAATTAATCTAGACAGTGAAAATTCTTCTCACTTTGATTGGACGGCGGGAGATCCAGGTGCATTGGTAGAGCAATTCTCAAAGATACAATAAATGAAAAGTGAATGAGCTTTGCTACTACTTGCTCTAACGTTATAGAAGGAAAAACATGATCCAACAAATAATAGTTTATACTTATCAGGTGATATGTAAATCTGCACTTTAATAAGTCTCATTTCAAGCGATCCGTTTTCATAGTCATTTAATAATTATTATTGTGTTTTTGTCCACAAGTAATAAGCAGTTGATCAGGAAATTAAATTGCTATTTGTTTGAGCTCTAACATATCAACTTTATTTTATGATACTGAGTTTTTCTTGTCAAACACTAAAATCATTATTGTTATATTTGCTAAAATGAATCCTGTGAACTCTTTGTGGTGTTCGATCTTTGTGAACGAGGGGCTAGGGAAAAATTTGACACACTATGTTTTATCTTTTAGCACACAAAATATGCCATCCCTTTTTACTGCAAATGGATTCCAAACTTGGTTCCCTAAAATCTGTTTGAACCAGTGAAGAATGAATTTGATGATGAAGGGTAGATTACTGTAAAATCTAAATGATTCAGACAACAAGAAGCAGAGTTTAATCCCTCAAAAACTCAAATTCCCTCCCACCCTTATCCTCATAACTCACATAGGTAAAAAAACGCCCTCTACAAGAAGACTGGGATCGACTTTATCTAGACATCGTTTAGATTCTAATCCTTTCATTCCTCTGAGAGATCAGATTTTGAGATCACCCTTGCCTAAATTCAAATAATATTCTATAGCTGAACCGGCTAGGAAAGAAACCCAAAAAGCCAATAGGAAGCAGTCATCCTAGTCCATTGGCAACTAACAAGGAAGAAATCACTACTCTAGATCTTCAAGGTTACGAAGTGGATATACCTATTAGAAATAGGAAATATTGAGAGGGGGGTGAATCAGTATTTCACAAAATTTTGCCCAATTATGGATATCATTAACAATCTTATAACTTGCATATGAAAGTAAATTGAGTAAGTTGAATAGTAAAAAATACCACAAAGTAATGCAACACATAACACCATTTTTTTAACTAAGGAAACCCTGGCCAAGGGAAAACTTCGGTGGGGATGGTACTCACAAAATGATCCACTAATAAAAAGTATCATGTCAAAAATATTGACTCTAATAGGAGTTTATTACATCTGTATAGTGTCTCGATACTTATTAGAGAACTAGTCCTTGTTAGAAGCCTCAACACTATCAAGAGTTCTTAACACAATTTACAAAATGTATGCAAGATGATCCCACTACCCAACTATGCAATATACATTTATATTCTTCAATACAAGAGATAAGTACAAAACCTCTTACTATTGCTAATATCTTCAATATTTGATTTGCCTTTGTTGCTCTTCACAATTCCTTAACATAAAATACTTGATTCCTTGACTCTGTCTTGTTTTGTTTGCTCAAGACTGCAATTGGAAATTTTGTTATATCTCTTTATGTATTGTCCATACAACCTCGCACACATAATTGCAGTATCCTGACATACTATATTGATTGTAGCTAAGACTGCATGTGCCAATATTGCATATGTGAATTGCGCTAATCAAACCTCTAACTATACTGCTAGATAACCTCTGTGATACTTAGACAATTTTCTAAGTCTAATTGTCAAAATTGTATCTCCATACTTTGCTCACTTTATAAAGTATTTTTTACCATAAATGACAACCTCATACTTACTAACCTAGCGAAATTGCCAACAATTTCCCCCTTTGGCATTAATGGCAACATAATAGAAAAATTGGTTAAGTCCCAAAAACTTCAAAATTACCAAATTTCAAAACTTGTAACATTTGTTACATGGCCATACAAAATTCACAAAACGTGGATCACTTTCTTATTTATATCATCTTACATAGGGATACTCCTCCTTTGACTATGCTCTTACTTATAACTCCCTTATATAGTTTCCTTACTACACTTCGTTAGATATACATACAATTTTCGTTAGGATACTCCCCCTTTGACATCAATGACAAAGGTGTTGTCAAAACTTATATACAAATCAAAATTTTGACTTTCTACCTTTAAGGCTGCTAGGCGGATATCTGTGTAATGCAGTCCGCTAAGTTTTTCTTCAAGATAGAGAATTCCTTGTCAAACTTCTCCTTATTGCATCTAATATGCTTATCAATGCACATAATCAATATGATGCAATCTCTATTGCATTCAAAATTGTGTATGTGAATTTCTCATATGACGTGTTGGCTAAAAGGCATTCATCCAACTATCTCTGCACATGGTCTAGCTATAAGGTAAGGTGCTTTCTCAATGGTGAAAATATTTTCAGTATCCTTTCCTTCTTTATCTCTAATAGCCCAATATCATCATAATTTTTTCTTATTTTTCTCTCCAAGTCCATGATTTGTACATTAGGACTTTGTAGCTCTCTAACAAGAGTCTTCAACTCTTCCATTTTGGCTCTTAGTTCATCTAAGATGTCCTTGATAAAAGTATGTTCTAGGGCACATTTACCATATACTTCTTTTGCTTCTGTCAACCATCTCCTCAATTCCTTGGTGCATGTGTCAAGAATCTTTAAAGTCTTCTCTTGTGTTCTCACAAACCTTCCTAAACATTTTAGCATCATAAAGATCTTGTGACTTAGTACCTGCTACTTCTAATAATTGAGTAAACTCGTTATGAAAAGCCTTGATCATCACTATTTCTCTTTCCTATGGATATGATTCAATAACTTTCTTTAATATAATACTCTACAATTTCTATGTCACTTCCATCAATGAGCTTTGTAGATTTTTCACTCTTTTTTTCTTTTCAGTGATTTTGCTCAGAGATGATATCAACCCAACTTCGTCATCATCATTTGATCCATTTCTTGATAAAGTAGTCAATGTTGATTCAAGTGGTGACCTTGAAGAACTAGGTTCACTTGCCTTTGTTGCCTTCTGAGAAGTTTTCATTTCTTGTCTTTCATTTCTCCCTTCTTTAGTTTCTACTATCATTGATCTCTCATATTCTTTTCTCTTTGTCTCTGGTTGTAAGGGTGCCTCATCTTTCTCTGTTACAACGTGTTTTAGTCGTGGCTTGACATGAAAAGTCTCGTGGACTATGACTCTCCAATTATCATTCATCTTCTAAATAGCTCTCTTAAGTTTTTCTTCGTCTTTCATGTTTCTTTCTTCCTCTTCATCCTTTTTCTCTTTATCTTCTTCCCTTTTGCCTTCATCTTCAGAACTTGTGTAACCTACCAAATTGTCAACATTAGGGCTAAAATCCTTGAAAGGGTCTTCTTTTGTGTGCACTATGATGCTAGCATTGTCCACATGCATTGCATCAGTACCAATTGTAATTTGTGGCATTTCTAATGTAGGTATCTCTGAAAAATTGTTGACTAATGTATCTTCCATCTCTGTGTCTTCTGTAGTTGTTGGTGTTGCCAGTAGAAATTGCTTTATCTTTTTCTTTTGCTTGTACTTTTATCGTGGGATGAGTAGAGATTGCTTCCCTATCATTGTGCTTTATGTTCTTGTGCTAGGTTCAATCTTTTGTACTTCAATCATAACCTTTACAATAGCTTGTTTGGTTTCTTTGTTAACTTCTTCATAATTTCCTCTCATTATCAATATGGCTCTTGTCTTCTTTCTTAGTAAAGGTTCAATACTCTTCATTACTCTTTCAAGGTGTTCATCATTTTTTGTCTCACATAGTTTCCTGATCAATCTTTCTCGTGTTGCCTTGTCTTCTTCAACAACCTTTTTTTTGTTTACTAATTTCTCATACAGATCTTTGGGAATCTAACTTCGAATGTCTTGAAACTTCTAATTAGACAAGATCATGTGTCTAATTATTGTGTTCTCTAACTGAAATTTGTCAAGATTGTCATACAGGTGGTAATACTTGTTCAATTGTGCAAAGTCTCCATCAACAATTATCACACAGTTTAATCTTTCAACTTTTGGTTTCCATTTCTTTAGTGGAACCTTAAGGTTTAGCTTTCTCTGTTTCTTCCGTAGATTCTTTTTCCTTGGACTATGATTTCTCTACCTCTTGTTTTGAGCTCTTCTTCTTTTGCTTTTCCACATATGTAACTAATGTTTTTGTTGTCTTGCCTAGACCAGTGGTGATTTCTTTGACTTTTTTATGTCTTGGTGACTTAGTTGTTTCTTGTTTTACTTCTGCAAATCTTGCAAACCTTCAGGTGCTTGGTGGTGTGGTTGTCTGAACATTTATAATACTAACATCTTCCTCTCTGATTTGAACTAGTGGAACAAACTGTGGTTGCATAGGTTCAACCGTTGCATATGGTGCAATAGGTGTCTACACAAATGGAACTACCACTATTACTCCCTCTGTAGATCCACTGTCAATAGCTAATGATTTGGTAATAAGAATATCATATTGCCCACTTGCTTCCATTTCCATTGTTATTCTCATGGCTTCTCTAAATTCTTCCTTGTTCATATCTAATTCCTTCATTATACTATCTATTTTTCTTATCACAAGAAGTTCTTTGCATATAGATCTTCTGGTGAAGTTTTTCACTGTTGGAATACAACTTCTCGAGATGTTTCTTAGATTGTGTTAGCTCTCCTTTCTATAACGTCCCCACTAGCAAGGATAATAATACTTGCAAAACTAATGCTAGAATTTATACAATAATAAAATATATTTCATTATTCTACCCTCTATCCTAACCCAACCTTAAAGACGTCTCTACATCAGGATCAATAACCCTCTTGAGGATCCTTTGATCCCCAGTTATTTCTCTGTCTTCTATGAAGTGCTCCCTTTAAGGTCCTTCCTAGAAGAGACATTTTCTATCCAGGGCCCTTGACACATATGCATATGTTAACATCTACAAAATATTCCAACCTTATAACCATATTAAGATCACTCTTGTCCCAAAGGAACTGTCTTGATCTTAAGCTATTAACCACATTAACATCACTCTCTTCCCAAAAGGACTCTCTTAATCTTAAGCTACTAACCATATTAAGATCACTCTCTTCCCTAAAAAAGGACTCTCTTGGTCTTAAACCATTAACAATTAACTCATGTGTGTATCCATTTCGAATCACATCTTTAGATATACATATATGCATAAATTATCCACAAATATGAATCATAAATATAAATAAATTTATAAACATAATTAAATAAATACAATCTATAGACATACCTTTCTTACCTTCCTCTTCACTTGGTCTATGTGAATCTATCATTAGTTGGCCCTTCAATGAATTAGTCCTTCTAAATTATCTCAACTCTATATTTACTTTCTAAAATTCTTCATTTTCTAATTATTAGGAAAGGATTAAAAAAAAGTGTTTCTTCCTTTCCAACAGTCATAGCCTTTCATAATACAAATCCTTTGACAAGTCACACCACTTCATGGTTATAATCCTTTTGAAAATTCACAACACTTCATAACTAAAATCTTTTGGAGAAGTCTCAATACTTTATAATTACAATATTTTTGAAGAGTTGCAACTATTCATTTTTATGACCCTTTCGAAGGTTCAAATCCTTTTAATATCATCGATACATTTTCAAAAAGTCACTTCCTTGTTTTATTCATATTACTTTCCTCTTTCATTCTTCCTTTTTGAACTCCTATCTTCTCCTCCTCTTTTTCCTCTCTCTCTCTAAAATAAACTCTCCTCCCTTTTATATCTTAATTTTAAGGAGGCATGTCTATTTGTTAAATATCTCTTGACTTTTCATTAGATTTAGTTAATTTATATTATTCTATGTTATATTATTTATTTACTTATTTGTGTTTATTATTATTTGTTATAAAATTCTATTTAGAAAGTTAACATACTTTCTACAATATTGTCTCTTGTATTTAATTCTATTTCTCTATTTACTCATTAAAATTTTATTATTTTTTAATTATTTAAAATATCATACTAAATATTATTTCATAGATAATATAGATTAAATAATTATGATTTCCTATTTTTATATTTTAGTATTAGTTTTAATATGATTTTATTATCATTATCTATTTAACAACATTGTATTATCTAACTATTATTAAAATTCTATCTTAAAATGGGGATATGACAATCCACCCTTTCTCAAATTGCTTGTCCTCAAGCAATTAGATAAGTTCTTCTATTGACATGCACAGTCACATACATACATCTCTGGACACACCAGACTGGTTAGACCTCGGCATGGGTTCCTCAGTTGGCAGCACCCTATCCCCATTTCTAAACAGAGATAGAATTAGTGATGGAGTCGATGGAGTCGGGCCATAACCCTTGCTTGTCTTAGGCGTTATATCTCTGTATGGGATTTCTTTGCACTAGGGAAGGATTTTTTATCCGTCTATCTCTCTTCCTTTCCCCCTTGCTTCTTGTTTGGTGCATTGTTTTCTTTTTCCAGACGCCTTTTGTTGCTCTCATTGTTGTAGTCTTCTATTGTTGTACCTTTCAATCCCATAGACCCTTGTTGGACATTAATATCATTATCTTGTCTATTGAATTGAAATATATGTTTCTTTTGGTCCAAGTTCTTAGGTTTCTATCATGGATATGTTTGAATCCTTTCTAATAGTCATTAACTTTCTACATTACTCTTTCATATAAATTATTTTTCTAGATCCTCTTGAATCCTATAGGATGGCAAGATCGTGCTCTAATACCACTATAATGTCCCATCTAAAAAGGACAATAATACTTGCAAAACCAATGCTAGAATTTATACAATAATAAAATAAATATCATTATTCTACCCTCTATCCTAACCCAACCTTAAAGTCGTCTCTACATCGGGGTCAATAACCCTCTTTAGGATCCTTAGATCTCTGGTTACTTCTTTGTCTTCTATTAAGTGCTCTCTTTAAGGTCATTCCTAGAAGAGACATTCTCTATCCAAAGCCCTTGACACATATGCATATGTTAACATCTATAGAATATTCTGACCTTATAACAATACTAAGATCACTCTTTTCCCAAAGGGACTCTCTTGATCTTAAGCTATTAACTAAATTAAGATCACTCACTTCCCAAAGGGACTCTCTTGATCTTAAGCTATTAACCATATTAAGATCACTCTCTTCCCTAAAAAGGGACTCTCTTGATCTTAAATCACTAACCATTAAGTGTGTTTTATCCATTTCAAATCACATCTTTACATATACATATATGCATAAATTATCCACAAGTGTGAATCATTAATATAAATAAATTTATACATATAATTAATTAAATACAATCCATAAACATACATTTCTTACCTTTCTCTTCCCTTGATCCATGTGACTCTATCATTAGTTGGCCCTTCAATGAATCAATCCTTCTAGATTATTTCAACTCTATATTTACTTTCTAAAATTCTTCATTTTCTAATTATAAGGAAAGGATAAAATAATTTTTTTGTTTCTTCCTTTCCAAGAGTCACAACCTTTCATAATACAAATCCTTTGAAAAGTTACAACACTTCATGGTTATAATCCTTTCGAAAAGTCACAACACTTCATAACTAAAATCTTTTGGAAAAGTCTCAATACTTTATAATTACAATATTTTTGAAGAGTCACAAATATTCATAATTATGACCCTTTTGAAGGTTTACCTCCTTTCAATATCATCGATACCTTTTCAAAAAGTCACTTCCTTGTTCTATTCATATTACTTTCCTCTTCCATTCTTCCTTTTTGAATCCTTATCTTCTCCCCCTCTTTTTCCTCTCTCTCTAAACTAAATTATCCTCCCTTTTATATCTTAATTTTAAGGAGGCATGTCTATTTGTTAAATATCTCTTGACTTTTCATTAGATTTAGTTAATTTATATTATTCTATGTTATATTATTTATTTACTTATTTGTGTTTATTATTATTTGTTATTAAATTCTATTTAGAAAATTAACATACTTTCTACAATATTGTCTCTTGTATTTATTTTTATTTCTTTATTTTCTCATTAGAATTTTATTATTTTTTAAGTATTTAAAATATCATATTAAATATTATTTCATTGATAATATAGATTAAATAATTATTATTTCCTATTTTTTATATTTTAGTATTAGTTCGAATATGACTTTATTATCATTATCTATTTAACAACATTGTATTCTCTAATTATTATTAAAATTCTATCTTAAAATGGGGATATGACACTTTCACAATTACATTATACTTCTCAAGTTCTGTATATTGCAAATTTGAATATTCAAGTTCAGATTTCATCTTCACAAGTGTAGATCTCAAATCCACATTCTCATATCTCAAATATGATTCAATCTTCTTGTCACCATTCTTAAAGCTCAACTTTAGATTTATAATCTCTAGCTCATGCTTCAGGATCTCATTTTCTTTCTTAAGTCTTGAAGCTCCATTGTAGTCCTTGGTCTAATTTTTAGACTCTTTCTTAGATCTAATATGTTCAATCTTGTCCTTCAACTTCTCAATGTAGGCCTTATCATCTCCATAGTTTTCTTTCAAAGTATCTCTTTTTTTTGTAAGTACATCAAGTTGTTTAAGAGCTTCTTCTAGGTTCTTCTGTAACTGATCCATATCCACAGAGATCTTACTCAAGCTATTAGGCCTTATCTGAGTAACTGTTCTCTAATACCAATTGTTAGAAATAGAATATATTGAGAGGGGAGTGAATTAGTATTTCACAAACTTTTGCCCAATTATGGATATCATTAACAATCTTATAACTTGCATATGAAAGTAAATTGATTAAGTTGAATAGTAAACACAACCATAAAGTAATGCAACACATAACACCATATTTTGTTAACTAGGAAAATCTAGCCAAGGGAAAACCCCCCACAAAATGATCCACTAATCAAAAGTATCTTGTGAAAGATATTGAGCCTATTAGGAGTCTATTACATATGTATAGTGTCTCGGTCCTTGTTAGAGGATTGGGCCTTGTTAGAGGCCTCAAACCTGTTAGGAGTTGTTACTACCCAAGCATGCAATATGCAATTATATTCTTCAATGCAAGAGATAAGTACAAAACCTCTTACTGTTGTTATTATCTTCAATATCTTATTTGTCTTTGTTTCTCTTCATAAAATTGAGCATACATTCATATTATACCACTCATACATCATAGTCCACACGTGTACATATGAACATCATAACATTACATTACAATGTTGCATAACCACATCACAAAAACTTTCTCAAAAAGTCTTTCATTTATATCAATATGCCTATCCAGTCGACCTTTATTCTCTTACATGCTTCACAAAATGCAAAACTATATCTTTCCCACTTAGGGTTAACATTTACGATGCTATCCCTAATTAATCAAGCAATTGTTTTTCCAAACAAAATAATTTCTTAACATAAAATAGTTCATTACTTAACTCTGTCATGTTTGTCTGTTCAACGCTTCAACTAGAAAAATTGTTATATCTCTTTCCATATTGTGTGTACAACCTCGTGCATATAAGTATGGTATCATGATGTATTGTACTTATTTTAGCTAAGATCACATGTGCCAATATTGTCTCTATGAACCATGCAAAGCAAATCTCTAACTATACTACTAGATAACCTTTGTAATACTTAAACAATTTTCTAAGTCTAACTGCCAAAATTGTATCTCCATAATTTTATCACTTTATATAAAGTATATGTTTCCATAAATGACTTCTTCATACTTACTCACCTAGCCAAATTGCTAGCAATTTCCAGCAACAATGTCAGAAGTATGGACTATATGCCAGATGGACGAGAATAGGTATAAAGGTAGAATTTATTCTGAGATAGTTGAAAGAATCTTATGGTAATAAATTAGAAGTACCTATCTTGGAAAATGGTTTTCTTTATATTGATTGTTGTAGCTCCAGTTTGAAAAAAATATATATTAAAATGCCCTAGTTTTCAAAGGAAAATCTTTTAGAGTCCTTGACTGGCAGTTTTTCTTTAACCTAAACAACCCACGCTCCTTCACAAAATATTGTGTTGTTAGTTTGTCTAATCTCCCTATTGAACTATTAAGAAAAGAGACTCTTAAAATGGTAGGTAACAAGTTAGGGATATATGTTGGTTTTGTAGAAACTAAATTGAGATTCTTCGATCCAATTATTAGTCAATATGGATGCCAACATCTGTAATCATAAGCCTTTGAAGATATTCATTAAGAGAAGCTCACTTATGATAGAACTAAGATTCATAGAAGGGTCTTTCATAGAGGACCATGCATCAGCTTCTCTGATCTTGAATTAGAGCCCTTGTTTCCCTTTTCCTCCTTCAGACACACTTATTATCCTTAATATGGAAAAGGGCGTCTTTGACTTTGTGGAATCCCCTATAAGGGATGATTTGGAAGAGGTGAATAAAAGAATTTTTTCCCTCACTCCCCTTAGTTATAGAGGGAACTCTTATCTCTACAGATCAAGGAAAGGAGACTTCAGGATTCATCATGAATGTGCCCCTTTTAGCCCAGCCAATGATAGGGATATTTGTAGACAAAAGTAAGGGTGAGGAAAGTTCCAAGAAATATCTTAACAAAAATGATAGGGTAGAAACCATAGAGGCATGGGGTAGGGACCCCAAAAGAGATAAACTTCAGAAAGACATAACAATACTAATTAATGAGGAAGAAAGAGGCTTCGGAATTGAAATAAGTCAAACAAGAGAGGAAAATAATTACGGAGGGAATCACTTGGGTAATGACATAGATATCCAAGAGGAAACATTATGTCCATCAAGACCTTCAAAGGAGGAACTCGATAGCCAAGGTAGAGTAGAGGAAGAGGTCAAGATCATTTTTGAGCATTTATGTGAGTTTATAGTTAAATAACTAATGAATGAATTTGTGGGTGAAATTTGTGATGAGAAAGAACTATTGAGACAAAAGGAATTTTTTATCAAGAAAATTATAAATGGTGGTGATCCGATATAGAATAGAAGTGGAACAACTACAATTAGTACTAGAAGATCAGGAACTAAACGATCAGGAACATTTGAGGATAGCCATGACTCATCGAAGTAGGAGTAACCCTAATTATGCAAAAAACAAATCTCTACAAATCAAGGAGAAGAGACTTCAAAATTCATCATAAATGTGCCCCTTTTAGCCCAGTGAGAGTTAAAGATAGTTGTAGACAAAAGTAAGGGTGAGGAAAGTTCCAAGAAATATCTTAGCAAAAATGTGAGGGTAGAAACCATAGAGGTGGGGGGTAGGGACCCCAAAAGAGATAAGGTTCAGAAAGACAAAACAATAATACTTAATGAGGAAGAAAGAGGCTTTAGAATTGAAACAAGTCAAACGAGAGAGGAAAAGAATTACAAAGGAGGAAATCACCTAGGTAATGACATAGATATCCAAGACGAAACATTATGTCCATCAAGACCTTCAAAGGAGGAACCTGATAGCTAAGGTAGAGTAGAGGAAGAGATCAAGATCATTTCTAAGTATTTATGTGAGTTTATAGTTAAAGAACTAATGAATGAAACTGTTGGTAAAATTTGTGATGAGAAAGAACTATTGAGACAGAAAGCATTGTTGATCAAGAAAATTATGAATGGTGGTGATCTGATAGAGAATAGAAGTGGAACAACTACTATTAGTACTAGAAGATCAAGAACTAAATGATCAGGAACATTTGAGGATAACCATGACTCATCCAAGTAAGAATAACCCTAATTATGCAAAAACAAATAAGTGAAGAAAATCCCTAAAAGAACTGAGAGTGAGGGATGGATGTGCTCATGGTCAATCCAAATTAACAAATATCTTTAATGTAGGGAAGGGGAAGATCCTTCCCAAATTGCAATGAATAATCTAACTTGGAATGTTAGGGTTTTAAACACCCCCTAACAAGCAGTGGATCTTAATTTGTTGCATATCAAACCAAAAAAAAACTCATTTTATTACAAGAAACAAAGCTAGATAGGAGTGATCTATAGGGTTTAAAAAAGAACGTAGAATTTAGGGAGATATTGGGATCTCTAGCTAGGGGACCCTCAGGAGGCTTAGCTTTCATATGGGACCCAAGGTTTCTTACTACAACTATCTTTAGAAGATCATGGAAATTGAAATTATGGCTTAGTAAGAAGCTCACAAGTCAAGTAGAGCTTCAATATTTTTAATTTATATGGCCCTATTCAAAATATGGAGAAAATTCAAATTCTAGAAAGAGATTGAAGAAAAAGTATTTGTTTATAAAGGAGAAATTCAAATCATAGGAGGGGATTTCAATACTATAACTATGACATCATAAAAATGGGTGGAACTCATGAATTCCCTATAGTAGTAGAGTTCAACAAATGGATTAATAGAAATGGACTATTAGATATTTCCACTTCTAGAGATAGCTACACTTGGAATAATAGGAGCAAAGAATTCAACTTTAATGCGAAGAAACTAGATATATTTCTTTTAAATGGGGATATGGAAGAAATTTCCTATACTCTAGAATCAAAAATGAAATCCATCTCAGGTTTAAATCACCACCTTGTTGAATTGTACATCATAACTTGGATAAAATTCCAGACAAGTGTCCTTTCAAATTTAAACAAATGTGGTTTTAAGGATGAGGGATTTCTAAAGATGATAGATAGAAAAATGGTGGAATAAAATTGTGTTATCTAGGTCTAAAATTTACCAAGCGATTAGCAAACTAGAAATTTCTAAGCAAAGGATTAAGTTGTGGAATTGTGAACACTTTGGGAATATCTTTAAAAATAAGGAAGAATTGGAAGAAGAATTGGAGAAATTAAATAAAGAGGTTATAGAGAAAGGGATGAATTTAGCCTTATATAAAAAAAGAAAAGTTCCTAATGAAAGATTATGATGACATCTTAATCAAAGAGGAACTTTTTTGGAGACAAAAATTAAGAGAAACATGGCTAGTTGCAAGGGATAGAAACACAAAATTCTTTCACATGGTACAAACCAACAAGAATAGTTAATACAATCACTTACATTCAAAATAAGGATGGGGAAAAATTGGAGGAGCCAAATGATATTGCAAAACAGGCAATAAAATACTTTGAAGAGATCTCCATTAATAATGGTAACCAAAACCTAGGGGCACAAGAAAGCGTCATTAAGAACATCCTAAAGTTTATATCCAAATAACAAAATAAAAGACTATTTGGAACATTTACCTTTGAGGAAGTAAGTGTGGCCCTCAAGAAAATGAATCTAGATAAATCTCCAAAGTCGGATGGGTTTCTAACATGTTTCTTTTTATAAAATTGGGACATCATAGGCATGGAGATAACTGAGGCTTTAGAGGAGAAAAAAATCTGGGAAAACTTCTCGTGGAGGTGAATAATACCTTTCTCACCCTTATCCCAAAAAAGGAAAAATTGGAGATCTTTAGTGATTATCATCCTTTACGTCTTTTTAATACTCTATACAAATTATTTACTAAGACTATGGCAATGAGAATCTAAAAAATTCTCTCAAACCTGATTTGTAAGGATCAAACAAGATTTGTACAAGGTAGGTCTATCTTTGATAGAGTAATTATTTCCCAAGAGACCATACTTACCATTCAAAACAAAAAAGAGCCTAGTATGTTAATCAAGATAGATATTAAAAAGCATGTGATAGAGTGGATTGGGGCTTTTTGAGGAAATTCCTTGAAGCCTTTGGGTTCGCAAAAGAATGGGTGAATTTGATCTTTGAATGCATTTTCTCCCCTAAGTTATCATACTGGTAAATGGATAACCTAAAGACTCTTTTGGAATAAGAAGGGGAATTAGACAGGGGATATGATATCCCATTTTCTTTTCATCTTAATGGTGGAAGAGTTAGGAAGATCGATAAATAATGTCAGGTATGAGAAGACTATTAAAGGAATAAGGATCACTAGTGACCTAGATCCGACAACCCACCAATAGTTTGTTGATGACACTGTGCTTTATGGAAAAAGTACCATAGATGAGGAAAAATCATATAAAACAATATTAAATCAATATACCAGTGCATTGGGTCAAGAGATTAACCTCGAGAAGTTAGAAATCTTCTTCTTTAATACACATCCTAATCTAGAGCAAGAGATATGCCAAATTTTGAATTTCAAATGAGGAAGTTTACCTTGCAAGTACCTAGGTCTCCCTTTAGACTAAGGGGTAGGATCAACAAAATTATGGGATTAAATAATAGGAAAGATCAAACAAAAAATGGAATCCTAGAAAGGAAAATGGCTATCTTCTGTGGGTAGAGAAATAATGATACAATCTTGTCATTTTAGCAAAACATATTTTATCAATTAACTTGTATTGATCTCCTTGGGAAAAATATAGACAAATTCAATAGACTCCTTAGGACTTTCATTTTGCGGAGAATAGGGGAAAAGAAAAAAATATATATTAGCTTGGGACAAGGTATGTAGACCAAAAGACAATGGAGGTTTAGGGATCAAGGACATCAAAATCCAACGTAAATATTTAGGAGAAAAACAAGTATGGAGAATGTACATGAATCTACACCTCAAGTGGTGCAAAGATCCTAATAAAAGAGTATCTGAGAAATTCTTATCTGATCGACATATTCAGGGATAAATCACTACCTAGAGGATCAAGAATTTGGAGCTTTATGATGGATTGTAGATCCTCCATCCAGGATAGACTAACATGGAACCTGGGGATCGAGAAAGAAGCTCTCTCCTAACAAGATTCTTGGGGAGGTTATGGTGCTTTAGAAAAGGATGGTAAACTAGCCTAATTAAAGTTGACACTTGAAGTTAGATGGGGAAAAAGAGTTATAGACCATGTGACCTTTGAGGAAGAAGGAAAACGTTGGAAATGGAAGGATTTTAAGGACATGAATCTCCCACCTAAGTAAGTGCAAGATGTATAAATAAACTTATGAAACAAGAAAGTAATTTTCAATTTTGGCAAGGACAAATTGATGTGGGATGAAACTAAGAGAGGGGAATACAAGTCGAAGGAGGGGTATATGTTGGAATGTATAGATGGGTCAGATGTTGGGGGTGGGGGGGTTAAAGTACGATGGGGACGACACCCACAAATCCATCACTATTGTAGTAAGAGGTTTCCTTGTTAGGGTTACAATGTTTAGTCACTTTTGGTGACTTACTTTATTAGGAGTATACAATAAGATCAATTAGATTTACCTTTCATAAGGATTTGTACAACACTCTTTAAGTGTGTACTCGGTTAAGATATTTACAACGAACTCTTAGGTCTACTTTTTATAAGGATTTTGAACTACTACAATGATAAGAAGGTAGCAACAAATGATCTATGAAAATAGCAACTTACTTTGCTTGATTAGATCTCTCTTTTGCTCAATATCATGTGTCACCTCCTATGACTGATTTTTCTAATCCTCTTTTATTGTATACGATTTGTGACCTCTGATGTGTTCTACTCTGTCGACCTCTTTCATACAAGTCTTCTTGCTGCTATTCTCCTCTCTATCTCAACTAAAAACAACATAAGACTATTCCAAACTAATCCTTTTATAGTTTTCATTTGTCTTTTCAATCTCTAACCTAATTAGGATTTTGGAACCCTCTAAAATACATCTCAAGTCAAAATTAACTCTTCCAAAATCATCCAATGTTTCCTTTTCATCCTTATTTTCATTGGTTGGCTCTACCTTGTAATCATCAACAATCAATTCACATACTTCAAGAAATCTTTTCCTCAAACAATGTAAATTATCTTTATCACTAGATAAGAACATGCCACATCAGATTTTGTGCCAAACCAAACTCTTATGTAGTTTTTGTTTCACTTGGTAAGTATTATGTTCATCATGTTATAGTTTGGTTAAAAGTTTGCTCAAGTATAACTATTCTTTCTTGGTGGTCTCTATCTAACTCAGTGAGTATTCAAGTGCTTGAGAGTCACTAAATGCTTGGTAATAATTGTCTATTAGAACTTGTCTACCTTTGTGCTTGGGCGTCACATAACTCGGTTACTATGTGAAAAAACTATCTTTTTGTTACTAAATGACAATACATTTATTGTGATCATTAATGAGAATAAAATTCTCCCCCTTTGACATTAGTGGCAAAAACTTGTTATGTCAAAACTTTGAACTTATATATAGATCTCATCAACTCATAAGCTCTTCCTATGTGTATGCCTCCTTGGTAAATTGTGTAGTTTTGCAAAATTGTTTTTGTTTGCAATAGTATTATAATTCCTTATATTTCCTTATATCTATGTATAATCCAAATAAAAAAACATAAAAAAAAATACCTCATCCCCATTCAAAGCAATATCTCAACTCAATATATCATCCCCCTTTTTTTACATTGATGTCAAAAAATAGTAATAGCAAAAAATAACTTACTTTGGATCTAGACCAAAGTGATCAATAAAATCTTTATGTTATTTGAGAAGGATGGAAATAGTTTTGTCCCAAATTATATTTATAAGCTCAAGCATCTTTTGTTCAACTTGTACTTTAGCAGCAAGAATAGTCATGTTGTCTATAATGGACAGACTCGGTGATGCAATGAACTCCTTAGCAATCTTAATATTATTTTGCATGAACTCAAGCTAGTGTAAGAGAAACCCGTGTATCTCATTTATTTCTACCCTCAATTTTTTCTCCTCTTCTAACGCGGTGCAAGGTAGAAGAATCCCCAAAGGAGATGTCCTAGCCTCCAGTAAACAACCACACAGAAAAAACACAATAAAAACAGAAGATCTGATACCAAATAACAATAATTTATTCATTAAATAACTATTACATGCAATGTGTTGGGCTGTAAGGCTTTCCCAATTATGGCCAAATACAAGAAACAATTACAAAATCAGTTCTGCAAGATCCCATAAGATCCAACTTATAAATCCAATCCTAGCTAGTCCAGATACACAACTAGATAAGAACACCAAAAAAATCCACACTTGTACCCTTAGGTCCACCAAGCATCCCTTTGGTTCTCAAGTTGCAGCCCTAGCTCTTCAAAATTTGTATCTACACTTCATCCCCTTATCCAAGTTGGGATGATGAATACTACCTAAAGGCCCCACAAAACCCCTTACTTATACCCAACTAAGCCACAAGTCGATCCAACTCATTACAAACTAAATTAAATCTCTTACATTAAATATAGGTTAAGCCACAAGTCAACCACAACACAAATTAAATACCCATACATAAATTAAATGCCAAAAGTTAGCTCACAAACAACTCGACACCAATAGAAACCAAGATCAAGCCGAGTGTCAACAAAAAATAAATTGAGCACCAGTAAATTCCCAAGCATTTCCAAGTTCCATAGATCATGTTGAGCTACCAGACCATGTCAAGCTACCAGACCATGCTAAGCTCCCAGACCATGTCGAGCTCCCAGTGTATGTCGAACACTAGTTTCTGCCAAGCTCAACAACACCTAACCAAAAACCCCTCCAAACATGCAGAATTGCAAGCAACCCTAGAATGCTCCTGCATCATCTTCTATCAAACTATGTTGAAAACCAGTGATAAATCTCACTCAAGAGTAGTGTACCAATGTAGTGCTCGGTTTAGTTGATAAAGCATCAACACTGGACTTCAAGTCTCCATTCACCTTATGCATTTTATCCTTTATATCTCTCATGATGGATAGAGTATCACATGATTTCTACAATAAGTAAATAACATTTTGCATTGTTACCTCTAGCCAGGTAACAATAACAGACAAAGCAACTTGTTGTAGTGCAATAATTATAAACAATTTCTCCAACACTTTATATTCAAACTTCTTTTCAAATCTTTGCATCAATTTAGATAAAGTGTCTATATCTGGATCATTCAATTTTTCAACTATTTGAATGAATTGATACAGTATGGGAACATTTTCATTTATTGTTATATTAGGTACTGCTTCAAGTAAGATATCTTATATATCATGTAAAACTTATTTTTGCTTATGTTCTTTCCTCAATCTTGTCTACACCGTCTTCCTCTCACAAAGCTCAATGTATATAGTCATCTTCTCATCATCTAACTTGTTAGGATCCCATAAGGGTATAACTATAACCTCATCTAATGTTATAATGTTTTTGTGCAGTGTATGAGTGTCATTTTTTTACCTTTTACCTTTGGCTTCCTTGAAGCTTGTGCTTGATGAAGCTTGGAGAATAACTTGAGTTGTAGAATCTTACATTGTCTATTTAGCTTCAAGTTGGATAACTTCTCCTTTTTTCTCCTGATTACCTTGTTCAACACTTTGAATAGTTCTTGTTTGCATGGGTGGAACATGAGGCTTTTCATCATATTGACTTGGTTTAGCAACATTTTGTTTGTCTACCTTCATATGTTCTTCTATTTGTTTGGTAGATAATGGATATAGCAATAAAGAGTTGTACACATAATTTGGTGTACATGTCGAAAGTGATTAGTCTTCACTTTTTCCTATCTTTTCATGCTCAATGTGGCCTTGCCCAATATTTTCCTCACTCAGAGGTTTGTGGGTTGGTACTTCTTCACCTATTGCAAATTTAAGCACTTGAGATTTAGTAGAATCTCCTTGTATTTGTGCATTATAATCAACTTCGCATTCATTTTTTTGTTCATTGACTTGGTCTTTCTCGGTATCCCCATATGCATTTTGAGCCTGATGCTTGTTCTAAATTTGCTACCATATGTATACTCTCTACTATAGTATGTAATGAGCCAATAGCTATGTCTTCTTTCTATGCTTTCTCTTTGGTCTCCATTGAGGGATATGGTTTGATCTGCTCAATTAGTGGTCCATACCCCAATATACAAGCAAATGTTGGCTCGATTGATATAGGACCTTCATCTTTCTTCTCAGATTTAGTTAACACATCCTCATATTATTTTAAATTATTTGCAAGATCTTCTTTAGTTGCATCTTCTATAGTTATAGTATCATGTACTTCAAGTTTTGTTTTATGACCAATGTCATCCTTTTCCTTGATTAACTCTACATTTTGTTGTTGCACAGTCTCGTTGATAGTAACAATTTCATTGGCCTCCTTGATTTGGAAAATTTGTCTCCAAATGGTTTGACCTTCAACTTCAACATCTTGCATTCCTCAATATAATAATCTCAAGGCTCTATGTTTAAGAACGAATCTTTTATTATGTATTTTCAATGCCTCTTTTATTTCTAAAATGTGTAAGTCAAGAATAACTATGACTAAGGATCTATCCCTCATTTGTTTCTCAGTGATCGTGGAATATTTCCATCTATGTTCTACTTTGCTATACAGGTCTTTGGGGATCATATTTCCAATCTCAATTGGAGTATACTTGAATTTAGCCATCATATCTATAACAACATCTTATATTTTTCTTTGATCATCTTCATTCATTTTCTCATGCTTCATGTATTGAAAACTAATAAATCCTCCATGATCTCTTAAACAATTTTCCATTGCATCTACATCTTTAGGCTTACCATTTACAACAACATAGAAATTTCCTACCTCATCTGGGTTTGTTTGCTCACTATCTTTAGCATCTTCGTCATCTTTAAGAATTTACTTTCTTCTTCTTTGAGTGGTCTTGGCAACAGGTTTTCTATATTTCCTGGGAGCCTCTTTTCTCTTCTGGTATGTCCTCACTTCAATGTGTGTAGACTTTGTTATCTTCACTGCACCTTTCTTTAATTATGGTTCACCAGTTTTTGTAACACGTCTTTGACCTTGTATGTTTAGGGCTTGTAGGTGTTGCAGGGGGCTTATTCTTCCTTTTCTTTAGTTGTGAATCTATAATAACTATATCTTTTCCCTTGCCTTTTGCTTCATCTTTGTCTTCACCTTTCCCTTTTGTAATGTGTAGGGTTTGATCATTTGTACTCACACTGAGTGCACCCTCCATTTTCTTCATGATTTTCTTTGCTTTCCATTTAGTTAGGAATAACTATATCCAGAGTGATTTTCTCTTTAGCCTTCTCATATGTTCCAAAATCGAGAGAACCCATCTTAACAAGTTCATTTAGTAATGCCTCTATGGCCTCGATGGCTTGATCAATATTGATTTCATAATCCACGGGTGTAAGCATGAAACCCTAGGAATAGTTGCCTTGATAAGAGTATGGTCAATGTCGACTAGAAAACACACATCTTCATGATATTTTCCCACCAATTTTGGAAGCATTTTGTATCTCTTGTTAATCCTTTCCTTGAAATTTTCTAAGTACTCAATCATAAAACTATTGAAATTGTCCCCGAGATTTCTAACATATTCATTTATGTGGCAAATAATGGGAGTATCTAAATTCCAATTCACTGGACTAATGCCTAGGAAATAATTTTACCTGTAGATGAAAATAAAAACTAGTAATGATTTGAACTTAGATTTATTTGTTTTGGTCACCCTAATTTTGTTCATATTATCAAATAACACAAGTACAACTCGGCAAGATCATACTTATGATATTTCTTCACTATCTTATTTGTCATATCTACCGCCATGCATGGTAGATTGGAAGATTTTATATGCAACGGATAATACTCCAAATTTTATCTCTAAATCTATAATATCATCCAAATTAAGACCTCTTCCGTCCCACTTGACTTTGGTGTTTTTTCTTTTCATTTTTGGACATCGTACAAAAGCTCTTAACCCTATCGATTATAGGATACCCTGTGACCATGTGGATAACATTATGAGTGATCTTAATGGGTTCATCTAGCCACATCTTCATATCATGTACCCTATTAAGAACAATATTATCCAAACAGCTTTGAAAACCTTCAGAAAATGCAAGGTATGAGTAAGACCCTTGGTCTCCAAATGTTTAAATTTATCCTTTAGATTCTCATCATCACATAGTTCCTCATAAGATTCCCTTAAGTCATAATCCTTAATTTCTTCAATCTTGCAATGATAAAATAATCTAATATCACTCACAAGTAAAACCCTAGGTGGCATGGAAAATAATGTGCCAACCTTGTCCATTTGTGTTGCAATTTCTAGTTGAAACTTAAACTTGGGTTCATTGCATGTATCATCTCTAATCAATGGCATTGTAGTTACCTTGGATTTCTTCGTTGTTGTAGAGCTCAAATTTCTTCATTGTTGTAGAGCTCAAAACCATCATTGTGAACTAGGGTTACGATGGATAACTTCTCTCTATTTGTTTAGGTACATTTGAATTTGCTTTCACACTTAGATTCTTTTGTGGATTTACAATCACAAATCTTTGTGCTCAATCTATTACTCAAATCACCACTAATCACTCTATAGCTCTTGTGAATGCAAGGTAGCTAAAAGAATTTTTTTTACCCTTATTTATGCTAAAAAGTAGTCTTTAATGTGCACTAGGGCATATTAATTGCTTAGTACAGTGTACTCAATCACCATATACAACTCGGTCACTTCAACTTTCATTTCCTACTTGGTGGCTACTATTACAACATCTCATGCTTGGTGACATAACAACTTTCCTCAAAAATTTACCCACTCAATTACAATAGCTCCATCAATTATCAACCAATTTAGTGAGAATATGCATCTTTCTAAGTTTCATTACTTTATCTGTATGCATCTTCTATTATGCCGATATGGACCTCAATCCTTTATAATGTTAGGAACAAATGTAAGATGTAGCAGTAATTATATAGTTCCATACCTTCTCTCGAATCTTTAGTTAGAGGTAAAGGTTTTACCTAATCCATTGGATGAGGTGTCACCAACTATACCACTTGATGTCTTGTTCCTCTTATGTCTTCCTTATCCACTTCCTATTCATTTGTTTGTGGATTTTATTCACTTTCACCTTTCCTTTACCTTTTGAATTTTCATCATTAGGAGCTAAAATTCAGCTCCTACACTTTCTACTCAAATGACCGACCTTGTGAAAATTATAACATGACATGCCAGTGTTTCTCCAATTACCAATATTGACATTAAGGTCAATTGGTCTATTAGTGACTCACACTTAGTCAATTGGTTACATAGCTACTAAGCTCTAAAGTTGCTACTAAGACTATCTTTCAGTTTGCAATGTCAACCAAGTGCTCCAGTCGCTCCTAAGCCAAGAAGTTAATATACAATTGCTACCAAGCTTCTCAATTTCTACTAAGCTTTAGAACCTATTTACCATTCATGCCAAGTGTAGCAGTTTCTACCGAGTTGTTCAGTGCAAGTGATGGAAACTCTAGTGTTAAACGGGCTCCATAGTGTTAACCATGTTCTTTGGTGTCTATCGAGCTCGCGATGTTAGTGATGTGAATCTAGTATTGACTGAGCTATGGAGTGTCAACCGAGTGATTCAATATATGTCGAGCTTCATAGTGTTTACCGAGTCACATAGTGCTAACTGAGTTCAAGCTACTTGGAAGTGATCAATATGAACTGAGCCTCTTTGTCAATCGAGTGCGAAACGATGTGGGGTGTTGATAGTGGTTGTCAAGTATCAAAACATCACCGAGTTTGTCTTCAGAACCCAAGTTACAATAGTTGGGCCAACTTTGTGGATATTGGTGAAACTTGTATTGTAGCCAGCTTCAGTAAGTTGTGATTTGGATTGGTATATATGGAAAGCATTGTATCATATCCAAATAAGAGTATCATGAGAATGGAATAAGAAAAAATGTGAATTAAGAAGGCTACAAGTAGTATAAGAGAAAACAAAGATTTATCTATCATAGCAAGGTGATTATTACAATGCAAGGAATCTCAACCAACAAATTAGAGTTGCAAATCAGAGATCAACCACTAGTTCATCCTAACAAGTGTATTAGTTAAATCTTTTAACAAGGTAGACTTAATAGTCTTATGTAAAATCTCTTTACTAAGTGCATACTTCGTTATATGTTTTGTAAATCCTTTCACAAGGTGGACCTCACAATCCTTATTGCTCCTAATAGGGTAGATCACCAGAAGTGGTCAATTGTAAGCCTTAATAGGTTAAATTTATACTACAATACTAAAGCTTGCGGGTATCATCCCCACCCCAATTTTACTTTCTATTTGGAAGGTTTCTAGGTTACCATATCTTGTGTCAAATTGATATGAATGTTTATTTGTTTTCATTCTTTCATGCACGCAGTAGATTTGAATATTATATGAAGGATTAATTGGTGAAATAAGATTAAGTTTTATTAGTTCTTGATTCACCCCTCCCCTCTCGGTAACCTTGCCAACCTCATATTTTTTTAAAATGGTATCAGAGCATTATGGTTCTCATAAAAGAAGCTTAATAGCTTGAGCAAAGATAAGAGGCAATGGAGGTATACATGCTAGAGAAGGCTAGTGACAATGAAAAGTTGGATCTTGAATTGGCCATTGGGCAACTAAAGAAACCAAAGGAGCAACTCTGCCAATCATTGAAAAGAAGGAAAGATCTTGCAGTACAAATGAATAACAATATCTACACTGAAGAAAGAATTGAAGATATCTATCCAAAAATAAATTCATATGAAGTTGATGAAGCAATCAAAGACCTATTAGAAAAGAATTTCAATCATCAAAAAGAAGTTAGAAACTTGAAAAGAGAATGAGAAATCCAATCATTGAGATTATGTGAAGTCATGGAAGAAAAGACAAAGCCAAACAAGAGATAGAAGAAAAGAACAATGAAATTCAACATATATCGCTTCAACAAGTAGACTCTATTGATCAACTCACTAATGCAAATGAAGAACTTATGAATATAAGGTAAAAAAATGAAAGACTGCAGAATGATCTAAACACTAAAAAGAAAACCAATGAAAGAATGATGAAATCTCAAGAAAGCATGAATTAGTTGAATGAGAAAAATCAGTATAGACACAAGGGAAAAGTGGGATTAGGTTATACAAAAAAAGGTGAATCATCTCAACAAGAAGCTCAAAAGAGTCAAAGACCTACTTGCAATCATTGTGGTAAGATAGGTCATACATCAAACAAATATTGGAGTAATGGCAAAGAAAAATTCAATGGAAAGTGTTATAGCTGCAATAAGCATGGTCATAGAGCAAGTGAATGTAAAGAGGAACCTAAGTTTGAAGGTAAATGTCACAATTGCAATAAACAATGACACAAAGCTTCTAAATGCAAAACCAAGAAATTGAATCCAACAAAATAGATTGTGTAAGCGATATTTGGATGGGACTACAACACATGGTGTAGATGCCACTATTGTGGTGAATTTGGGCACATTGGAGAAAACTATGTGAAACATCACATGAGGAAAAGAGATACCGCTAAGTGATATTTTATTTGTAAAGAACTTGGACATCTTGCCAAGAACTATATGAAAATAGGAAGAATTGAAGATGAAAAGAAAGTCAAGGCTAACAATATCAAAAAGCAAATGAAGCAGCAATGGATACCAAATGAAGCAGCAATGGTCATTAGATCGATGATAAGCACAATATATATCCAAGAATGGGTTTCCATATGAGCTAGACTTAGGTAACCTGATGAGCTTGGTGCTAAGAAGTGTTTGCAAAGTGTCATCATAAGAATCTTCCAAGGGAGAAAAAGTTCTATCAAAATTATGTCTAAAGTCCTTTTTTTGTTTCTCAAGTGAATGGTATGCATCCATTTCTTCATCATTGTCTTGGTCAAAGATAGGTCCATCATGAAATTTTAGCATAGGCTCAAAGGAGGTATCACTTTCTTTCTCTCTAAGGAGGTCTTTAGATCTAGAAGATGAAGACATTTGATGTCTTGAAGTAGAGCATGTAGACCTAGAAGAAGAGGATGACCTCAAATAAGGTGACTCACATGCATGTAAAGACCTTAAGGAAGATTCATGTAATGATGCAATCTTCTCCTCTAACCTTTTCTCAAGTTTAGACTTCATTTCTATCTTGCACTTAGAGAGATGAAGGTAAGAAAGATCATTTGTCTCTTCTAGTTCTTTGTATTGCACATATAGATCTTGAAACTCTTTAGTGACATGGAGGATATCATGATCATCTAGATTTGGTTGAGGTTTGGTAGCACAAGCTTTGAATTCCATAGTGGTAGATAGATAATCAAGCATGAAGGAGACTAAAGGAAGCTAATAAGGTGACACAAGATAACTTGATGTCAAAACTAGAGAGGTAGATTATTCACTTGCCAATATAGTAAAGATAGAGTAAAGTGACTTGTCAAGAAAGTGTCCAAGTTACTTATGACACTAGTGACTCAAGTTAAGAGCTAGGCAAGAAACCAATAGCCAAGTAGATAGAGCAAGTGGGGTAGCAAGTGAACAACTTTCCCAACCCAAGAGTGTAGTCAATAAATCAAGGTAACCATTTTAGAAAAAGGATAACTAGCGAGCATGCATAGACCATGAAGACAAAAAGACCAAGAACACTAAGACCAAAGAGTTACTTTAAGCATGTTTAAGCACTAGAGACATATAAAAGAAAAGTCAAATGATGAGACTCCTCTTAGCAAGCAACACAAGAAAATGTTTGCACTTGATGTTTTGACTTGGTTGAAAATTTTTGACAATAATTGATAGCATAGCAAGTTTGATGTTCAAAAGCAATTTCTTTTCAAGCAAGATAGTGACACATGGAGTAGTCTTCAAACAATCAAGCAAGGGACAAAGAAACCTTGCATGATACAAGCATATGTGAGGTCTTAAAATAAAGTTGTATAACTATCATCATGTGTATGTTCCAAAGATTTTCACAGGTCTAGCACATTCGAGAACACATCAAGCAATATCTACCTAAAGGACATGGTTCATTACTCAACAACTTGGCCCACGCTTGATGCTCCTTTGCCTCACACCAAGTGGTTGCCCACAAGAGATATTGGCTTTTTCATGGAAATTCCATAAGCATAACCAAGGGAACACATATGGTGAGTGTAAATCTTGGGGTGATCCGGGTAGTCCACTAGGATCAATCCTTGCACCAAGAAGTTGAGCGGCTAAAAAAAGTAGTTACTAACTTAGGGTGTTTAGATAGGGCTTTCGTTCATAGTGTTCCTCTTGCTCCCAATTACGAGACACCTCACCTTGCAATGAGTAACCGATCTCGCGACCACAAGAGTACCTTAAGCATTCTTGTCTAGTGATCTCCCTATGGTCAAAATCCCATAAGCGATCACACTAGGTGAAGAAAAACACTACATCTACCAAGGTTTTGTGTCCTTGATAGCCTTGAGTTTATAGTGGGTTGGAAGAGCCAGGTAATCTGCTTGTCCCCACTTGGGTTGTTCCTCTCAGGTTGTCTGAGAGCAAGCCCTCTAAAAGATTCTAAACTACACAAAGAGTGGATCAACTTTTGGAAGTCAAGATTTCTGATTCACCACAAGGGTGAAGAGCATACTCTCCTATCACCAAAAGATCCCAATCGTAAGTTTTAATGTGCCTAAAAAAAACAACTAGTATATGCCGCACATGTAAAAGTAAAGAACAAGAAAAATTGGGTTTTTATGCATTGGGTAGCCCTGCAAACAATCATTAGTAGCCCTTGTGCATTTGAAGCTTTGACATGCGTTCTTTTTATGCAATGTTTCAATTTTTTCACAAGGATGGCAACCTGAAATCACAACTTGTTAGCACCAATAGTTAGTGTGATATAACATAAAAATTTACAATAAAAAGTGGTTAGTTGCCTCAAAAATCCAATTTATCTTCCAACCAAGTGCATGCAAAGAAAGTGCAAGTTAATCACATATACTCTCATTTTTACTCTTTGATTTTGAACTAGTCAACAAGATTGGACTTGTTTGCTATGATTTTGGATCCAAAAATAGAAATGAAAAAAAGAAGCCCTTGCTAAAAATATGAGAGCTTTCCAAAAATGCAAAAAATTCAAAAAAATGTCTTCATTTGTGCCCTAGAGACACATTTTGTCAAAATAGGTCAGATTTATAAAAGCGGGTTTTTGATCCCTAATACGACCTCAAAAGTCAAAACACAAAGAAAATACCCCCCTTAGAATTCAAAAAAATTTCTGAAAATGTAAATTTTTTCTAAAAAATACGTAGATTTGCGATCAAAAATGACTTTTTATAAAAAAATAAAGAAAAAATCATAACTTCTACAAATCATGTCAAAATGCTCTAAAAATTAGACTGAGACATGTTGGACACATACCCAACTTGAAAAAAAAAATTCAAAACCAAACTCCAAGTGGTTTAAAAGATATGATCAAATCTTTAAACTAACTAGATTTTTGGCCTTCAAACCAATCTACTTATGGGTTAGCCTTAAAACCAAAGTGATAATTCTACAAAAGCACTTGATTAGATCCAATATGCTGCTATAAAAAATCAGAGATAAGAAATGAAAGAAAATGGAGCTAAAAACTTGATTCAAGCCCCATGATGGGCGCCAAAAATGTACACTAGAATTGTGTCACACTATAGACGCTTCTATCCAAACAATTTTATGAGTTCAGAATGTTCGAATGCCGGCTTAGAGCTCCCTATCCACAGAGTGCAAGAGAGTATATTTCAAGTTCAAGGGCTCTCAGCTGAGCTTTAGGAATACTCTTCTTGCTAGTAAACCATGCAATGGGAGGTTCCAAAGACAAGATGCAAGAATGCAAATGTCTCAAGGAGTTCCTCAAAAATGCAATGCAAATATGGAAACTAAGCTAAAATGAGAATGCAAAATAAAACTATGCTAAAACATGTATGAGAGTGTTACAATCCAAATATTAAGCTATGTGAGATAGATTATTGCAAAATAGAAGCTAAACTAACATGCAACATGAATCTAAGCTAAAATGCTATGGTATGAGAGAATGTAGACAAGAAATAGAAGTTCTCCACAAAGCTCCAAAGAAACGTGTTAGAAAACTTGCAGCATAACAATACTCAAAAGATAGATTCTTTGAGGGGGGAAAACTCTCTCCCTTTTAAAGACGTACAGATGGTAGAGATCAAGATGAAGATGGTGGATGATCAACGATGGAATTTGAAAAGAGGAGTGATCCATGTGCACACACAAGTCAACTAATAGAATATAAGTTGACTTGTCATATAAGACAAAAGTCACAAAGCCTTTTCTTTTAATTGCAAAATAGAAAAAGGACTTTATGTGTGCACTTTAAGTGGGTTAGAAGAATGGGGTCTTTTATTTAATTAAAATGGGACATGTTCTTTTAATCAAATAATGAACTTAGGATAGCATGGTCAAACTATAGGTTATAATCAAATAAATTGATTATTAGCAATTTGGTCTAGGTAAATTATTAAATTAATTTAACCAAAATGTTGAAAAGGGGGCTAATAGTCTAGATGACCATTTTTAGGTGATTACAAGTAGAAGATAGCCTGTCACCAAGTGAGTAAACATACCAAGCATTAATGTTGATTGTAAAGAGGAAATTTGTTAAAAGGAGAAGAAATTGAATGCATTGTTTCACTATAAATTTCCAGAGCTATTATTGCAAAATGATTTCAAAGCCCCTGAGCGAATTGAGCATTTGTTGTTGAAGAAATTTTGAGTTTTTAGAAACCCTACCAAGGATGGCATCTTCTAGCAGCAAAATCAAGAAAGGGTCTCCAATGTTGGTTCAAGGAGTCAATTGCAAGGCACCAAACTTTAAGTTGAGTCCAGCAATTGCAAAAGTGCTTGACCCAACTGGTGCACAATCAAAAATTCCATCCAAGGTATTTCTTGTGCACGATATCTATTCATATTATCAGTATTTTTTTCAAGAGCTAGGCACTCATCAGATGAACAAAGCATTGAATGAGTTATGTGTGAATGGCATTCTAAAACCTGAGCATCAACATTTGGAAGCCAAGGGCTTAATACACATATCACATATGCTAAGAGACTTCCAAGTCAAATGGATGAGATATATTTTGATTCGTCTGCATAATGGATAACTATGGTTGGAGAAACCTATTCAAATATTGAAGAAAATGATTCACAAAATCACTAATCTTCCAATGTTGAACAAAGCCAAAGTGATTAAAACCCTACGTTAGGTTGAACTGGCAAAGCGAACTCTTGTTGAGTGGGATGGTAGGGGAATGAAGATAAGTGGAATCACAGACATGGAACTAAAGTTTGGAATTCATGAAATCACTCATAAGATATATAGCTCCAGTAGTCTCAACAATGTGTCATGTGAGGCAATTGATCTGGCTCTCAAAGTGGTGAAGAATAACACAGCATTCAACCTTTCCAAGTTGTTATTGAATTAGTTCAATAAGAAAATGGAGAGCACCATAGGTTCCAAGAATGATCCACGTAAGTTTGGTTCACTCTTGACTTTTTTTATTCTTCTTTGTGCAAAAATTATTCCCTTCTAAATGTTCAGTAATATGGAGAAAAGATGTCCCTATTTTATATCAAATAAATGAGTATATAGCAGAATTATTAAAGGAAGAAGCTAGGATCACGGCCACACTTTAAAAAATCCAAGGCATGATTCTTCCAAACATGGATGCATTTTAGACACACATTGCACATGCTAAGACACTCATCCATGACAATAACTTCTTCATAGTTGATCACAAGATGGAGCTATTAGCAGAAGTTCAAATTGTATTGCATGCAACTAAGGTGTTATAGGAAAATTGGGACAAGACAATGGCATTAACCTTGAAGGTACACTCTAAATTCTTGTCACATTTTGGTATTAACATATAGTATACACCTTTGGTATTTATGTCAAAAAGGGGGAGAAATATAGATGAATGTATATATGTATAAAGAGGGTGAAGTATATGTAAAGACATGGAAAGAATATATGTATGGGGGAGTAGTACTCCAGATATATAAGGTATATTTATGGGGGAGTAGTATAGTATTATACAGATACATGATCAGATAAGCAAAAAACATCTTTTACAAAAGCAATTTTGAAAAATCTAAAAAATAGAGTATGTTACTGAGTTGTAGACACATATAGTGATAAAAGAATGTTTTGGTTTGTGATTTTGAGTATTCAGTTTTTGGGATGGTAAGTGTTTTTGTCACTAATGCCAAAGGAGGAGATTGTTGACATTAAGGTCAATTTTCTATTAGTGACTCACACTTAGTCAATTGGTTAAATTGCTACCAAGCTCTTCAGTTGCTACCAAGCTTATCTTTCAGTTTGCAGTGTTAATCAAGTGCTCCAGTTGATCCTAAGCCAAGTAGTCAATATACAGTTGCTACTAAGTTTCTTAGTTTCTAATGAGCTTCAGAACCTATTTACAATTCATGCCAACTGTAGCAATGTCTATTGAGTCGTTTAGTGCAAGTGATGGAAACTCTAGTGTTAACTAACTCCATCGTGTCAACCGAGTTACATAGTGTTAACCATGTTCTCTAGTGTCTACCGAGCTTTCCAAGTGTAGCAATGTCTACTGAGTTATTCAATGCAAGTGATGGAAACTCTGGTGTTAACCAAGCTCAACCATGTCAACCGAGTTACACAGTGTTAACCATGTTTTCCAATGTCTATTGAGCTCACAGTGTTAGCAATGTGAATCTAATGTTTACTGAGCCATGGAGTGTCAACCGAGTGATTCAGTATATGTCAATTTTTGTAGTTTTCACTGAGTCACACAATGTTGACCAAGTTCAAGCTACTTGGAAGTGATTAGTATGAACTGAGACTCTTCGTTAATAGAGTGTTAAATGATGTCGAGTGTTGATAGTGGTTGTCGAGTATCAAAACATCACCAGTTTGTCTTCAGAACTTGAGTTATAGCAGTTGGGCCAACTTTGTGGATTTTGGTGAAACTTGTATTGTAGCCTACTTTGGTAAGTTATGATTTGGATTGGTATATATGGAAAGCATTGTATCATATCCAAATGAGAGTATCATGAGCATGGAATAAGAAAAAGTATGAATTAAGAAGGCTACAAGCAGTATAAGGGATAGCAAAGATTTATCTATCACAACAAGGTGATCATTACAATTTAGGGAATCTCAACCAGAAAATCAGAGTTGCAGATCAGAGATTAGCCACTAGTTCATCCTAATAGGTGTATCAATTAAATCCTCTAACAAGGTAGACTTAATAGTCTTATGTAAAATCTCTTTACCGAGTGCATACTTCATTGTATATTTTATAAATCCTTTCACAAGGTGAACCTCACAGTCCTTATTGCTCCTAATAGGGCAGATCACCAAAAGTAGTCAATTGTAAGCCTTAACAGGTTGACTTTATACTGCAGTACTAAGGTATCATCCCCACCCTAGTTTTACTTTCTATTTGGAAGGTTTCTGGGTTACCATATCTTGTATCAAATTGCTATGAATGTTTATTTGCTTTCATTCCTTCATGCATACAGTAGATCAAAATATTATATGAAGGATTAATTGGAAAAATAAGATTAAGTTTTATTGGTTCCTAGTTCAACCCTCCCCTCTCAATAACCTTGCCTACCTCATATTTCCAACAACCAGATCTTCCACCAATATATAATCTCATGTAGTTTGCAACAATGTGACCATACTTACCACATGTAGTGCATGAATACCATGTGTTATAATCACAGTTGATTGTATTTCTTTTCTTCCTCAATTTCCAATTGGTTTTCATCTTTGATATGAAATCTTGTGACTTTTGTCCAAACTTATTGCAAGTCTAGCAATATCCATTAAATGAGTACTTCTTAGGTGATTGGCTAAAATTGGATCTATACTCTGATACTTGATGTTTATGTTTATTACAATAAAAATAGTTTCCATTGAATTTGGGAGTAACATTAAACTTACCATTTTTTCTTTTACATACATTGGCTATGTGTCCAGGCTTCCCACAACAATAGCTTGTTAGCTTCTTGGATTTGGGATTGATGTCATCTTTCTTTTTTCAGCTTTCTTTGATGATTCTCCTTACTCAGTAGCAGAATGCTTAGTATAGCCTAAGCTAGATGTGTGTCTCGGTTGCCTTTGTGCTCTGAGTTGTTCATCTAGTAATTTGATACTTTCTTGTGGTCTATTCATTCTATCCATTAGATCTTTCTTGGCCTTCAGTTCACTTGTCAATCTTTCATTTTTTGTCCTTAGCTCAACAATTTCTTCCATCTTCCTGGGAATTTCATGATTTGCACCTAGTAGTCAATCAGTCATATCAAAGTGATTTTGTGTCAATCTTGAAATCTCTTCATCTTTGGCATCCATTCTTGCAGCTATTTGTCTCTTATCTTCTTCCATCATTGGTTTTTCATCCTTGGTTTTTCTCTTTAGTTCCATTACTTCACACATCCTTGTAGACTACACTTCTTGTTCTCTTTTCAGTGACTTGACCTGCTTAGTAAGGCTATGGTTTTTCTATAGTAGATCAGCAATAGTAGCATCAGAAGTGTTTCCATTAGATAATTCTTTGATATTTGGTTCCTAATAGGTTGTCTTGTTGGTTTGTTGTGTGATTACCTTCCTCCTATTTAGTGATGATCCCAAAAAAAAATTCAGCTCATTAATTTCATTCATGACCATCGTTAGTTCTAGTATTTGGTTTTTAATGGTCATGTCCAATCTATACTTCTCCATGACTTGGATCTTTTCTCTCAGGTAATAAAGCCTCCAATAAGAATGCTATGCTCTGGTACCAATTGTTGGTATGTATAGATGGATGAGATGTTGAGAGGGGGCGGGGTGAATTAGTATCCCCAAAGTTTTACCGTATAACAATTTTTAGTGAATTATTTTCTTCTTTTAACACTTGGTTGATACTAAACACATATCATATTGATAGAAAAAGAAAGAAACATTAACTAATCTAATGATCTTCAATCATAAACATAATTCATCACACATAACAAAATCATGTTGGTATCGTAGAAACCCTTGGTCAGAGGGAAAATTGTGTGGGGATGACACCCTCAAATCCATCACTACTATAGTAAGAGGTTGCCTTGTTAGGGCTACAATGTTTAGTCACTTCTGGTGACTCGCTTTGTTAAGAGTATACAATTAGATCAATTAGATCTAGCTTTCACAAGGATTTTTACAACACTCTTTAATTGTGTACTCGATTAAGAGATCTACAATAGACTATTAGGTCTACCTTTTACAAGGATTTTGAACTACTATAATGATAAGAAGGTAGCAGTAATTGATCAATGAAAATATAAACTTACTTTTCTTGATCAGATCTTTCTTCTACTCAAAATCATGTATCACCTCCTATGATTGATTTTCCTAAGCCTCTTTTATTGCATATGATTTTTGACCTATGATATGTTCTACTCTATCCTCTACCATACAATTCTTCTTGATTTTATTCCCCTCTCTTTCTCAACTAACAACAACATAAAAATTTTCCAAACTGATTCTTTTATATTTTTTTTGCCTTTTTGATCTCTGGCCTATTTAGAGCTTTGGAATCCTCTAGAATACATCTCAAGTTGAAATTAACTCTTTCTGAATCATCTTACCTTACCTTCCTTTTCATCCTTATTTTCATTGGTTGGCTTTACCTTGTAGTCATCAATAATCAATTCACATACTTCAAGAAATATTCTCAAATCTTTTCCTCAAACAATGTAAACTATTTTTATTACTCAATAAGAACATGTTACATCAAATTTTGGGCCAAATCAAACTCTTATGTAGTCTATATTTCACTTGGTAAGTATTATATTCATCATGTTATAGTTTAGTAAAAACTTTGTTGGGGTATAACTATTCTTGCTCGTTAGTCTCTATTTGACTCAATAAGCATTCAAGTGGTTGAGAATCACTAAATGCTCAGTAATGACTGTCAGTTAGAACTTGTCTTCATTTGTGCTTAGATGTCACATAACTTAGTTACTATGTGAAACAAGTATCCTTTCATCACTAAATGGCAATACATTTATTGTGATCATTAATGAGAATAATAGTATAAAGTTCTCGAGTCTCTTCAAATGAGCACAAAGGACTCCCTATGTTGGAATAAGGCCTATATTCCTAAGGTGAGATTTTTCACCTAGTTAGTTTTAAATAGGAAGGTCCTTACCTCATAAAGATTTAAGAAAATGGGTTATCAAGGCCTACATAGATGTCTTTTATGTGAAAATGAGGAAGAATCCATTGGTCACCGCCTTTATTTTCTATAGTGCCTCTCCCATTTGACTTTTGTAATTCATGCTGATGGATGCAACCTTGTTGATCTTTTGTTGTGATGGGATCATGATTGTGACCCTGAGTGGTCTATACCGTCGAGGTGTTTGGATTTATGTTTCAGTATCAATTGCTTTATTTATGCTTTTGACTAATCTATAAGATTATGATGTGATTTTTGGTTCACTGGGGGTTGTGCCAGTGGTTACCAAGATCGATGTGGTATCATGAGGTTGTTCTGTGATTACCTTGAGATGTGTGCAGAGATTGCACTGTGTACTTTTTACCATGCTACACTGGACTAGGTCCTGTAGCAGTGATTAGTCATGTTTATGACTGTGTTTTCTTATGTGTTTTAAGTGCCTTTTGTTGATTCTTTAAAAAATCATTATTTAATGCTTAAGTAATTTAAATGGGTTGTTCTTGTTGGATTCTTTGGGTATGTGTTGCAGACATTTACCTTGGTATATTTTGATCTATGAGATATCTGTTACTTATGTGATATTTTACATTTGAGGCGACCCAAGGGTCAGATGTTACACTTTGATTCCAGTATCATAGATATTAGACTACTATCTTGTTCAGTTAATCATATTTCATGATGATTCCATTTTGAAATGACAGTGTGTTTTTATGATGATATCTGGTTATCTAGTATTTGAACATATCTTTGATTATGTTATGTGATGGATTTAATGCTATGGTTATTTACTTCATTCCTGTGTTGTTATGCTTTATGCAAACATGAGTGTTGTAAATAGATTATTTTAATATAATTAAATAAATGGTTAAATTAGGTGATTTAATGCATTTATTGCTTTAGCTATGTTATTATATGCAATTGCACTTGATCGTGTTGTTTAGTGTGCAGGATTTATATCCCTGGCAGTGGCACATGGAGTTAGTGATTCAACCATTCATATTTTACCAATGTCGTCTTTATATGCTCGATGTATCCTTAATTAAATGTTTAAATTAAAATTTTTGGTGATTATTAAATTCGAACTCATTTGCATTATGTGATTAGACCAGTGAGCGTGTCTATGCATTTAGAGTTTCGCATTGTCGTGAAAGTTGTTAAGAAGATTTCTATGTTTTTGGTTTTTTGGGCTTTTTAATTGATTTATTTTAATTTCTAGTAGCTTTGCCATAGATGAATTCCTATTTATAGGAATAGCCTATTTTTGTTTGGGTTGATTCAGGGTTTAACTAGGTTGGCTACTTATTTTCCCTAATCGATTATTCACTCAAAAAGTGAATAAATATCCAAAAAGGAATTTAATTCCTGACTTCTCACTTTCGAATTAGAAAGTTGGAGAGTAAAACCCAAAATCCTCTTCATGAGGATTTACTATTTTTTTTGTTGTGGGAGCTATGGGCATGGGATTGTTGTGAAGTTGAGCTCGTTGGATCCAACTCGGGGAAACCTTGGATTGCCGCAATTTTCAGCCACTTCTGTGGGCGTTTTATTTTCTAGTTCAAATTCTCGTTTTGCCCTTTTGGCTTTGAGGTAGGGCTTTCCCATTTTATTGTTTCTGCTCTGTTTCTACTTCTATTTTTGGTAGCCATTTGTTTGGAGGCTAAGAACTAGTGTTCCCCTCCATTTTTGTATGTTAGTTCTACCCGGTTGGGTGGGTACGAACATTTCCCTATTTTTCGGGATGAGGGTTTGGGGTTTTACGCCGTTATGCTGGTCATTTTTGCATACGGTGTTCGATTCCTTTTATTTTTGTATTTTTGGAGTTTTTGAACCCAAAGGCCAAATAGGTTTTAATTTTGAAATTTTTCTAAAATTGGGGTTTTTACCTCATTTTGCGTACTACCCTATTTTCTCAAGTTTTCTTGGCACAATGTGGGTCTTGGACCTTGATGATCCATTTGGATATCAATCAGACCACTATTGCACTTTTTGTTACATTGGGATGTGTGTCACATCTATACTCCCAACGTTGTGTTCTATTGAGTGATTTTTACCTAGTGTTATTATTTTTTTTAGACCTTTGCTTTTGTTTCATGAGTGCTAGGATTCGTATAGAATCCATACTCTCGGATTGAGACTGGTTGAGTGAGTTCATGATGTTTGGTCTTATTGCATCATTGGGATTCGTGTAGAATCCATACTCTTAGATTGAGGCCGGTTGAGTGATTTTATGATGTATGGTTTTATTGGCTTTGGGATTCATGTAGAATCTGTCCTCTTGAGTTGCTTTCAGTTGGGTCTTTTGTTTTGCATTGTGTTATCATTCTTGTCCTTGTGTTATGATCTTCATGATGGTGGTGCACTACACATGAGTACGTGTGCGTATGTTTGTCAGAGGACTTGTGGGTCTCGACCTTCCATGTCTTTTCTGGAAGTTTTGATCATTGGGGTTGGGATGAGAGTATGCATGCCCATGGGCACTTGTCATAGGATGAGCATGGGTAGGGTAGGGTAGCATATGGAGGGGGCTTCTATCTCGTAGCTTGGTGTTTATGGTACCGGAGGTTGACAGAGGATAGGAAGTTTTAAGTAAGTGATAACTAAATTAAATGCATGAGTGTTAATAAAATTTAAGATAATGAAAAGATCCATATTTGTGTGATGGTTCCAAGGGAGTCCCTTGAGAGTGTTGCCACATGTGATCCGAGCTTGGGCTTTTTGATGCCAAGCGACTCTCCATGATGTCAGACCCTACTTAGTAGCCTATTAAGTATCTGACTAGGACCTGTACTCCTTGCATTGTCTTAGGTTCTTGGTTACAACCATCATACTATTTGGCGTGAGTGTTAGACATGGATGTTGTGCTTTATGTGTGTTTGTGGTTGGATCGTTATCTCCATCAACATGGAAAGTGTGGACCTACAAGTTCTACATGGTTGGGAGGCGTAGCTACCTTCACCACTGCTAGGGATCAGTGTATAGAGACGGTCTTGTCCTAGTGCGACCGTTGCTAGATGTTTTCACTTGATGCTTTGGGTTTCGGAGTATGCTTTCTTTTGATTTATGCTTTCATTGGAATGCTTGGATGTCATGTTTAGATGATGTTAGTTTATTTGATGCATTCCCATATTATGATGTTTAGCATATGATTAGATGATGTGAATTGTTGTAGTAGCATATATATTGCTTATTGATGTTTAGCATGTGATAGGTGATGTTATCTACTGTAGGATTATCTTATGTTTTTCTACTAGCATGTTAGATTTCCTTATGCTTACATTGTTGCATGTTTTAGTAGTGATATCCCTATTATGATAGTACTAACGATTTGGTCGGTGGCTTGGAATGTTATGCGCGGGGGATGGCTAGGACCCACGATGGTCTTATGATGCTATTGACGGTTGGGAGGAACCGTGTACTTAATTTGGTTGTTTTGTAATTGTGATATTATCTTTGTGCATTGCGATGTTGCTTATGTTCACTGTGATGTTGCTTTCAGTACGTTCTTTTTTGCTGTAGTTTTTAGATGGATAGTTGTATCTCCTTCTTGATCTTGGCATCTTGTTGATTATGCACTCAAGTGTTCACTCCTTGATTTGCGTAGATCCAGTACTCCCCGATGTCGAGGTTTCCTTGTTTTTAAGCTTTTCATTTGCATTTTGTTGTCGCGTTGATTTGTTTTCTTGCGTGGAAAGGTAGTTCCTTGCGCAAGAATGTACTTCCTTGCACGAGAGAATACACTTCCTCGCGCAAGAATTCAAATCCTCACACGATGTGCAGGGAATCTTCACACAAGAGTGAAAGCCCTCGCATGATGCTCAGAAGTCCTTGCGCGAAGCTGCACACTTTCTCGCACACAGCGGTGCAAGATCTTGCATGAAACTCGAGACCAATGTACTTTCTCGCACTAGAAATAGGGGCTATCTAGGCTTGTTGGATGAAAGTTTGAAAGTTGGTTTCGGACACCCTTTTGGTTTTTACACCTTCCTAGTTCAAAACAAATTTCCTAGGGGTTTAAAATATATCGTTTAAGTATAAGTTGATGTACTGGGGCTATCTAGGCTTGTTGGATGAAAGTTCAGAAGTTGGTTTTGGACACCCTTTTGGTTTTTACACCTTCCTAGTTCAAAACAAATTTCCTAGGGGTTGAAAATATATTTAATTCCTTATACTTAAGATATATTTTAATATATGCAACGAATATTTTGAGATAGGTTTCAAACCTCTCGGAGACAAGTTAAGGATTCTAAAAAAATTTAGGGCTTCGAAAATCCAAACTTAGCCAATTTTCAAAGCTTCAAGATTTCAAGCTTAGCCAAATTTTAGGTTTATGCATTCTACCCCAACTTGGTGTTTTGTTGATGAGTGGTCATTCCTTGAGCCCTCATCATGTGTGTTGTCATTGTTGGCTTTGTTTGTGTGTGTCAGTTTGGTAGTGGCGTTCGAAGATTCTTTGGTTGCCAGAATTATGGTGAAGTCTTCTATTGCGATCGTTGTGATCCTTGTATGATGTTGTCATGTGCATTCATACTTGTAAAAAAAAAAAACTTGGCTTGTATTGTATCCTTGTTCCAAGGATCTCTGGGCGGGGCATTACATTTGCATTGCCCTTATTTGAGTCAATGTTGGAAATGGCTTTGTTCACAAATGGGTTGGGTATCAACATTTCTGAGAACTGTAATAGATATGCTACATTGGTGGCCCCTCCTTCGAAAGGATAGTATTTATAGCTTTTTATGGATATCTACACCTTTCATAATTCTATGAGAATTATGGAAGGAATGCAACTAAAGAATTTTTTGAAATAAGATCATAAATGTAGAACAACTTCTAAGTAAAATTGAGACTTCTATCATTGAACTTATCAATAATTGGCTTTTGAATAAACAAAAGGAGGCTATAATGTCTCATTGGGATGACAAAATGAGAGGCAAGTGGATAGGTCTAAAATTAGCCCCCTTTATAGGGACAGGGGGAACTTCAAAAAGAAAATGAGAGATGTGTCAACGAAAATCACCTAAGGAGGGATGATTTAAACTCAATTTGACGGAGCTTCAAGAGGGAATCCAAGCAGAATAGGCACTGGTTGTAGTCTCCATAAGTCATCAGGTATGGAGATATCAAAATTAGCAAAATATATAGGAATAGAAACTAATAATTGGGGTGGAATCAATGGCTTTAGTTGAAGGACTAGAACTATGTAAAACTCTTGGTTGCAAGAGTTTAGAGATTGAAGGAGATTCTACAATTATAATAAATGCTATAAGAAAAGGATCCCTCATTAAGTGGAGACTGGACTCGATTTTATCTAGTTCTCTCTCACTATGTCATACCTTTGACAAGATCATAATCAATCATATATATTGAGAGGGAAATCAAAAAGTGGATGAATTCGCTAATATAGGTATAGAAGAAGGTTAGGCATAAGAAGTCAAAATTTCAATATAGGGACTCTATTTGAATTAGGGATGGTTTAGATTTTTAGAATTTTGACCATAGATTACATCACATTATTCCATGGAAGATTCAAATGTCTTTCTTTAGCTTTTACCCACTTTATATGTCTCACATCTTAAGACAATATGATTGGATAGACATATTCACTGTGGAAGATGATGTTGGAGCCTGGGAAAATGAGTTTAAGGTGAGTTTGGAGATTCTAGAATCATCTAGTTTGAAATCGATAGACATTCAAAATTATGGGAAGCCTCCTTCCCCCCATTTTAAGCCAGTAGAGTAACATAGGGTTATTAGTGTAATATTTATGTAACTAAGATGGAAAAACACTCTTCGGAGTAACAAACTAGTAATCATGTTGATTAAGATATGTTTTCTTGGCTAAGGAATAACTACTTCGCTCTATTAGATTTTTTTTTGATGATTTAGATATATATTTAATTTTTGTCTAATAAAATGATTTTATCACTATACATTTCATTTCTATTCCATTTTTGTATTCATGTTTCATAGTTTTTCAAAGCTTTATCCTTAAGTGTAATATGTAGTGCTTAGATTATATACAAATCCTGATCGGAGCCAATAGAAGAAGGAAAACATGCAGAATAGCCTAAAAGGAAGGCAGAGAAATGTAACTTGGGACTACAGGCTAATTATACGAATGGAAAAACACTCTTCGGAGTAACAAACCAGTAATCATGTTGATTAAGATATGTTTTCTTGGCTAAGGAATAACTACTTCGCTCTATTAGATTTTTTTTCTGATGATTTAGATATATATTTAATTTTTGTCTAATAAAATGATTTTATCACTATACATTTCATTTCTATTCCATTTTTGTATTCATGTTTCATAGTTTTTCAAAGCTTTATCCTTAAGTGTAATATGTAGTGCTTAGATTATATACAAATCCTGATCGGAGCCAATAGAAGAAGGAAAACATGCAGAACAGCCTAAAAGGAAGGCAGAGAAATGTAACTTGGGACTACAGGCTAATTATACGAATGTATCTATGTACTATATGATGTAGCAAAGTCTAGGCCATTGTATCTATTAAAAAAATATATATATATAAGTAAAATATTTGTAGCAATAAAATAAATAATCAATACAATATTAAACTACTTACAAATTAATTATATGATAAATAATAATAATAAA